>CM060704.1:170683717-171887208 GCA_030686995.1 Artemisia argyi
ATGTGTCATAACAAATCATATGAATTAGAAGTAACATACGTGTTTGATGTTGACGTATGTGATAACATTATGTTTTAGTTACCGGGTGTTTGGAAACAGGGTATGTGATACCATTATAGTGTTTTGGTAAACGGCATGTGATAAGAGAAATAACATAGGTGTAGATAATGGTTATAACATTGTGTATTTTAAATAATTGGCCAGTTATTTTGGTGTTTATTTGGATTTAGTAGTCTATATTTTAGAATTCTGTTGTTGTTGTTGTTGTTGTTGTTTTTCTGTTTTTTTTTAACTTTTTTTTCAATTGGATTTTTTTGTGAAAGCGAATTAGTTGCCTCTTGGCCGTAATGCATGTTTGTTCATATTGCTGGCATGGAAAAGATCAAATTTTGATCAAATTTTTTTATTCCATTTTTTTTTTTCATTCTTGTTGTTGATTGCAGCAGGATAGTTTCTGGTTATTGCACATGGAGCATTACATGGGCTATACTATGGTAAGGTGGGATTGCGGACTAGAGGATGAAAGTAGGAGGCAAACTCAACAGTTGGAAAAATTGAGAAGGAAGTATGATGCGCGACTATTGCTTTCGTAGTGCAACATTCATAAGGAAATGATTAATGCATATATGTTTGATATGAAAGTTGCGAATGTTGCTGTAAAGACAAGGAAAGTGTCGTTGAGAGGCGTTTGAATGGAAACAGATATGAACAATGTTCTCGCATATCGTTGATGACTTGTTTATGGATTTATCTATTGTATTTTCTTTAGAAATTATCTTTTGTGTTTTGTTTGGAACTTATCGTTGATGACTTGTTTATGGATTGATCTGAACGATATGTTATTAGTACTTATCTTTTGTGTTTTGTTTATGGGAATTTTGCTAGATTTTGGATTTAGAGTTAGAGAAACGAATATGTTGGTATATTTTTAAGTGGTTTTTAATGAACATGTATGTTTAATAAACATATACGTTTCAATGACCATATATCTTTTATAAGCTTCAATTTTATAGCTATTTCTAGAGAGAAAAAAAGTTTGTTACCAGGACATACATGTTTTATTGAGACATGTTTGTTAATTTATTAAGTTTATTTATGATATGCTTAAAAACATACATGTTTGACCTGAACATGTATGTTTATTTAAGTACGTATATTTAGTATGTGATATTAATGAACATGTTTGTTAATTTAGTATGTGCTAAAAACATATATGTTTTTTATGAACATGTATGTTTATCTAGTATGTTTATTTAGTTATATAGTAAAAACATACATGTTTTCCACACAATTACCATACATGTTACAACCAGCATACCTACAAACAACAACTACAATCTTATGAACAATTCCTTTTCCAAACACAACATATACGGCAAAAAAATAAACGCCCATAGCATAACCCAAAAACAAATCATATCTCCATTCCATGTTCATAATTCAGATGCCTATTCCATGTTCACATTTGACTACACCAAAAATTGTTTAGTTCAGTTCCTAATTCCAAATGTTAAATCCCAAACGGTAATTCCCATAAAAAGCATAATGATAATATATGTTTTATGCTAAACAAACAAAGCAACTGAAAAAAGTAATAAATATTTAAGCTACACATGGAACTTTTCTTTTTTTCACAACAGCTTTTGAAGCTTTCTTTTCCGCCAAATCTGCCGCAATCTTATCCTTGTGTAACCTGTTATCTGACACTCTCAGCGCACACCTTGTACACGTTATATGCTTCATCAAAAGTTGCAAATTCATCAACCTCAGGAACCCAATATCTACCACCATGGGGTGTGGGAATACACTCCGGATCAAGCTCATAAATATCGACCTCATTAGAATCTACACAAAAACAATCACGCAAAAAAAGATCAAAACCTAAAACATTACAAAATCAAGTATAACGAAATAACATGCAACACAATAGGTTTAAACAATAACGCAACAAATGATCAAACCCTAAAACAACACAACAGGTTTAAACAATCAAGCAACAAATGATCAAACCCTAAAACATCAAAAAATCTGATAAAAACCAACTTAGACACACTAAATAACATGCATGCACATACACTAATAACATGGAAACAAAACTGAATAAACCCTAAACCCACGAAAAATGATCAAACACAAGAAAATCTAAATAATACCAATGTTCACGTCTTGACCATGTTCCATATACTCAGAATTAAATGCTTGTTCAGATAACATAAGTAATCGATTATTCTGGTCTTCAATGTCGTGATTTTCTTCTTCTTGTTCTTGAAATATGTTTTCCCTGATTAATCTTGCATAATATATAAAAAAATCGTGTGTTTGATATGATGTTTAAATTGATTTAGGGTTTGTTAACACAAGAGAAAGTGAAGATCTGGGGAAAAAAATAAACCGTATGAAATCAAGTCCATGATTGTAGGGAAATATGAATTTGAAAATAGATAATGATTAATAAAAAAGATCAGGATTAATGAGGCATATTGCAAATTACAAAAATGCCCCCACGCTATTAATTAAAAAAAATAAAAGGAAATAAATTAACTAAATTCTGATTGGACAAAAGCGGTTTTCGCAGTTCTTGCGGATAAAATAGTTCTCGTTTGAAAGTTACACTATATATATATATATATATATATATATATATATATATATATATATATATATATATATATATATATATATATATATATATATATATAATCGAACAAATAGAGAGAAATAACAAGCTATATCAATGCAAACAATGTAATCAAATAACGTATATTTATCTAAGCATGACAATGAGTTATGAAAGAATGGCGTACCCGGTGGTCTTCAAAAAAATCTTCAAAATCATCAAGATGACATATAGACTTTGAAAAAGTCTATGTTGAAAGAAACTTCAAGATTGCCTCAAGGAATGTTCATCTAGCCATTTGATCCCCATTGTTTCTTTGGTCCAAAGTTGTTTGGTCCAAACATGTTTAACATTTGACTAGGATGCATGAAAGGTGGCAGTATACCCTAAGGATTGTAGCTTTGTTGGTAGTTCCACATTTGATTACTATTGTTATTATAGTTTTGCCTATTTTGATTTCTTCTTGGTTGAGGTGTTTTAGACCTAGGATTAGAATTATTTGGTTTTCTAGGTGGTGGTGTTTTAGATCTTGTCTTAGGTTTAGAAGATCCTGCCTCATTTTTTAAAGACGGTTTATAGAAAACTTTTACTTATTCATTGTTGGCAAGAGGTATTTTTCTATCATTAATAAGTATATACTTATGATTAGATTTTAGAGATTTTTGTTCATTAGGTTCATTTTCGAATTTGACATTTTTAATATCACTTGTTGAAGCTTCATTTGAATTATATCCTAAACCGGTTTTATCCCCGGATGTTCTTTGAATACTTATTATTTTACTAAGTGAGTGACTACTATTTTCGAATTTATCAAGTTTGCGAATTTCTTCCCTAAGTATTTCGTTTTCACCTTTAAGCTCTTGACATGATTTACATTCTTCAAAAATTTCTTTACCTTTTTCAAGTTGATGTATTTTAATTTTTAGTTCTAGTACTTCATTTTCCAATTGATTGTTTATGTATTTTAAGGATTTGTTTTTGGCCATTACTAGTTGTCCTAATTTGCATAGCCTATTATATTCATTATCTAGATCTTTTTCATCTAATGATAAGCTTTCATCACTAAAATATTCGGTTTCGGAACGTACCTCATTTGATGTATTCGCCATAAGGCACTTCTCTTCTTTTGTCGTTTCTTTCTCATCTTCATCACTATCACTCCAAGCGCCTCCAACAAAAGCTCTTTGATTTTGATCTCTTGTTATCATTAGACATTTTCCAATGAGGTGATTTGGATCACCACATTTGAAACGTTTCCTTTCAATCTTGTTGTTCTTGTCATCCTTACTCTTTTGAAATGTTTTCTTTTCATCATGCGGTTGTCTTACGAATCTTTCTCGCCTTTTGAAGAATTTCATGAAATCTCTTACGGCCATGGCGTATTCTTCGTCATCACTTTCGGAAGATGAGCTATCTTCGATACTAGATTCCTTTCTAGCTTTCAAGGCGATTGACTTGCTTTGCTCTCATTTTTCTTTGACCATTTCGGAATCCTTCTTAATAATAACTTCGTAAACTTTTAGATTTCCAATTAATTCATTAAGTTGCAATGTTGACAAATTCTTTGATTCTTCAATCGCCGTCACTTTAGCTCGCCATTTTGGATGAAGAGCCCTAAGAAACTTCCTAACAAAATTCTTACTAGAAAAATTCTCATCAAGTGCTTTTAAACTTGTGATGATAGTGTTAAATCTAGCAAAAACGTTATCAATTGATTATTCTTCCGGAATCGTGAATTGCTCATATTGTTGAACAAGTAGATCTATCTTATTATCTTTGACTTGACTATTACCTTGGTTAGTTATTAGTAAAGAGTTCCAAATTTCTTTTGCGGTTTCACATATAAAGATCCTTTCGTACTCTTTACGTGGTAGCGCATTATAAATAACCATTTTTGCTTCATTATTTTTAGCAAGTTTTCTTTTTAAATCATCATTTTGTTTTTCAAAAGGTACGATTTCATCTTTCTTTGTTTTGTGGTTATTTTGAATAGGTAAAAAATCACCATTAGTAATAACATGCCAAAGATCTAGATCTTTTGACTTCACATAAGTTTCGAATCGATTTTTCCAATATAAAAATTCATCACTTTTAAATAGTGGTGGTCTTTGCATAGATTGCCCTTCTAAATATTTTTTAGATTCCATAGATCGTTACAAGTTTTAAAATACAATATATTTTAAAAATCTTGCTAGACGTGGCTCCTGATACCAATTGTGGAAAACTAGAAGGGGGTTGAATAGTTTTACGTCATTTTTAAATTTATTACCAAAATATTTTGTAGCTTATTAAAAACTTTCGATTCGATCTCAAGTGAATTCAAGTGACAACCAATATAAGCAATTCTAATCTAATAATGAAAGTATTGAAATGTAATGAAGAAAAGATAGAGTTAGAAAGATCAAACCACAACACGCGCATTTATAGTGGTTCGGCTACAAGGACACCTTCCTTGCCCTACTCCACTCCCCGAGTACCACACTCGAGAGTTTTCTTCACTATGTCAACAAACTCCTTATGGCGGAGAAACCTTACACACTTTGGCTTACACGAGTTAACGACACTAAGCTAAATGTCGAGTTCTAATCGTAGCTAGAACCAATCTCACAACTTCTTCACAACTTCACACCTTCTTCTAAGCACAACTAGATCACAACTACTAAACTACTTTACAACACACCTAGTTTCTACAAATAACAAATTCACACAACAATTTTACAAAGATCTAACACTACTATAATATGAAACTAGCTAATCACAACACTACTACAATTAGATGGATGTAGAGGAGTGTTCTTCTTCTTGCACTTGAATGGATGAAGCTTTGGATCACTTGGAAACAAAGACTTATGGATTATATGATCAAAGGATTTTAGATCTAGAAATGGAGGTTGAATCAGAAAGTTTATAGTGTAGAAAGGTGAGAAAAATATGTGAAATGATCCAATATTTATAGGGCCAGAAAATACTGTTCTGGAGCGTGCCGGTCCCCTTAATTAGGGGGCGGTCCCCTTAATGATTAAGGGGGCCGCCCTCCTGAACGTTGGAAAAGTTTTTCTGGATAAAATTTGCCCTTTTTGGTTGGAAATTTGAAATCATATCTTTGTAGTTTAATATAGCATTACCAAAAATGATTTACAAATATATATAAATGTTTATATCATTTTATAAGATGTTATGTCTTAAGACAAAATTTCCTTTGATCATGTAATGCATAAGATGCTTAGTTTATGCATACCTTAAGTGATATTAGATGTAGAGGTAAATATTTGTTACCAAATACTTGTTTACGTCTTAATCTTGACTTAATTTGATTTGAGTTTTGTGATTATCAAAACATAGGTTTATTGAGAGATATTAATAACATTTTTAAACATTATTTATATCAACATTATTGTTCAATTTTTTTTGTGCACCTGATCATATTTGGTCCTGGCTCCGTCCCTGAGTATCTATCCCTTGACACTCATGTTTCAAAATGTTATACGCTCGCGTTTAGTCATCCTGGCCAAACCGAATGGCGTAGTCACCCCCAATAGATCTATTTATAGCATTCTCGCTTCCCTACAGAAATTGACGGTTCATGAAAGTGGGCGTGAATGAGATTCTATGACTTAGGCTCATTCTGTGTAATAGTTTAATAAAAACATAAATTCAGTGTAGGTCCATGAAATGCTTTGCATGTTTCTCACCCCAATATTTCAACAAAACAGTAATATGAGTAAAAAGTTAGGCTATGAACTCACCTTAGCCAAAACAATGCAATATCACAACAAAATCAAGATTAGAGCAGCACAACTGACTTAAACAGTAGCACAACTCAACGGTCTTAAGGGTAGCCTGCACAACGACAACTAGAATTTCACGACACAACGGACTTGACACGGCCTAATAATATAAAGACTCGTCTTAACATATATTCCATAAAATAACCTAAGACATAAAAGTTCCCAAAAGTTAACTATTCCATTCCCAATCCGTTTCAAATTAATCTTGTTTTATCCGTTTAGAGTTTGGTATCATCATTCGCGTAATGGGAGAGGACATTGACTCAAGAGTACACACACCAAAAAGGAAACAAGACAATGGAAATTGACGCGAAGAATGTTGACGAGAACTTGAGTCAAGAAGAGATGACGAAGAGAAACCAAAAAGGTAGCAAATAGCATACATGACAAATAAGATGAATAGACAAATAAGTGAAACCAACTTGGTCAGCCAATGTTGTCTAGGTAATTTACCGGGATATGTCTTCCTTGTTGGGTGGGGGGCTCGGTACCAAAAAGGTACACGAACTTGAGATGGTTCCGCCAAATACCATTTTTATTTTTTATATATTTTTTTTAGATTGATAAGCGTCGGCACTTTCCCATAATCCCCATTTAGTCTTAAAAACATACTCGTTTTATAGTTTAAAAGCAAAATTTCACCATGACTCATTCGTTCACTGAACGTTTCCAAGTCGAAGAACTTTATTAGAAATAATTCCCAAGTAGTTTAGATGACATGTAATTTATAAATATTATTGTTCGTTAGACATTATTTTCATTGTTTACCCGTTGCGAATCGAATATATATTGAATTTATCATGAGTCTAAAATAATATATTCATTTCGGGTTCCATAGTCCAAAATGTCCAAAATCTAATAATAATCCAAGTCTCATTATATAAGTCCGGTGTTGCAAAGATCCCAAGGTATATCGACTACCAATCAACAACCAACTAAATTAATCCAACAAGTTCAATTACTATAGTCTACGGTAGCGTGTCTCGAATAGTCCAACTACTATCAAATTTAATATTACAAAAAACTAATATTTGTAAATTATTAAAATCAATTTTATAACTTTTAAAATCATCGATTCAAATTTAATATTACAAAAAACGTGTTTCAAGTATTTGTATCATTTTCATAATAACTTGCACTATTTAATATATTTATATTAATACATTCTTTAAAGTGTAGTAAAATCTATTTATTGAATAGTACTTAAGAAAAATTATACATACACTATATTAAACTAGACGAGTACCAATGCATAGTAACGGGATTTTCTAGCACAATTATAGTTGCGATATTATTGTTAAGTGTTTCGTGTAATGTTTATACATAAAACGTGGAGTAATGAAAATGAAGGAGAACTGTATATATCAATTGAAAAAACACAGAAATTGGCCATATTTAAAAAGTTGTCATTTAAAAAATTGACGTATTGATCATATTTGAAACGAAATACTAGTTGTTGCCTTACACATTGCTTAAATAATTAACACATGATCATAAAAAAGTGTCAAATTTAAAAGTTGACATATTGATCATAAAAAGTTGTCACTTAAACTTGCTTTTTAAAACGTTTTATAGGTACAAATTTAAAAAATTTAAGTTTAGAAAAAGTTAATCATACTTTATGAGTAGTAGAGACTACTATCGCAAGCAACGTGAGTATAACCATTTTCCGAACCTGTTAATCAAACGGATTACGTGTTTATGATAACACATATACGTAGTGTTTGGTACGTTGTAATCAAACGGGGAATGGAAAGGATGATTACGTTGGAATGATAAAATGTTGTTTGCTTACATATATGAAATGTAATGGTTCATTACAAGGAATGATCCATTACAGCAAAATCATTCCCTAGGCTCCCCTTACTTTTTTCCCATTACATCCGTAATGAAATAAAAATTGCATAAAACCCCATCAATAACTAACCATATTAAATAAACTTTCTATCATTAATGGGGGCATTTTAGTCTTTCTTTTATGATTCCATTACGTCTTATCAAACAAACCAAACACGATTAATAATTGTAATGAATAATTACATTACACTATTTATTCCATTACGTCGTTTATTCCATTTATTTGACATTTCATTACGTTCTACCAAACGTACCCATAGTGGGATGAATAAGAGTACTTATATAAACTCTTATATACTATTTTTAAAATTGTGAATATGGGAAGGTCGTTTTCCTAACATTGATACGCATTCACAAATGTGATTCACCCATTCACAAATAAATAAACTGTTGTCACATTCATTTACATACAAAATTAATCATAAAATTAAGCTCTCCAACCGCTTTTTTTTTTTTTTTTTTTTTTTTTTTTTTTTTTTTTTTTTTTTTTTTCTTTTTTACTTGCACGTTAATTTCAAGTAAAAATAAAATTTTATGTAGCTTATAAATTCGTTATCAAAAGGTACCTTTATAACTTTACGATCCCGTAATCGTTAAGTGGCGAACCTTATTTTATTTTTTTATATTTTAAGAGGGGGAGGTGTAAGGGACCGGAATCGTTAAAATGTTAAATTCTGTATGTTCATAACAATTGTTAACTTAAGTATATAAACGGAAAATGAATAGTTTTAATAAATCATGAAAAGTATGCTAAATCTCTTGTTCGTAGAACAAAAAGAGTGTGATTTATATATATATGAAATCTCGTTTTAATTAAATACTAGAAGATACGTTTAAACTTTACCATACTTCGCTAGTTAAAGTCTTAAAAACATTATATTAACTTAAACAGAATGTCTTTAAGAAAAGTCAACTTGGGGCATAAAAATAAACACTTTCTATTTATATAAAAATATAAAATCATTAAAGGTTGAAACACTTGTCTTGCTTATAATACGACTAACCTAAAAACGTGTTAAGTTTCATTGTCAACTTATAAAAACAACAAGTAAAGTCAAACGTGTTAAGTTTCAAAGTCAATTTTGGCAACTTATAAAAACAAGAAATAATAACGCTAGAAGGAGGGCTTGAACCTCCGACCTTGTGGTTAACAGCCACACGCTCTAACCAACTGAGCTATTCCAGCTTTTGATATTTCCAGGAGATAGTAAGCTAGTTAAATAAACATATAATAGGATATACGTTTTCAAATAATGAAACAAAACAGTCGACGGTGTATAACGTCTTTTAGTTATTAGTCAAAAACTTCAAAAAAGAAAAACTAGAGAATTCATCATAGATTAACAAGGGAAACCTTGCTAGGTGCAATGGCAGAGATTAGTGGAGACATAAGAGGGTTGTGGCCCTTTAGAGATTGGATTTTTATGTTTAAATACATGACTTATTTGTTCTGTAAACACAACTTGTAGTAGAAACTTGTGAGTTTGTCCCTCCCATATTTGTTTATATGCCTTTTGGCCCTCCTAAAAAATAACTTGAAGCTCCGGCCAGTAGCTAGGTGGCGTAAGTATTGAAAGTTACAATCAAACTTTTGTACGAGCGTGATCAGAAAGCAGAGTTAACTTCTAGAGTAAAGAAAGTTAAGTTTGTTTCTATATTTTGGACTTGTTTGTATTGTGTCTTGGTCTACACAACTTGACCATTATATTTACACAACCTTTTTAGAAAAACTAATAACAAGATTAAGATGTAGTAATGTTTGTTTAAAAGTGTTTGATAATGTATTTGTATTAGTTTTTATAAAATGCAAAATTACGTAAAAGTGAAATGGTAATACAACAACAACATACCCAATCCCGCGAAGGCGAGGTATGGGGGAGGTAGAAATGTAGACATGCAGGTCGTACCCCTACCCTAGGCAAAACCTGGGAGTAAAAGTGAAATGGTAATGCTAATGCTAAATGCTTTTTCAGGTAACGTTTTCATAAAAAGCAAAATGCTAAATGAGTTTTCAATTTTAAACACTAATCGTCGCTCTTAAACGCATTGCCAAACATACTAAGCAGTTAGTTGTCCAAGCTACTTAAGAAAATCATCTGTTCAAACTTGAAGCTATTGGTTTAGCACTTTAATGCTGGTCTTATTAACAGTCAATTTTATTCGTGAACATAGTCATATTTAGATTAGATTCGACGAGATAACTAGGTATAAGTTTTAAGTTTGAATAAAAATTACTCACACTACGAATATGACTTCCTCATCTTAAACTAGAGTGAAAACACAAACAATCAATATCAGTTTGGGCTTTGTAGACTTAATAAAACACTCAAAATACTAAAATAGGCCCATGTTAGAATAATTTTATAAAATCGTTAGATGGGGTTAATTTATATGTCTATGCTGTTGTTGTTCGCAAAATGGTTACTTATTAATATGCCACAAGAATAGAAAAGAAATGAAAAAAACTCTAACTTGCATATTGTATTTCATTAATGTACCATTACAAAGATCTATAAAGATCCTCAAGGACGCATATTCTTGTTCCTTAGTTTCATATGTGCTTTTTGTTGTTAATCGGAGGGTCACTCTTGCGTGGACTATAATCCAATCCAGCGGCTTCCACGTCGTTCTTTATCGGAGGGTCACTAGTCTTGGGTGGCAAATAGTTCAAAACAACGGCCTCTACATCATTGAGATACTTTGGGTTATTTATCGGAGGGTCACTCTTGCGTGGAGAATAGTCCAAAACAACGGCCTCTACATCGTTGAGATACTTTGGGTTGTTTATCGGAGGGTCACTAGTCTTGGGTGGAGAATAGTCCAAAACAACGGCCTCTACATCCATGAGATACTTTGGGTTGTTTATCGGAGGGTCACTAGTCTTGGGTGGAGAATAATCCAAAACAACGGCCTCTGCATCGTTGAGATACTTTGGGTTGTTTATCGGAGGGTCACTAGTCTTGGGTGGAGAATAGTCCAAAACAACAGCCTCTACATCGTTGAGATACTTTGGGTTATTTATCGGAGGGTCACTAGTCTTGGGTGGAGAAAAGTCCAAAACAACGGCCTCTGCATCATTGATATAGTTTTTGTTGTTTATCGGAGGGTCACTCTTGCGTGGAGAATATTCCAAAACAACGGCTTCTACTTCGTTCAGAGAGGGCTCGCTGGCAACCTATATAATTAACAGAAAGATATAGTTCATCTTATTCACTTAAATCCATTTTTGTTCTTGAATATTGAAAAAGAGATTAAAAGAAAACCTTAGTGTGTTTTTTGTTGTTTATTGGAGGGTCGCTTTTAGGCGGCCCAGAGTAATCCAGTCCAACGGCTTCTGAACGAAACAGAAGCAATGTTAAAATGAAACAAATGTGTTTAAAGGTACTTGTATAAAATCCTCAGCGTTAGAGACATAAAATTAGTACACACAACAAATGTGTTAAAAAGTAAATACGATTGCTTGTGTTATGTGATATCACACTTTGAAATTGTTGTAACGAATGTTTTCTGATCAACAACAAGCACGGAACGGTAATGATTTCAATGGTTAATTACTACTCAAAAAGATAATCTTCTATCCTTTATTGTGGTACCTGTTGCAAGTTCATCAGTTTTAGCTAGCACTTCTTGATCTTGATTGCTTCCTTTAATAGGTGAAATCTGTAACAAATGAGCAAAAATCATGACCTTTAGAAAAAGATGTCTACATTTTCACATATGATTAATCATTAAGTTCAGATACCGACCTTGATGATTTCTTGATTGCTGCTAGCTGATAAAGTGACTCTTCCTAATCTTGCAGCTTATAATAAGATAAACAAGAAGGCATATTAAGAGAAGTTTTTTGAACAACAAAAACACTCGCATAATTCTATAAAAGATATATCTCTTGAGACATGAATCATTTTAATCAAACTAACACATATAAGTAAGCAACCTAGCTATCAAACATTACAAAAGATATGCAATTTGCATTTTATCATGAGTATAATTAACTGGTGATACAAAGACTTTCCTACATATAGATCGATATCAAATCGTGACACAACCCATGTATTTATGCAAAAGAATGCATGAACTTCACAGTTTAGATAACATGCTGTAACAAATGACCGAAGATAGATTCAATAATGCCAAAACGATGTAGGAAAATGTTTTATTCGAAGCTAGCGAACGTATATTATACCTTCTGCTTCATAACTATGGATAGTTGACACAAGAAACACAATGAACATAACATAAATCGTCATATTTTGTGAATCAAACTCAGCGTAATACGCTGAGAAATGCGCTTAAACCTGTTGAAGATTTTAGATAACAAAAGTGAGTAACAAAATGGGCATCGTACCATCGAATTTATACAGACAAACTTAGAGAGTTTCAAATGGAAGGTTATTTGTTCCTAAAAAGTTGCACGTTTTATATTTCCTTTGATTCGATAATTTAATGAGTTAAGGGTTTCAAATGGAAGGTGTTCTTTTTTTGGAAAGTAACAAATGGGCATCATTGCTTGTATAAATAAACAATATTTGCATATTACAGGCGTACACAGTAGAGCAAAACTGAAAAACAAACCTCATTTGATTTGTAACTCATATCGAAGTACTAATTGTGTGCCACAAATTCATAAAAAAAGTTCTAATTAAGTTTAAATATGATACCAACAATGTGATGTACAACTTATAGGTATTTACATTACTAATCAAATACGTTGTTACGGGTACGTGTTATATTAGCAACTCTCACATTTAGCATGTACTCCGTATTTAATAAATTTGGAATTTTGCAATTTTTGTACAAATAAAGTTTGATCAAGGCAGCTTTCTTATAGAATTCTAACTTGAACTCTATTTTAGTTGTAATAAGTTTTGTAAGGCAGAGTTTCTAATTACAAAAGTGACATTTAATTTGCTATCAAACTCGACCTAGTAAACACATGTTTTCTCTTGAGTTCATTTATACTATATGATTACTGGCGCATATCTTAACTACTTATAAAGTGAAAATAGTCAAAGTGGAAATGTGAAAACTTAATTTTTGGTCAATGCCAATTATACCCTTGCAAATGTGGAATTCGTATTTAAGGAAATGTGATTTTCGTAAAGCCATGCAATTAATAACGAAATGTGATTTTGGTGTACTACAGCCATGCAAATCTTAATAAGGAACCATGCAAATAATAATGAAATGGTGCACAGCCGTGAAGATAACATAAGCGGGAAAATCATTTCTTGTTCAATACACAAGGTTGACTCTTCAACCGACATTTGAATTATGAGGTAATATAGGAAACTAAACAACCTTTTGATACGAGTTTGAAGTTAACAACCAATTAACAACCAAACATTAAATGACCAAAAAAAATATGCGACCAATTCGACGTGCAAAAAGTAAATAAATAAATAAAACAACGCATGGAATAAAATGGATATATACCATTAAAACCCTACCTAGAAGGTTTCTTTTGGAATAAACTTTAGAAATTACATGTAATTTAGGAAATAGTTGCTTTATAATTGCTTTAAACATCAATCATTTGCAAGGCATACAGTTGTGAAAAAACTGTGAAAGATATGAAACTGAGTGACTTGTGTCTAAGCGAATATAAATCTTGAACATCTTTATGCTTAGTACTTTCTTTTTGGCCTTTTTGCAGCATGAGAATGACAAAGAAGCAAAAAAAATGGAACTAAAAAGCTGTTCAAATCAAAGGATGAAAGTAAGAAACTAAAGCATTCTTTAGTTTGTGTGTTCAAGCTCTACATACATAGTTGCAACATCGTAAAGGTTGTTCCTGTTTTTATTGTTGTCAATGTTTTCCAACTAACTTAAGAAGCTTTTATGTCAGGGTTTTGCTGTTGTGATCATGAGGATAAGAGAACCAAAAACAACCGTTTTAATCTTTTCTTCTGGGAACATGGTAATCTTCTCTCCTTTTCAACTTTGATTCTTATAAGTTGGGGTATTTTGACCCATCTCCTTGTGACTTGTGATTGGGTCAATTTGTGTTGTGTTCGATGAATTTTTCGTATAATGTCTCACATGTTTAATAAAAAAGTTCTTAATAAGAAAAAGCTAAGCATAACTGAAACTCAGTTGAACTGTGTTTATGCAACTATTAACACATACAAATACTCAATCTCTTAAACTGTTTATATTCAAACTACAACAATGTTATTGTAATCAAATGTGTTTCTTATTATAATTAACATCTTCTCTATGTTATAATTTTATTTATAAAAACGGCAAAATATGTAAATTTATTGTTTAATGTATCAGATTCACTTAATTGTTTTTATGACAAATGTTGGCTAATGTCTCTTTATACTTGAGTAATAAAATGTTGTTATGGTGATTGCTCTAGGTTTGCAAAAGAGCCAAGAGTGAACAACAATCAAATCTGGCTCGCATGTAAGGTACTTGAAAAGAAACATTTAAACCGTGAGATAATTTTGATCGTAAAAATAGCATATGATTGAGTGAGAGCTTATGTTGCGTACAACTTAATGCAATTATAAAAATTGTATTATGGCCATTGAGATTGAAAGCTTGGTTGCAGCAGGTTTTTTATTTTATATTATTATTATTATTACCATCTTATGCAATATGAATTATGTTATTAATTTAGTATGTTCGGATTATTCAAAAACTTGTGTTCCCAGCAAAGTTTAAGGTGGTATTCTTGCCATCTCATAATGTTTTTTCAGTCAATTTCGGTCAATTTATATTCGACAAAACTTCTTGGTACACGACATTTGAGAGGTAAATTCCCTCTTAACTGAACTCTTTGACTTTTTTCACTAATACTTGTGTAGTTCTACGTGATATTATCTAGACAACGCAACACAAAGTTGGCATGCGAGAATTTTTTTCACTTACATTTTGATTATTTTATGTTTTATTTATAAACATCACACGAAACATTTTAGCCATAATATCACAACTATAACTGTTTGTCGCTAAAAAATCTCGTTGCTATGCACGGGTACTCGCCTAGTTAATGACAACGTATTAACGTTACTTTCATGCATATCTATACTACATTATAAAGCATTTGAGACTTACTACAAAAGGAAGTCTTAAAATTTTAAGACAAAAAACATTACTATTAAAGGAAAAGTAGAAAATTAATGTAAAATATAAAAATTTAAGTCTAATTTAAACCATATATAACCCCCCTCCTCCCAATAATGATACATTTTAATAAAAGTGTTTATAAGAAAAACTCACTATTAACCATCAATTTAATGCTAATATTTGAAAAATAAAAGTGTTAACCATTTACATTATTAATAATTTAGACGTTCTACTTTTGAAAAAAAATATTTCTAATACTTTATACTATTTGGGACATGCTAGATAAGGAAATTTAAAATGAAAAACATTTGCTCGCCACAAAAATAGTCACCGGGTATCCGCCGCCGCATTGCGCGGGTAACCTTCTAGTATCATATATGTGTTGAGTAAGTAAAAGTAAAAATAAAAAATAAAATAGTGGTTTAAAATCTTAACTACTTATAATGTAAAAATGGTCAAGTAAAAAGTGAAAAACTGAAATTTGGCTCAATGCCCATTTTACCCTTGTCAATGAATGAAACCTTTCTCAATGAATGCCTTCAACGGTGATTAATAAGCAGTATTGAATGGAAAGTATTGAAGGTGATTAAATGATAGTACTAGAAGATTGAAACGTATAGTAAATGACAAACACTTCCTCAATTTTGAAGTTGACCTAGCCTAAAAAAAAAAAAAAAAAACATACACTACCATAATCATCCAATTCTCTCATTATCTACAAAGAAAATAGACATAGCCTCCACTTACCGCAGCCGCCTATGGTACACCTTCTCCACCGCTACAACCTTTGTATTTTTGGTGTTAGTTTTTTTGGATCTATAGATCTATCACCGGAAATGAGATTCACATAAAATTTCGTAGTTTGGGAGGAAACTTTTCGTTCAAGAATGTACTTTTGTTATTATTTTTCTTCGTAATATCCTTAGAAAAAAGAGGCTGATGATATGAAAATTGAGGCCAATGATACTTGTCATAATTTTTCAAAGCAATATTATGGTCTCCTTTCCAAATGCGGTGGTGAGGGCGGAAAGATGTTGACGGCTGTTTTGGTGATAATTAGCATAAGGTGTTTTTTTAGTTAGTGTTTTTATTTAATGTGTTTGTGCATTAGTTATAATCAAATCCATGTAGCTTGGAATTTCAAAGAGAAAAGAGTTTAAGTAGGAGCAGCTTTAGCACAATGTTTCATATAACCTCTTTAAGGCTTAATTAAAATGAAGTACATAAGTTATGAAAAGATTTGACAAGTATGAATAGATTTAAAAGTTTAAAGCAGAAAGCACGATTTAACATACATAGTTTTCAAACAACAAAATTGAATCAAAGTTAAACAGCACACACAACACAAACAAAGCGCCAACACACACAAACATGCATGTCAACTACTTTGAGAAAGGTTATTCATCTTCAACCGAAAATTAGAACAAGAAAACATTGCAACTCGGGGCAACCGTTAATCGGTAAACATCTGTCGCTTCTGTTATGCGTGGGTACCTTGCTATACGCTGCCGCCGTAATGTAACCATGCCAAAATAAAAAATAGTTATTTGAAAATGATTCCTTAATGCTACAAATACAAGTTGTCCAAAGATTGTGTTCGCCACAAAACTTTGTTTTAGACTAGACATGGCTACAGGTGCGCCTTAGCTTTCCGAGGACTATAAATAAAGGTTAAGGCCAAATAATTTCAAATGTGGGTGTCTATTTGCCTGACTCTGTCTTCTCGCTTGGCCAGCTTTATATGGTGTTGTCTAGAGGGATATCATGTAGAACTATAAAGGTATTAGTGAAATCAGTCAAAGAGTTCGGTCAAGGAAGAGTCTATACCTCAAATGTTGTGTACCCAGAAGTTTTACGCGACGAGTAACGTGCATTATTAGTTATTATCTCATGATTGATGTAATGCTTTATTTTCAGTTTCACTAAATGTTTTATATATTCTTTGATACATGTTAAGAATTTTTGTTTGAGTTAAATTATCGTATGTTACAACCGTTTGCAATTACAATTTGATTTTTTCATCTTATATTTTGAACGTTACACGAGAAAAACTTACCACAATATCGCATATCGTTAATTGTCTGCCGCTAGAAATTTTTGTTGCTATGCACAGGTACTTGTTTAGTATAATTAAGTAATTAAAACTTTTAGCAGATTGCATTAATTGGCTATTATAAGTAGGAGTATTTTAGTCTAATAACATTATCACTTTTTAAGAAAAAAAGAAGAAGAAAGGAAATGTCGGAACTGTTTGTGTAAATAATACGTTTATTTTAGGTATATATCGACAGTCATAATTATTAATTATATAATCGAATCATTTTTTTTTAGTGTATTTTTACTACATGTAAAGAGAATTTATTATTATACACCTGCAATTTAAAAAAAATATAGATAAAAAATGAGGAGATCTACTTCATTTAATGACAACTTTAATTTTTAATTTTTAATATTACGTTGGATATTTGACCTGTTTTTTCTCACTACACTTTAATGACAACTCTAATTTTTATTGGAATGTTGGACCCACTTCACTTTATACACGAAACAATTAATAACAATTTTGAACTATAATTGTTCGCCGCTCTTAATTTTTATTGTTAAGCGCGGATAATTGTTTATAAAATTAAATAAAGCTAGTATCTTGATCTCAAGTGTAGATCGAATTGCTAACAATATTCACATTACGAGAGTCAAACACCAATTTTTACTATTATCACAATCACTTCTTTGATATTAAATATTAGGTAATTCATGTGTTGCGGTGACAGAGAAAATGTAATAATCTTTTGGAGAGTAATGATTTTTTTCTTTTTTTTTAATTTATTCATTTTTTTTTTACAATACTATACATTTAGCGACATTTTTAAGTTGAAGTAAAGTTAAGCGATAGTAATGTAAATTATATGTCAACAATTTTCACTTCTGCAACATTTTTTATTTTAAAGTGTATCAAAGGTAAAGCTAGAGGTGAGCAAGAAAATCGAAAAATCGAACAAAAACCCAAAAACAGAAAAAATTCACCCAAAGAACCAAACTACTTCAAAAATTGACGTTTTGGTTTTGACTTTTGTAAAACCGTTTGGTCTTTGGTTTTGGATGAATATCCAAACGGCAATAAGCGAACCGCCTCATTGTAATGTCAGCTAAACTTTAAGAAAAATGCTTGTAAGTCTTTACACATGTAAACACAAAAGCGTGAAAAATAAGAGATACATATATTGTATTTGTATAAAACATATCTCGCTAACATTATACTTAAATTGCAAACTTTATTTTATTATATTGTTTTTCGATGCCAAAATGAACTTATTTACGTTTAATTTGGTTTCAGCTAATTCTTTACGAAATCAAGTTTATACCACTAGTTATAAGTCCCGTGCATGCACATAATTTACATATGAATCATTTTTCTTTTTTAACTTTTAGTTTAGTATATGGATATATATGAATTTACTCGTGAAAATTTTGATATAAGTACAACTGATACTTGTTCAGGAGGTTATTATTATTATTATTATTATTATTATTATTATTATTATTATTATTATTATTTTTAAATATCTATTACAGTAACATTTTGTAAAAAATTTGTTGGTTGAAAAATTTAACTTTGTTTAACTGACATATATGTTGAGGTTGATGTATTGTTGTTTAACTTTAACTATTTATATCATGTTGTATAAAATGTGCAAGTTAGTAGCACATAATCAGCATTGATGTAGTTAATATATATTTTTTTTTTGTGCAAAGGTGAAAATATTATAATGATACTTCAAATATGTACAAACATAGGAATAGAATCAAAGATTTGGACATTTCCTAATCTGATACAAGAACTGAAACAAACAGTCTAATAACACGCCTATCCCATATCAGACAACACAACCAACTATATCTGACAGAACTAAACTTTTAGATAGATTGCAGACATCCCATCTCAAGCATTAGTTCTTCAATCTTTCCACTTCTTCTATTAGCATCATCTCACCATTGTTGCACCTACCATCTAGCTACATTTCCTCTACTTCATTCTAACAAGTCACTCATCCTGCCACCACAGTAACAAGCTAGAAATGAGGCATCACTAGGAACCCATAACCCATCCATGGGGGGCTCTGCCAAGACAACCTACATTTCCCTCTCAAAGGAAGGCTTCAGTTGCTTGGGAACACACACCCTCCATGATGACCAACCTAACCTCCTTGACAATGCACTGGATGGACCAAGAAGGATCATCTTTCACTCCTCTCTATTCCATCCATCATGCATTATCCCCCAGCCCTTTACCCTTCATAATGGGAGTCCCTACTTTATGGTACATCCATATTGAATTAGACCTCCTATCTAGTCAAACTTTACTGTACAATCTCCTCCCAAGGCCAGACTGAACCAGCAAAGTGACTAAACTAGGCATAGTCACACCAATTAGGACTCCAAGGTACAAGGTAACTACCCATTATAATGGCCTGATAAGAAATACAAAAGCATAAGATCATACATTCAGTGCTCTTTGTCCATGTTCCAAACAATTTCATACAGATCATAGCATTCCAACTTCAATATACTCCAGCTTCACATTCAGCCAAACACCCCTTTTAAGTCCTCTGCTGAATACATTCTAAACTTTCCTGTCAAATTTGATATTCCACATGGCTTCAGCATTGAGAACATTGGAATTTGTCTTGACCTTTATTGTTACCATCTTAGCTTTGATTTCATCAAATATTATTCTGACCATGTCTTCTGCACTTCTTTTTTGACCATTAAAAATTCTGCTATTCCTTTCTTGCCAAATGTAATATACTGTTGCAGCTAGACATAACTTTTTTATCAGCTCCCAAATTCCCCCACCATTAGTTACATTGCTCAATTTATCCGCAATTCCATCCCATGTAATATCTATATACTGAAATTTAGCCATCTTGTACATATTCTGCCATACCAATTTTGCAAACTCACATTTGAAGAATAAATGGTTGTGTGAGTCAACTTCTTTCCCACATAAACTGCATTCATACACTTTATTAGGATACCATCTTTGAAGCTTGTCTTGAGTACACAATTTTTGCTTAACAGCAAGCCACAAAATGAAAGTATGCTTGGGTACACAGTGAGAATGCCACACAAGATTCTTCCACTTAACTTGACTATATCTTCTCTCATGTCATTCCAAACTCTGCTTATAGTAAGTTGCATTGCATTGCCATTTTTATCCACCCAAACAGGCTTATAAGGACTGTTATTCAACAAAGGAACATGAATTCTTGTCAATTGAGGAAATTTGACAGTCCAATGAATTGGCCATTTCCACCCAGTATCATCAATAACATCAACAAGCTTAGCATCATCATGGTATCCAGCATCAAAGATCTCTTTTTTGCTGATATAAGTATCTAATGTTAATTCACTGTGCCATTTGTCATGCCAAATATTGATAGTTTTGCCATTCCCAACATGGTACCTCATATGTTTACCCACCCAATCTCTTAAACTCATAATACACTTCCAAAACCAACTGTCCTTCTTATCAACATTAACATCCCAAACACATCTATTTTTAAGCTTTACCACATTAATCCACTTTACCCAAAGGGATTCTTTTCTTGAAGCCACATTCCATAGGTGTTTTGACAATAAAGTTCTGTTCCATGATTCCAATGATTTAAACCCCAGCCCACCTTGATATTTTGGCTTACACACATCAGTCCATGCCATTCTAGCCTTACCTTTATAGCTATCTCCACAATTCCATAGGAAGTTTTTGAATAGAGCTTCAATATCATTGACAACTGTTTTAGGAAGTAAGAACACAGATCCCCAATATAACTGCATTGAAGATAGTACAAAAGCAATCAATTGTGCTCTTCCTGCATAAGAGAGACTTTTGTTCTTCCAATCATTGAGCTTGTTTTGAACTCTATCCACTAATTGCTTACAATCAGCAACTCCAATCTTCTTAGTAACCAAAGGAACACCTAAATAACTCACTGGCAACTTACCTTTTTGAAAGGCATGATATTACTTATAGCATTAATTGTTTCATCATCAAGACTGCCACAAAACATTGTACATTTCCCAAGATTTGGATGGAGACCAGATACTGCACTGAACTTGTTAAGGGCTTGCTTAATTGTATTCACTGATTCCACTCCACCATGACATAGCATAATCAAGTCATCAACAAAACATAAGTGTGGGATCTTCAATTGCTTGCAACCAAAAATGATACTTGAAAGCTCTATTTTTTCTGATCTCATCCTTCATAATCAAATTGAGCATTTCCATTACCAAAGAAAAATATAAGGTGAAATAGGGTCACCTTGTCTCAATCCCCTTCCACCATTGAAATAACCATACCTTTCCTCATTAACACATATAGTGAACTTATCATTGGTAATACATGTCATAATCCAATCCACCATCTGTTTAGGGAAGCCAAATTTCATCATGATCACGTCCAAAAATTGCCAGTTAACTGTATCATATGCCTTTTGTATGTCAATCTTAAATGAAGCTCTCTTAGGACCATTAGTACAATTGTAACCATTGAGAAGTTCTTGAGTTAACAAAATGTTATCTGTAATAGCTTTCTGGGGGATAAATGCACTTTGATTTTCCTCAACAACATAACTAAGTGCATTCTTAATCCTATTAGTTAGAATTTTACTAATGCATTTGTAGATGACATTACAACATGCAATAGCTCTGAAATTCGATACCTTTTGAGGAGTATTTGATTTAGGAACTAAGGCAATGAGTGTGGCATTAACTTCCCCAAGTAGCTTTCCTGAAACAAAGAAGTCTTTGACAGCAGCACAAAAATCTTCCTGAATAGTATTCCAAGCTTTCTTAAAGAACTTAGAGGTGAAACCATCTGGTCCTGGAGCCTTGTCATCATTAATGTCAAATAAAGCCTCTTTGATTTCAACATTAGTAACTTCTCTGGTCATAGTAACATCTTCTTCATGAGGAACTTTTTTATCAAAAAGACTGTCATCTTCTTCATTCATGCTTCTCACTTCAGTGCAAGTACCAAGAAACTTTTCAAAATGCATCAAAAACTGTTGAGCCACATCCTTGTCTTCATATCTAGTGCCATCCTCTCCACATATACCATGATTCTGCTTCTATTAATTTTACCTTTGAGAACCTTGTGAAAATAAGCTGTATTATTATCTCCCTCATTAAGCCAGGTGATCTTTGCTTTTTGCCTTAACAACTTCTCTTCATCAGCTACAGCAACTTTGTACTCCTTAAGTAACTCACATTCTTCACTTCTTAAATTCTTGTTCACAGGATCATTATCAATCTTCACTTGCACATCAGCCAATTTATTTTTTAATTCAACAACTCTATTAAAGAGATTACCATTTTTCCAATTGAGCTTGTTGAGGTGTGGCTTGAGAGTTTTCAACTTTTTAACCAACTTGTACATTGCATGACCTGGAATGTCAACATTCCATTTTTCCTTCGCAACATCATGAAATTCAGTCTTGTCTACAACTTAGTTAGAAAATCTAAAAGACTTGTTCTTCTTTATCATAGCTTGTGGGATACTCATAATTACAGGGCTGTGATCAGAAATTCCATAAGGTAGGAACCTTGCATTGGCATTACTAAACTGAGCAATCAAGTTACTATTACCCATTACTCTATCAATTTTCTTCAAAACAGTAGCATCAGGGTTTAACAAACTTTTAGTCCATGTAAAGTGAAGCCCAAAACTACTAATATCATCCATTTCAATCTCATTAATACATTCCTGAAATTCCACCATGTCTTGAGTAAAATGTGAAATCCTTTCTGAGTGATCATGAAGATTTAGGCAAACATTCACATCTCCCATAATAGCCCAAGGCACATTTCCAACTATTCTTCTGAATAAAATCAGATCTTTCCAAAGCTCTATTCTATCTTTCCCTTTGTTAGCTGCATAGATGAAAGTGCAATAAAGATCTTGTTGAGTGCTCAGAATTTCAATCAAATACATCATGGCTTAAGAAGTAGCATGGATGAGAGAACATTTGACATTACTACCATCCCAACCCACTGCAATTCTACATCCTCTTATACTTAAATGAACATTGCTTTGCCACTGCCAACTCCCAAAAACATTAGAACATACTTTCTCAATTTTGTTTTTCTTCATGTGAGTTTCTAAAATTGCACAAATACTAAGTTTCTCATTCCAGATTAAATTCTTAACCTCTGTTTGCTTAGAGATTGTACCTAAACCTCTAATGTTCCATGCTGTAATTTTGAGATCATTCATTGAGAATTATTGAAAAGACCACTGTCCCTACTACCCACTTCATTCTCAGTCATAAAACATGCCATTTTAGACTTATCTGCATACACTTCCTTCTCATTCAATACTCCATTAACATGGTTATTATCCTTTCCATACTTTGCTTCCCAACTTTCTTTGAAAAATCTTCTCATACCATGGTTCCATTTATCAGTGATCTTAAAGGCAGGTTGCAATCTTTTAGATACAAAATCATTCACAATTTCTTTATCCTTCTCACTCATATTCTTCCCATTATCATTATCTTGATTCACTTCATGTTCCTCCTCTTGACTTGCTAGAGCAGAATACCTATCAGCAGTTGTTCACACAGCTTTCACAACTTCTTTATTAACAGTACATGCTCTCCTTTGTGTTACTTGTGGTGCATTGGTTTGTTCACTAGTTTTGCCAGTATTTACATTTTGTTTTTCACCTTGTTTCTCAACAGGTTTATACACCTTTTGTTTAGCTGCGGGTTTCTCCTTTTGTTTCTGTTGTGGAACATTCCTTTGTTCTTTGCTCTGATTACCATTCCTAGCATTTGCTTGTGTAAAACCTTCCCCATCTTTCTGATTTCCTTTCTCTTGTTCCTTCTGATTCACATTCACTTGTTCCTCTGTTCTGTCCCTTTTCAAACATTTCTCAAAAGAGTGCCCAAAAACTTTACAATGAGAGCATACATGAGGTTTCCAATCATAATCAACTTTCACTTTCTTAACAAACTGTCTCCCATCTTCTCTACTTTTATACAATACATCAATAGAATCCTCCAATCCTTTACAAGCATTCACCTCAACAAGCACCCTTGCAAAACCAAGTCTACCTACCCCTTGATTGCACATCTTAGTAGTCATGGCATCCATTATGAGTGGCTTGCCAATTTTACTAGCTAATGCACTCAAACCTTTAGTACTCCAAGCTTCTAGAGGAAGGTTAAGCAATTTGATCCAAATAGGTAATGTTTCAGGCTCAGACTTATCAAGGTTTATATCAGTGCTCCACTTTTGAACAACCATTGGTTTATTATTTACAATCCAAGGCCCACTTTCAATAACAGTTTGCAGACCTTGAGTATTGCTAAACTTAAACACAAAAGTACCGTTACCATTGTTGAGTATCTGTTTAAGGCCAAATTTACTCCACATTTTGAACAGATGAAAACTCAACTCTTGCATTGTCATTTTATATCCCACAAAATAACCACATGTAGATAATTCCCATTTTTTGCTACCCCATTTATGATCTCTTCATCAAAAATCACAAATTCATGCCCATTTTCATTAAGTACAGTTGGGATTTAAAACAGTTTATTATCAAGTGATTTCTTATGGTTATTCAGCTTATCAGCATAGCTAACATTCTTAACAACAGGCTTAGTAGCTTTATCAGAACCACTAACATTTTTAGGGTCAGAACTATTAGCCAAAGGTGTTTTACATTGATCTTCAACTACTGGCTTATTAACACTGTTAGTTTCCACAGGTGACTTACATTGATATTCAACAACTATATCATCATTGTTAGTAGCCAAAGAAGACTTACATTGATCATTACCATCAGCAGTAGCAACCTCAGTACAATCACCACATACCCCCTCTGTCTCAATAATTTTCTCCTTATTCTCCACTTCCACACTAATCTCCTCCTTATCCTTTCCAATTACTTCTAATTCAACATTCCCAGTAACTTCCACCTGATTATCACTTCCTGCCTGATCTAAATTCATATCCTTATCCTTATTCTTATTCTTCAATGCTTCATAATCAGTATCCTTCAATCTGTTTGGTAATTTGGTTTTCCGTTTAGAACCTCGACCTCTTTGCGACATGATTCAATTTGTTCAGTAATTACTCATAGTTGATCGAATTACAATGATACAATGGTTAATTGATCAGATATTGAAATCAGGTTTTGGTGCCAAAATTGAAAAACTGAAAAACAGGTTAAATTTTGGGGAAAACAATACCAAACAGTGCGGAATTGAATTTTGAGTTGAAAGCACAGTTTAGATTTAAGAAATACGTTCAAAATAGAGATCAAATCAAGGTTTTAGAGGTATTTTAATAGAGTAACATTAGTTAGAGGAGAGAGAAAAGAGAGAGAAGGTTTTGTAATAGAATTATGAGAACTATGATTGATGTAGTTAATACATGCACTGTAAAGTTTTTTAATTTTTTTTATGGATACCACATATAAACTTTAAATAAAAATTTCATAAATCATTGTAATAAGTACAATAGCGCATATTTATTTTCATATCACAGTAATCCGTGCTTACATTTGATATTTATATTCCCGTTAATAATAGTTTAACCGTATTTAATATTCAAGCTCGTGTACGCATAAATTAAAATTTTAAAATAAAATAACAATAGTCTTTATTTAACGTATATAGCAAATCTATACTACTTATAAAGCATATTGTATCTTCTCTCATATTTAATTGTTAAGATTTCTATATTTAGATTTTAAGTAAAATACAAGTGATAAAACATAAAGCACAAGTATGTAAAGCTCAATATTTTAAGGTCAACATATCTCTTATGTATGTACAATTAATACACCCCATCACCAATTAATATAAGTAAAGCATAATCTACAAGTATTTAAAGCACAAATAAAACTTAAAAACATTATTTTAACATATACAATTATTACATAATTTAATTCACCCATTCACCAAAATATACAACTATTAATCCACAATATACAATCTAATCAAGCTACTTGGTACAACTCCATTATTATTTACTTCAGACTTAAAATAATTGAATCGACTTGGACTAAATTAATACTATAGAAAACAAGATTACATCAACCTTTCTCCCACTTATTTCCTTCCAGCAACCTTTCTCCCTCCGACCTCTTTTTTCTGTCGAACCTCCTTTTTCACACCTATAAGATTCGAGTAAAAAATATTGTATGACATAAAACCAGTGATATTATAAAAAACCTGGTATTTATAATAGCTTCTTTGACCTTAAAGATCAAGCACGAGAAAGCTTTTTCATCATAGATCTATTACTTTTTATAATATCTGAATATATAAAGAAAGAACAAACCACATCAGTTCATTCCTTTTTTCATTCGTTAAACGAAAAAATAAAATAAAATAAAACATCCTAACCTACGTTAGACCTTTTCAAGGAAGGTGCTTTGTTTGCTTGATTGGAGCAATAAAGGTGGATTAAAGTTTGTGATTCGTGGGATTACAATGGAGATATAAGGATGGTGAATGATTTGTGTTAACTGTACGTTTTAGAAGTATTAAGGAGGTTAGCTGCGTGATTTTTTAGGGAGTGATAAGAAGGCATTTGATTTGGAGAATGAGGACTAGGGTTAGGATGAAATCTTATAATTTTGGTTATGGGTTGGCTATCTTAACTTTAAATGGGCCAAGAGAATAAACGAAATATATGGAATCTAAAAAATTTCATTTATAAAGTGTTGGACTGCAACAAGTTGAGACATCTCTTATCCGTAAATTAAATTTAGATTATCATTTATTTGTACGATTATTGTTAAAAAGAAACATGTAACCAAACAACATTTGTTCACAACAAAATATAGTCACAGGGTACCCGCCGCCGCATCGCGCGGGTACCCTGCTAGTAAATATTTAATGGATGAAAGTCTAAAACTAATATTAGTTTAAAAAAATATTTAACATATATATACAAAATTTTGTAATTTTAATAGATGAAAGTATGAAACTAATACTAATACTCGTGTCATTTTAAACAAAGTTCATATTATAAGTATAAGGGGTATAAAGTGTAAGGGGTTATTTGTTTTTTTTTTTCCTTTCTAAAATTATTAAAAGATATGAAAACTTGTAATTTTACACTTAACTTCATAATTTTTGTAAAATTCAATCACTAAAGTTTTATTAATTACTTCATCTTTTTTTTTTCAAGTTTTTGTTTACACAAATTTGACACAAATATTTTTATGTGTTTTTTTCCTGACTAAATTTCTCCACCAAATTTATTAAAGTTTGACAAAAAATCAATTTAATTTTAACTTTTTATTAACCAATCACGTCGTTAGATTTGCTTACGTGGCAAAATCGAGCTCTTCTATTGGTCTAATTTTGTTTTAAATGAGAAGGGTTTTACAAAATCATTCCGAAATGATGTAATTCTTTTATTATATAAAAGATTAGAAAAGTTGACCTTTAATGAAATACCGAAGAAAAACCACACCGAACAGTTAAAAACAGAAAAGTAAACCGAATGTCGGTTCAGGTTTGGTTTAGAAACTGTAAAAACAGAATTGGTTTTAGTAAAAACCATCCTATTCTCACCTTTAGGTAAAGCTAATAAAGCTATCAATTGCAGTATCATTTTATGTCGTCAGATTTGAAAGACCAGGAGGTCTTTCAAACCTGACGACATAAAATTAATGATAGCCAGTGTTTTCTAAAAACTTGCTATTTTTAGAATTCATACATATATAATTAAGTTGTGTGATAATTTATGACTCATATTTGTGCTTGAATTGCTTTTCAAACCCTTTGTGTTAATAAATAAAATCCAATTAAATGTATTTTTAGGTGTTTATAATATGGAGATTTAAATAGTCTTTGTTAGCGAAAAGACTTGAACTTCGCTTTAGGCCGGCACGAGGCTGCCCTTATTGGTGTAATGAGCAATTTGAATTAAGAATAAAAGGTTTAATACATATTGTTAAACCTTGTTGACACATAGCTACATGTTGGAAAATCACCCCTTTGTGTCGTTTACCCAAGGCTATTTCGGCTAGAGATTAACCCATCATGTAAGGTATGTGACCGAGCTCCCTTCCAAATATACACCAACAACGCCAATGATTTGCTGTCTTTTCAACTTCTTACTGATGCTGCTAATTTTCCCGATTTGATGCCTTTCCCACCATCTTTTGGGCATGCTCCTTTAAGTTTTAGTGGGCCTACACCTGCTGCTCGAGTTGGATCTGATTTGGTTGCCCATGGGCCTACTATACCTCGTTGGTCCTGGTTGAGGCAGATGAGATGATGATGATGATCATAACGATCTCATGGAATTACAAAGTCTCCTCTTAAACCTCCATCTCACAAATGAGCAAGACAAATGCGAATGCATTATGGACAATACTAGAACCTTCACGGTAAAAGGTATGAGAAATTTAATCACCAATTCCTCACAATCTCCTTACCCGAAACCAACTAGTTGGAATACACTTGTTCCAATCAAGGTCAATATCGCTTCTTAGAGGATCACAAATCAAAGAATGGCAACTAGAATCAACTTGGATCATAGGGGCATTGACCTTCACTCAGTTCGTTGCCCATTTGCGATAGTGATCTTGAGACGGAAGAGCACATCTTTGTTAATTTTTGTGTCGCAAAAACTACATGGAAAGAAGTTCTCAAGTGGTGGAATTTACACAATATACACATTGACAACCTTAACAATGTGTTTACTCTTGCAAGCCATGCAAACGTTCCACCAAAAAGATCCATCTTGCTTGATGCCGTTGCTCGATCCACTCTATGGATCCTTTGGTGCTTCCGGAATGAATCTACCTTCAACTCCAAAAGACCAAATAAAGACCTCATTCTAAATGATGTTAGGCAATACACGTTTACGTTGATCTCAAATAGATATTGGAAAACATCATTTGATTGGTTTGAGTGGCTTTGTAACCCTTGTAATGCCCTCTCTGACTTCTTGTAATTATTTTCTAGCTCCTTGCTAGTTTTTAATCAAATCGCCGTTTGAAAAAATATATATTTATAATATTTGAGTTTGTTTGTTTTAACTGAATAGATGTAGGCAGATAGAGTTGTTCTCAACTTTTAAGGGTTATCTACATGACTTCACTACTTTTTTAGGATATGATGTACTAGAGTTCTTTAGTGGCCAACTATATAAATATAACATAGTATCAAAACTTACAATAATACATTAGTTACTAGCAAAAGATCATCAAGTATGATATTTGATGTGACAATATCCCACAACTTATGGTAATACATTAGTTATTGAATAAAATAGCTAGATAAGATGGTAATATCCCACAACTTATGGCAATACATTAGTTATCCCAATCTTTGGGCAAACGATAATATCAAGCTAGGGTACATGAGGCGGTGAATCTGAGTTCAAATCTCATTAGATTCACGTGTGAGTATTTGTAGTAAAAAAAATTGGAATATGGGTATCAATCTATTAGAGTTCTAAAGCCATTGCTTACAGCCAGAGTTGTATAGGGTCCATGCCTCCTCAATTACAATAGTTGCATCAAGGCATCGACGTTAGGGTTGAAAAAAATTAGGACAAAAATGTGTTAGAAGATGTAAGCGCGCATAAGTGTTTGTGATTCTGATATCACAACTTCTGAGTTGTTGTAATGAACGTTTTCCTTAAATATGATCAACCACAGACACACTGAGGGATAACGACTTCAATGGTGTCTAGGGCGGTGATGACTTGGGCCGTAGTAGTCTTCATGAATCTTTGGTAGCCAATGGTCATGATGGGAATTCTTGGTCACTACTCTAGAAGATAATTTCCTGTTCTTTAATGTGGTGCCTGCTGGAACTTCCTTGGTTTTTGCGAGCATTTCTTGTCCTTGATTGCTTCCATCTGCTGGTAAAATCTGTAACAAATGAACGAGAGTTATGAACTATAAACCTATCACATACGAGTACTATACCATTGGAATGGATCTTATATTTTTTGCATATAATCATATGATATGATCATTATTAAGACACCAACCTTGACGATTTCTTGACTACTGCTAGCTGACAAAGTGACTCTTCCCAGCCTTGTACCTTCATAAGATCAACAGGAAATAATGTTAATATCATTTTTAACGAGACACATGCTTGTGTCCTACATGGGACATGAACCTAAAGAAAATATGTTATTACTATATACAATATTTCTTGAGGCTTAATCATTATCGATCCATATTGTATAAGTACGTGAGTAAGTCTCGTATACAAAGTAATTCAAAACTCATTAAAATATATGCAATTCGCAATACTACTATTTTTTTGCTAATTTGTTGTACGTAACAGTGACTAATTATAGATTTTAGAAAATGGTGTACGAAATTATCCTTAGGATGTGAACATACCTTCGGCTTCATAACTATGGATATATGACAGAAGAAACACAATGAATATCAGATGAAGCTTCATACTTTGTGATTCAAACTAAAGGTAATACGCTGCTGCGAAATGCGATTGAACCGGCCTGTTGATAGATTTTAGATAACCAATGTGAGTAACAAATGGTAGATAAGATGGACATGCATCAGGTCATCTTTTATATACAGACAAACTTAGGGACATCTTTATGTTGAATCTTTTATTTAATGAGTTGCACCTTTTGTGTTTCCATTAATTTGAATATAAAACGAGTTTGGGGTTTCAAATGAATAGGTTAATGTAAATATAGGGGACAAAGTGTCCCACAAAAAGGTTGCACTAAGGTTCTCAATATACAAGAGTTCGGGTTTCTTTGCTCATTAATTTGCAAGATTTTGATGTAAAATCATAGAATAACGTGGTATTCATAGTCTATGTCAGTGTGTTGTAATTCATACTGAAGATTTGTGAGTGACAAATTCTTTAAGGGTGCATTTGTTTTGTTCAGGGGTATGGCTTAGTAAATAAACTTGTGGCTGAGAATGAAATTGGGCACACAAAACTTGATAGTATAGGACTTTAAATAGAGATAGATATGTGGAATTCATGTAATTTGGATATCTAGACATCATTGCATTATTCAAATTCTAGTATTTATACCAAACAATTTGTATCATCCTAAACCCAATCTTTAAACTTGAAACCCTCAATCCAAACGGGGCTTAAGTGTTTTAAGGTTAACTATGATATCAGTTGTGAAGTTGTGATGCACAACTTATAGGAATTTATTTTACTAAAATAGATCTGTTCCACATTTACATATATGTGTTGAACTCTTGAAGCATGGGAATTCATCGGTTCAGTTATCGGGTTATTCGGTTTACTCGGTTTGATTAATTTTTTTTGGTTAAGCCGAAAACTGAACAAAACTGAACCGAAATCTAATTGGATTAAACCGAATAGAAAACCAAATTTCAATTCGGTTCGGTTTTCGGGTTGACCCTAATAACCAGAATTACATAATCTATATTTGTTTTCATTCACGTTAGGAATAAGATTCAATGTTTTTTTATATAAATATATTAAAAACATATATATTTATGTGACTTCGATTTTCGGTTATGTTTTCATTTTGTCAAAACCGTATCCAAACCGAAAACTTCAATTCGATTTTGGCAAATTTAGTTCGGACAAAATCCTGTTCGAATAAAATTTAATTCGTTTTTATTCGATTCGGTTTGATTTTGGTTTTCGGTTCATACGGGTATTACCTAATCTATGAACACCCTATCTTGAAGCCACACTGCCGAATAGTTCCATTAATTTAGAAATGGGCCAACTAGCCTGTTAAGTCCAATTTTATTAAAGCTAGCCCATTAAATAATTCTGTAGCACAAGCCTAACAATCAAAGGTTCAATAAACATTGTTAAACCTTTTGTTGATACGTAGCAAAACTTTTGAGACCAATGATTAGACTTTCAAGACTAGTTACATACAATATTTGAGTTTGTTTGTATACTCAACTTTTAAGGGTCATCTACATTCCACTACTCTTTCAGGATATATGATGTTCCCTTAAAGAGGTTTTCATATCAATTATAGGGATTTCTTTAATGACCACTTTTTAATATAACATACTATACACATACATGCCAGCTAGTTCTTGTAACAAATGCTACCATTTTGTGTACATCTTTCTCACCAAAATAAGCTTTTTATGCTTATGTGTCCCACGCCTCTACTTGTGCTAAATCTTGACTGCTATTTAAGATAACCGACCGTTGCATTCGATTTTCATATCAAAAGCTCATTATTTGGCTTAAATTTTGGTTAAGTTTGTAACTTTGTATAGCTGTTAGATAGTATCACATATGTATTTGAGAAAATAATAAATCTAGTCTCTTATTCGTCACATGTGAATACTTTAGCTCCCTGATCAAAAAAAAAAAAAAAATAAAATAAAAAATAAAAATAAAAATAAAATAAAAAAAAAGACCCTTGGCTCCATTCATCCATGAAGAGACTTTTTGGAAACAAAAGCAGATTTTTGTATAAGAGAAATCGAAATGTACAACTATTTGTCCGACAAGAAAACAATTTATTTGTCCACTTGGAATTATATAGAAAAACTGGACCACCTCAATAAGTTTATAGGACATGTTTTGTGAATTTTGTTGGGTCAAATGAAGCCTTAACAATCTATATTCGGAACTTAGGAGTGACTTGAGCTTTATGATTAGTTAATCAATTTGCAAAAGATTTTAGTCAAGAAAGTACAAAACATGAAATTTAATGAACTTGGAATCTATCAACTAGGATGCTCTAGCAAGTTGCTAGAAACCAAAGAAAGAAACTACAAAAGTAATTGGTTACAATTCACAAGCAGTTTATTTTAGTTTTAAGTCCATTTATTAGCAACGTAATTTCTGAAATATACTTCTGTCTTAGATACGATAACTCGAAGAAACTAGAGCTTTCATTTTTTTATTTTTATTTTTTTAGCCTCATTAATTAGACCTTATCGTAGATGTTGGATGCAACGACTGCTTTTAACCTAGTTTCTTTAACAAAAGTATTATTGATTCAAGAGTCGTTTTTAGTGTGGTATACGCAATTCCCACTTGACAGGTTCACTTGTCAAACCCATCACATTCTTGCGTTATTATTCACATGGGTTGTTACCCTTTTGGCCTTACAAATCAATAGCATGATCTGGATTGTAATTGTTGAAAGGTGAACTTTGGTCTTGTATCAAGAGACCATGGTATATGGATACTCATGGGTTGGTTATATGACCCTACGAGATCGAGTTATTGACCACATGTCGTGTCATTTATAAGGCAAACTGAATAAGATAGCTCATAACTTGATGGCTTTCTTAATAGTGGGACATGTATCATTTAGTTTGGTGCTTTCTCATCTACTAGATGCTCAGTGTTAAATCTTTATTGTCTGCTTGATATCAACTATATCAAGTTGCAAAGCCTAAATCACTAGCTTTATGATGTATGTTGTCTCTGCTAGAATAATTGTTCGATGGATACCCCTTATTTATTTGTTTCATAAACAGACGAAATTGCTAGATTACTGGTCTTTTTAATTAATTTTCATACTTATTTTTCAGATCAAATTTTCTGTTCTTTTAAATTGTCAAGAGACTAATTAAGCCCTGAGATTAATTACTAGCTCCTTGATCATTAGTGTTTCTCAAAAAAATTCTTCGATAAGTGCCTGGTACTACAAAAGTACCATAAAGTTGTAGTTACGTCACATAGAAAATGTCATTAGAGTTGAGAAGTGTTACTAGTACTAAAGTCAAAAGAGAGTTGCCAAACGTGACAAAGAGTCACAACAATGTCCAAGTGCTTCACCTACACGTAAAATGTTTATGTTACGGTACTAGTTTGTGTTCTTTTAGCATGCGAATTCACTGTGAGATGACTTTTCGCTTTGATGTCATTAATTGATGATATGTACATATAAAAAATAAAACCAGTATGGTAGCATGTGTCCTTGGCCATCCTATGCTATATATGTATATATCATCAATTATATTAACGATTAATAAAGATCTAATATCTGTAAGGAAATCAGCATATGTGTTTGCCGTAAGAGGTGTCAGTGTGTAGTGAAGCTGCTTTAAAATCAAGTGGTTGATTTTTCAAAGTCACGTTAAACAACCATGCTCGATAACTTAACTGGAGTAGGTTGGTTGTGTAACTTTTCCCGTTAAATCAAGTTTTTGAAAAGAACTTATGCTGGACACGTAGCCTAACCATCACATTCCGAAACAAGTTGACCATCTTGGTTTGTTAATTATGTACGCGATGCCTGTTAATTAGCATGTGGATATGATGGACGTTGGTAATTAACTCTATCATTCTGTTATATCTTTATCCAGATATCGTTGTACATTTGTATCACAATGTAACCTGCATAGTCAAATAGGGGATAACATCGGCCACTTTGATCATATGCATCACAAGTGGATCATAGATTGCGTCTCATTGAAATGAATCTTTGCAAGCATCGTTTTACCAAACTGATTAGTACTAATACATATTTTGAGACTCTAAATTTGTATGAATATGTTGTTTGATAAAAGTATAAATTTAGCTTGGTGGAAGTAATAATATCGCAACATTAATATATGCTTTATCCTTGGTACCGTGTTTATGACATAACATTCATAATTAGAACAAAATCGCAAACTTGTAGTTTATTTATACGTGTATAACCACGAATGCTCTGCAAGGCTTACATTGGATTATGATAATCAACATCATCATTTACTAAGAATCAGCTAGTCTAAACTGTGTCTATGTACGACATCATCTTCCAACATCTATCCATGAGCCTAACCAACTCGTAGCATTTCTAAAACGTTCTTTTAACTTCTAATTGATACCATTTCATTCCATTCCATTCCTTAATATGCAAAACTGATTATCACATGCTTCGAATAATATTCTTGATATTCTTGTCTCAAACTCAGTTGTGAATCGGAGCCTTTTTCCTAGTTGGGCTATAATCCATCCCTGTGATGTCTATAACATCAGGATATTGCTCATTAATGACCTCCTTCTTCCAGTGTTTTGAATATTCGGGTGACGAATGGGGTGTTTCTTCCTTTCCTGCTAGTCCATGAGTAACTGGCTTTGAGTCATGTTTACCCACCTTGATGGTGTCTTGATGGTTCGTAGCTGATAAAGCAACTTTTCCCAGCCTAATACCTTCATTAAACCAAAGTAAATATATATTATTAAGGAACATAATCCACTAAATATTTAAGTTTACAAAGACTCTTGATCTGCAATTACAGATATAATCAAGATAGAATGATTGACAAGTTGGTACGGCAAAATTTACCTTGAACTTCATAAGTTAGGAGACTTGACAAAACTAAAAGGGTAATCAGATAAAGCTTCATACTTTTTGAAGTAAATTGTAGGCAACAGAGATTTGCAACTAAATTTGAGTAACAAGTTTTTTTGTGTATCTCTCTCTTGGATCACAAATAATGCAAGAAATGAACTTTGAATGTGTATAAGATATGTGTTATCCTAGCTTTCATATATATACACAGCCTATGAGGGACCACATCAGGTTGATCACTAGCGGTGTTTATTTCCTACTATATGGAGTATTTTCTTTATGCTAGCTTTGTAATTTTGTGATTTCATAAACAACATTTTTATTAGCCACATAATAAATGATAAGGATGGGACAAACTCACAAAAGTGTCCACACAAAAATTTGAGTTTCCATACTTCAGAAGTTACATATTTGTCTTTTTGACAAGACAATAGTTAGAAGATGGATCTACAGTGAGAAAAAAGAGGGTTGTCCTTGGCTTTTATGGTCATTTAAATAACTTCAATTCATAAAGAATTTTGCTACAATCACAAAAGTTTTACACAAAAAAATCCACAAAATGATGTGGCATGACTTTTGGCCACTCATGTGAGAGCATTAGTTGGCCAAGTGAGAGCATTGAGTGGTCAAGAGGCATGCCACATCATTTTGTGGATATTTTTGTGTAAAACTTGTGTGAGTGTAGCATATCTCATTCATAAACCCTTTTAAAGTATGATGTTCCCTTAAAGAGGTTTCCCAATATCCAATTTAGATCTCTTTTTTGGTTCCACACACATTCTAGGTTTAGTTGCCATCTCTAGTTTTTAATTTTCACATATCCTTCATCAAGACATGCAGAGCTTTGTATATATACGCTTCCTAGTCTCATTAAACTCATCATAGCCAATCAGGGGAGGAGGGACTTGATAGATAAGGGGGGCGGTGCCCTTAACAGAATAACAGGTGTCCAGAAAAAAAATTATATATATTGCAAAACTTTTGGTTTATCGGACATTTAGTTATAATGCCCTCAACCCAGCTATTAAATTGCCCTCAACAAACTTAAGCCACCATCTTATATCTTAGTTTTGTTAAAATATATATGGTAAAAAACAAGAAAACCACTTGAGTACAGTTTCGTTGAAAATAAAATTTTAAGGTAATATTTTTCTGTGCCCATATTTCAATATTCTGGCTTTGCCATCGTAGCCAATGCGAGTGTATCTTTGTCATCAAATCATTATGTGCTAAAAGCTTATTAAGAGGATGTATTTACACGAAAGCTTAACATTTCATAAGTTAATATCAACATGAATGAATTTAGCGAGCCCGAAAGCCCGAATTCATATTTTCTCTTGCTTGCTTTATGCCTTTATCCAATGTAATCCGACAATCATTTTAAAACAAAATGGATTATCATATACTTTTTTGGTCAAAGTTGGTCTACCAAGTTAGCGCTTCGTCCTCCAGGGTGAAAGAGGCATACTTCACCTTTGTCGCCTCAACACAGTGATTAACGGTAAACTCGGACTCCATCTTTTCCATCCACCTCATTAACACAACAACTCCCTCGGTTCCGCCAAACTCTATTGGCCCACAACCTCGAAATTCCTTATAAGTACAACCACGAACGCGAGTGGATGATGGAGTTTCAGCAGAAACGTTCGAACGATTTGATTCGGCGAGAAGCTCGGCAACGCGCTGAGTCACGAGCTGGTCGATGAGAGTCTGGTTCACAGGGGTAATGTTGGGAGGGGTATGGCCATTGATGCCTTCCTGACGGACGTTCTAGGCTTCCTCAGAACAAGTAGGGGTTTCTTGGTTAACGGGGTTTCGCTTGGAACGTCGACCATGACGAACAGGAGCAGCCACAGAAGGTCCTGTCCGGGTAGCTCTCGTCGGATAACGCCTAGTGGCCATGGATCTAAATCACAATGCGCAAGAGTAATAAGAATCTGTACGACAGATGCTAAAACATGAAAAGGATACAATCTCATACTCAATTAGAACAATGACAACAAACACGAAGGAACACCATATATATAATGGTTTCCACTAAACTCCTAACGATACATGATTTCGAAGATACATCAACATGAAAAAGTACAACTCGACAGAACAAGATAACGATAGACTAGCATCTTTAACCGAGGACTCCTCAGTTTAAAGATGGTACAACCATGAAATCCTAACAAGTCTAGTCACGCTCATTACGAAGACGCCTCAAGCGAAAAGCCCCTACTCGGTCAAAGGTATTTACGATGCAACCAAAAAGTAAAAGGTGGCAAAGAAAAACTCTGGAGTAGGGTCAAGTGAATAGCTAGATGGTGATGGAGGTGAGTGATGCGTGGGAATCGCAACAGGCTTTACCTCTCGAGGGATCTCGAGAAGCTTACAACCCCCACCAGGCAGTGTACCTGATCGTTGTAGTATAGTATAGTGACAAGTACCGGGGGATTGATCGTTCAGCTTAGGAATAGTGTCGCTAGGATTAGAAAACCTAAATACTAGTTCTAAAGGTGAGGGATGATTATTTTTGTATTTTTATATTTTTAGAAAGCAATTAAAAATCTCGGGTTTGAAGGATTAGGGCGGAATTAGTTGCTAATCAACTAACCCAATACTAAAGATGCAATCAAAATAAAATACTAGAAATGAAAATAAACTAAATTATACTAAAGTTGTGAGCAATAAGTAGAGAAAATGTGTTTACTTAGATTTCACTACTCCCTAGACATCTTTTACACGTTAATTACTTGTTATAATTGCATGAATGACGGATCGTATTCCTTAATACCATTCATGGGGTGGCACACTTAACTCCCCAATTCTATGAGCTCTTATCTCCTCCTACACCATGCCCAGCACAACTATAGAGATTGTAAACAGTGGCTCATGCATTAAATACAACCAATAAAGACCTAGTGCGCGTCGGTTCATGTTTCTTAAGACGTTCAAGCATGTTACCAATTGGAGATCTGCCAGTTTTCTTAAGCCTAACATATAAATCATTCATCCAAGACAAGTATAAACAAGTAATCAACACATAATTAACATCTAGGTTTCATTAGATCCAAGCAAACACAAGATAGATCTAGCCTAGCATGATGGAATTAAGACAAGAACAAGATATAGATAACCAACACATAGACATATTGATTGAATTAAAAGAACACTTATCTCAATTACACATGAAAGGTAACAAGGGCTTGGAACCCTTGAAAAACCTGTAAAATTCGCACCAAAATCGTACTTAGGGTTTCTCCAAAACTTCTCCTTTTAATGTGAAAATTAGAAAACTATATATAGGAAAAGGGGTCTGACGGCGTCAAGACAAACATTGTGACGCCGTCACCTCGCTGCCAAAACTATTCTCGGACTGCCTTGATCTACATTTGACGCCGTCAAGACTTAATCATTTCCAGGCCGTCATGACTTTTACTCTTGACGCCCTACCTTCGTGACGCCGTCAAATCTCTACTGGATCGTCATGAAATTTTGCTCTTGACGCCGTCAGGGAATTACTCTTGACGCCATCACCTACTGTTCCCAGCATGGAAAATTAATACTTTGGCGTTTTCTTCACTTTTATGCTCCAAAAACGTCCGAATTGCTTCCTTTTCCAGATTTCTCTCCCAAAGTACCTAAAATCACAAAAGGAACGATTTAGGGCAATATTTGATCAAATAAATTCGAATTCGGGCTTAAATGACCCTCTAAAAACGGATCATTTTTCGCCTCATCATATACCCTTACACTTGAGATTTGCTTGTCCTCAAGCAAATGCGCTTTTATTCTACTCAAAAGACAAGTTAGGGGTCATTTAACACTAATATAAAAGTAATTACAACAAATAATCGTTCCACTAAAGACCAATAGACAAGCACGGAGGTCATACACAAGCACCTCACAAATAGTGTTTAGATACTCACATCTCTCGGGTGTAATAAAGTGTAAATTACAATATGAAAACGGAAGATATCTCTCACTACCTGTCATAGCAAAATAGATTACCATAGGCTTGGGAAAGGATCAAACCTCCACCACATGGCGTAAGCACCTAGGATATACTGTCAAAGAGGTCTTTTAAAGGGTTGTAACGTTAGGTGTAGGGATATAAAATACACGGTTTTGTTGGATAAATGAAGTTTTACTGGTGGCGAGTTAACAATCTTGGTTAATTACATGTACAATGTGGCATTGCTAAGCCAAGACTAGACTCGACTTAAGCTAATAAATAAAAAATAACAAAAACATAAAATGAACATAGAATAAAAAGGGATGGTAGTCCGTATGTTTTTTCTCTTTTTCCTTTTTCTATTTTTTTTTCTTTTTCTTATTTATTTATTTTTTATTTTTATTTTTTTTTGCATACACTCTTACCCTATTATCCAAAATAATACATCATAGGGGATGAACATTCCCCTTACACTTGAATCTTTACATACTTTACAATTAACTAATCTAATGACTCGAATCAAGAAAATCAAAACACTTGAAGCACTTTTAAGATTAACGTACATATGGGGGTAATATATGATGTTCTTCCCCATTACTCCATAAAATAAGTACTTACCCATGAGTCCCAATCGTCCCAAAACAATATGTACAAAGATATGACTCGACTTAGCAACCATGTAATCAATTAGATAGTTAACTTAGGGTTTAACAAATAACAATAATGCACTAAAGATGAGTGCATACACGGAAGGCTAAGGCGATTTGGTTGTACATTTAAGTGGGGTGTAACAAATTCTTCCTTTAAGTAAAATGCTTAAAGTTAGAAACGAAAAGATAGGCTCGGAGGGGTGTACTAGGGGTTTCGTGTACTAACTAGCCAAGTAATATGACTTAAATGGTCAAGTAATTATAATACGGGTTTAACATAAGGGTGATCCTATTGCCTCTTATCATGTAGTAAATCCTACTACACGAATGTAGTCTCGCTAGCGGTCTCGGGATGCATCACTAACGCAAGTTCTAGAATCTAAATGCTACCGGTACACTCATAAGCACTAATAGTAAATGCTTTTCCTATCAAATCTAAAGGCGAACCTCACATATTTGGGTGGAAAATTTTTCTGAATATACGGTTATGTGCTAGTCATACAATCTCCTATCCATGAGACGCTTGCTATGGCTAAAGTTTCACTCCTAAATGTTGTAAAAAATTTTAAATTTGGCGCTAAAATTACACTAACAAGTATTTCTCATAGTTTTATTACACATCTACCATTAGACAAAACAAACTCAAGCAAAAGTGCATATGTAAGGTATCATCTTTTTACCCTCCCCTTACACTTAAGATGAACATTGTCCTCAATGTTCAAGTAAAGAATGTAAAAGTGAAAAAGTTAAAAAGAATGAAATCAAATACTCCCCTGATTCGCTCGGTATGGATAATAAGGTGGCCAGGTTAAATCTTCCTTCAAGAGAATGAACAATCAAAGCTTCCCTTCTAGAATATAAATCATCTTCTTGTCATACATAACCTGTAAAACCTAATAAAATAGACAAGACAACCTCGCATAAAATCGGTGGCATCCCATATAAGTTACTAAATCCTAGAAAACAAGATAAGATATAATGCTTGTGGAATGAAGTTTGCAGATCTCCTGGAGATTATAAAACTTAATAATTCACAAAAACCATAAGACTCCGTTAGAAAAACAAAACCGGTAAAATTTCCAGATTTTTACACTTAACGCCATCAAGAGTAAACTCTTGACGCCGTCAGAAGTGACCTGCAGAAATTCTTATGTTAAGTTTCCGGAAAATTTCTGGAAAAACTTGGTTCTACTTCCTGGAAAATCCTGCAAAACTTCATTATGACTCAATACAAGCATTTGACTCTAACAAATACGAATATACATGTTCATTTAATATTGTGGAGAATCATGATCGGTTTGTTTCTTGAAAACATATTTGGGGTTTCCCTTTACACTTAACTTTGGCAAAAATACTTTTAAGTGGAGTTAAGACTAGGCCAAAACAACAAAGTAAAGTATTTTCACTATTTAGTTTAGAAACATGATCTACCAACAATAAAAATTAAGCATGCATACGGAAGCAAATAACAAACAAACAAAATAGTATCACACAAAACATGGGTTGCCTCCCAAGAAGCGCTTTTCTTTATTTACGAGTCTTGTAGCTAGACTCAAGGTCGTGGGTTACTACGTGATCTCATCATTGGTTCCACTATCTAGGTCGTCTTCTAAACCAGTTTTGTATTCTGGACCTAGTTGCAAGCATTCTTTGTAGAAACCAAGCATTCTGTTCTTTACATACTCTACTACTCTACGTCTATCCTCCTCATTCCTATAATAAGCCGCTTGCTTGTGTTCCTTTTCGAAATTAGAGAGAAGGCGGTATTGCTCAATTTTGTAGGGCATTTGATAGGCAACCTCATCATTCTCTTCCTTAAATCTAACTATCCCTAAAGTCGGATCATAACTCATCCAAGTGGCCTCAACAAATGGTTTTCCGAATATTATTTGGCTTAGGCAAGCATCTATCACCGGACGAGTGTCCTCAACTATCATAAAATCGATCTCATAGGTGAGATTCCCTATAATTACATGCAGTCCCTTCACTCTTCCTGCAAAATTACTTATCAGATTCTTATCGGGCATCATCCTAAAATCAAGTTGCTTCTTCATCACTCAATTGTTATAAGTCCTAGTCATGATGTTCACGGGGGATCTAGGGTCGATGTAAGCTTTCCATATATGCATGTGCCCGATATTGCATGAGATGTTAATGTTAGAGGGGTCTCCCATTTTGATAGGGGGGTGCCAAGGATATATGGTCTCTCGGGACTATCGAATAAATCCTTATGGTATTCCCGTTCTTTCTTAGTGGGCAACTTATCAAAGTATTCTTCTATAGGCTCTATCTCAACTTCCCTGCTCTCATCCTTAGTCTCGGCTTCTATTCTAACTTCATCCTTGTCACTCTCCTCAATCTCCTTATCTATTGGCTTAATGGTGACAACATTGACAAAGTGGACATGTTTGGATGATGAGGGGTCCTTAATTTGGCTTCCGTTATTGGTGTCCCTAGTGTCCTTCCTAGATGTGACTAATGCTTGGTTGTTGAGGGCTTTCAACAAGTTGTCAATCCTGTTGGTCAACTCTGTTTGTTGTTGGTTGAATTCGGTTTCAAACCTAGCGATGCGAGCCTCTTGAGATGCCATGAACTTAGACATCAATCCTTCAAGATTGTTGGTACTACCATAGTTGTTAGAAGGATTGTTGTTGAAAGTACGGTTGGAGGGTGGACCGGTTGGTCGGTAACGATTAGGCGGATTGGAAGAATTGGGTTGATGTTGTTTCCACCTAAGGTTTGGGTGATTTTTCCAAGAGGGGTTGTATGAATCACCGTAAGTGTTTGGCTTGGGCTTGAAAGTGTACCACTTATCTCCCGCTTCGTCGGTACGCGTGGATGCGTAGTCCGCAAAAGCTGTTCCGGGGAGTTCCACACAATCACGAGTGTCGTGGGAACCACTACATAATTCGCATGAAGAAGTGATTTTGTTCACTTGGCTTGAAGGCTTAGGAGCTTCGTAAGATTTCATGAGAAACTTGACTTGGTCCTCAAGTTCCATGATCCTACGGTCGGGAGTGCTAGAATTGTTCGAAGGCAAAGATATTGCCTTGACCGTTTTGTTCAAATCACGAGGATCATTCCAACTTTCGTTGTCATAGAGAGCAAGATCTTCTATGAGTTCCCATGATTGTTCCGCACTAAGATCACATAGCTTACCACCGGCCGATTGGTCAATGGCTCGCCTCGTGGAGATGTCGATATGGTCATAAAAGATTTGGACTTGGAGCCAAAGATCTATGCCATGATGAGGGACTTTTTGGAGTAAGTCCTTGAAACGAGTCCATGATTCATAAAGAGATTCATTTTGACGTTGTTGGAACATCAATATGTCATTTCTAAGCTTAGTAGTTCTCCCCGGTGGGAAAAATTGAGCAAGGAAACAAGTGATGAGATCATCCCATGTGGTGATAGATCCCGCGGGTAAACGCTCAAGCCATTGACTAGCTTGATCCCGTAGAGAGAATTGGAATAGGCATAATCGGGTTGTCTCTCTAGTTGCAACATGTAGTTCTATGGAATCTACGATTTTGAGGAAGTCCTTAAGATGTTGGTTTGGATCTTCGGAACGAAGTCCATGGAATGCACATCCGCTTTGCACCAACCGGATGGTGTCGGATCGCAAGGGGGTCACATTGGCTTTGGTGAGCTCAATGGTGTTTCGGTAGCCTTGGTGGCTAGGTTGGGAATACTCTCCTAAGGTTCGGGGCCTAAGGGGTTCTAATGGTGGGTTTTATTGTAGTGGGATGACGGGTTCAAAGATGTTCCCGTTGTCCATGATGTCGGATGGCTAAGAGTTACGAACAAAGGCACAAAGAAATAGATAGACTAAAGAGAACCTAAAAATAAAAATAAAATCTTACTAGAAAGGAATATAGCAAGTAGACCTAATAAAAAGAAATTCTACCCTAGACAATAACTATTCCCCGGGCTGCGGCGCCAAAAACTTGATGCGTGGGAATCGCAACACGCTTTACCTCTTGAGGGATCTCGAGAAGCTTACAACCCCCACCAGGCAGTGTACCTGATCGTTGTAGTATAGTATAGTGACAAGTACCGGGGGATTGATCGTTCAGCTTAGGAATAGTGTCGCTAGGATTAGAAAACCTAAATACTAGTTCTAAAGGTGAGAGATGATTATTTTTGTATTTTTATATTTTTTAGAAAGCAATTAAAAATCTCGGGTTTGAAGGATTAGGGCGGAATTAGTTGCTAATCAACTAACCCAATACTAAAGATGCAATCAAAATAAAATACTAGAAATGAAAATAAACTAAATTATACTAAAGTTGTGAGCAATAAGTGGAGAAAATGTGTTTACTTAGATTTCACTACTCCCTAGACATCTTTTACACGTTAATTACTTGTTATAATTGCATGAATGACGGATCGTATTCCTTAATACCATTCATGGGGTGGCACACTTAACTCCCCAATTCTATGAGCTCTTATCTCCTCCTACACCATGCCTAGCACAACTATAGGGATTGTAAACAGTGGCTCATGCATTAAATACAACCAATAAAGACCTAGTGCGCGTCGGTTCATGTTTCTTAAGACGTTCAAGCATGTTACCAATTGGAGATCTGCCAGTTTTCTTAAGCCTAACATATAAATCATTCATCCAAGACAAGTATAAACAAGTAATCAACACATAATTAACATCTAGGTTTCATTAGATCCAAGCAAACACAAGATAGATCTAGCCTAGCATGATGGAATTAAGACAAGAACAAGATATAGACAACCAACACATAGACATATTGATTGAATTAAAAGAACACTTATCTCAATTACACATGAAAGGTATCAAGGGCTTGGAACCCTTGAAAAACCTGTAAAATTCGCACCAAAATCGTACTTAGGGTTTCTCCAAAACTTCTCCTTTTAATGTGAAAATTAGAAAACTATATATAGGAAAAGGGGTCTGACGGCGTCAAGACAAACATTGTGACGCCGTCACCTCGCCGCCAAAACTATTCTCAGACTGCCTTGATCTACATTTGACGCCGTCAAGACTTAATCATTTCCAGGCCGTCATGACTTTTACTCTTGACGCCCTACCTTCGTGACGCCGTCAAATCTCTACTGGATCGTCATGGAATTTTGCTCTTGACGCCGTCAGGGAATTACTCTTGATGCCGTCACCTACTGTTCGCAGCATGGAAAATTAAGACTTTGGCGTTTTCTTCACTTTTATGCTCCAAAAACGTCCGAATTGCTTCCTTTTCCAGATTTCTCTCCCAAAGTACCTAAAATCACAAAAGGAACGATTTAGGGCAATGTTTGATCAAATAAATTCGAATTCGGGCTTAAATGACCCCTAAAAATAGAATATTTTTCGCCTCATCGGTGAGCAAGTTGATGATGACTCTCAAGATGATCACACTCAAGATGATGATACAGAGCATATTGCGGGTGACCTAGAGCATACTGAGGAGGACCACGAGAGTGAGTACATAAAAATTATCCCCCTTCAAACTTTTAATCCGAGCATTAGACTAGACGTGACCTAACCTCCCATTATTCTTCCAAATAAAGAAGTTTCTGATGTACCTCATGCTGAGTCTTCCGTAGCTCCAAAAAATAGCTGAAGTGAGCTCTGAAGCAGCTCATGGTAAACTTACTTTCCCTTGTTACTTTCTTAAACTTTTATTTTCTCCAATTTTTTATTGTATGTTTTCTCACTTTTCTGTATACATGCACATATACCGCTACAGACACATTGTCATACCGAGGCAAACACCCAGGATCATACTACCGATAGAGACGCTATAAATCAGCATCTTGAGGGAAACATGGGTCGTGGTACCGATCTAGGAACTCTGCCCCTAAATACTGTTATGTATGAAGCAAACAACAATGATCGCAAATGATTGTATTCAAGATTGGGTAATGTCCAAGTCTTGCTTTATTCTTATGATTGTTACATTGTTGAAGATTAATATAATTCATTCACCTTTGCACAAAAAAAAAAAAAAAAAAAAAAAAAAAAAAAAAAAAAAAAAAAAAAATCCGAGTGAGAATTTAGGAGGGTGCTGAATTTGGCGAAGATGAATTCCATGAGAATGAGATGATGGGTCTGATGACGGTAATTCCGAATCAGGGAATTAGAATGAGAATAAGGATAAGGTTGGATTTGATAGAGATATGATTGGTACTATAAACCTGAAGTGGGCAGTACTATTGGAGATGAACTGTAGAAGAAGCTCTTCTTCTTGCTCCTGGTCCTTACTATATGTCATACCCTTATGATGAGGTTTCAAGTGATCAACCTCCGAAGTACACCAATGAAGAGCAGGATGTGGTTCATGCTGTGAACATTGGGATTTTGAATAAAATATTTTCAAGGATCCTAAAGTTTGTAAGACTGTCATCGATCGAGTACCTACGCTGGCAGAGCTTCACCGGATAGAGGAACTTACTCCGACGGTTATCTGACCGAATGAGAGTGTTAACATGGTAGATGCTTTCTCATAGGAGTGAGTTGAATATGTGATATACTAACTTGGTAGAGCAAAGTGGCCGTCTTTCGGAATGTTGTAGACATCAGACACGCCTTCTCAAACATCAAACCGATGATCTTAAGGAATCGACAAAAATTGTTGTTCGTGCCAATGAAGAAGTAGCCAGGCTAACCTCCGAACTAGACACTCTTTAAGCTAGATATGAGGAAGTTAGTAAGTTGTGTCATAGTCAGGGCAGGAAAATCAAGAAGCATAAGACCAAAAGAAATGCTTTCATTGCCGCTAAACAAGGTTTGAAAATGAGCTTACTGAGGCTTGGGTGTATGAGCTAATGATGAGCTTATGAAGGCTAGATTGGAGGTTGAGCTTCAAGAAGCTGACTTAAAAGAATTAAAGCATAAACTCTCTGAACAAGAGTCTGAAATGAAAAAGATATTAAGAAGATCCAAAGCAGTGTCACTTCCTTCTTGCATGATGATTTTGAGAAGCTTGTTCGGAGGTTTCTTCGAAGTGGGGAATTCAATCAATCACTTGCGAGTATGTTATCTTTTACTGTTAGCACTAGAGTTCAGCGAGGTCTGCGTATGGATCGCTCAGAGACTTAGTTTCAAAAATTTCTCAGAGGGTTTCTAACTTCGTTCCGGGAGCCTAGAAAAAGTCTTTATACGCATGATCCTTGAGAGCCTCATTTTTCGGCTCTTAAGCGGATTTTGCGTTATGTTCGTGGCAGAATGCATGATGGGTTACCGCTATATTCATCTTCTACAACCTTGCTGGTTGCTTATTCTGATGCGGATTGGTTGCCCTGCCACTCGCAGTTCGACTTCTGGGTACTGTGTGTTTCTTGGCAACAACTTGCTCTCTTGGTCCACCAAGCATCAATTGACACTCTATCGGTCTAGTGTGGAGGCTGGGTATCGTGGTGCTAATAATGTTGTTGCTCAGACTTGTTGGTTGCGCAATTTATTACGTGAGCTACATACTTCTTTATTTTCAGCTACTTTGGTCTATTATGATAATGTTAGTGTTGCGTACTTGTCGTCTAATCTGGTGCAACATCAACACACGAAGCACATTGCGATTAATATCCATTTTGTTCGTGATTTTGTTGCTGCTGGTCATGTTTGGGTCTTCATGTTCCTTTTCGCTAATGGGCTTCCTATTGCGTTGTTTGAGGAATTTCGTACCAGCTTGAGCGTTCGGTTGCCTCTCGCTCAAACTGGGGGGGGGGGGGGGGGGGATCCTTAACAAGACATCTAACAAATGAAATTGTTAGACTAGTAGTATTCACTGTAACAGTTGAAAGTAATAATTGTTGGAAATTTAGTTCAATTGAGCGATACGATCATACTTGGAAATAGGTTTGGAGGTATGAAGTGTAAGCCCATTATGTCCCTGATTACCCTGATTCTTATAGTGGCTTTAAGTTTCTACTGCTAGTACTAAGTTAGTACTGCTGGAGCACAGTTACTACTGCTAGTACTAAGTTAGTACTGCTGTAGCAGAGTTAATACTGGTAGTACATAAGTTAGTACTGCTGAGTCTTTAACTACTTTGATCTATTTATGGGCAGTTTCAAACTCGTAATTAAAACTATTATTACTTGGTCTAGTAACCACTATGACTAGAATGGAGAAAAATTATGAGGAGATTAATTGGCGAATTATTTCTCATAATTCCATTGACTAGGTTTGAGTAAATCGATCCTATTAATAGAGATCAACACATATGCATGAGATATACAACACGAAACATAAATACTTGAAAGCAAACAGGTTCTTGATTTGTGCCTAAAACAAAAATACCACTCGGTCTTATATCATAGAGATATTCGTGTAACCTAGATCAAAGTAGTTAAAGACTCAGCAGTACTAACTTAGGTTTGGAGGTATGGAGTGTAAGCCCATTATGTCCCTGATTACCCTGACTCTTATAGTGGCTTGAAGTTTCTACTGCTAGTACTAACTTAGTACTACTGGAGCACAGTTACTACTGCTAGTACTAAGTTAGTACTGCTGTAGCAGAGTTAATACTGGTAGTACATAAGTTAGTACTGCTGAGTCTTTAACTACTTTGATCTATTTATGGGCAGTTTCAAACTCGTAATTAAAACTATTATTACTTGGTCTAGTAACCACTATGACTAGAATGGAGAAAAATTATGAGGAGATTAATTGGCGAATTATTTCTCATAATTCCATTGACTAGGTTTGAGTAAATCGATCCTATTAATAGAGATCAACACATATGCATGAGATATACAACACGAAACATAAATACTTGAAAGCAAACATGTTCTTGATTTGTGCCTAAAACAAAAATACCATTCGGTCTTATCCCATAGAGATATTCGTGTAACCTAGACAAGGGTCGAGTAGTTTCTATTGGAAAGTAATAACACGATTTCAAGTGAATATCCGGTAACCTTTATTGATACCTGATCTGCTATCGATTATTAACACCCAACTGGGAAATTCAAAAACTCCAACAATAATTCCACAACATTAATATATATAGCTTTATCCTTGGTACCGAGTTTATGACATAACATTGATAATTAGAACAAAAACGCAAACTTGTAGTTTATTTATACATGTGTATAACCACGAAAACTCTGCAAGGCTTACATTGGATTATGATAATCAACATCATCATTTCTAATAATAAACTAGTCTAAACTGTGTCTATGTACGGCATCATCTTCTGGTATCTATCCATGAGCCAAACCAACACGTAGCATTTCTACAGTGTTCTTTTAACTTCTAATTGATAGAATTTCCTTCCATTTCTTAATATGCAAAACTGATTATCACATGCTTCGAATAATATTCTTGTTTCAAACTCAGTTGTGAATCGGAGCCTTTTTCCTAGCTGGGGTATAATCCATCCTTGCAATGTCTATAACATCAGGATATTGCTCATTAATGACCTCCTTTTTCCAGTGTTTTGAATATTCGGGTGACGAATGGGATGCTTCTTCCTTTCCTGCTAGTCCATGAGTAACTGGCTTTGAGTCATGTTTACCGACCTTGATGGTGTCTTGATGGTTTGTAGCTGATAAAGCAACTTTTCCCAGCCTAATACCTTCATTAAACCAAAGTAAAAGTACATATTATTAAGTAACATAATCCGCTAAATATTTAAGTTTACAAAGACTCTTGATCTGTAACTACGGAAGATAGAAAGATTGACAAGTTGGTACGGCGAAAATTACCTTGAACTTCATAAGTTAGGAGATTTGACAAAACCAAAAGGGTCATCAGATAAAGCTTCATACTTTTTGAAGTTAAATGTAGGCTATTTGAACCTAAATTTGAGTAACAAGTTTTTTTTGTGTATCTCTCTCTTGGACCACAAATAATGCAAGAAATTAACTGTGAATGTGTATAAGATATGTGTTATCCTAGCTTTCATATATATACACAGCCTATATGGGACCACATCAAGATGATCACAAGCAGTGTTTATTTCCTACTAGCTATATGGAGTATTTTCTTTATATTAGCTTTGTAACTTTGTGATTACATAAACAACATTTTAATTAGCTACATAATAAATGTTAAGGATGGGACAAACTTACAAAGGTGTCCACACAAAAATTTGAGTTTCCATACTTTGGAAGTTACATATTTGTCTTTTTGACAAGACAATAGTTAGAAGATGGATCTATAGTGAGAAAAAAGAGGGTTGTTCTTGGCTTTTAGGGTCATCTAAACAACTTCATACCCTTTTTAAGTATGATGTTCCCTTAAAGAGGTTTCCCAATATCCAGGTTAGATTTCTTTTTTGGCTCCACACATTCTAGGTTTAGTTGCCATCTCTAGCTTTTTCACATATCCTTCATCAAGACAGAGCTTTGTATTATACTTCCAGCTTCCTAGTCTCATTAATCTCTTCATAGCCAATGCGAGTGTATCTTTGTCATCAAAATCTTATGGGCTAACAGCTTATTAAGAGGATGTATTTACACAAAAACTTAACATTTCATAAGTTAATATAAATATGAATGCATTTAACGAGCCCGAAAGCCGAATTTATATTTTTTTTCTTGCTTGCTTTATGCCTTTATCTAATGTTCCGACAATCATTTTAAAACGGAATAGATTATCATACACTTTTTGGGTCAAAGTTGGTCCTTATTTACTCGATTACCTACTCATGTATATCACTATTTAATCCCATGGACATGATTAAATAATAATGTATGTGGTCCTATTACTATATATGATTTGAGCCCAGATATATACAGGACTATCAAGATTTCTTTTTACTCCGTAGATTAATGATTGTGCCACTCGTGTACTTAGGTCCGTTTGGTTTATAGGTGGGTTTGAAATAGGATTTGAATTTGGTTTAGGATTTGTATTTGATTTAGGATTTGAAGAGAGAAAATATATTTATTAAATGTATTTTATAATAAAATTATAGCAAAAAAATATTATTTAAAAATTTAGATAAAAATGTTATGTGAGAGTAGAAAGTGATGAGTCTCATGGGTTTTGCCAAAACCTTTCAAATTGATGTGGAATAAAATTTCATTCCTTCTATCATTCCTTTTGTTAAAAGCATCAACCAAACAACACATTCTTGTCACATCAACCTTAAAACCCATTCCAAAGCATCAAACCAAACGCACCCTTAATTAAAATAATTGGTAGATATTCCACTAAATTAGAAAATCAGTTGATTATGGTTTAGCCTACAAACTCTGTACAAATTTAATGAGTTGAAAGTTGAAACTATAAACTTATGCTTCTCTTTCATGATATCTCCAAACAATTACAATAACTAGTACTAAATGTTTTTTTAAGTAACAACGGTTTGTGACCTTATAGTCAAATAATATACATCACACAAACTTGGTTAAAGCTTTCTCTTTTAAAAGTTTGATGTGCATGGCCACTTTAAGTTTATTTGCACCAAGCACAATTTGAATTTGTGACCTCTTACATTTTAGTTACGATAGTCGCAACTCGCAAGCCCCTTTGGTTACCAATTACTCACCCAGCCATTGTTTACTTGATCATCTTCTGGCCAGGATGTTAAACTAAGAGGAAGCTAGTAGCGATAATAACGAAAAAAATGAGTTGAAATTAGCTTCCAAGTGTGGGGGGCCAAGGAGCAGGTGATATGGGACATGAAGATTAACTACGACAGAGAGACAATGGATGTTAAACGGTGCACTGTCTGCCTATGTACATTGTTTAAAGCGATTTTTTCTATCTTTTCTTTAGCAAAAAACATATAATATGATTAAAAAGGAATTTGGTTAATATTTCCCAAACCTGTTTTGACTCGAGCTCACAGTTACTTATGTGCAGGGTCGGACATATTTGCGGCATATGTAGGCACATACCTTTAAGCGATCTCGGTAATGTAAAATGTAGGTTTTTGATATAGAATTTTGTAAACTTTAATATGAAGCGCACACCTTTTGCCGTGTTTTATATACTCCTTCTTGCTAGTTGCTAGCATGCCTACTACTTTAAACTCGTGAAACCCCACTACGTACTTTTGCCACTAATAGAGGTTAACCAACGGGTGGTGTTTGATCAAAATAACATCGATAAATATTGACAAGTATATATTTGAACACATCTGTAACAAATTTTTGATTGTTTTTATAGTTTATAAACCAATAGCTTAGTGTAAAATTGTTGTGAATATTGTGAAGTTTCTTTAAAACCAAAAATTAACACATTGTACGCGCTACACGCTAGTCGCTAATATTGGGATTTGATCATAGAACCAAAAATTACCTGGCTAATTAATTTATCTTGGATACTGCAAAGGATATGGGTATACACATATGATTTTAAACTAGTAGTGATGGACAAAAACTTCTGAGTATTGTTACATCTTTCTACATTTTGTGTTTACTCGTCATTATATCCACATAAAATAATACAACGTAATATCTGTTTTTCACTATAATATCTTTTCATATAGACTATTAATTTTGGCACATGTCAAAATCCTCTAGTTAGAAAGATATCCAGGAGATGTTATATACGTAGTACTACGTAGTATTAAAAAAAATATCATAGATATATAAGGTGGCCATAGCCCAGTAGACGATTCAATTCAAGTCTCATTTAACGCAAATTATGTAGGTAGCTAGGGTATGTATGAATGTGTCGTTCGAAACAAAATAATTACGCGAGCCACTGGTCTGATGCATGAAGAACGTAGAAGTACGTACTAATATCGTCAGTGAATTGAATAATGTTCTTAAGAAAGATCAATATGTATTCAACATGGTATAAACCTTTGAGACATGATCCTTAACTAAATGATATCCTGCATAATGCATTTTACCCACTTGAAATAAAAGCTTTAGCATGTGTATAATCAAAACTAACTCTTGTATGTTATTCCAGGAAGAAGGCTGGGTGGTTTGCAGGGCATTCAAGAAACCAACTCCAATTCACCACTTACTTTGCTAAATAAACAACTTAATTAATGGTCTAATGTCTTTGACGATAAATTTTATCTGATTTACGTGTATAAAAAATTAAGAAGCCGATGACGTGGTAAATAGAAAAAGACGAGGCACTTGACAAGTCACATCCGCTGTTGAGGTTTTAGCGAACAAATAAACACAGGTATGAATGATGTCCCTATCATATGTTAGTATCCTATTCTTCTACGTATTTTTGAATATGAAATAAAACCAAAATTGTTTATTAAATATTTAGAAATTGATCTTTTATATATTGATGTCGGTAGCAAGTAGCTAGCAACTAATACTATAACACAACGTAACCGCGATATATCTATGTCATGCTGAAAGAGTAGAAGACTTATGATTTGGTTTGCTTCAGGATTAGGTTTCGTCTAGATAAATCTTAAAAAGAATATACGGAGTATGAGGCGTGACTAAAGGGTTTTTTCTCCAAGAAATATGTTGATCAATATTAATTGCCACACAATTCTCTCGGTTTGATGGGATCTTTATGCTGTATTGGTGTTTTCACTCCCTACTCTCCGTAACATAATGTTTCCACTATATATATCTCATAAGAGTAGTCAAAGAGCTTTCGACCTGCGGGAGTATCAAAACGGAGACGGGATAGAAAAACTTTTGTGAGAAGAGATACATTGACAACTTCCGGACACTGTCTCATGCCCAATTCAACCAACAACTATTTGCTTGAAGAACATCTAATACCGTTAGTTTGTAAGCTTTCGATTACCATATCAACGTTACAAAAATCTGAACTGTTGCAATTCAAATGTAGAGTACGATCCGGTGATTATCATTTGGCAGATATTGGTGGATGACTTGCATGATAATACTTATTCAAAGTCTATGCCTTAACTGAATTATGAATGATAAAACTTATGATATATGCATCTTATAACGTGTATAGATATGTTCAAATAGTATGTTAGATAATTTAGAAGTTATGATCACCTCATTATCTTTGAACAAGACCCGGCCCCCTCGCATTCGTTTATTCTTTATTCACATGGGATGTTACCTTTTGGCCTACATAACCAAGGATCGATTGTGATCGTCAAAGCCTCAAAGGGTGGAAACTCTGCATGCCCTTGTACGAAATGATCGACCATCATGGATACCGATGGGTATGGTTAGGTAACATGTCCCCTCTAGACCACAATGTGTGGCTCCAGCTCTTTCAAGACCTTTTATGTCTTGTTTACATATGGACTTAATGACTTGCAAAGTATCTTGTTCTGTGTAAGTAAAACTTGACTTACAAAGATAATTTGAGATGATATTTCAACTACCAAAAGTTGACAGTTAGTGTTAAGATTTGTATCGTCTAATTAGTTATGTATATCAAGAAACATAATAAATGCCAGTCGCATGCATAAACCATACCACTAATAGTGTACATGTTTTAGGTCACACATACTGTTTTAACGAGAATTTTTTACCCGCTTTTAGTTGCGGAAAAAAAATTTTACGTGAAAAAATTTACCTTATTTGAAAATGTCACTAAAATCGGTTTTCGGTTTTACTTGCAAAGTATTTTAGACATATATAAATAACTTCTAAGTAACAAAATAATAATATAAAGACAAAAATACACCGTTGGTCCATAAACTTGCAAAAAAGCATCGCCGGGGCCCGAAAGTTTGCATTTTCGTCACCGTGAGTCTCTTTTTCGAGTTTTTGAGGCCGATTGCGTCATTTGACCCGTAATACTATGATCAACGCCGTTCCTTTCCATTTTATTTTGTCTTTATTCCGAAGGCACAATCGTCAATTCCAATTTTGATTATTTTATTAAATCGTGTCAGTAAGTACCACGCGGCTTCTGTGGTTGATACGGTAATTTCATGCTAATAAAAGCTATACTTTTTCACCACTCATCCCTAAACTCTCCTCTTTCTCATAAAATAATATCTTAAATATTTTCGATCAAATCTTAATAATGGTGCATTGTGGTTGCAGTAGGCGTGCTGTGGTAAGAACTTGCTGGAACAACGTAAACACCGGAAGGCGTTACTATTCATGTCCGATTGAGGTGTGTTAATGGTTTTTTTAGGGTGCGTTTGTTTTGAGGTAGTAGGCCATGGGATTAGGCATCAAAGTTATATCAATTGTTTGGTAGAGAGGCATTACTTTTGAAATTGGTAACCATCCCCTTATATAGGACTTTTGCCGAATCCTACCCCTTGAGACTTCTTTTCTGACATCTTCTTTTCTTTTCTTTCTTTTGTGAGACCTTATTTAACTACCACCATTCGTTATTCCTTTTATGTGTTATAAAAATAAAAACATAACAAAATTCAAAGCTTGTACCATTATAAAATTATTTTATTTTATTAAATAAAATATTTTCTCTTTCTTACATTTAATTCAAATCCAAATCTTAACTCAAATTCAAATCAAAAGCCAAATCTTAATCCTAAACCCATTTACAAACCAAACAAGCCCTTAGTTAAAATGTCACGTTTAAAGTTTAATCATGGTTTAAGTGTAATACTCGCTCCGCCCCAAAATTATTGTCCAGTTTGAATTTTAAAAGTCAAACTGGTTCAACTTTGATCATAAATATAATTTTTTATTATATAATAATTGATGAAAAATTATAATATTGAAAAGTACACTTATAACCCAATTCATTTATATATTTTGCATCAAATATTATATAACACTCACAAATATATTTAAGGTCAAAGTTGAAGAAGAAAAACTAAAAAAGTCAATAACGGACAATAAATTTGAGACGAAGGGAGTAGTTGTTTTAGCTTAAAAGATTATTTTCTAGTTATGAGTAAAAGCTTCAATGTGATCCCCAACTTTTGATTTTTGCTTTTTAAGGATTAAGATGTACCATCAATGGGACCCATGCCACAGAGAGCTATGGAGGTGATCCTCTACTTGTGGAGACACCTTCATCGGAATGAGGCGACATTACAAGAATGCCAAGCCGGCCTCGTTGCTGAGACATTGGAGGCTGTCAAAGTGGGCAGCAGGGCAAACAAGCTAGAGGCTGCTCACCAAATCCCTAGCTGATCTCCTTCTTGATAAGGAGAAAGTTTATCGTTTAAGGAACTCTTTGTATTCTCCCGGATAGTCATCATTTTAGTTTGCATGTGGTTTATTTAGTGGCTTTAAAAAGTCACTGGTTTTTGTGTTTTAGATCCCTTCTATAAAGTAGGAGTAGATGTACAGAAATTTGTAAGGTGTGTTTTGGATGCTTCAATAATGGTTGACTACTACAAAATATTGACTTCATCTACTTTGGTCCTTGGCTAACAATATGAATCTTATATTCATATGTTACCTTTATTGGTTTATTAGTAGGTCCTTGCCCAAAAAATGCGTTTGCTTACATGAGTAGTCAGCCAAACATTATCCAATTCAAAACACATCCAAGTAAAATGATCAAAGTCAAAATACAGATCCAAATATCAAAGACGGAAGTATCAACATAAAATTGATCTGGTGTTGGTCATCCATTTATGATTCTTCATTGGTCTTTGTCAAAATAGAATAACGTTATCTAACTCACAAACACAGATTCAAGTAAGACAGATCCAAGTATCAAAGATTGATGAAGTATCAACGATGGATAATCAGACACCACTTTCAAGTATGAACATAAACTTGCTTTAGTGTTGTTCATCCATTATTGATTCTTCATTGCTCTTTGTCAAAATAGAGTAACATTCCAAGTATGAACTCAAGCTCGTAAGTGACTATTTAATAGTCAATTTTCATGTATAATGACGGTAATAGACTTTGTAAAAGTCAACACTTATTATGAGTACGAACTTGCAACAATATGTAGAAATGGGTAAAGTGGTAAATGGATACATTTAAAACTCAATTATTTCCTAGACTAACATGAGATGATTTCTTACACAATACAAATGGATATATTTACAAATGCATAAAATTTTGTAGTCTACAATGTTTAGCTTAGGTTGGTAACTGAACAAAAAGGACATGAGGTGAAAATTTTGAATATTAGATTAGGTATAATTAACGGAATATTGTAATATATAATAAAGTATGTTGTATAAGACTAAATGTAAAGTAAAGTAAAGTAACTCCAATACTGTCTTTCATAGGTTATGGGTCTCAATACCATCTTTAATGATGAATGGGGAGGTTGAAATGTAAACAGCCATACCCCTACCAAAAATAGAGAAGCTACTTCTAATTTTACCAAAAGTAAAAAGGCCATACTTCTGGAGCTTATAAAAAACCTTTTATATACCATAAACTCACTCGGCCACTCTTTTAATCTTAGCCAAACACTTGTTTAGGTTTATGTAACACGTGTAAGCTAATATGCCCATTATATAACTTTAGACAAACATCACCTTAAAAGACCGATATATCTGATATTATGACCCATGTCAAAAATAATAACTTATCTATTTTAGGCTTCAAAACAGGTACCAACAAGAAAGCCTGAAATGGGCCTGTTGGATTTATATGGCGTTAAGCATTGGGTTTCATTTCATTTAACATTAATCTTGGGCCATATAGGAGTAAACTTGATTATTAGTTGGATGATAGGAAACTGACAAGAAAAATATATTTGGCCCGATATCTCGATATTTGATACGTAGTAATAAAAACTGAAAATGAAAATTATGATCGCTTGTTAGATAACATGCAATTGTTTTGTTACTTTGCATAAAGAAATCAGAAATGCCATTGTAAATTGAATGAACGGAAGTCTTACATTAGGAGTATGTTGAGAGCGTAACAAATTATGATAATAGTAATACCTAATATCAACGAAACATCATCAAGACAACGGTAATATATACATAATCACATTCAGTGATATTCGTATTCTTATTCTTATTCTTGTAAACACACTTGTGTGATAGTGGATCAATAATTAACGTGTCGATTTAAATACTAAATTCACATAGGATAAAGAGAAAATCAGAGCTTAGTCATATGATTTTGAGTCTAAAAAAATATAAGGCACATGTGGTAGACACTGAAGCCAACATATATTTATACTGTGCAATTCTATGGTACTATTTCAGAAGATAACAAAAGTTGGTTTTAAAAAATAGAAAAGATTAAGGGTGCAGAATGCACTTTTGTAAAAGTTGTGGTTCAGAGTTCATTAGATCTCCCCTCGTGCGGCTCACACGCTGACCATTCTGTTTGTTCCTTCCTTTTTAATTCCATTCCTCGTGCACTTTTATATCATTTTCTTCTTCCACCTTTGACCATAATTTGCTAGAATTGAAAACTCTATGCAATTTGCAAGATAAATTTACTTACAGTTTGAGCTCTTGTGGAAGATGTATAAGAAACATTATTTGGCCTTGTTCATTATTCGCAAAACACGATATGTTTAGAAGGCTTGTTGGTGATTGCATGTAACGTAAGGCAAACGTTATGATTTCAAATTATGTCATGTTTCTTTAATCATGTTGTTACACAATTTATCTACATCATGGTGACGCCATCAACGTGATCTATACTAAGGGTTAAATTTCTCTTCCGAATTTCTTGCGAATAAGCTCTAGTGATGTAATAACCTCCAAAAGCTCCACATTTGACATGGTTATAAAATATAAAGGGATCTAAGCCAAGCATAGGTAATTTGCTGGAAGAAACAATTATAATGTAATTAATCCGAAAAATGAAATGATAGTTATTGATAATATACCTAAAAAAAATTCAGAAAATATATTGTTTTCTAGATCTAAGATTATCAGTTGCAATTTGAGTAATTAGTGCAAAGAAAAAAATGCCGGTCAAACTTGCCACTACCGTCGGTTGAAGACTTCTTTTTCCGCTTTTATCTTCGTCAATAAACTTTCTAACAAGATTTCATTATACTATGGCAGTGGGAGTTCTTTCTTCTTCTTATGTTGCTTCTTATAATGATGCTACTCTTGAGTCCTTAAAGGCTAGGCACCCTTTCAAACTTGCTCACCCTTTGCCGCATATACTTATTAATAATCATCACTTCATTGCATCTCTTATTGCAGTTCTAGATATGAGTAAGAGTTTCCCTTATGGTACATCTTGCGGACAGGATGGTTTGTGTGCACAACACCTTTTGGATTGTTTAAGTGCTGCTGTTGTGGCTATTTTTGATGAGCTAGTCTCTTCAATCACCCAAGTGGTGTATCTCTTTCTTGATGGTAAATGCCTCAGGATGTTGGGTGAGTATATTACTAGTGCTCCTCTCACACTGCTGGCCAAGCCGGGTAGTGGTATTGCGTCCTATTAATGTGGGTACTATTTGGAGGCGTTTGATTTTCAAGGTTAGTGCTTATGTGATTGGCAATTATTTGGATGGTTATTTAAATGATCTACAGTTTGGTGTTGGGGTATCTGGAGCAGGGGGGCTATACTTCATGTTGTGAATCAGCTGATTGAAGACCGCGGAGATGATGTGGGTCGTTCGATGTGGTTGATAGATTTCAGAAATGACTTCAATTTGGTGAATCGTGAGGTTATGCTATAGGAAGTTCATCTTAATTGTCATCCTGTTTCACATTGGGTGGAATTTTGTTACTCCAGCCCAGCTAGATTATATGATGGGAACACAACTTATGATCGCACCAAGGTGATTCTCTTAGACCTCTGCTTTTTGACTTAGTGTTACGTCATTTGGTATATAAGATTAGAGACTCCTTTAGCATTTCCCTTCAAGCTTGGTATATAGATGATGACACTATTATTGGAGATACTTTGGTTGTGGGGAAGGTTTTAGAGCTTATTATGGTGGATGGACTTCGCTGTGGTTTGCACCTCAACGTTGATAAAACTGAGATTTTATGGCCAAAGGAAGACCCCAGAAGCAGGCTTTTTGGTGTTTACCCACATAATATTGCCCGACCCTTGCATGGTGTTAAATTATTTGGTGGGCCTGCTATTATGGACTTTGATTTTAATAGTGAGCTTATTATGAGGAGAGTTGCCAAAACCATTGAGCTTATGGGTGTTGTTGCTAAGATTAATAACCCTCAGTATGAGTTATTGCTCCTTCTTGATTTTACAGTTATATCCAAACTATATTTGCTATACGCACATGCCTTCCATGGGGCTTTGAGCGTGCTCAGAGTTCTTTTGATGCGGCATTTTGTTCTACTCTTGAGCGTGTTGTCACTACTTCTGGACCTAGTTTTGGTGAATGGAAATAGAGGCTTGCCACTTTAACTTTTGCATTTGGGGGGGGGGGGGGGGGGGGGGGGCTTGGCATTTATTCGGCAGGTGATGTCTTGAACTATGCATTCCTTGCGTCTAGACTCCAATCTGTTAGCTTGTAGACTAAGTTGTTATGACATTCTGGTATTGTACTTCTGGGCCTTCGTTTGATGATTCCTTGTGTGGTTTTAATGTGAAAATGGAGTTTAACCGTTTGAGTAATCCAAGAGAGATCGATGCCTACAAAGTTATGAAGAAACTGGCATATATATATTTTACACGTGTTACTCAAACGACTTAATCCGCTTTTTCGCTATCTTCTCGACAAATGGCGTTATGGAAATCTCAAATGGAAGACTACACTTCAGACTTGCTTAGGGTGGTTCCCATCTATGGGTTGGGATAGCCTATTAATGCTAGGACCTACCGGTGTGTGTAGGTGTTCCTCTATTTTCTGTTCAGATGTCGTGCTCAACTTGTTCTAGGGTCTTTATGGGGAGATATTTATAGGGACCATGTTGTATTGTGCGCTGGTATTATTGGTATTAAAACATCGTCATAACCTGGTGCATGATATGCTTGTTGACATCTGTTCTCGATCGGGGATTTCAACTCGTAAAGAAGTTGATATCAGGCTTGGTGGAGGGAAGAAAAAACCTTTATGTCCGGCTGATATGTTGCTCTACTCGTGGGACGGAGTGCTTGACGTATGTGTCAATGTGGCAGAGTCATCACCATTGACGCAAACTGGTATGTTTGGTTTTTTTGTTTGGTCGTGAGGTGACTGAAACCGCACAACGTAAACACATCAAGGATAATGCTAAGTGCGCGGATATTGGATATTGGATATTGGTTTATCCCATTCCCTTTCTCTTCTTCTGAGGAGCTTCAGAAGGATACGATGACTTTACTTAAGCGGATCGGAAAGTTCTCTCTGACTCAAGAAATTGAATCACATGCTGATATTCATATCTTTATTAGGATTAGCTTTGCAATAGCTAGAGGAGTGGGAGTCCAAATAATATCTCGGTTTTCTACTAATTTTAAATAAATCCTATAAATCTCTAATAAATTAATTTATATAAATAAGAAAATAACATTAATAATAATAATAATAATAATAATAATAATAATAATAATAATAATAACAATAATAATTATAATTCAATCAAAGATGTCGCTGTTACCGGAAAATGACATACATTTGTTTTACTTCGATTGTTGTTTGTGGAAAATTTGGCTATTCTTTTTTTGGTAAAAGGTCAACGACTCGATAAATATATTACTCCAAAAAGCATTTAAGTACAACGGATATGGGTGAATCCCATATCTCAGCCCGTTACATAGGCGAAAAGCTTACATAACAAGATACTTCCTATTTTCTAAACAAGAAAACAAACAACTAACCACACGATAACAAAAGACTCTGACAAAAATATAGACTACTTCCTATGACCTTGGAGATTAAAGCCATAAATGGCATTAAGTGCATCCAAATTCCCTGAAAGATCATAAATTTGTTTCGAATAATCATCATAGTCTTCAAACTCATCTTCACGCTCATGACCACCACAAAAAAGATTTGTTGATTCGTCGAACGTATTAAGAACCTCATCATCATCACTATCAGAAACCACAACCTCACCCACCTTTGAAAATGGGTTAGCCCTCTTAGTGGAAGAGGTAGACAGAATAGGATGGCCATCATCATCCACAAGCGTAGCTTTCCCATCAATAAGTAGCTTTTCAAGCTTCCCAATTTTCTCAACTATAGGAGTAGAACCAACTTCCATTGTTCCCATTAAATCACTCACAAGCGGTTCTTGTGATCCATTACCATTTAACGACTCATCCATATTAACTTCCATTTTACGACCAGAATCCACATCCTTGTTGGTGTCAATAGTAGGAATACTAAAAGCATCCGTATCATCCATATTAAGAGCATCAAATTGGTTAGATGTAGAAATCTTCGTTCCACAAGAACTAGCCACATCATAATTCTTCTTCTTAGTGCCATCCACTTTCTTAGGTTCAGGAGGATTCTTTTTGGGTTGATACTGAAAGTGCTTACCCACAATAGGTTTAGTAAACCCTCCTTGGCCCGGAATTGTAGGACCACCTTACTTTCCTTTCTTCTTGTTATTGACAGTCTTGAAACCATCATTAACAGGCTTAGTAGGCTGAACAGGAGGTATAACAACTTTAGGATACTGAGTCAGAGTATGACCAAATATCTTACACTTATCACAACGAGGTGGTTTCCACTCATATTCAACCCGTATCTTCTCAATAGTCACACCCGACCAATCAAGTAAAGGTATCTCAACAATGAGGCTATCCCTAAGCACCTCATCCGACTTCACTTCAATCATGCATCTAGCAAAACTACTACGGCACCATGATTCCTTGCACATTTGGCTGGTATAAGCATCTAACCGTTTAGGAGTACCAATCAATGTGGTAAGAAGACTAAGACCATCATCAGAAAACATAGAAAGAGGAACATCATGGAATTTAACCCACACTGGAATGTTAGTCAAATCCTCTTTAAGTAAATTGGTGTTCAATGTCCATGGTTTAAGAATAATAGGTACATTTCTAATTAACCAAGGACCGTTTTCAAGAACATCATCAACACCTTTCTTAGAGTAGAACTTAAAGAAAAAGAAACCTTTGCATTCATCATTTCCTTTTGGATACCATACTTAGCCCACACATTACGTACAAAATAATCCACGACAGGGAACGCAAGGCGTTGACCAAGGAAATACCCATACAAAGTATTCTCAAACCTAGTGTTCACCTCTTCAACCACTTTCATCGGGACAGAAAGATCCACACCATTAGTTTTCTTACTACACTCCAATGTACGAAAGTTTGACGTGTGTTTCTTAGGTTCATCAGAAGTAACTATAGCACCCACAAAAGAAACCATCTTCCCATTGGTAGTACTCGTAGTAGTAGGCTGTTTTAGAGTACTTGGAGTGTTTTTTAAAGCAGCACCCTGAGGTAACGAAGTAGGAAGAGCCTTAGCATGATGTTCCTTAGCATCAAGGAAATCTTGGAAAGATTGATATTGGGCAGGCTCTATTCCACCCTCGTTAGAGATACACCCTTCGAGGCATCCATGGTAAGATTAGCATACACATCAAGTGAAATCGGCTTCACTTGTTCAGGCACATGTTCACGTACATCACATGGTAAAGGGGCTGTTTGTTCATCACCACCATTACCACCATTAGAGTTACCCATGTTGCTCAAACAAGCAGCCGAAGGGAACTCCGTTTCCATGGTCGAACGATCTACAACATCACCTGAACCACTACCCTTTTTCATCTTCTCTTTATCACCCCCTCCACCCGAATCCAAGTAACCCGACTTCAACATAACATCAGCACCCTTATTCAGATCCGTACTCTCACCATCATCAATATTCACATTAGTGTGTGATGTATCTTTTTTCAAACTAACTTGATCGGCCAAGTTTGTTGAATCACCAACAGCCCTCACTACGTGAGGATCACTACTTTTATTAAAGAACCCTTTTTCCATCTCTCTCAAACCCTATTACAGCAGCAAAGTAATGAAAACGACCAAGAAGTTAAAACCCTAACTTGAATAGTTAAAATTTGGCTATTCTTCCTGCATGAAAGTTTGGATTAATAACTTAGTTTTTGTATGTAGTTATCTGTGTTTCTATACTTTAGCCTCGAGCCTTCGCCATTAAGCTTGCGTGGTAGAATTAGACAATAATCTAGTTAGCCCAAAAGTGGTATGTGAGCTTATGTTCCATTGTGGTTTTAGGGTTTTACCATGTACATTAATTGTAAATAGTCGATCAATAAACTTGATAACTCGCAAAATTGTCATCATTCAATAGTTTCGACCTAGTTGTTATACACAAAATTATACAAGAGAGTTAGCGCGTAAAAGTCAATGACTAGATGTGTAATTATACATTCCATCTTTAGGGTGTTGTAGTATTTTATTTTAAACCCTAAATGATATAATCTGTAACCTCAACATTAACACAAGTATCACACTTAAAATTACAACCGCGTTATTGTTTAAAGGACTGGACTTTAAGTTCAAATCCCACATGCGGCAACTTTAGGGCCAGCTTTTGTGTGCCAATTCTCCCAACGCAAATGTTCTTGTAGGTCGAGAAAGGGATGATTTTCGAAAAAATAAGTCATAGCTAGGTTTAATGCCAACTCCCCTATAGTTCACAGGAAATAGTCGAACATTGATTGGGGTTAGTGCTTGGGGAAGGGTCAATTGACACAAAAAATGTGTGGAGTTGGGATTTCTCCACGGATTTAAATCTTTTGAGAGACTCTTTAGGAGACTGAACATTTGTATACAAGACTAAGACAAGTCTAACATATGTATCCCATGATTCAATGCACACAAAGTTGGACACAAAAAATAAGTTAAGGAACATGGAAAGTGAGGAATATTTGGCCAGTCCAAGAACGATGGTTTTTTTAATTTTGGACAAATTGGATATATGAATGTAAGAGCCAGAGATGACTCAGGTCATTGGATCCTCATTGCACGTGATTTTTCATTACTTGATCACATGAGGGTTGGCACACCAAGCTTTAGTTTTCATTTTTAAGTGTTCTAGAGATTACGTATTGTCCTTCATCATTAAGATTGGCGATGATAGATAATGGCCATACATTTGTTAAAGCTTTACATAACTAGTTTCGTGGGCGGATTCCATGACTTTCTCAAAATCGTTAAAAATCTCTTTTGATAGGGTTGTTTAATAAACGACAATTTGAATTCTATCACTACTTGATTAGGAATACAAAAACATAATTATCATTACTTTACCTTTTACATGATATAACAGTTTATACACTCATAAACAAGGGATCACACAATGAATAACCAAAACACAAGAATGGACGCTTCGACTCAACACTCTTGAATACCCTCGTCACACACTTGCAATGGATATATAGATGCAACCATGGAGCTGCACTCCACATTGTTGATCATCCAGAGACTCACACACCGGATCTCATTAGCCCTCTCTTTTTTTCTCTCATCTTCTCAAAACTATATATATAGCTAATGATCCCTATTTATAAGAAAACAATAACTTGTTCATCAACCTAACTTGGTCCCTAATCAACTACTATTGAAATAGACACCACATAACTATTTTAAAAATGTGAATCAATTATCATTATTACTGCATACATGATAGGTGCTTCAAGCTAAGGTGCAAAGGAACGACTAGTTATGTACAGTGTACACTAAGCCTTTACTGCATCTAACTAGATGATGTTAACAATATATATGACATCTTAATTATTCTATTTTTAACTTCAGTGATAATAGTTTTCAAATAAAGATAACGTACGTGTTATATTTGATCACAATTCTCATTTCATATTTAGCAGTTGACAAATTACTTGGAAGTATAAACTGGTTTGGTTCATCTTCCTTAACATATGGAACATTTTTAAATCAAAGTGAATATAAGATTTGTATGGCATAAATGATAAATCATAGTGAATATATTGGTCCTCAGTAAGTCAAGAAGAAGGTGCTCCTCAAAATAAGCAAAATTAGGCAAATGTTAATTAGGTATAGGTGCCGTGGTTTCTTCCCCTAACTAATGCCTATTGAGTTGTTCCTGTCTCTCAAAAGCCTTAAACATTATTAAAGCACGATTTTTCATTATGGAGTTGTTGTTAGCGTTGTTGCCATGTTTGTTTCCACCCAAACAGGATTTCCTCCTACATGTCTTAGAGAAAAAAAATGTCATCAATTTTATATTTTGACAATATTTTTGAATGTATACTAAATAAAATCTAAACATATCAGTGTGCATACAATCCAAGGAAGGGGCAAAGAGGCCTTGTGAATTACATTGAAATTGAAATCCTAACCACTTGTTGGACACCAAATTGCATATATAGTAGAATTTTGCTAATATCTATCCACAGGCAATACATTGTTTTCTTTTCTTTGTTTGAGCTCTTTTAATCTGCTAAACGCCGTGATTTCTTTTAGTAACACTATATATTTTTTCTCTTCAGTTCCTGTTTTTTATCTGAAGAACCCTCACATCATGCATGTCATGCATGCATAGGTCACCGCAATAGCAGTGAGCGGATGTGATGGGTTCAAATCATGTTCATGTGTCATTTTAATTATGGTTTTATGTAATTTACTTTTCTCATGTTAGCTGTGTAAGACAGGTCAGTGTGACCGCTAGAGGGTCGTACACCCCTTATCTTATGCATAGATACACAACTACGGAAAAGTGAATAGGGGTGAATCACAATTACACAAAGAACCAGCGAGTCTCCCTTATATTAGATTCGTTTAAATTAAGGTAATCTAAGATTACATTAGGCATTTAGTAACCATAGAACCCACTAGCTATTCCTCAGTCGGTCGCCTTTTACACACACTGATTATATTCAGGCTTCATTGCTATTGCTTGAAGATGACAATCAAACTCCACAAAATAGCAATACAGTACACCTAATTAAGCTGTTATATATCTTACTATCTTAGTCCTAGCTATATCTAATTACAGCTTAGTTTACCTACACAGCTAGCTCCAACCCATTTTCATCAAGAAATGTTAATTTAGTGTGTGTAGGAGAGAGACTGGTTGCAGCTATTTCAAGGAGAAAGAGCATATATGGTTAGTTTAGGGTTAGAGGGAGCTCTTAAGCCAAGGTGATGAGATATTATTTTATTAATTAAAATAAGAAGTTTAAGAAACCAAGCCAATATTGGGAGACATGGGAACAACACCCACGTTCCCCCTATCATACTTTACTCTTTTAATTTGAGGAGTATTAATTAGTTTAACTAATTTCCATATCAAATTATAGGGGTTTGCTATCCATCCAAAATCTTTTTCTTTTAATATAGAGAAGATGGTACTACTTACTACTTACCACCCGGTTAAACTAAAGGGAGTTGATATTTACACGGAAGGAATCACTACATCCACAGAAAATTAATGTAAATTTTGTGCCCTCCCTATCCATTTTACTTTTAATCCATTAGTTTCTATCTACGCGTCCCAATTTTTATAGACTGGTCAACACATAACTTTGCATAACAATTACTGCGGGATGGAATTTCATGTCGAATTCTCTTCTCAATGATGCACCTCTATATTTATCCTATTCATATTCATCTTTTACTTGTTCTTATTTTGAGCAAATCATCATTTATCTAATCGAAATATGTAAATTGATGCCATAACAGGTGTGACCAAATCTGAGTGAGTACATGAAAATTGGTCCTATTCATATTCATCTTTTACTTAACGTTGTACAATCTATTCACCAATAACATTGTGACTTTCGAACTTCAAATCACCACCGTGCACCCGACACTAATTATCACGCATATGTGAAATATAGGAATTGTGCTTAGAAACGTTTGTTGATCCACGCATAAAGTCGTCCGTAGAAATTCTAGTTTGTGAGACAAGACAACACCGCTGCGACTTCCTAGCTCCGATGGTATCGAAGGAGTACATTGTACATATCAACCACTATATCTTCACGAGTTACTCGCTCCATGAGCGCATCTCTCGCTGTGTTAGTGAAATTTCTAAATAGTGTCCGATATGAGTAAGGTTTGTACGATCTGTTGAGTTATATGAGTGAGTTTCAAAGGTGATTTATATTTCATGGTGTGTGATAGTGAATGCAAGCAACGGTTTTATGTCTGCAATTTATTTGTTATTTCATGTTTTGAGTTGAAGCATAATGGAGTTGAATGAGGATCATTTTATTGCATGAAGAGTGCTTTGCAAAAAAGTTGAAAGATTCTGGGGGCATAAAAGTAAACTCACACAAGTTTGCTGTGGATGAAGTAAAACAATCCGTGTAAATATCATTACCCTAAACTAAATTGGTTTTTTTCTAACTTATGCAATAGGCGATAGCGTCATGTTTTAGGAATAATTAATAATCTGAAATTTCCATATTTATATGTCACTTGATAATAATGATTTCTTAATTTTTTTGTGATTGTCAAGTTTACATGTGTTATGTTTAGAAACAACTTTAATTTAAGAAATACTTTTGTTAACTTACAATTTTTTAACAAGTGCCATCATGGCACAAGTTAGAAAACCCAACTAAATTTACACTTAATTTTGTATATATGTTTGATACCACTCAATTTTCTCTGATCACGTACATTTGCATCAACCTTGTTAAAAAAATAAATAAATAAATAAACTTTTCTTTAATGCATTTTTTCTTGTATAATAATGGCCTTGACCAAGAATCCAATGTTTTTAATTAGAACTAATAACTACAATTGCTAGATATATATGACACTAAATCACTCATGTTCGAGTATGTTTATTTGCTTCTAAGATTAAAACACATGTAGCACTAGCTACGTATCACAAATTCTCCACTTGACAATATATATATACTCCGTATTGTTTATCAACCCAAGAAATATAAAAATGAGATAATTCCAAAAATGCACCGGTTGCTTAAAGCGTGAGACTATCTAGACGGAATATTTTGTGTTTGCTTTTCTGGACCAGTTGCTTTGGCAACTTGAATTTAGCTAACCATGTACCGTCACTTGTCCGATATGAAGGCCGCACGTTGCTCAAAAAGTACATAAGTTGCCCTACCTTGTAATCCGTAAAGTCACACTTGTCACTTGCAGATTTTAGTTGCCCAAAAAGTACTGGTTGCCCTGATCTAGAAAAACAAACACAAAAGATTCCGTCTAGATAATCTCACGCCTTGAGCAACCGGAGCATTTTAAGAATTATCCCGTATGCACACCTTTATTTCGCTTGTGATCATCCATAAATACACTCATCCTCTCATCACTGTTTCTCTCGATCATCCCTGTCTTCCTATAACTATTTCCAGAGCTAGAGTTTTTGTGATCATGGTATATAGTATAAAGTTGATTTACATATGTTCTCAATTCTTGAAAACTTTAATTGAATTGTATATCTCTGATCTCTTTCTCTTTTCATTCACATAATGTATAAAAGTTCTCAATTATATTGTATGTTTGCAGGGAAATAGAAAGCCAGCGTGGTTAGAAGCTCTCTACGTTCAAAAATTCTTCGAGACGTGTTCAATTCATGAAAATTCAAAGAAGAACGAGAAGAATATATGTTGTATTGATTGTTGCATCAGTATTTGTCCACACTGTTACCACTCTCATAGATTCCATAGACTCCTTCAAGTTCGCCGTTATGTATACAATGACGTTGTAAGACTCGAAGACCTAGAAAGGCTCATTGACTGCTCAAATGTTCAGGTAAATTAAAAAAGACAAAAAATGAAATTTCTAGACTTTTAACCTACAAAGGCTTGGTGCATATTGATGAAAATCTTTTTGTTTAGCATAATTTAATCTAAGAGTTACTAACTTTTAGCCTACAATTCTACCAGGCTTATACCATTAATAGTGCAAAAGTGGTTTTTCTCAAGAAGAGACCTCAAAACAGGCATTTTAAGCATTCCGGAAACTATTGTACTTCATGTGATAGGACGCTCCAAGAACCGTTCATCCATTGCTCTCTAGGATGCAAGGTAATTCAATTATTCATTTGATCTATATAGATTATAATAAAAAACATGCACGAATTCCATAATTTCATACTCTCAAACTCATATTATGATCATTGTGTCATCTTTTTATATTTTCTTCACGAAGACGGTTATGAATCAACTATTCTTATGAAAGAAGTAAATTATGGATTTATAAAGGACTGAATTATGATTATAGAGTATCTAATTATTGTGTAATCAAAGTGTCGATAACTAGTCATGTTTATGAGTGTTTGTTTCAGAAAAGCTACTTCTTAATAAGCGATTTTTAAATTTAAGATAATTTTGGTTGCGTTTGATTACTTACAAAAAAAAAAAAAATCTATAATCAAATTCTATCATCTATTGGGGATGGAGGGAGCAACAATTTTACGTACTAAACATATACATATGATTATCTTTTATCATTTTAATAAATTATCTCAAGAACTTTGACCAAATGACTTTAGTTTGTTATGGTTAGTACTTATTAAGGTTTTTGACCCATTGTGGCATCGTTTGTTGAGACTTAAAATAATGACATGATAAGTGTACTGTCTATGAATGTTCATATCAGAGCTTAACAATAAAATTCTAGCCTTAATTCGGGAAGACTTGGGGGTATGTATAAGATCCATTGTATTGTCATGTAATGCCAACATACTTTCACAAGTGTCTAGTCTGTGGTATATTTGTATACTACAAGTAATTGAACGTGTGAAATGTGTTTCAACTTGTGAAAATCCATTTGACTTAAAGTGCACAAAATGTGATTTCAAATTTATATAATTTTGATACGAACATTTTTACTAGATGATTATGATGCATAAAACATAACACTGGTAAAATTTCAATAATTAGACGGCTAGGTATGTTAAATAAAACGATAATCCTGTGAAATGCAAGTACTAAATTTTCCAATGATAAATAAATTTATTGTCCAAGTTTGTTCATATTAGTTCATGCAAGTGCCGAGTATGTCTAAAACTTAATACACTTTAATTTGGTCATAATCTAGGTGGATTTTGCTCTCAAACATTACCAAGACCTCACACCATTTCTAAGGGTATGTAATTCCTTACAACTTGGTCCGGATTTCTTCATTCCAAATGACAATGGAGACGATGACATGACAAATGAGACACCTCATTCAACCATCGTTGATTATGACGACCCAATGACCTCGTGCTCAGGCTCGGGCTCATCAAGCTCGGAAAATATGAGCATGATGTGCACTGAGTTTGTTAGAAAGAAGAGAAGTGGATTATATTATTGTGGAAGATCATCTAATAAGGTTCATTCTGATGAGGATATGGCTTCAAGCATGAGTAGAAGAAAAGGTATCCCACAAAGATCACCTATGTGTTAAGACACGAAATTAGTCAAGAGATTAAATAAAATAAATTTTCTTTTCCATTTTTGGAAGACCATTTTAGTGCAAGTGTTTTGTTATCTTTACAATTAATTTAGATGTTTTATGTTCTACTAGTAGTATTTAAATAATTACATGGTCGGAGGGGTTTTTGTCTTAATCACATCACGTGATTCCCAATTCCATGCAATAGTTATGTATATTTTTTAAAAAAATTTCTCCCATATTTTGATGATAGTTATGATTATAATAATGTAACATTGTATGAATTCGTGAGCCTTGTTCTATTAATAACCTTTTCTCCATCATACATATATAAATATTTTCTTACTCTTCGCAATGTTAAAAATACATACTGTAGAAGTTTACTACTTACGGCCTACTACGGCCTACTTCTTACAGTATAACGGACTCGAAATGGGACAATAGTACTTTGGAACTCTGGTTTTAATCCTAGTTTCAATGCGTTCAGCATTCCAAGATGTTATTTTAGTTAAGTAATGTTAGGAAACAAACGCGGTTTGAATTCCCAATCCTGATTCCTGATCAAATATCCGGCCAGTTCATGCTAGACATTAATGAAACTCTTTATAACAAACAAGTAGCAATATGAAACAATCAGAAGTAAAAGCGCAAGATGTACACCAAAACCCACTTCTTGAATGTAGACCTTGTAATGCTTCATATCACAAGTTTGGATGGAAATCATTTGCAGTCTAGTATTAAGTTTATTAAAACTTTAGTATATGTATTATTTAGTTAAGTATGGGTCGAATATTAATGTTATTTGGGTCGTATAAGTATTTGACAGTTAATTTAGTTATGTGACAGTTATTGCCAAAGGATGCAACGTTTGGAAGTAACTGTCAATAGATAGACATGTCGTTTAGGAAAAGAGTTGTGACTCTACACAATGTATATATATGTTTTCTTTCAGAAAACATAAAGCTCTCTTTTTCAATATATAATACAAGTTCATATTATTTATAGAAGTTTGTTGTTCTTATTGTAGTTTACTGCACAACTACACAAACACAATTCTCACAGAAACCATGGTGAATTATAAACACATCTTGCATTCAAGAAATGTTGGCAAGCGTCCCGTGAACAAATGGTATCAGAGCTATGGCTCTCGACCATGGGATTTGCCAATATCAATGATCAATGGAGGTTTTCACACTGGAAGATATCTACTTAGGGAAACACCCAAGCGTGTTTATCAATGGAACACAAGGAAGACAAGTATTTCTCCCAAAGGAAAAGAAATACTTCTGAAAGAGGTCTTGGAGAACAAAGTATACAACGATGGCAAGTTGAAAGAAAATCATAAAGTGGAGAAGATGAAAACAAATAGAGAAAAGAAGTCAAGATGTTATATCTGTAAGGAGAAGGGACATGCCTTCTGGGCGTGTGAAAGTAGGAAACGTATTGCAGTTGCAGAATTGAATCAAGAATTATCCCCTACATCAAATATTCTTGATGAAGAAGCAAAATACCCAGAAACTGTACACGTTATTGGAGATTACATGGTAGAAGGAACAAATTTGAAAACTTGGAATGAAGTTTGGTACGTTAGCAATCAGTACAAGTTCCATTTATGTCCAAGAAGAAAACTGTTCAAGAAGATCAAGTATAAATTCAAGATGATTGGTAAAAAGGAGACAGAGAAGAAGTTTATATTTTCATATGGAATTGGACATGTTTCGATTGATACAGAAGATGGAGAAGTGATAATACCAAACGTTCAATATACACCAGAGGTATCTCTAAACATTCTCAGTTATGAATTATTGGAAAAGCAAGGGAATATTGTGAATACAGAAAACAACAAGTGCAAAATCAAATGCATGTTTGATGAGGGATGGACTGGAGAGAAAGAGGGTATGAACACATAAGATTTGGATCAAATATGGGGACCAAAGCATGTGATAGCAGAACACAACAAATACTTGGATGGTTACTTTGAATCTTTGGATCCCAAAGAGGAGTGTTCCCTGGTTAAAGGATTGGATGATCTGAATGTTGACAGAGATGATGAGCATGATTATATAGATGATGACTATATAAGTTGGAACGGTACACTCTATGCTTTAAAAGTTAATTCATACAATAGGTTTCTATCTTTCATGAATTTGCTTAAAAAAGATAGTATTGTGTATAAAAATTGGGAAGTGCTCAGTAGAAAGTTTGTGGACATGTTAAAATGGTTTTACTTGGTGTATCTCAATTATAATTCGTTGGATGAGATACCACCAAAAATTGGAGTGATTAAAGTGGATTTGCTGGCCTTACACAAATCAGTGGATAGCCTTGGAGGCTATGTGGCAGTCACATTAAGTGGCAAATGGGGTTTGGTTGCACAAATGCATGGTCTGACAACCGAGGATGGAGAGGCAACAAAAGACTGCTTCACCAAGTTCATAGATATGGTTCTGGTATACCAAGACACTCCTCAAGTACCATGGACAGAGAAAGCACAAGAAGAGAAGGGTGATAGCAGTTGGACTGCAGAAGAGATCAACCCACAAGGCTTTGAAGGTTCAACAGGTAGATCAGTCAGGGATGGGTACACAGAAGAAGAGGAGAACCGGCTTGGTGTTAGAGATGCAAGCAACAAAGATCAGGATGATGAAGGTTCAAGCAATGCAAGTAGTAGTGACTTTGATGTCATTGTATGAAGAAAAGGAAGCACTCACAAGAAACTTTGATACTAAAGCATTAGGAGGGAGATGTAGACCTTGTAATGCTTCATATCACAAGTTTGGATGGAAATCATTTGCAGTCTAGTATTAAGTTTATTAAAACTTTAGTATATGTATTATTTAGTTAAGTATGGGTCGAATATTAATGTTGTTTGGGTCGTATAAGTATTTGACAGTTAATTTAGTTATGTGACAGTTATTGCCAAAGGATGCAACGTTTGGAAGTAACTGTCAATAGATAGACATGTCGTTTAGGAAAAGAGTTGTGACTCTACACAATGTATATATATGTTTTCTTTCAGAAAACATAAAGCTCTCTTTTTCAATATATAATACAAGTTCATATTATTTATAGAAGTTTGTTGTTCTTATTGTAGTTTACTGCACAACTACACAAACACAATTCTCACAGAAACCATGGTGAATTATAAACACATCTTGCATTCAAGAAATGTTGGCAAACGTCCTGTGAACATTGAATTCTTGGATTTAGGAGTATTTCAGCAAGAAGCGCTACTCAGAAACAAAAATGTTTTGATTTTCGAAGTACTTATAAATCACAATTGCAGAGTCTTTGCTAGCTCAGGTTCAAAATTATGTTATACATAATTGGATTTGGGCTGAACCTGAAAGCCCGATACATTTTTGCCCACTTCGATCACGTACCATCTGGCCCGCCTTTATTGAAAGTCCAAATCACATTTCAGCATCGATAGTCGATACATCACTATCTGATTATTTGAACTTCTGTTTCTTGTTCTTTCAATGTTCAGCGTGTACTGGCATTAGAAATCTGATAAGATATGATTTTGCCAGGTTAAGATCTTCCCCCACGAGGTAAGGGATTGGGGCATATATATGTAGTTTAGAATATATGTGAGTGTATGTCTTAAAATTTCAAAAAGATTGTAGATTATATTGAAGATGGCCCTAATAATACAGCACCCAAGCTAGTTTAGTTACAAGGAAATAAAATACAGTACTAAATTGGTCAACTAGAAGTCGAAATGTGACTTATTGATTTATTTGTTTAATATCTTAACGAACTTCTAGCTATAAGAAATAGCTGAATGACAATGGTAGAAGTTGATGTTCTCTAGTGTGAGTAGTGTCATTTAATTTGTATGATTTTTGCAAACATTATATTGAGACATATCAAACTTTATTTGTTGATGCCTTTTGAACATATTGATTAACTAGCTACTACTATTAATGAATATTTGGCAATAAAGGAAGTCCATGTAACTTTCACAGAATATCACTATCAAAGTTTATGCGGAAACAGAAATTGGGAGAGAAAAATGATTATTATTGAAAGTGTTATTAACAATATGAAGTGAGAAATGAGTATATATACAGAGATGATTAACTATCCTAACTAACATTTAAACTATTTACATAATAGTCCTTATAGTTTGAACTATTGTACAAAATGATATTAATAATTCCATAGCCTCCCCTCAAGTTGGAGCTTCTTGAAGTCCAACTTGTCAGACAAACACGTATGCTGAGCTGCTCCTAAAGCTTTAGTCATGATGTCAGCCAGTTGTAGATTAGTAGGAATATAAGCAGTTTGTAAGAAACCATCTTGCACTTTGTCTCTTGTAAAATGACAGTCAATGTCAAGGTGCTTAGTTCTTTCATGATAACATGGATTGGCTGCTATTTGCTGAGCAGCTTTGTTGTCACAGAATAGTGTTATGGGTACCTTGACTTGAACATGAAGATCTTTTAGCAGATAGGTCAACCAAACAAGTTCACAAGTAGTTGTGGCCATACTCCTATACTCTGCCTCAGTGGAGGACCTAGACACTGTAGCTTGCTTCTTTGTCTTCCATGAAATTAAAGAATGACCAAGAAATATACAGTACCCGGTTAAGGACTTTCTAGTCATCAAACAAGAGGCCCAGTCAGCATCTGAGAACCCTGCAACTTTCAAATTAGATTGTACTGGATAGAAAAGGCCTTTTGAAATTGTTCCTTTCAAATATCTTAGTAAATGTAGAGCTGCCTGCATATGTGGTTCTTTTGGTGAAGACACAAATTGGCTCAGATGTTGAACACTATAAGAAATATCAGGTCTTGTCATGGACAGATAAAGTAATCTTCCTACAAGCCTTCTGTATGATTCTGGATCAGGTATAGGAGACCCTTTATCCAATGACAGCTTCAGATTTTGAGGAAGAGGGAAACTTGTGGGTTTTGCAGCAGTCAATCCAGCATCCTTGAGAAGGTCAAGAACATATTTTCTTTGATGCAAATGAGTTCCATTGTCTGTCCTGAATAATTCAATTCCCAAGAAGTATCTTGCCAAACCCAAGTCTTTAATTGTGAACTGTTTGTCCAAAGCTGACTTAGTGTCTGTAATTTCTTGAGGACAATTTCCAGTGAGCAAAATGTCATCAACATATACCAATGCCATTGTATATGATTCTCCTTTTGCTTTAACAAACAAAGAGTAATCATGCTTTGACTGTACATAGCCCAGTGAAATAAGAAACTTTGAAAGCTCTTGGTTCCATTGTCTTGAAGCCTGTTTGAGACCATACAAAGACTTGTTCAATTTGCATACTTGACCAGGTAAAGCTTTGGTATACCCCTCAGGTGGTTTCATATAAATCTCTTCTTCTACATAACCATGCAAGAATGCATTATTTACATCTAACTGATGCAAAGGCCACCCCTGGCAGTGGCAATAGCAATAAGTACTCTAATGGTAGCAGCTTTTGCCACTGGAGAAAAAGTATGTTTGTAATCCACACCTTCCTTTTGATCAAAACCTCTTATAACCAACCTTGCTTTGTATTTGTCTACTGTACCATCAAGAAAAAACTTAATTTTATACACCCACTTTGAAGAAATTGCTTTCTTTCCATCTGGCAACTCAGTGACTTCTCATGTTTCATTAGCATCTAAAGCATACAACTCTTTATCCATAGCATCTACCCATTTAGGATTTGAAGCAGCTTGAGGATAACTTTTTGGTTCTAGACTAGCCAAAACATGTGCCAAAGAAGCTACATATTCTTCTGGATAATCAGCAAAATCTGCATTAGTGAATAAAGGATATACTGGTTGTTTTGACTTTGTTGCCATGGATGCTATGTGTTTGCCAGTTACAAAATCCTTTAGCCATGCAGGTTGATTAGTAGACCTTGTTGACTTCCTTGCTGGAATTGAGGATTTAGATGGTTGAGTAGGAATAGAAATAGATGGTTCAATTGGAGCAGAGACATCAACTTGAGGTTCCTGCTGATGAGGTTCCTGCTGAGGAGGTTCCTGCTGATGAGGTTCCTGCTGAGGGGGTTCCATAGAAGTATCCAAAACCACATCTTCCTCAACTATCTTTGAATCAGGCCAAAATTTACCAGCTGAAGTAGGAATTTGAACTTCCTTTTTAAAAGGAAACACTGTCTCATGAAAAATGACATCTCTGCTACAGAACACTTCCTTTGTTTGAAGATTATACAGCTTATACCCTTTTTGGCCTGGAGGATACCCTAAAAGTACACATCTAATACCCCTGGGTGCAAATTTGTCTTTATGTGGTTTTGTGACAGCAGCATAACATAAGCATCCTATAGTTCTTAAACTGTCATAACTAGGAGGAGTGCCATGTAAAATTTCAAATGGTGTCTTCCAGTCCAATATCTTCATTGGCATCTTATTAATAAGAAATGTAGCAGCTAAAACACAATCTCCCCAAAACTTGTTAGGCAAAGCTGCATGAAATTTCAGTGCTCTAGCAGTGTCCAATAAGTGCCTATGTTTTCTTTCTACTACAGCATTTTGTTGTGGTGTATAAACCATTGACTTTTGATGAACTATACCACACTTTCTAAAAAATGCCAAGCACTCCTTATTAACTATCTCAGTGCCATTATCTGACCTCACAAATTTGGGTTTAGCATCAAAATGGTTACCAATGTATGCAAAGAAGCCAGATAAGATAGATAACACTTGATCTTTAGTGTGAACTAAATAAGTCCAAGTGCACCTGGAATGATCATCAACAATAGTGAAGAAATAATGGGCACCATTCAAAGCAGGGGATTTGTAAGGACCCCATAAATCTACATGTAAGAGCTTAAAAGGAGTTGAAGATCTAGTAACACTTTTTGGAAAAGGTAACCTGTGTTGTTTGGCTAACATACAAGTATCACATTTGAATTCAGAAAGATTTTCATGTGTACATTTGTTTACATGAAGCATCTTTGATACAGAAGTGTGACCAAGTCTAGAATGAAACAAATCAACTGGTACATCACTAGAAAGTGCAGTTTTATTAACAAATGAAGACAAAGCAGAATGAATAGGAAAACTGATAGGTTTAATAGAATGAGAAGTCGAAGGTCTACAAATGTAGAGATTATGTGACCCTTCTCCAGAAGCAAGTACTTGATTAGTTGAAGGGTCCTGAAACAAGAACATAGTAGGAAGAAAAATGGCAATGAGACTTTGAGTTTTAAGCAATTTGCCTACTGATAGCAAATTAACTTGAAAATCAGGTACATAAAACACATTGTGAAGGGTCAAATTGGTGTTGATTTGAATGCTGCCTACTCTGGTAACCAATTTGCTAGTTCCATCAGGCAATTTAATCCTTATTGGACACTTAAGTACTCTAATGGACTTAAACAAATGCAGGTGAGGTGACATGTGATCAGAAGCCCCTGTGTCCACAATCCAGTCAACTCTAATATCCACTTTCAAGTATCTTGTTAGAGCATTTAAAGACACATGAAAAGACACTTGCAAACAAGGTTTGCAGCTATAAAAATAAGTACCTGCATGTGCATTAGAAGTACTAGCAATGTTGCCTGGATCCACATTTTTACCCTTGAACATTCTCATCATTTCCTGACAAACTGCAGCCACCATTCTTTGATCCAATTCACCTTTACCCCCATGCATATCATTTTCACCAACAAAATCAAATGGAGTATCATGCTGCATATAAGACTCAAAGTCAGCATTGACTTGTGCCACCATTCTTCCACCTTTCTTATTCTTCTTACCCTTATACCAATCTGGATAACCCAACCTTTCAAAACATTGTTCAAACAGATGACCATCCTACTTACAATGAGTACAATACTTCTTGTCACTTCTAACTTCTCTATTATCCCTTCTCGGCCCTGGATTACCCTTAGAACCAGTATTAGCAAAGAAAGTAGTAGGATCAGCCACACTATGAGTAACCTGCTTTTGCTTCTCAACTTGTTGTACTTTGTAGTAAGCCTTATTGATATTCGGTAGTGGATCCATTGACAGAATTTGATTCCTCACTGATTCAAAATCATCATTAAGCCTCATCAAAAATTGCATCAATTTAGACCTACTATCAATTTCAAGAAATTTCTCAGTAATTCCACAAGTACACTCCCTCATTTTACCACAAGAACACACTGGAATGCCATTAAGACTCTGTAATTCATCCCAGAACTTCTTCAACTTGGTAAAATAAGAAGCAACAGGCATACTTCCTTGAATCACCATACTCAATTCCCTTTCAACCTGATAAATCAAAGGCCCATTGCTTTGACCATATCTTTCTTCAAGATCTTTCCAAAGATCACAGGCTGATTGAGAATACAAGAATGAGTCTGAAAGTTCAGCAACCATTGAATTCAAGATCCGACATGTAACCATATAATCACATCGAATCCATCTTTGACAATTATTATCAATTACAGGTGGTTTGGGCAAAGATCCATCTATGAACCCTAATTTCAATTTCGCCCCCAAAGCCATCTTAATTGTTCTACTCCAGCCCATGAAATTGCTTCCATTGAAGGGCGTATTAGTTAACATCATACCAGGATGATCAGAACTCGCCAAATACAATGGATCATTAGCATTCATTTCTGGAAGATTATGATTAGAATTACCCCCATTAACGCCGTGAAGACCAAAAGAACCACCATTAAAATCGTTATTTCCAATCGCCATTGTTAAAACCTTGAGTATAACAAATTTCTGTATGAAATTGTTAAATCAATTTGATCAATTGAACAAATTGATCAATTAGGGTTTTAATTGGGGAAGATGACGATAACAGAAAACGGTTAGGAAGTGGTTAGGATCGAACGGCCGTGTTCTCTGATACCATATCAAAGTTTATGCGGAAACAGAAATTGGGAGAGAAAAATGATTATTATTGAAAGTGTTATTAACAATATGAAGTGAGAAATGAGTATATATACAGAGATGATTAACTATCCTAACTAACATTTAAGCTATTTACATAATAGTCCTTATAGTTTGAACTATTGTACAAAATGATATTAATAATTCCATAATCACTAATTTGTAGTAGCAAATTAGCAACTGATCGAAAATTGACACTTTGTAAGAAAAATCTGTATAAGAGATCAATTCTCAGAAACAAAAATCTGAATTGACTAAAATTCACTTGCTAATTCGATACTAAAAGGTTCTTTTATTAAATAAACATTACACATCATAATTCAGAAACACACCCAACTGAGTTACTACTACAGAATAGCCTGACACTTTATGGTATTTGGTAAGGACCAACGAACTACATACATTGAACCATATTCTAGCCACAGTATATGTTTATGCAGTAAGGCTAGTGTGACACATATGATAGTAACGTGACGTTTGATTCTTCGCAGCCATATGTGTCAGAATAAGCTTGCAACGTTAATAGGATTACTGTCCCAATGTTGATAATGAACGCGATAATTTTCCATGAACGTTCTACGAAACCACCAATAGCCTTTAAAATCAGTAACAACCAACTTGCGAGTTTTTTCATGAGAAAACTTGCCTTCATGCTTGGCCTACGTTCATAAACTTTGTTAGCTTCTTCTATCATTCTCTTTAACTCGGATTTCTCCTTCTTTTTCTTTTCCATGCTTTGTATAGAGCTGCTCACCCCAGTGAACAGTTTGACAACATCGTCATCATTCAAGTCGCCTCTAATGATGTCCTCTTTTCGAAGAAGCTTGACGTCGCTTGTAGTTTTTATAAGCCCACACATTAAGCTCACATATTCAGTAAGTAGAAATTCATCGGACTTGGCCACTGACATTTCATAAGCAACCAAATTTCGTAGCACAACCTCTACGTCCTTGTTCAAAGTAAGAGATGGTAGTACAGATTTCTCACCGTCAATGTATATATTCTTAATGCCATGGTCGGAGTTTTGGTTGCAAAACCTTATTCCAGCTTTGTGATATTTGGAAGTTGAAGGGATTTGGTGTTTTGCTTTGGGAGGACGTTTCTAGAGTTGTGATTGTTCGCTCATATATTTCAACAATCTCGTCCTTGGGAATTTGATTTGTGAAATCTGAAACCTTGTTAAAAACACCAGCCCCGCCCACTTTTGTTGTCTTTCTGAAAACTGGTACATGTAGTGTTACTATTTGGGGTAAAGGGGCTTTCTTTATGATTGACTGATACATTTAATCGAGTAGATGTTTTGCATTAGTGGGAGCTACTGATATTTCACACAAATCAAGTGGCAAATAGGTCAAACTAAAATCATGAAATTTTGAATGTAAAAAGATATTGTGTAAACCAGATGATGGTTGCACCAAAGTGTCATCGATTTCTTTTAATACCTCGAAAGGGATTTGGTTCTCCATCATCAGTATATCTTGTATAGACGGAAAATTGAATATTCCATCGGTATTGTACTTCCTGATTACTTCAAGCAAAAAGACACCATCGATAGCGAAAACCCAAGCCAAGGTATCATCATCATCTTGCAGAGACATGTCATAGCATGCACGGATGAGAGGGACAAGTTTCTAAATTTTCTCAATGACAACCTTGAAATCATTTATTTGTCGATCTTGTAGTACACTTTGAACAGCAGTAAGCTTCTTCTGCTCCATTCTTTTGTAGGGTTGGGGCCGAAAATGATGATTTGGCCCCAACCCTATATGTTGCGGTTCATAGGCTTCCGGTTTTTCTGCGGCTAACTTTTTCGGGACTTGAAATATGGAAGGCTTAGGGATTGATTCAAATGGGATGGTGAGCTGATGTGTTAAAATTTTACTAATTTCATCAACCCATTTTTGCTTTCTTGGGTCTGAAATTAATGACTCGTCTATTAAAACCATTTGATGATGATCAAAGATTTTCTTTAGTGGCACTTAATTAGAAATTAGGATGCACAAAATATGTGACAGCCGTGAGAATTTATATACACGTACATATTAGTAAGTCTAGACTAGATATTGTGGAACTTGTCATTAAAATAATTAATTCGTTTAATAAGCAATTCATGCACGTTACGTTTATTTTGAATTGCTACTATATTTTACACGTACACAACATTGCAATGATGCAAGTATCTAGAAGATAAGAAGATAGATTAAATCTCCATAAGTTGAAGGTAACTAACAATCACTCATCCCGTTGTGTTTACAATTTTTCAGATAGTGTTGGTTACTTACGTTGTTTTAGTTAATTAATGACATGTAACAGTCAAGTAATTTCATAATTGTATGTATCGGTTATGCAACATATAGCATGCCCAAGGAAATACCAATAGCGGTCAGTTCTGACCCGAACAGTACCAAGAACCGTAAATTTGGGAATCTAGATACTGATAACTAGACCGTGGTATTAAAATTTGGTTTGATTTCTTGTCTGTCTTGATTCAGTTCCTCAGTTTCTTACGTTCCTTAGTTATTCTGGACAGACCTAACATACTTTATGTTTGTCCTCATGTTTCTATTTTTTGGTTATGATTCCAGACAATTGGAAACTTAAGAAGGGAAAGCAAGTTGCTTCGAATTCGGGTCGACGAGGTTTTACCAAACCTGTGGTGGGTAAGCATTTTGAATATCAGCCCAAAAAGACTCTTCTTGAATCAAAGAAAGCTAATGTCAGTAAGAAGAAGGCTTCTGATGTGGCTAGTATGAGTGGAACCAAGATCACTACTTCTAATCAGTTTGATGCTCTTTATATGGATGATACAGATGGTTCTGGTATTCCTAAGGTTGTTACTAACAAGGATGTGGATGTTGGCAGTACAATGGAAGTTAATAAGGATGAGTCTGTTACGACTGGTTCTACTTCACAAGTCCCTCTTGTGAGTGATACGCAAGAAACGCTTGTGAGTGATTTTATGGGAACAATGGAAGTTGGTTCTACTCCCATTGTTGAGAAAATTAGTGAGCTTGAAAAGTTGTTGATCGATGGGAAAGCTACTCTTGTGGATGATGTTGGTCTTCCTATTCCGTCTACCTCTGTTACTAAGAGGGCTAACCCATTTTCAAAGGTGGGTGAAGTTGTGGTTTCGGATAGTGAAGAGGAGGTTCTTAACACGTTCGATGAATCAGCGAATCTTTTTGGTGGTGGTCATGAGCGTGAAGATGAGTATGACTATGATGATTATTCGAAGCAAATTTATGATCTTCCAGGGGAATTGGATGCTCTTAATACCATTTATGGTCTTAATCTCCAAGGTCGTAGGAAGTAGTTTATCTTTTGTCAGAGTCAATACCTTCATGTGAGTAATGGTTTGTTTTCTTGTTTTGAAAATAGGAAGTATCTTGTTATGTAAGCTTTTCGTCTATGTAACGGGCTGAGATATGGGATTCACCCATATCCGTTGTACTTAAACGTTTTTTGGAGTAATATATTTACCGGGTCGTTGACTTTTTACAAAAAAAAAAATAATTGGCGATTTTGCCCTACATACATAAATGGTAATTAGCCAAATCATTTATCCGGCCATGTGAACCATGCGTGCACTATTATTAGGAAAAAAATGAAAATACAACACGTACATTAGGTGGTATGGATCAAAATTATCATTCACCTTTGCACCGTACACGTACACATGCAGTCAAAATTTTTATCTGTTAAAAATCCATGCGGTTCAATAATTGATGGGTTTAATGATTTTTTATCTGAAACAAATCATGACTTATGTTGGATAAGTTGACGTTAATTTTAGGGTTGTGTTATACAAACCCTCTTTATGTTGTCACATCAACAAGATTTGGTCAAACCGTATAACCCGTAATGCATACCGTATAATTGAAAAATGCGTTCAATCATTACAAACCCTCCCTATGGGAGGGCGTAGATAACTCAACCATAATTTTACCTACAATGGAGAACTCCAGAAAGAGTTACAGCTAAATGATTATCCATTTAACACATGTAGCGTAACTTTTTATTTTTTTATCACCAAATGACAAGTTTGAAAAGTAGGTCTTAAGTGTGACGGAAGAATTAGTAATGTGAACGGCTGATTTTTTATTTTTTTCATTTATTATTATTATTATTTTTCTCTTCTTCTTTTTCTCCTCAAACTAACAAAATAATATAACTATTTTTTTGGGTAAAAGGTCAACGACCCGGTAAATATATTACTCTAAAAAGTATTTAAGTACAATGGATATGGGTGAATCTCATATCTCAGCCCGTTACATAGGCGAAAAGCTTACATAACAAGCTACTTCCTATTTTCTAAACAAGAAAACAAAACCACTAACCACATGATATTAAGAGACTCTGACAAAAATATAAACTACTTCCTACGACCTTGGAGATTAAAGCCATAAATGACATTAAGAGCATCCAAATTCCCTGAAAGATCATAAATTTGCTTCGAATAGTGATCATAGTCATCAAACTCATCTTCACGCTCATGAGCACCACCAAAAAAATTTGCTGATTCGTCGAACGTGTTAAGAACCTCATCATAGTCACTATCAAAAACCACAACCTCACCCACCTTTGAAAATGGGTTAACCCTCTTAGTGAAAGAGGTAGACGGAATAGGATGACCATCATCATACAAAAGAGTAGCTTTCCCATCGATAAGTAGCTTTTCAAGCTTACCAATTTTCTCAACTATAGGAGTAGAACCAACTTCCTTTGTTCTCATTGAATCACTCACAAGCGGTTCTTGTGATGTAGTGTCAGTCTTAATCAACTCGTCCTCATTAACTTCCATTGTTCGGCCAGCATCCACATCATTGTTGGTGTCATTAGTAGGAATACCAAAACCATCCGTATCATCCATATTAAGCGCATCAAACTGATTGGATATAGTGATCTTCATTCCACTTATACTAGCCACATCAGAAGCAATCTTCTTAGTGACAACAACTTTCTTCGTTCCACTTGAACTAGCCATACCAGAAACATTTTTCATATTGCCATCCACTTTCTTAGGTTCCGTAGAGGTCTTTTTGGGTCGATACTGAAACTGCTTACCCACAACTGGTATAGTAAACCTACTATTTAAAGTTTCTAATCATACACAACTGGTATAGTAAACCTACTATTTAAAGCAATCTTCTTAGTGACAACAACTTTCTTCGTTCCACTTGAACTAGCCATACACAAAATAATATAACTAAAACTTTAAATAGTAGGTTGTAATAATCACATACGCATGGTTAGAAACTTAAAATTTTGATAAGAAAATCACAATGACAACTAACAAAAATATTCGATAAAAATCTTGTGAATAAAATGATGTCAAACTTTTCTTAATTCTTTTGTCATATAAAAGTTGAGGGTAATTTGTCTATAGTTGAATTATATATTTATAAATTTTATAAGATAAATAATAAAGCGATTAAGCTGTTGAAGGAGGCAAGCACCTCCAAGCTCCGCCACTTTCTCCGTCCCTGAATGTGGATATGTAAACTCAATGTTTAACTTGGTGATGTCATTCTGATGCATTAATCAAAATGCATGTTGCAATTTAATAAATTAAATTTGTAGACTAACACAATCACATCATCTTTTGTCTAGTTTTGTACTAAAAAATGTCCTAATTACTGCAAGAAAAAAAATGGCATCAGAAAGATCTTTTTGATAACATCACTAGTTACTGGTTTCTTGGTTTTCTAGTAGGAATAGAAAAATTCATATTTCTTAAAACCAATGGATTCAAAATCTTTTGTTTTGATAACACTTTGTAAATTTCTAGCTCCTTGGTGGTTCTTTTTAATAATATCCTCAACTGCTCAAAAAAATCCACCAACAAAGGTCTAATAAAAAAAATTGTAAGCAAATGGTGACATAGCAGTAATAATCACTTCTTTTTTTTTTTGGTAATAAGGATTTCACCCTGGTAAATAACTAATACGTAGTAATCACTTTTGCACAAACTAAAAGTGATTATTATGGTCTAAATGAAAGCTTAACAAAAGGTAGTGGCTTGTTTTGAAATACTGGAAAGCTAAACTCTTCAACACATCCTGTCCACTTAACCATCTGATCGACCTTTTTTCTTAACCCGAATTGTATCCATTGCATAATTCAAACAACAATTTTTCACTATTATGGTAACATGGTATTTTGGACACTTTTATCATTTAACCCATTTTTAGCGGTTTATTTCATAAACTCGCAGGGAGAAAGTTCATCAACATATTCCCAAATCGTTAAAAAAAAGTTCCAATATTTTTATGTAAAAAAAAATCAACTATTATGCTTTAATTTACGACATCTACAAAAACCAGTTAACTTTGTATCTCATGCTCATATAAGATCATTGCTGAGTACATTTGATACTAGTTCTTGCTAATGCCAACGTCTTAAAAAAATGTAAGTCATCTTTAAACACACAAACTCAACTATTTAACAACACAAACTTACATATAATAATGACATTGATTTTGAGAATGGTTACTATGCAAGGTCAATTGTATGAACTTTTTGTGGATGTTAGAGAGAGAGCAGAGGCACTTGGCACTTATTTTTTCTCACTCTTTTCAAATCAGTACTTGGGGCACTTGACACTTATTTTTTCTCCCTTTTTAATGCCCCAAAAAGTGTGATTAATCATCTTGAGAAAATTAGAAGAAACTTCTTTTGGGGTGGCTCATTGGATTTTAATAAAATGGCTTGGTTTGCATGGAAAAAAGTTTGCTCTCCGAAATCTTGTGGTAGTCTCGGAATTGGTAGCCTTCATGCTTTAAACCTTACTATGTTGGTCAAATGGTGGTGGCGTTTCCATTCGGAAACTAACTCTCTTTGGGAAAACACCATTACGTCCATTTATGGTGTTCATGGTGGTCTCGGCTTAGAAGCTCAGCCTCGATTAATGTCAAGCCCCTGGAACTCAATAATTGGCTTACATCATCGGCTTGGAGGCGTCCTCTCAGATCAGGGCTAGAGATGGAACAACTTGTGGGCCTTACAAATCTTCTCCTCACCTTTGACATAACAAATTGTCCAGATTCATGGGTATGCTCCATTGAAAACAATAAACCCTATCGTGTTTCTACCATGAGGAAGGTAATTGAAGTCTGCATTCTAGAACCGGGTGTTGATAATATCAGATGGAACAAATCAGTACCTTTTAAAATTAACATCCACTCTTGGCGTTTGAGTAACAATCGGCTACCTAATTGAAGCACTTTAGATGCACGTGGAATCGATTTACACTCGGTTTGTTGTTCGATTTGTGATGAGGATGTGGAAACTTCTCAACACTTGTTCATTGATTGCATTGTTGCATCTCGTTTATGGTCCATGATAGCAAAATGTTGGGGAATTGATGACTTCCCAAAGGATCTTCCTAAACTTATTACTTGGGGCGACACAACTAATCTGAAACAATCCTTAAAGGTATGTTTCGACGCATTTATCCAAACCACGTTATGGGTTATTTGGAGGTTTAGAAATTGGATTTGCTTCGATGCAAAACCTCCAAGGAAAGACACTCTTGTAGATGAGATCAAAATATTATCTCATTTATGGATTAAACATAGGAATAGGAATTCCAATCCTATCTCGATTGAATGGATTTGTGATCTAAAAGACGCTTGTAATGTTGTTTTTTAAGTTCTTTTCTCTAGTATCTTGCTAGAGTTTTTAAATATATTGCCAGTCAAAAAAAACAAAAAACAAAAAACAAAAAAGGTGTACGTGGCTAGAAAGATGAGTAAGACCGGTATTCGGGTTTGCTCGTTTTTTAAGGTTGGCAATGTAGTAAAAGATACTATTTATATATAATTTAAATTTCAATATTAAGCAGAAAATTTCAATACGATTTAAAGCAAATATACGAAGAACCTGAATTAGTCCTAAAGTCCTAAATAGAAACTATCAACAAAGAAGATTGAGCCTCGTGTTGAACATGATTCCTTCACAGGGTACAACGGCTGGATCAGTGTGTACTGCCGGAGGTGACAACTTGCTTGGAATTTATTCTGTAATTATTGTTAGTAGGCTGTGAGAGAAAGAAAGTTGTGAAGTTTCTTTGTGTCTCGAAATGGTTTGGATTGCATTGAATTTATACAAAGTCATGTTGTAACACATGTTGTAATGTTGCAAGTTAAGTATGTTTATGACTCATTATTTTCCTTAGGAAGTTATTGAAACAAGTCATAACACCCCGTTGAATTTGTACATTTTAAACGTAAGTCACAATAAGACTTTAACCATTTTACCCTCCTCAAGATCCATTCTAAATACCTTATTTTATCATGTTCGGCTATTTTTTTTTTTTTTTTTTTTTTTTTTTTTTTTTTTTTTTAAAGTTTGATCAGAGACTAAATGTGGAACACCTTGCATGATTTTGACCTATTTTTACCTTTACAAAACATGACATTCAGTCCGCTTTGTATTTGGGAAGGAACGCGGATGACGTAGCACAAGCTATCAAACTTTTTTTTACGTTAAATAACATGGTTTAATCCGACCACAATCCATAAAACCTTTTAATGTCTTCTGAATGTTGCTTTCTGAGTTCTGACTCATTGGGTTACCATCTCTTCAAATAAACAAACACAGACCCTATCTTTGCTCTTTCTACCTCATTTTCATCTCGCAGCCTCGCCAAAGAAAAACAAAAAACACACACTAATATTCAGCGAACTTACACCAAGACATGTCAAAATATTATTATTCTAGTTGGTTCCGAGGAATTCGACTCTAATATAATTGACCACAGACCGAAAATCTTGCTTTGTAAAAGTGTAAAAACTTGTCCAAATCATGCGAAGTGGTTTTTTTTAGTCTTGTGCCATAAAATTCTCATCTTTTCCCCACCAACCGGTGGCTCACCCCATCCGACCCACTTAACCGTCTGACCAACCGTTGTTCTAAACCCAAATCACTTGATGGGGAAAAGATGAGAATTAGAGTTAGTTTTCTTAACTTGTGTCGACGTAACTTGATGGGGAAAATTTGTTGTTCGGATAGAACAAAGAAAATTAGAGTTAGTTTTCTTAACTTGTGTCGACGTAACTTGTGTCGACTTGAGAATAACAACCAACGATCGACATGATCTCACGTCGACTGGTAAACAAACAAAGAAAAGGAACCACATTGGTGTCGACGGAACAGGTTTCGACTATTAAGAGCAGGAGGTACCCTTGCATTTTCGCTTGGCGCCGTTCCACCAGCCAACAAAAACCGACGGCGCACCGTACCGGTGGTGGCGCCGTCGGTGCTCGCGCCGCAGCCACGGCTCAGCGCCGTCGCTTTTTTTTTTTTTGGATTTTTGGCTTGAATTTGTGATCTTTTTGTAATAAAAATGAGAGCATGGCTTGAATTTGTGATCTTTTATAAGATTTCTAAATAAGTAAATAAATAAATAAACTAAAAACTTAATAAAACATTAATTTCATTAATAAAAACGTAAACATTACATAAACACCATACAAAGTTAACATGGTTACAAACGATACAGGAAACAACTAATCACGATACGAAAAACAGAAAGAAACGAAGCGGAATACTTAACATAAAAGATCATTACTCATCGTATCTGTCCCATGCCCTTGTGTTTCTCAGAGTGAACCACACTTGTGGGTAATGTAGCTCTCTCCCATAGCGTTCATAATAAATTCGGTTTGCATTGGTGAGACGATTGGTGTCTTGACTGGTACGCTGCAACTCTTTGTAAATAGCGTTATATCTACGACATTCAATGTTCATTCTATTCCATTGAGCCGTAATACTATTCTTATTACGTTGAACACCATTAGTCTGCTCGTTAAACTTTCGTGTAACGACATTCCAAAAAGAACGTTCATTCAAAAGGTCTGTTGATTCTTGAACTTCTAGCTATACGATAGCTAGAAAGAACGTGTCGGATGATTCGTTTTACTGAATCGTAGTTTAGTTGAATCGTAGTTTAGTTTAATCGTAGTTTATGTTTAAGTATCTTAATTAGTTTGTATTTTTTTTATTGCAATGTGTGTTTTTTTTATTTGTAATGTTTGTTTTTTTTATTAATGAACTTTAATTAATATATAGTTTATATATTTTAATTTAAGTAAAAGAAAAAAAAAACAAAAAAAACAAAAAACAAAAAAATTGGCCGACGGCACCAGAAATTCTGGTGCCAACGGATACCCCATGAATGTGGTGCCATCGCGTTTCTGGTGCCATGGAGCTTTTTTACTGACGTGGCAGTACTTTTTGCCCACGGCACCACTGTACCCAGTGCTCTAACAAACCACCAACGATCGACTTGTGTCGACGGGTAACAAAAGGTGAACCGGCAGAAAATGGAAAAAGGAAATTAGGGTTTTGGGATCGGTTGTTTTTGGGAGGCTGTGATACCATGTTAAGTGAAATCACTCGATGAAATATTATTGATAGTTCGGTACATTATAAGTATTACAAAGAAAAGTCTAGAAGCAGGCTTAGGCTACTATAAATAATTCGACTAACAGTATTTAACTATTGAGCTCTAAAATTACATTTGTACTCTTGACAAAGGATTAAAATCACTTAATTAAGGACATTCGAGAAAAAATCAACCAACATCATGTGTGGTGGTGGATTCGAACCATACACCTTCAAGTATACCTCATGAATCACAATTAGCGTGCTCGAAATGCTAACCAAGAACTTGATAGCCTTAGCTGAAGCCCGAACTTGGTTCTCGGCCATCTTCTTAGCTAAAACAATTGGTATGTTTTCGTAAACCTTGTTTAGTTCAGCAATACACATACGTATGTGCGACTTTCCACTCATTTTATCAAGTGACCTCCCTATCCCATTAAACAATTTAACAATCTCCTCATCATCCATTTCACTAACTATGATGTTTTCTTTACGTAATAACATCACATCCTCAATAGTATCGATAATTCCACACATGAAATCAATGTATTCGGTTAATTCAAGGCGAAACTTTGGCAGCAAACTATTTTTTGCCATTAAGTTCTCATACGCCACCAAGTTTCTTATTATTTCTTCCGAATCATGATTAAGTGTAAGAACAGGAAGATAACAAACTCGCTCTTCAGGGACAAACTTTATGTTTTGTATGCCTTTGTCTTCCGAGGACAAAAGGAACTTCACATTAGCAATATCGTTAAGTTCTGAAACCGAAGGTACATCTATCTCTTCAACCTTTGGTATATCATCGTCCATGCTTTCAGGGATTTTATTTGGTACTGAATTGATGATTTTAATGAATGGCTCAGCCCCTGGTATCTTTTCCGCTAATTTGTTAATAGCTTCAACTAGGTCTTGCATCGGGTTATTTTGAGCTGAACCACTTCCCGTGCTTTGAATACCAAATTTCTTTTCATTAGAATTTTCATTATTCACGATAGAATGGTACATATAATCAAGTAGATGGTTAACTTGATTAAAATGAACTTCCTCTTTCGTGATATGAAACGGTGAGTGATACTTACAGAAACTTTGGAACATGTTCTCCAAGTGGTCTTCATTCGAATGAGCATTATTGATCAATAATGCATTTTGAATTTCTTTCAATACAATAAGAGGGATTTGGTTCTCTAACATGAACAAATCTTTTGCTGCTATTGCATCACCATTAATTAAATAAGCATTAAGTTGATGAAGCAAGAACAGACCGTCAATAGCGAATAACCATGCCAATGAATCGTCATCTCTGTCAAGGTAGAAATCGTAGCAAGTGCTTATAATGGGGATGATCTCTTTCACTTTTTTTATTACTTGATCTTCAGAGTCAGAGATTTGATTGGGCTTTAGTACGCTTTGCACGGCAAGGAGCTTGTTTTGTTCCATCTTCTGATAGAGTTCGTGCTGAAAATGGTATAAAGGCCCGAGCCCTATCCGTTGAGGGGAATATGCTTCAGGCTTTTCTTCTTTTCGAGTTTTCGGAACTTTGAATATGTTAACTGGAGGGGTATCAACTGTAAATGCAAGTTGGGTTTTTAAAGTTTTGCTAATTTGATCAACCCATTGTTTGTCGCCGGAGTTTAGTCCCAAAAACCGGTTAATCGAAGCCATTTGATACTAAGTTAGTAAGAAAATATGCTTTGAATATGGATGATCTATGCTACTACGTACTATGTTTCAGTTTAAGTACTACAAATGTTAGTGCTTGGTCAACCTTAGTTAACTGGTTACTCTTCATATCACTCTAACTTTGTGGTCAACAATTTAAACAAGTCAACAAAAAAATATTAGGTAATCTATTAAAAGATTATAAATGATAGAATATGAACCTCAACAAAACTGAACCAAGCTTGTTTAGATCCAAAAAAAAGAGATTATATTATGACCCTAGTGAGAAAGTTTTAAATTCAAATAAAGTTGGTTTCTTATTTTGTTAAAAAAGAATATAATAGTGTAATGTAGTTTGTAATGTAATGAAAATAACATAATTTTTAACGAGACTAAGTTTAAGGGTAGAAAGTTTTCTGTTGTCGTGTATATAATCTTTTTAAACATTGTTTAAGTACCAAAAAAAGTTATGTGTTTTTTTCTGTTGTCGTATAACGCATGTGATATTATTGTTAAATATTCTTTTCATTACATATATGTTAAAGAGAAATGCTATTTATTCCTATTTCGCATTCTTACTAATCTTTTTAGTTACAGGATCTTGACAAATGAAAAACGAATGGTTTAGATGATGGGAGATAATGAGTGAAATATACAATGTCAGATTTTTATGTGGGTGAAGGATAAGTAGTTAAAAGATGTAAAAAGATATAGCAATGTTTATATGTTAATTGAGACCATTTCTATTATCTATGTCTTTTTGAATATAGTGACTAGACGAAAATGAATAAAAGTAAATAGAGAAATTTATGTCACTTCTTTTTTCTTTCTTTTTTTAAAACGGCAAATTTATTACAACTCACACCACCTATCTGTTAGAATTACTAGGATCACAGTAATATGAGAGTCGTATAAACACTTTATGATCGAAGTATTTTGATGGTTCTATCGAAATCTCAAATCGGATAAAACTCAGATTTAGAAACGAGAATATGTTTTGTTATTATGAAAAACCAGAACCAGACACATAAAAGGTGTATATGACCAATAAAACCGAATTTCGGTTATAACTGCTAAGCAATTATAATAACCACCAAAACAGTTAAATTAACAGGAAAAATTATATGTCCAAATTACGGGAATTTTATTTTCAAGTGCGTTTTTTAACATATCACTGCCAGGGGGCGCTCCCCCTTGGACCCCAGCCAGGGGCGATGCCCTGAGACCCTGCTACCAGGGGCGCTGCCCCCGGACCCCGTGATTCTGGGCTTCGCCCCCAAATGATAATCATAATAACGTCATACAAGTGTGCACTCCGCACAACCCCGACTTGTTGAACATCTATCACGATTACATATTAGTCAACTAAGTCAATCCATTACACCTAAATCATATTGGTGACACAAAATCACCAAAACTATCTCACAAATTATATTTCGCACGTCTTCAACAAGACTTGAACACACAATATCTAGGTTGAAAGGCTACTTACATACTTATGATCAAAGAGGCCTTTGGAGAAATTGATGTCACTTGGTACGATACAACTTTTGCAAATTCAAATAAAAAGTAGATGCAAATAGTATTTCTTTTTCGTCTTTTTAATCATCAAATTTAACATTGTTTATTAGGTTTTTAGAAAGTTTTACAAGATGTGCAACTACTAGAACTATACTTGTAACAAAACTAAATTAATTCCACAAAAAATGCCTCCAGCACTCGTTGAACTAGTAAACTGTGGTTGTTAGCATTCTTGTGGATTACTTCTAGAATATCAATTTGGAAAAGAAGTAATCATCTTCATTTTAAGAAGTCAACTTACATAATGTAACTTATATGTTATTATCCTATTGACTTGACCTGAGTTGACTGTTTCGGGTGGTCATTGTTTAGTTTAACCCTCAACATCAACGTTAACATTCTTAGAATTCAAAAAACCCTTACTAATCATCACTCAGAAAACCCACGATAATCAACCAATACAAGACAGCATGCATGCAAATAGTAGTGAAAAGAAAACCCCAATCGCAAGATTAGGGTTTTAAGAAGATACGCCCACAGAACTAACCAACACCCATAGTAGTCGACAAACGATTTTACAATTGAAACACAGAAGACTATATAGGGATGAAACCGACTATATCAATAAAACCAGAGAACCCAAAGTCGGTTTAAATAAAAAGCGATCTCAAAACCCTTAAAAAATCGATCACACAAGAACTAAAGATTAATGTGATTTAAGCAGCAAAAGAGATGAGTTTAAAGAAACAACATACAAATTTGAGCAAAGAACACAAGAATCAGTTAAGAAAAAGTGAAAAACGATTAGAGGGTTGTAAGGGTAAAAAATCGCCCTTTACAAAACATGACATTCAGTCCACTTTTTATTTGAGAAGGAACGCTGATGACGTAGCACAATCTATCAAACTTTTTTTTTTTTTTTTTTTTTTTTTTTTTTTTTTACGTTAAATAACATGGTTTGATCTGACCACAATCCATAAAACCTTTTAATGTCTTCTGAATGTTGCTTTCTGAGTTCTGACTCATTGGGTTACCATCTCTTCAAATAAACTAACACAGACCTTGTCTTTGCTCTTTCTACCTCATTTTCATCTCGCAGCCTCGCCAAAGAAACACAAAAAACACACAACTAATATTCAGCGAACTTACACCAAGACATGTCAAAATATTACTATTATAGTTGGTTCCGGGGAATTCGACTCTAATTGACCACAGACCGAAAGTCTTGCTTTGTAAAAGTGTAAAAACTTGTCCAAATCATGCGAAGTGGTTTGTTTTTAGTCTTGCGCCGTAAAATTCTCATCTTTTCACCACCAACCGGTGGCTCACCCCATCCGACCCACTTAACCGTCCGACCAACCTTTGTTTTAAACCCAAATCGTATCCGAAAAACAATTTTTCACCATAATGGCAATTTGGACACTTTTATCATTTAAACCGGCCCGTATTTATCGCTTCATTCATTCATTGGTATAAAAAATATTTATCCACATGATGTCACATCAAACATGACCTTGTATTTTTTACCACGTAGTATTATTAGTGCCAAGAGTATTCGGCTGTGCCAAGGGTCGAGTACCAGTAGTATTATTAATACCAAGAGTATTCGGCTGTGCCAAGGGTCAAGTACCAGTAATACCCAAACGTGCCAATAACGCCTGTTATGATTGAAGCAATGCGAACATTTTGGCTTGTGTTAAGTTGTGCGAGGTTTGGGAACCATTAAAACCGTTATTGATCTGTTTCGCATGCATTGTTTCGGATCCAGTCATGATGAGTAGTTAGCAACTAATAACTTGATGATTACATTACAACAGAACCAAAACAATGATAACTGTGTCGACTGGTAACAAAGAAACCAACGATCTACTTAACAAATAAAATTAGAGTTTTCTTAACTTGTGTCGACGTAACTTGTGTCGACTTGAGAATAACAACCAACGATCGACAAGATCTCATGCCGACTGGTAAACAAACAAAGAAAAGGAACCACACTGGTGTCGACGGAACAGGTTTCGACTATTAACAAACCACCAACGATCGACTTGTGTCGACGGGTAACAAAAGGTGGCAGAAAATGGAAAAAGGAAATTAGGGTTTTGGGATCGGTTGTTTTTGGGAGGCTGTGATACCATGTTAAGGGAAATCACTCGATGAAATATTATTGATAGTTCGGTACATTATAAGTATTACAAAGAAAAGTCTAGAAGCAGGCTTAAGCTACTATAAATAATTTACTAACATTATTTAACTATTGAGCTCTAAAATTACATTTGTACTCTTGACAAAGGATTAAAATCACTTAATTAAGGACATTCGAGAAAAAATCAACCAACATCATGTGTGGTGGTGGATTCGAACCATAAACCTTCAAATATACGTCATGAATCACAATTAGCGTGCTCGAAATGCTAACCAAGAACTTGATAGCCTTAGCTGAAGCCCGAACTTGGTTCTCGGCCATCCCCTTAGCTAAAACAATTGGTATGTTTTCGTAAACCTTGTTTAGTTCAGCAATACACATACGTATGTACGACTTTCCACTCATTTTATCAAGTGACCTCCCTATCCCATTAAACAATTTAACAATCTCCTCATCGTCCATTTCACTAACTATGATGTTTTCTTTACGTAATAACATCACATCCTCAATAGTATCGATAATTCCACACATGAAATCAATGTATTCAGTTAATTCAAGGCGAAACTTTGGCAGCAAACTATTTTTTGCCATTAAGTTCTCATACGCCACCAAGTTTCTTATTATTTCTTCCGAATCATGATTAAGTGTCAGAACAGGAAGATAACAAACTCGCTCTTCAGGGACAAACTTTATTTTTTGTATGCCTTTGTCTTCCGAGGACAAAAGGAACTTCACATTAGCAATATCGTTAAGTTCTGAAACCGAAGGCACATCTATCTCTTCAACCTTTGGTATATCATAATCCATGCTTTCAGGGATTTTATTTGGTACTGAATTGATGATTTTAATGAATGGCTCAGCCCCTGGTATCTTTTCCGCTAATTTGTTAATAGCTTCAAGTAGGTCTTGCATCGGGTTATTTTGAGCCGAACCACTTCCCTTGCTTTGAATACCAAATTTCTTTTCATTAAAATTTTCATTATTCACGATAGAATGGTACATATAATCAAGTAGATGGTTAACTTGATTAAAATTAACTTCCTCTTTCGTGATATGAAACGGTGAGTGATACTTACAGAAACTTTGGAACATGTTCTCCAAGTGGTCTTCATTCGAATGAGCATTATTGATCAATAATGCATTTTGAATTTCTTTCAATACAATAAGAGGGATTTGGTTCTCTAACATGAACAAATCTTTTGCTTCTATTGCATCACCATTAATTAAATAAGCATTAAGTTGATGAAGTAAGAACAGACCGTCAATAGCGAATAACCATGCCAATGAATTGTCATCTCTGTCAAGGTAGAAATCGTAGCAAGTGCTTATAACGGGGATGATCTCTTTCACTTTTTTTATTACTTGATCTTCAGAGTCAGAGATTTGATTGGGCTTTAGTGTTGGAAAACACGAAGGCCTTTTAGGCTTACGAAGAGAGGAATACTTAGAGAACTTTTACAATGAAACTTTTATTCCTTAACTTTGCTTCATTTTGTACATTACAAATGCATTACACTAACATCTATTTATACTACTCCATGAAAGATTCTAGAACCGAGATACTTCCATGGATATTCTAACATAATCTAGATAATTCGTATTACATCATCATCCTTATCTAATTCTAGATAACTACCACTAGATATTTCTATCATATTTGCTACACACTTCTAGTAGATATCATCTACTACAACATTCTAGAAGCTTCCGTACCTTTCTACGACTTTATTGAAGCTTTCATCCCATTCTTCGTCATTCTAGAAGCTTTACGACTTTCTAGAAGCTTTCATACCATTCTACGACTTTCTAGAAGCTTCCATACCATTCTTCGTCATTCTAGAAGCTTCTTGATCACGGGCTTCTGCTTTTATAGATAGTCCAATCTTTATTGGACTAAATCAAGTTTACGATCCAACACCCCCCTTTAAACTTGATTTCCCGACTCCAAACATCATCCTTAGTCTTGAGAAATCTCGCTCGTTGAGCGGCTTGGTGTGGATATCTGCAACTGGGTTTTCGGATCTCGCATGTATCACACATGCATCCTTCCTCTTCGTAGTCGATACCATGCTTCTTCTTGTAACCTTTTGCCACAAGTCTTGCCTTGTACTTCTCCACTTCGCCTTTGGTGTTTCTCTTGGCCTTGTATACCCACTTGACTCCAATAGCCTTTTGGCCTTTTGGAAGCGTCGTCAACTCCCACACATCATTCTTTTCTATTGACTTTATCTCCTCGTCCATGGCTTGTCTCTATTTCTTACTTTCCATAGCCTCCTCAAAAATTAAAGGTTCACAGTCAACATAGAAACAAAGAAGGGGTATTTCCTCAGTTACCTCGTAGAGCTCCTGCAAACTTCTTGTCTTCGATTCTCCTTCACTTGAACTTGAAGGTGAGTCTTGGGTTGGAGTTGGCCTTTGAGGTTGTTGGACTTCTTCACTTGATTCACATGTCTCTTCATCGCTAGTGATAGGAAGAAAGTCATACCTTTCATTTTCCTTGATGCTCCAATCCCATGCTTCTTCTTCATCGAAATCCACGTCTCTACTCACTACCACCTTCCTTGTGATTGGATTATAGAGCTTATAACCTTTTGACTGCTTGTCATAGCCAACGAACACGTGCTTCTCACTTCTATCATCAAGCTCGGATCGCCTTTGGCTTGGAACGTGAACATACGCTATGCTTCCGAATACCCTTAGGTGAGAGACGGTAGGCTTCATCCCATTCCATGCTTCTTATGGAGTCTTGTTATCTAAACTCTTTGACGGACACCGGTTCAATAGATATACCGCACAGTCAACCGCTTCGGCCCAAAACTCCTTAGGCATCTTCTTACTTTTCAACATGCTACGGACCATATTGAGAATGGTTCTATTCTTTCTCTCTACCACTCCATTTTGTTGTGGGGAGTAAGGGGCTGTTAGAAATCTCTAGATCCCATTATCCTCACAAAACTTGTTAAATTCTTTTGATAAAAATTCTCCACCTCTATCGGATCTCATGGATTTAATTTTTAAACCTTTCTCCTTTTCAACCATAGCCTTAAATATCTTAAAAGCTTCAAAAGCTTGGGATTTTTCTTTTAGAAAATATACCCAAGTCTTTCTTGAAAAGTCATCAATAAAGAGCATAAAGTAAAGATTCTTACCATGAGAAGGTGGAGTAATGGGACCGCACAAATCCGTGTGAATTAGTTGTAGAGGCTCCTTAGCTCTTGATGTCGCTTCTTTCGGGAATGAACTTCTAGCATGCTTCCCAAGAAGACATCCTTCACACACTTGATTGGGATGATTAATTTGATCTAACCCTTTCACCATTCCCTTTGAGGATAATAACTTTAAGACACCAAAGTTTAAGTGCCCGTACCTCATGTGCCAAAGCCATGAATGATCCTTCAAACAACTCTTTAAGCACTTAGCTTCATCATGTTGAATGTTTAGAAGGAACATTCGGTTTTTAGTCATAGGCACTTTTGCTACGAGCTTTCCTTCGGGATTTCTTATTGTAGCACTACGATCTTTGAAATGAATATCATAGTTTTTCTCAAAAAGTTGTCCCACACTTAAAATGTTACTTTTAAGATTGGGCACATTGTATACGTCCGAAATAGATTGGTGACTTCCATCTTTAGCTCGGATAAGTATCTTACCTTTTCCTTTCACCGGTGCCTTTGATTCGTCTCCAAAGGTGACATTACCTTTACTTTCCTCGATCTCCATGAACAAGTCTTCTTCACCCGTCATATGGTTACTTGCAGCGGAATCTATATGCCATGGCTCTATCCTCTCTTCTTGTTCTTCATGTCTTGCCATTAGCAATGTAAACTCATATTTGTCTTCTACCTCCATAAGATTGGCCTTTTTATCAACTTGTCTTGAGCTACTACACTCATTGGCATAATGACCATATCTGCGACAATTGTAACATTGTATATGGGGCTTACATCCTCTTTGAGATTGAAAGCCTCTCCCACGACCTCTTCGATATGAAAACCTTTGGTTTTCATCTTCTTTGTTGGCATTTTCTCTTCCTCTTCCTTGTCCTCGGCCTTGGAAACCACCACGGCCTTGAAAAGTACCGCGTCCTCGTCCTTGCTCCTTTCCATTTAGAAAGCTTTTTTCTCTTTCTTTGAAAGAGACCTTTGAGTATAAAGCTTGCTCTAAGGGTCCTTTCCCCCTTCTTTCTTTCAACTTCTCTTCATGGGCTTGTAAAGATCCCATGAGTTGATCAATGGTCATAGAGTCTATGTCTTTTGACTCCCCTATAGCCACAACAATGTAATCAAAGCTTGGTGGCAAAGAGCGAAAAATCTTTTCTATCACCCTTGTGTCACTCAAGCTTTCACCATTTCTCTTCATTTCATTTGAAATGGTCAAGACACGAGTGAAATAGTCCGAAATGGTTTCGGATTCCTCCATTTGGAGCTTTCCGAACTCTCCTCTAAGAGTTTGAAGACGTACCTTTTTCACCTTGTCAATTCCTTTGAAAGAATTTTGAAGGATCTCCCACGCTTCCTTAGAAGTGGTTGCATTTGCAACTTTCTCAAACATCGTATCATCAAGACATTGATAGATGAGTGTAAGAGCACTTTCATCCTTCTTTCTTGCCTTTTGCAACTCCACCCTTTGGGCGGCATTCAACGAACCTTCATCATCAACTTTCTCAACACCTTTCTCGACTATCTCCCACACATCATGTGAACCGAGTAATGCCTTCATTCGAATGAACCAACTACCATAGTTATCTTTGGTAAGACGAGGAAATTGGAACAAGTTCATTGTACTTGACATCTCAATCTTCTAGCTCTGATACCACTTTGTTGGAAAACACGAGGGCCTTTTAGGCTTACGAAGAGAGGAATACTTAGAGAACTTTTACAATGAAACTTTTATTCCTTAACTTTGCTTCATTTTGTACATTACAAACACTAACATCTATTTATAGTACTCCATGGAAGATTCTAGAACCGAGATACTTCCATGGATATTCTAACATAATCTAGATAATTCGTATTACATCATCATTCTTATCTAATTCTAGATAACTACCACTAGATATTTCTATCATATTTGCTACACACTTCTAGTAGATATCATCTACTACAACATTCTAGAAGCTTCCGTACCTTTCTACGACTTTATTGAAGCTTCCATCCCATTCTTCGTCATTCTAGAAGCTTTACGACTTTCTAGAAGCTTCCATACCATTCTACGACTTTCTAGAAGCTTCCATACCATTCTTCGTCATTCTAGAAGCTTTTTGATCACGGGCTTATGCTTTTATAGATAGTCCAATCTTTATTGGACTAAATCAAGTTTACGATCTAACATTTAGTACGCTTTGCGCGGCAAGGAGCTTGTTTTGTTCCATCTTCTGATAGAGTTCGTGCTGAAAATGGTATAAAGGCCCGAGCCCTATCCGTTGAAGGGAATATGCTTCAGGCTTTTCTTGTTTTCGAGTTTTCGGAACTTTAAATATGTTAACTGGAGGGGTATCAACTGTAAATGCAAGTTGGGTTTTTAAAGTTTTGCTAATTTGATCAACCCATTGTTTGTCGCCGGAGTTTAGTCCCAAAAACCGGTTAATATAAGCCATTATTCTATATACTAAAAGGCAAAGTAAAACGGTGTTCAAAGAAGTTGTATTACAGAATCTTTATGGAACTAATCTGCTTTCTCATTGGCTGTTGGAATGTAATTTATTTCTAATGTGACACTTTTCAGCACATGAATGGTCAGCTTTCATTAATGACAACGGAGTGCTACAGTGCTTGAGCAACAGTGCACTCCATTTTCCGTTTAGATCATGCACTGTTTATTGTACTTTCGTCACTGTTTGGCCTGATGGAAGAGTAACACATGTTACTTTTGTGTGAAATAAACGTATGGCACATCTAATTTCCCCTAAATCTAGACCCTTCTTTTTACTCACAAGTCACAGCTCCTAGAAAAATCCAGACACCTACTATCCAAAAAAAATATATGTATACACAGAAAACTCCATTAATCCGGTGACCCAAATCTTCAACACCGGGATGAATAAAGGAGCCCGAATTTTATACCTAATTGTTCGATCTTAAGATGGTTTGGGTCGCCATGGAAGACGTGAGACAACAACTGATTTCATGAATTGGTAATCATCCCATTAAATTTTTTACTTCCTTGATATAAAATTATGTAATAATTATTCGATCAGTAACAATTTTTTTTGTCGTGTTGATGATGATGGGAATGTTTTTTTTCCGGCTAGGCGTATCCGGCCAGTTCCGGTGCTGTCGGTATGTCTGTTTGCAACTGTCGTGGCATGTAGAAGCGTGCACAGCCAAATCCGGTGAGTAGGAATTTAGTTGATTTAGTTTTAGTGTTAATTGGAAATGATGACTAGAGATTTATCTAATAATTGAGCAAATAAATGAATCTGTGAGCTTTTCAAAAGTAGACTCCCATTGTGTGAGTGTAAATTGAAAGAGGCTATATCTCACTTTTTGTTGTGTTTGCAGGCTATTGGATACAACTGTAATCAATTCCAGTTGATAAATATTGGTTGGTGCGTGCGAGTTGGTGATGTTGATGTTATTAGCTTACCTCACGGGTTTGACGCAACTCTATGTGATTTTGATCTGTGTCATTGTATTTTTATAACAGGTATGTGTTCATTCTATAGTTGAGTTTTGAATGTTAAACTATGGCTTCCTACTCAATGGGAATAAGGATTTTCTTTTGAGATGCAAGAACTATATGATACAGAGTGTCAGGATTAAATTTCTATTTATGGTCTACTTGGCATATATGGTGCCGTTAATCAAAAGGCAACGAGAATAACATTAAACAGTAACCATATTCATCACAATTAATTTATTATAAGATAAATTTGGAGTCCATACATTGTTTCCATTATGACTTGGTACATTATGACTTGGTACGGGAATATCTTGAAAATAAACCTTACATATCCCTGTTTATCCTTGCAAATAAACCCAAACTATTGTTTGCAGTGGCTCTACGGGTGGAGTGATGAGTGTTAGAGACAGTTTCTCCGTTAAAATGTTGAAAAAAAAGAAGAAGCTGGAACTTCAACTAAAGGTGTTCGGAGATGTGCTGGCAGAATTAAAGCGGTTGTGGTTCAACGGACGAAAAACGATTAAGACGAGTTTAGCGGTAATGATGATATTGTTGCGGTGTTAAACAATGTTACAGGTATATTTACCAAAGAATCCATATTTTTTTAATTCATATGGTTTATCAAATTCAAGTTCTAACCATAAATGACCTGGTCAAACATGCCTAACGATGGTCATAATGGGTAATTTGGTGTGTGTCAAGTCAGGTTTACCTATTGTATTAAAATAGTTAGTGTAAATGTGATAACAAACAATATATTGTTTCAATAAATAATTGAAGCCTTTTCAATAAAATGATTTAAAAAGTTTTATGCATAAAAGTTGTTAGTATCTTAAAAAGAAATTTAAAAACCACGGTTCTGATATATATATATATATATATATATATATATATATATATATATATATATATATATATATATATATATATATATATATATATATACCTGCTAATCAAAACATGTAACGGCATGGACGATGGAATGCTCGATATCGGGATGGGTTACAAAAAGGATATGAGCTATATTTACGATAGTTAAGGGGAATAAAAAAAGTATTTTGTGTATGCTGTTAATGTACTGATGAACAAAATTTTGCATATTGTTCAACAAGATTACGATAGAAACAGCAGAATACATCAGTCATGTTGGATGTATCAAATATTCAGATAATCATTAAATATAGTTTAAGGGGCATAGTGTTGACGCATTCATTGACAAAAAAATGGACCTAAACTTTTTATGCAGGATAGTTAATATTTTTTATAGGGTGGATTAGTCAACAATTGAACAGACATGCTAACAAAATTGCCACAATTGGGACAACCCATACTAAAGAGTGTGATTTTAAAATTTTTTGTTTGTTAGATTTGAGTTTAATGATGCTATTTTTTCAACAGTTTTCAGTCGAGTATTGCATTAATCTTGCAAAAACAGAATAGGCCAAAGTGAATGGGACCAACAGCGAGAAATGCATCTTCATATATGGAGAGATTGAAAGAGATAGAGTCCAAAATTGAAGGTATTTTCCATCGCTTTTTTTATTAAACTTTAGGCCGTTAGCTCGAAAAGTGATTACTTAAAAAATTACTAATAGTGTGCGTATCAATTATCTTTATATTGGTATAATCTTAGCCACGGTATGTGTGACTTACTATCGCTGAATCTTATAAAGCAGGTGACGCTAATGTCGCTTTTAATGATTCTGAGAGGCTGATGCTGCTAAGAATCAGGGTGCCATGAATCCTACGAACACTTTCTTTTGCAAGTTTTTTTTTTTTTTTTTTTTTTTTTTCTCTCTTATAGATTCTGCTTTTGTGTATTCTAATAAGTGATTGTTGTTGCCAGGTAAATAACCAGCAATTGTAGATGATGAATCTGTGAGACTTAAGAGTTAATAGCAATAGATAACAACGAATGTGATACTGGGTTCTTAACAATGGCCGTCATATTGCTTAGTAGGAGGGCTTTTTTTGGATTTGGGTAACAAGCCGAAATTTTGAATTGCAGGCCTTATTGATGAAAGGTTCACATATCACGTTTTATTTGCTTTAGTAAGATCATTATTTTGTCGTCATCTATGCTACCTTATTTGTTATTAGCTTTATACCATAAATTTTGATATTAGGTGGAAAACAACATCTATTGTGTTACTTACTGAAGAAGGAAAAACCAAATGTATATATAAACTAACAAAAATGAATTTTACAAGATTATATGGAAGCAAGTTCAACAAAGAATATAATTGTAAAAAAGGATTGGATACTTTTCTAAGCATGTCAAATTGCTTATGCTTATTATTATTTGATTTGTAACCTTTGGATACTTTCCAATTCGACCGTGCAGTTTCCAAGAAAGTTGCTTACGGTGGTATAAATGGAATGTGCTACAAAGCTACAACAACCAGCCATTCGCGTACTGATGGAGTAATTAGTAAACAGGTGCTACTCTATACACTTGATGTATGATTCAGATTAATTACAATGCATGATCCAAATTAAAATGTATCACTCAAGTGTTGATCACTACAGTTAAGGCCTACTAGTAACTTCTTTGTTATTATTTTATCACATTACCGTAAATGATCGCTTACGTATCGTTAGCACTCATGAATGGAGTTATATATTAGCCATGATTTCGTGCTTATTTCTATGCCTTTGCTTTCTTTTAAGGATACATTGAAGCGGCCGTCGTTACTATTTTGATTCATTGATTTACAATTAGATGTTAGTTTCATGGTGGCTATATACGATGCCTACAAATTTTGTTCATTTTAGAAACGGTCAAAATGGGTGGTTTTTGTACAGATTAGCTCATAATGACCCAAAAAAATTTTGTTGAATAATCGTGTCACGAAAGTAAGTGCAATAATGAGTAAATTGTATGCATTAACAATGCTCTATGTTTCGCTTTACCTGAAATAATACGATTTTCAGCATAACCACTTCTCATAATAGTACTTTACCTGAAACAGTAGTCCTGCTGTGAATGCGAAGCTAAAGCCAGTACTTAATTGGAACAATATATCAGAAGGAAATGTTGCTCTCACATCAACAAGGACAAGGAAAAAAATTGACGATATGTGTTGCTATGTGCATTGTGATGCTTACGCTAAATTTGATGCTGTGAATGCGAAGCTAAAGCCAATACTTAATTGGAACAATATATCAGAAGGAAATGTTGCTCTCACATCAACAAGGACAAGGAAAACAATTGACGATATGTGTTGCTCTGTGCATTGTGATGGTTACGCTAAATTTGATGCTCTTTTTAAGGTAATATTATCTTTTTATAATGCCTCTGTTCACCTGCAATATTATAATGAGACGTAGATTTGTGGATAGTCTGGCCCGTCATTCAAGACTACAGCTGATCGAACTTCTTAAGACAAGAACAAATAAGACTGGAAAAACAGAAACTTGCACCAACGTTATAATAGAATTCGCTCTCTATTAATCAGAAACTTACAAGCTCAAGAAAACTGATATTGAATATCCCATAACAAACCACAGCTCGGTTTGTATTTATAGGGAATAGAAACAAGCTTTCCTAATCCTATTATGATTCTAATATAACTAGAAAGTCCTTATCTTAAAAGCTAATAATAAGGAAACCTAATTAGAATAAAACTGTGCTACAGTAACGTGCTACAGTAACCGACCCATGCTTGGTTCGGTTCAGCTATCCATATGCTCGGATGACTCTTCAACTGTCCATATGCTCGGACCTTCATCTGCTCATATGCTCGAGACAGAATATTAGACCAACAATCACCTCCCTAATTTCTGACTCGAGATAGGGAGATCTTCAACTCCGAATAACTCTTGCATCTCCTTGAACTTAATCCTTGCGAGAGCTTTCGTCAGAATATCAGCACGCTGCAAATCACCTCTTACAAACTCAACTTGTACTCGGCCTCTTTCAACACACTCTCGGATAAAATGATAACGTGTGTTTATATGCTTGCTTCTCCCGTGAAAGACTGGAATTTTCATAAGTGCAATAGCCGATTTGTTGTCAACAAATAAGACCACCACTTTTTCTTCCATTCCGGTTATTTCACTCAACAACCCACGTAACCATATCCCTTGACACGCGGCTGAAGTTGCAGCCATGAACTCAGCTTCACAAGACGATAGAGCCACCGTGTTTTGCTTTTGTGAGCACCAAGTGATAGGTGATTTTCCTAGATAAAAAACGTGCCCTGTTGTGCTTCGACCATCATCTTGGTCCATAGCAAAACTACTATCACTAAACCCCACTAACTCCTTGGTTTTCTCTTGGTTATATCGCACTCCAAAATTCAAACTACCTTGGATATACCGTAGTATTTGTTTCACAGCCGCCATATGTGATTCTTTTGGTTCTTGCATATAACGACTAACCAAACCAACCGAATAAGATAAATCAGGTCGTGTGTGTAGTAAATACCTTAGACAACCAACTCGTCGTCTATACAGAGTTGCATCAACTGGTTTTCCTTCCTTGTCCATGCTTAACTTCATTCCAGGTTCTAATGGACATTGAGTAGGATTCGCTTCATGCATTCCAGCATCTTTTAAGATCTTCTTTCAATAGCTTACTTGACTTATTGAGATACTCGAATCCTCTTGCTTTACTTCAATGCCAAGATAATAGCTTAACTTTCCCAAGTCACTCATATCGAACCTATCTTGCATTTGTCTCTTGAATTCACCAATTTCGCCAAGCTTCGAACCGGTTACTAAGAGATCATCTCCTCTATCGGTCCTTAGGGTTATAACCTTCTTTCCCGACTTCTTCTCGACTAAAGCTTTGAACTTTTTGAAGTATTCAAATGCCTCTCCTTTTTCCTTCAAGGTAAAAGTCCACATAAAGCGTGAGAAGTCATCAATAAGAACCGCCTTCTTGGTTTGTTTTCCTAACAAGCAAGATTCACACAACTTGTTCTCTTGATGAATTATTGGCAACTTTTCAACCATGCCCTTCCTTGCCATTAATTCCATTGTCTCGAAATTAATGTGTCCCATCCTAGCATGCCATAACCAAGCATCATCTTCCATCTTTGCTTTGAGACACACCGGACTTCCAACTTGGAGCTTTATTTTGTAAAGTCTATTACTTGTTCTAGGAACCTTCATTAGAAGCTTGCCATCTGAGTCACGCATAGTAAGAAGATTACCTTTCATACGAATGTCACATCCGTCTTCAGTAGCTTGCCCAAGACTAATTATGTTGCTTTTTAGCTTGGGTAGGTAATAGACTCCAGTGATCAATCGTTGCTCACCCGTTTTCCCTTCAATGATTATCGAACCCTTTCCTTTTATCTCGATGTAGGAGTTATCACCAAACTTCACTCTGCCGGAGATATTCTCATTCAACTCCGAAAAGTATTCTCGAATCCCCGTCATGTGATTACTTGCTCCATTATCCAAATACCAAGTGTCTTCCTCGTTTGGCTTAGTATTCAATTGGTTTGGGATAATCTTTTCTTCATTCAAGAAAACTTCTTGAACGCTCTTCATCATAAAAAGTGTCGGGTCATCGTCATCTTCCGCTTGCAAAAGGTTTGCTTCATTCTTTTCCTTTTGTTCACGGCGTTCGGGACAATTAGAAGCAAAGTGACCATATTCATCACATCTAAAGCATTGAATCTTTGAAAGGTCTCGGCTTTTGTTCTTCTTTTGATCTGTATTGCTCCCGGAGTTGTTTTGGTTGTGGTTATTAGCTTGACTACTACCACGAGATTTGTTTTGAGAAGAAAAGTTTTGACCTTTACCGTTGCCACTAGAGAATTTCCTTCCTCGACCTTTCTCATCATATCTTTCAGCCCTTCCGAACATCAAATTGCCTTGATCTTCAGAAGTGGTGTCAACACCCTTCATTCTTCCTTCAAAAGCTTTCAACCTTCCAATTGCTTCTTGAAAAGACATAGTATTCAAGTCCGCAAATTGTTCTATTAAGGCAACAATTGCAACATACCTATCCGGAACGGATGCAAGCAGCTTCTTAACAAGTTTCTTGTCTTCATAAACTGTTCCCAAGCTATTGACTTCAGTTACAATTTTGCCCAACCTAGCCGCAAAGTCATCGACTGATTCATTGACTTTCATCTTTAAAGATTCGAATTCCGTCTCCAAGGTTTGCAACCTTGCTTCACGAACCCGATCAACACCCACATACCTGGTCTTTAAAGCTTCCCAGATTTCTTTGGCTGTGTTGAATTGTGAAACTTGAAAAACAAGTTCTTCTGGAATCGCCTGGAAAAGTAACGCTACTGCCATGTGATCTTGCTTATCAACGACTTGTGTTCCTTCCATTGGTTCCAGTGCATCGAGCATTCCATGGACTCGGAATACCGCTTTAACTCTTATTGCCCATATGTTATAGTTTGTGCTTGTTAACATTGGACATTGAAGAGCCGTTTTAGAGTCTGTGACAGGTGGTCGACTAGACTCTCCTTCTACCATCTTTCTTGTACGTCTTTTGTAAGTTATCGGTGTAGATTGTTCGACTTCCAGCCCAAGATTCTAAAGCACGATTGATTTACTTCTTGCCTAAGTAAACCAAGTCGAAAATTTTAAACCTTGATCGACTTCTTGCTTAAGTCGAAATTGTTTCCTTGGTCGAAACCCTTGCTGCAAACCTGGTCGATCAGAATCCCTTCAACCTGTGTCGATTGGCAGCTTCTTGCAACCAGGTTCAATACTAGTCGACTATCAGCTTTAGTCGAACACTAGCTTGATAACCCTTTGATCGTCTGCCTTGGAATAACCCTTGTCGATCCTGTCGATTACCAGCCCCTTGATAACCTAGCTCTGATACCAAATCAAGACTACAGCTGATCGAACTTCACAAGACAAGAACAAATAAGACTGGAAAAACAGAAACTTGCACCAACGTTATAATAGAATTCGCTCTCTATTAATCAGAAACTTACAAGCTCAAGAAAACTGATATTGAATATCCCATAACAAACCACAGCTCGGTTTGTATTTATAGGGAATAGAAACAAGCTTTCCTAATCCTATTATGATTCTAATATAACTAGAAAGTCCTTATCTTAAAAGCTAATAATAAGGAAACCTAATTAGAATAAAACTGTGCTACAGTAACGTGCTATAGTAACCGACCCATGCTTGGTTCGGTTCAGCTATCCATATGCTCGGATGACTCTTCAACTGTCCATATGCTCGGACCTTCATCTGCTCATATGCTCGAGACAGAATATTAGACCAACAGTCATTGAGCACTTACAAGTGTCAGTGAATATACATAATAAGACCACTTAGGGCAGTATAGATCGTTAGAAATATAGGTGAATGAATGGATGGTTTTTCATTGATAATAAAGACTTTTAGCCTTTTTGTTGAACTTTTATTTTTGTCCCATTTTGAAGGAAGACGGAGTCAATATTACTTCAAATTCGATGCACCCTAGAGTTATTAACCAAAAACTTGCACGTTATAGTGGCTTCTTCTGTATGTACTCAACCTTTTTTGTGTTTTGGTAGTATTTACTCAGTATGTGATTAGGTTCGCTAAAGTATGAGTACATTTGAACTTTGAAATTATTAGTTTCCTGAAGATAGGATTTTAAAAGGTTTTTATATCCTCATAATATTAGTATCAACTGTGTTTTGGTGATTTGATATAAAAAAATATGCATTATCATATGATAGTTTGTTATTATCAGCAAAAGTTACAATCTTACCATTTTGCATGCTCGACTTTAGTATGAGGTTTAAGTATAAATACTATCATTGTAAGTGATAAGCTAATATGGAGTTGAGCAATGGGTCATGATCGTCATTAAAGGAACTTGAGAGATTAAAAAGGATTTTAGGTGCTTATAAAATTCCTTTAGTTTTTCTACAATATAAACATGTCATGAACCTTTTATCATTACCAGATCTGCATAATTACCCAAATGCCTGCATTTTATCCCCTTAATTTGTAAATTAAATAAGGTTGCTCATATTTAAGTATTGGTATAACCTTTTAACCAATAGCATCTTGATCTTCACCTTCCCCTTCAGCAGCCGTGTCAATGTTTAATAGAAACACATATTCCTTATTTTTTTTCAACAAAATCATAAAGATATTAAATTTGACTATATATATGATTTTCAGTCCATTAATGTGTCCTTCAATATTAACTAGAATTGAACTGTAGCAGTATAGTACTCAATATCTTTAACTAAGTTCTTGGACAATCCTTTTTCTAGCAAGAAGTTGAAACAATACCAGTTCAATGGTATACTTACTTTAAGAGTATGACACGTTTGTTTAAGCGGATTATGAGCTTGCAACTAAATAACCAAACTATACATATTCTTTAATTCGTTCAGTTATGTTTTTAATAGATGTGCATGATTGTTTATGGACTTATCTCTCAACTATTTCCTTCTGCTCACAGTCAACAAACCCACTGCTGTTGAATCAGAAAACGAACGAAAATAAGAATTGCGGAGGCTTGGGAGAAGCAAAATTTCAGTGAGGTTGGGTAATGGATCAAAACAGATACGTTTTGTTTAATAAATAATACAATCCGGAATACATATATTTGTTAGCGGATAATGCCGTGAGAAGTTAAATTCTTTTTGGTTATCCTTGCTTTGATCAGAAATATATATTTTTCGAGGTTTTGATGATTCGGGTTCATAAGTTGTTGAGTAATTGACTTTGTAATTTTTGTTTTGCAAGTTATATACAAACCGCTCAGTTGTGTGGATTCATTTTTTTTTATGAAGTCAATGGAATATAACTTAGAAATTTACAAGTTTTAGATGTATCTCATTGTCTTACAAAATATATTAGACCAAGACACTCTCGCGGCAACGCGCGGGCTACCCAGCTCGTTTGATACTAAATTAGTAAGAAAATATGCTTTGAATATGGATGATCTATGCTACTACGTACTATGTTTCAGTTTAAGTACTTCAAATGTTAGTGCTTGGTCAACCTTAGTTAACTAGTTACTCTTCATATCACTCTAACTTTGTGGTCAACAATTTAAACAAGTCAACAAAAAAATACGTAGTATTAGGTAATCTATTAAAAGATTATAAATGATAGAATATGAACCTCAACAAAACTGAACCAAGCTTGTTTAGATCCAAAAAAAAGAGATTATATTATGACCCTAGTGAGAAAGTTTTAAATTCAAATAAAGTTGGTTTCTTATTTTGTCAAAAAAGAATATAATAGTGTAATGTAGTTTGTAATGTAATGAAAATAACATAATTTTTAACGAGACTAAGTTTAAGGGTAGAAAGTTTTCTGTTGTCGTGTATATAATCTTTTTAAACATTGTTTAAGTACCAAAAAAAGTTATGTGTTTTTTTCTGTTGTCGTGTAACGCATGTGATATTATTGCTAAATATTCTTTTCATTACATATATGTTAAGAGAAATGCTATTTATTCCTATTTCGCATTCTTACTAATCTTTTTAGTTACAGGATCTTGACAAATGAAAAACGAATGGTTTAGATGATGGGAGATAATGAGTGAAATATACAATGTCAGATTTTATGTGGGTGAAGGATAAGTAGTTAAAAGATGTAAAAAGATATAGCAATGCTTATATGTTAATTGAGACCATTTCTATTATCTATGTCTTTTTGAATATAGTGACTAGACAAAAATGAATAAAAGTAAATAGAGAAATTGATGTCACTTCTTTTTTCTTTCTTTTTTTAAAACGGTAAATTTATTACAACTCACACCACCTATCTGTTAGAATTACTAGGATCACAGTAATATGAGAGTCGTATAAACACTTTATGATCGAAGTATTTTGATGGTTCTATCGAAATCTCAAATCGGATAAAACTCAGATTCAGAAACGAGAATATGTTTTGTTATTATGAAAAACCAGAACCAGACACATAAAAGGTGTATATGACCAATAAAACCGAATTTCGGTTATAACTGCTAAGCAGTTATAATAACCACCAAAACAGTTAAATTAACAGGAAAAATTATATGTCTAAATTACGGGAATTTTATTTTCAAGTGCGTTTTTTAACATATCACTGCCAGGGGGCGCTGCCCCTTGGACCCCAGCCAGGGGCGATGCCCCTGAGACCCTGCTACCAGGGGCGCTGCCCCCGGACCCCGTGATTCTGGGCTTCGCCCCCAAATGATAATCATAATAACGTAATACAAGTGTGCACTCCGCACAACCCCGACTTGTTGAACATCTATCATGATTACATATTAGTCAACTAAGTCAATCCATTACACTTAAATCATATTGGTGACGCAAAATCACCAAAACTATCTCACAAATTATATTTCACACGTCTTCAACAAGACTTGAACACACAATATCTAGGTTGAAAGGCTACTTACATACTTATGATCAAAGAGGCCTTTGGAGAAATTGATGTCACTTGGTACGATACAACTTTTGCAAATTCAAATAAAAAGTAGATGCAAATAGTATTTCTTTTTCGTCTTTTTAATCATCAAATTTAACATTGTTTATTAGGTTTTTAGAAAGTTTTACAAGATGTGCAACTACTAGAACTATACTTGTAACAAAACTAAATTAATTCCACAAAAAATGCCTCCAGCACTTGTTGAACTAGTAAACTGTGGTTGTTAGCATTCTTGTGGATTACTTCTAGAATATCAATTTGGAAAAGAAGTAATCATCTTCATTTTAAGAAGTCAACTTACATAATGTAACTTATATGTTGTTATCCTATTGACTTGACCTGAGTTGACTGTTTCGGGTGGTCATTGTTTAGTTTGGATTTTTGGATTCTAGAGGGAGAAGGGCAAAGGGATTTGATTAAGGAGACTAAACATGCTACAAAGGGGAAGGATACGAATGAAAAAGAGGTTGTTACTGGTTTGGTGCAAACAGGTTCAAATTGTAAAAATTAGAGGGAATACTGAAAATATATTAATCAGATTCAACAAACTAGTTACGATACAGAACATTAAATAGAAAAGACAAAGACCTAAACCCTAAATGCTAAATGGGCCTAAACTAACGGGTCGGGCCAATAGACCTTATTAGCTAAAATCCCCTCTCAAACTCACAACACCGCATCGGTGAACATTAGGAGTTTGTTACATACAAATTAAACTAAACCTGAAAACTAAACACGCAGCTTCAAAGTGTCCCAGAGCTCAACCTGAGTGCTAGACGGAGTCTCGATTAATCCAAACTATAACAGGTCGAAAACAGTCAAGCCTAAAATAGACGTACCAAAGTTGTTATTGCAAAATCAAAGCAACATAATTACGGAGATGAACGAGAGTATAATGGGTAGACATTGCAAAGTAGATTCGGGCAAGCAGGTGCAGACAATGCATGCAAAGTAGATTCATGCAGACAGAACCAGACAGATAATCAACTGTGAAACCAAGAGATGCAGAAGCAAGTAAAATCATACAGATGCAAAACAAGACATAATCGGATGCAAAACCATATTTTTATTACAATAATTTGATATAACCCGACAAATGAGAGAATATAGGTTGATACAAATTCTCTCCAAAACCAATACAAATATCAATACCAGTATTTATTCCAAATTCCAATACCATGACGAGGAAACTATTAACTGTCAAATCATCTTTACGGTGTTGGTTATATCAGATATTAGTCACGATATCAAATATTAGTCCCAACAATAAACGGATTCCGCCAAACTAAGCAAACCAAAATCGAGCTGGTGAACCAACCGTACCAATTCACCAATCAAAATTGAATCTAAGTTACCAACTCAGAAATCGAACTAAAAAACAGATATGAAATCGTTACTATCAAATGAAAAACAACATTCCAAGCGAAACCAAATTCAAACAAAAAACAACCTTGTTGACTCGGCCCCGAGATCAAACAGTTCAAACGCATATATCAAAATATATGTGCCAAATTCTAATTAATTCCAACAGATCCACTATCTAATTGAACCAATGTATTTATGCCCACTCATAGTTTCATGACATCGAATTCAAGCAAACAAGGTACTAAGGAAATTGATTCAAACTTGCTTGCATGGAAATTTACTCTATTTGATTTTTATGGGCAAGATATAACATAGATCAAATTCACCACAAATGATAGACAATATAGATTGGTGGCTCGATACCATGTAGTCATGTAGAAATCAGAGAGAGTATTGAAAAGGGATATAACAAATTCAACAAACTAATCTTTTATATAATAAAACAAAACCCTATTGAGAATTTTTCATTTAAAAAAATTAATTCATACCTTATTTAGTAATAATTGTATTTAAAAATAAGATTATTTTCTTATTAGGTAACATTTTATATTTATCTATAAAACAAGTAGAAGATAAATACAAAAAATATAGATAAGATACAATAAATACAAATAAAAGATAAATACAAAAAATATATCTAAGATACAATTAAATAATCTTTTATATAATAAAATAAAACCCCTATTGAAAATTTTACATTTCTAAAAAATCAATTCATACCATAGTTAGTAACAATTTTATTAAAAAAATATATATTATTTTCTTATTAGATAATATTTTATATTTATCCATAACATAATTAGAAGATAATAAAAAAAATATAGATAAGATATTTAAAAAAAAAGGTTATTTATTTTATATTTATCCACAACACAAGTAGAAGATAAATACAAAAAATATAGATAAAATGCAATTAACAATATGATTAAAATTTTTAAATAATTATTTCAAAAAAAATTTAAAAAACCCGCGCATGCGCGGGCATTATAACTAGTTATCTTTAATAATAAAAAAACTATAATTAAACATCATAAATCAAACAAAACAAAGATTAAGTTATTTATTTTTTAATAAATAAAAATATATGATTCAAAAAATTTAAAAAACCCGCGCGTGCGCGGGAATTTTAACTAGTTACAATATAAAACATTATCTACTGTATCATTTAGCGTATACACTAGAATATAGAGTAACAATTTTTAGAGTTAATGTCATTTTTCATCCCTGTGGTTTCCCGGGTCAATCACGTTTAGTCCCTGCCGTTAAAATTCGTCGGGTTTGGTCCCCGTGGTTTACAACCCATACGGGTTTGGTCCCTTGACCAAGGTATCCGTCAGTTGACCATATAAAATGACAAAAACACCCTTAGTTGACCATGTAAAATGACAAAAACACCCTTATTATTATTATTATTATTATTATTATTATTATTATTATTATTATTATTATTATTATTACTTTTCTTTTTGAGTAATACAAAAATCGTCCTTGTGCCCCTTGGTTCACAAAAACACCAAACACAAACACAAACACCAACACTTTCACCCTCATCTCTCTCTCCCTCTTTAATACCTAGCCGCCGCCCCCTTTGGCCGGCCACCGCCATCACATCGCTACCCTCACAACCTAACTAACACCACCACCTTAACCACCTCCCCCCGATCTCTCTTTTGGTGTGCATCACGCCGCTTCACCACCATCACCAATCAACTCCCCATCTTATTCTTTTCTTGATCTACTCAAACACGCGCCCTAAAACACCCTATTTCACTTCGTTTTATCACAAAAACCGCCACCATCTTTCTTGTTTTTGGAAGTTCATCACGTTTTGGTCTTGGAAATCGAAGGTGAGATGAGTTTAACTCGTATTTTGGTGAAAACGTGACCAAGGGTCACGAATTTGATGTTTTCCTTTCGGGTTTATGGATAAAAATGTGAGACTCAAGTGGGTTTTGATAAAATGGGTTAAATGATGAGTTTGGTATCCGGGTTCTTGCTCTTTCTTGATGGGTCGAGGGGTACCCGAGAGCAAATGCTCTCGGTTTGTGCCACTTTCGGATTTTCTTGGTCCTTGATGATTCTTGGTGTTCGATTTGAGGGTGTTTGGATTTTAGTTTGTAGAGGTGGTGGTGTTAAATGAGAAGATGAAGAGTAGAAAAAAGGGAGAAGATGAAGAGTAGTGTGGTGGCCAGTGGTGTGCAACGTTTTGGTATGTCGCCAGAGGTGGATGGTCGCCGGTGATGGATTTGTAAGCAGGCTTTAAATCTGACTATTCTCAATCTCACTTTAAATCTGACTATTCTCAAGCTCACTTTATATGTAAATGTCATTTTTCTGCCATTGATGGATTTGTAAGCAGCTGAATGTTAATTTATAGATTGTTGTGTTTGTGTTTTTCAATTGAAAAATGGTGCCAGGGATTTGTAAATCAGTATCCAAAATAAGTTGTGTTTGTGTTTTGTGTTGAATAAGTTGGTAAATCAGTATCCAAAATAAGTTGTGTTTGTGTTTTGTGTTGAATAAGTTGGTCAAGGGAACGAAATGACTAAAATACCCTTCAAGTTAAATGTCAACTGACGGAAGGGTTGGTCAATGGACCAAACCCGTATGGGTTGTAAACCACAGGGACCAAACCCGACTAATTTTAACGGCGGGGACGAAATGTGATAGACCCGGCAAAGCACAGGGACCAAAAATGACATTTACTCCAATTTTTAAGTAAAATAGTGCATATAATTGGAACATTTCTCTTAGCAGTTTGGTAGGTGAGAGAGATGGTGTTAGGTAGTCTCATAACTTCGAATTTCAAATTTAAGACCAAGTCAGCAAAGTATCTTTTAATAGGCTAGCCAATCAGATTCAATAATTCAGAAAAGTCATTTGGTATTTTTCCAGACTGCTCTAGTTGCATATTGTATCAATAAATGAAGATTTCAATTATAAAAATATCATAATAACCATCATCATAAATAAGTTAATGTGCCATAGTTATTACATGATGAAGTACTAATGGGTCGAAAAATACACCCGTATAGGCTCTAGCATCGTGAACACCGAAATGACTCAACTTGCCAAAAACCTACTGAATCAACGAAGAAAGAGGCCCAAATTGCGAAAACAAGTTAACCAAGACCGTATCAGGCGAAGTCTTCAAATAAACCTCACGAATCAGCGCCAACGTACCTGAAATACTAACCAAAAACGTTATAGCCTTAGCCGATGCTCTAACTTGCTTCTCCGTCTCTCGCAGAAATTTAACACTTGGTATATCTCCATACACCTTGTTTAACGCAGCAACAGTCTTCCTATAAACCGATTCGCTACTCATTTTCCCTAGCGATCTCCCGATCCCATTAAACAGATCCACAATCTCCTCGTCGCTTAAACTGCCCTCTATAATCTTAGCTTCCCGTAACAACTTCACATCCTTAGCACTATCAATAACCCCACACATGAAATCAACATATTCGGTTAACTCAAGCCCAAAACCAGCGTAAAAACTATTTTTCGCCATGAGTTTCTCATACGCCATTAAGTTTCTTAGTATAACCTCAGAATCCATATTTAGGGTTATAGCCGGGAGATAACATGACCCATCAATAAATGACACACTCCGAATTCCTTCTTTACTTGGTGACAAAACAAACTTCACTTTAGCAATATTGGTAAGTTCGGTTACAGATGGGACTCTGATTTCCTGGATCGAGGTTTTATCGTCATCACTTTCATACAAAATTTTCTTTACGGATTCCAAAATTTGAAGAAATGGTTTAGCAGCGGGGTATAACTCCGCTGCTTTAATAATAGCATCTAGTAACTCTTCTGTCGCCTCGACTTCATCCGGAACACTCCCCGGAGCCCGAAAACTAACTTCGTTCGAGCTCGATCCCTCATTATTCACAATGCAATTATACATATAATCTAGTAAATGATTAACTTTACTAAAATCGACACTTTCTCTCGCTATAACAAGTGGAGAATGTGTCTTACAAAATAGCTGAAACCTTGATTCCCAAATTTCTTCTCCATGTTCATCAGCTAACACCTTTTGAATTTCCTTTAGTACAAGTAAAGGAATTTGGTTTTCTAGCATCATCATATCTTTTGCATCCACAACCACTTGTCTTTCAGAATAAACACCAAGTTGATCAAGTAAAAACAGCCCATCTATAGCAAATAACCATGCTAACGTATCTTCATCGATTTCGGGATCAATAACATCGTAACAAGCAGAAACTATAGGAACTACTTTTTTTACTTGTTCCACAACTTGGTCTTCCAAGTCAGGAGTTTGATGAGGTTTAAGTACTTTTTTAACGGCCGTTAATTTGTTTTGTTCCATCTTTGAATAGAGCTCGGCCTGAAAGAAATGTTTTGGGCCGAGCCCTATTCTCTGAGGAATATAGGCCTCTAGTTTTTCTTCTTTTAGGTTTTTTGGGACTTCGAATATGGAAACGGGGGGTGTGTCGACTGTGACTGCTAGTTGGGTTTTTAAGGTTTTTCGGATTTGATCAACCCATGGTGTGTCACCGGAGTTTGGTGCTACAAATGGGTTAATTGAAGCCATTTGATTGATGCTAGAAAAATGGTTTTGCTTTTTGAACACTAGAATATGTTGTGAATAGTGTTTTGGACTTTTAATGGTTCGAATGGATGAGGTTGGTGTTGGATGATATGATTCACGTGGGTGTACTAAATGAAAGTTTCGTGATTTCTCATGTGTCACTATTAAACATGTGGTAAATAATTTAATCAAGTTGCGGAAAATAGATAATATTACATGTTATTACAGTCAACATGACAACTAGATGATATTGATACTTTTGTTGCATAGTAGTTGTATACCTTTCACTTTTTTTTATTCTTTTTTTAGCAAAGGATACCTTTAAGAGCACTTGGTAAGGTCACTCAGTGTCAAAATTTAACGCACTGTCACATCATCGTTACATCAACTTTTACCTTTTAATCTCAACTCTTAACTTTCAACCTCGGTAACATAACTTACATTTAACTCACCTTAAGTTACCTCCACCTGAATTAGTATTTTCAATTTCAACCCCGTTAGAGGGGGTGAGATGTTTTTTTTTTTTAGCAAACAAGTCACATTAACGCAAGTTAAGGCGTTAATGCCAGTGGCGAAGCTTGGATTTTTCGAGTGGGGGGTCGGGATCTAAATTTTTTTTTTCCTAACACTATGGGGGGTCGAAACCGAATTAAATTGGGGGGGCGAAACCGAAAATACCAAAGTTTTTCTATACGAAAACTATATACCCCTACATCGCAAAAAAAATTTCGGGGGGTCGGCCGCCCCCCCCCCCCCCCCCCCCCCCCCCCATGAAGCTGCGCCACTGGTTAATGCACCAAGTTAACGTGCATTTGACCATAAAGCCCGGTAAGTTAACATTGCTCATTTTTGTGGTGCGGTAAGATTTAACGCACGGTTTGCGTTATCTTACCGCTCGCTCTAAGTGGATTGTACTATTAATGCTCAAATTTAGTATAGTTTTCTGATTAGAAAATTCAAATTATATCCAATTACTGATTCTCAATAACCTATTCAAATTGTCAAAATTAATTAAAAAAAAAAGGGAATAACATCCCTAATGTTTACATTAGACAAGTTACCTCATGTTGTTTGGAAAAGAATTTTCACATTTTTATTTTGCACCCTTTAACTTTTATGAATTTACATAAGGAGCCCTTCATTTTAAACGTGACAGCAGACAACTTACCTACATGCAGATATCATTTTCAAAAAAGAAATTATATGCTGTTTCTAATCATGCATGGTATATTTATGGACTTGGCATAAAAAAAAAAAAAAAAAAAAAAAAAAAAAAAAAAAAAAAAAAAAAAAAAAACTCACATAATGAATGTCCATGCCTAATTATCTTAGTCTCTTGGTACCAAAATAATTATCACTCGAATATAAAATAATAATAAAAAAAACAAAAAAAAAATATTTTAAGAAAAACATAATTAGTTTTAGGTTTTAGCAAAAAAAAAAAATAGTCTTATGTTTTATGTTTTAGCCAAGAAAGAAACGTGAACAATAATATTAGAACAGATGGAGTATAAGATAAAACAAAATTTAGTTTTAGCCAAAAAAAAAAAAAATGTATTTTCAAGGTATGTATACATGTTTTTTAATCTCAATCAATTTGATTAATCTAATATTTAAGGTATTGTAACTTCTTTTTTTCTTTTGCTATGAAAATGTTAAATTGTGAATTTCTAGTGTACCTAACCCCCGTGGTGTCTTTTTTCTACTTTTTGTTGGTATACTTCTATTAATTTGTTTGTACTTCAATGTGGAAAGAAAAAGGCCACCATGAAAAAACAGGATGGAGGACCATCCAATTGAGATAACAAGTGTGATCAGGATGTGAGAGATATCCTACAATATATTATAACTTGTAATTAAGTGCCACTAATAATGTGTAAACAAATAAATGAACCCAAACTGTGTATAAAAAAGGGAAACTACTTACATGTAGTTTTCATCTGAGGAAGGTTTCAGGAAAACTCATAATCATATATTTGGATTTTGTATCTCAAAATGAAAAGAGTCCAAAGAGAATCATTCAATGTAAGGATGCTCATCCCCATACCTATTGTACAACATGTGTGACAACTATTATTGTACATTATTATGCCAGACCCAAACATGATGCACCACTTTCTTTACTTTAGTAAATTAATGTACAATACAAAAACAAAGAAAAAAAAAATGAAAAATACTAGATCCACCTACACTTTACAAAAATTTTCCCACACGCTGACGTGGCGGAGTGTTGATTGGTTGGTTTTCTGTGGGCCACAGAAAACCAACCAATCAACACTCCGCCACGTCAGCGTGTGAGAAAAATTTTGTAAAGTATAGGTGGGTGTAGCACACCTCAAAAAAAATTACTCCATCGGTCTCAAATTTATAGACTATGTTTCCTTTTTTTTATTTTTTATTTTATTTTTTTTTTTTTATCCTGAGACAATTATTTTTGGTCAAAAGGAGTACAAGTTTTTTTCAAAGGCGATACAAATACAAAGGAATACAAATACAAATAAAAACAAAAGGCTAGATGATGACCAAAACACCGTTGATCCATCAACTTCTCCCTCTCCTCATATGCTATATCTAAAGAGATACGGTACGAGTAAGTGACTTAATAATCGCATGGCAATCGTAAGAAGTGCCTCAGGTAACAGTTTCAGATTTTCCAAAACATCATAATCTTGTGAACTATAGAACTTTGGGTCGTTATTTATTAGGTTGAATAATATCACCTTGAATGGTAATCATGTATATTGAGTGTAATGAAATATACAAGATAACTATGGTAACAAGATAATTACAAATATTTATACAACTAACACAAGCAAAAATCACGGGGAGCCATATTCATCAAGTTTCTAGAATATTCTTGCTAACCCTATCCCTACTTAAGTGAACTGGTGGTGGGTCGACATGAAGCTTGTAGCGTAAATTTTCAAAAAATGGTTGAGGAAGAGGCTTCATGAATATATCCGCTAATTGTAAATTCGTTGGAACGAACTTAGTAGTAATTCATCTTGAAGAGACTAACTCGTGATAAAGTGGTAGGCAATATCAATATTGTGAGCAATGGGATTTTGTTTGAGAAAAAAGTACTACGATTGTCACAAAGTTGAACAAGTCGAGTGTAACACTCTTGGCAAATCCCACATCGGTTGTGGCCTCGAGAAATGCTAGGTTCATAAGGTAACATTCGCCTTACAATGACACAACGCGTTTTGTGGTCTACTACGGGTAGAGTTCTTAAGAATTGTGCAGTTAAGCTTGCTCATGTGAAAGTAGTACTAGTTTAGGTGACCTACCGGTAAATCTTTATATGAGGGCCACAAAAGCAAAGTCATAAGCCTATGGGCAAAGCGGATAATATTGTGGTCTGAGTAGGCAGGATGCTAAAAGTGGTATTAGAGCCACTCGTGAGCCGTTCAGGATGGTGGTGCAAATCTCATCGAGGACGATGAGTTCCCTAGGGGTGATTGTAACACCTTAGGCAAATTCCACATCGGCTTTGGTCTAAAGAGATGTTGGGTTCATATGATAACATTAACTTTACAGTGACACAACGCGTTTTGTGATCTACTACGGGTGGAGTTCTTAGAAACTGTGCCATTAAGCGTGCTCATATGAATGTAATACTGGTATGGGTGACCTGCCGAGAAGTCTTTACATGAGGGCACAAAAGCAAATCCGTAAGCCCGCAGGCAAAGCGGACAACATTGTGGTATGAGTAGGCAGAATGTTACATCAAGTAAAAGGCACCATGTGTAATTCATGGAGAATGTGAGTCAACCAAACCATTTCAGCTGATGTATTGGCCACTGCACGATATTCAAATTCACAACTTGAATAGAAATGGTTGGTTGCTTTTTAGCACTCCATGATACAAAATTATCACCCAGAAAGATGGAGTAATCTACATTAATGGATGGGTTTTCATGCGACGATTCCAATCGACAATAAAGTAACCGAGTAAAATGAGAGAATCCTTTTTGACAGCCCGAATGAGATAGTCACTTTGAGGTATCACAAAATGCGCTTAATGACCGGGTCTCTTGATCGTCATATATTTCAAGGCACGTACAAGAAACCAATATAAGGTGACCTTCCCTTAAACCTTGTTCATTATGAAGTGGTGTGGCAACTAGGTTCGAGACAAATAAATTACCATTTGATAGATTATCATGAGTATACCTAGTTTGACTTAAGAACCTCCAATCATCAGTGCACGTAACCTCCATACGAAAGTAACTAAATCCACCAAGATCCTTGATGCCAAACTTGGTATTGGGATGAGCAATAAAATGATGGATTATGGTATGGTCATTAACTGTTAAAATAATGTTAATGGAAACCAAAAGATAAAGTGTGTAAGAGTCAAGGCGAAAAGTGATGTATCATCTTTGCTACATGTGAAAGGAAGTTGTATTAGAAAATCACTAAGGCGTTGAAACCAAGTAAAAGGGCTTGTTTTAGATCATAAAGAGATTTATTGAGGCTGGAAACATGATTGGGATATCGCGAATCAATGAATCTAAGTGGTTGTTCCATGAATACAGTTTCATATAGATGACCATTCAAAAAATCATTCTAACATCTAATTGATGGATGCCATTTGTTGATGACAACAAGAGCTAAAATAATGCGAACGGTAGCAACCTTTACGATGAGGCTAAACAAATAAGAGTAATCGTGTCCAGGTATCTGTGTAAATCCCTGTGCTACTAGATGAGCTTTAAGGCGATCTACATAACCATCAAAGTGATACTTTGTTCAGAAGATCCATTTGGAACCAACCACATTATGGTCCTTTGGACATTGAACAATAGTCCAAGTCTTATTTGTACGAAGTGCAATCGCTTCCTCTTCTATAGCAGTAAGCTCTGATTCCATATTAGGTTTACCAAAATCACCATGAATGGTGATCATGTATATTGAGTATGTATATATGTCAATACAATTTACGGGATAACTATGGAAACATGACAATTACAAATTTTTCTACAACTAACAAAGCTATAATCACAGTGAGTCATAGCCATCCGGTTTCTAGAATATTCTGGCTACCATTATCTCAGTCCAGTTAGTAATCGAAAAATTCTACGTAGTGGCTGGAAATTTACACTCTATTTGACTGAGATTAACATAGTCATAATATACTAATGTTACAAGTTTTCTAAATATGTGAGGCAATTGCATTGTTGGTGCCCAAGGTTTTTTATTATAACAAGAAGCCCAAGGTTTAATAAAAGTTCCACATCTGCAAACTGCACTAGTATTAAGCCCATGTTGATTACCAGAACTAAAAATTTAAAGTATAATCTAGCAAAGCTAAAGACGTAAAGTCGTGATTGTTGTATGATAAAGAGGGAATCATCTACTCTTTCAACAGAAAGACAATACGAGATGCATAACTTCTTATTTTTTAGAGGTTCAACTAAAAAACAAAATATTTGCATCCAACTACAAGAAAAAGACCTTTAGTGACCACACGATTATGGTTACTAAAAGTAGATATTTGGTCACTAAGCTAATTTAATGACCATATCAAAGTGGTCACTTGTCATCACTAAAATTCGGTCACAAAAGGTAATAGTGATCACATTTGAATATGGTCACTAAATAGTGACGAATTAAAGTGGCCATTAAAATTTGTGACGACCTATTTGGTCACTTATTATGGTCATTAAAGTGATAAGTAGTCACTATTTTGACCAAAACTAGTGACCACTAAATAGCAATGTTGAAGTAGTGATCGTTAAAATCATTAGTAACAACATATGTAGTCACTAACCATGGTCTCGTTGACACCAAATTAGTGGTCTCCAGCAAAACCTGACTAGCAATAAATATTGCTGGATTTATAAATTAAATTACAAAATAAATCAAAATTCTTCTAAAAGCAAGAAAATTACCATTAAAGTCATAACTATTCCATTAAGTACAAACAATTATCAAGTTTCAACCTTTTGTGTCTAACAAAATAATAGACTCATAATTTGCTGCCGAAGTTTATCACTTTGCTTACTTAGCTCTGAAAGACTCATAATTTTTCTATCAATTGACACGAATATACTCCACATAAAAAAAATTATCGTTGCTGGTCAAATAAAATCTTCATGCTCCTGCCCACCATCATCCAATCCAATATACTCCTCATGCACTTGCCCATCATCGTCATCATCAGATCCAACATTCTCTTCATTTTCTTGCCCATCATCCCCATTATAATCCCAACTTTAGGTGTGGAACTTATACCCATTAACAATACATCTGGTGTATTGATTGACAGATTTGATGTTCCACGTGACAAGATCCGAACTTGTGATATATATGATTGTAGATGTATATTCGCCTAAACACACAACAAAACATAACTTAACTGTTATTACAAGGTTTGTATTTCCATTTTATTTTCTTTACATAAATAAAAAATGTCAAATGTAGTTCTTATACGTTCTTGAAACCTTAGAGCAAATTGCTTGCCATGAAGTTCATTCACTTTGTTAGGTTTACTTTCTTCAAGTTCAATTTTATGTTCACTATATTAAAAAGTAAACTAAACAATGTTATTAAACCAAAAAAAAAAAAATACTTATGATGGGTGCACTTTATTAGGTCTTCCATTTCATGGCAATTATTTAAAATATGTGTATGAATCTTCTCGAGTTCTTGTTATGAATATATTTATTATATTGATTGTACACATTAATCATCACATTTATATCCCCTAATGTGTAACCTTCACCTTTATGATTAACCTTGTAACCTACATCATTGTACTTAAGGTCCTTATAAATAGAGGCACCTAATATAATGTGAAGATACACCAATAACAAGTTCTATCTTTCTCTCTCATACTCTTTTATGTTCCTTTGATTATTGTTCTTATTGTGCTATTAGGCCGTTGTTTCACAACACGTTATCAGCACGCTGTACAAATGTTTTTCGGTTTTTATGGACGTCTCCGATACAAAAGGTACGTAAATTGGCGATTGACAAAGAGGAGAACAAATTAAAACTTGCAATTACAGTCACAACGGGTACATACATTATACTCTATTTATGTATTAAAATAATACGTATGTTATTTGTTCTTATTATTGCTCTTATTTTATAATGTATCTCTTTAATAGAAGTGCTTTTAAAGGGGAAAAAAAAAAGTTTTACGGTACGGCCATCGACGTGAGTTCTTTTACGATTTTAAAACAAGAATACTAATGATGATAAAATTGGGAAATTATAATACATGTAAATTATATGACGATTGGTGCGTGATAAGTTTAATAATTATGGTCTAAATATTTAGATTCTAAGTTTGACATATTCTCTTTTGGACCGATATTCTTTTGATGTCTGTAATTACAATTGCATTACTATACCTTGTATTATAATCACTATAGAAAACATAACTCAAAGTTGTCAGTTGTCAAAGATGAATTAAAACAGTTGTCAAAGATGAATTAAAACATTAGAGTTCTTTACGTACTATGGTGCATAAAATTATACTAGTTAAAAAGTCTAATGACTAGACATTTACTTGTTTTAGATATTACTTACCAAAAAAAAAAAAAAAAAAAAAAAAAAAAAATGTGTTGGTTGTTTGTGCTCACGATTGACGAAGAAGAGGACCCATCGAAAACTGAGTTAGTTATCTTTGCTTTGATTCATTGTGTTCACTGCTGAGATGATAATAAGGTAATTCTCCCTAAGTATTATTCATATTATGCATAACTTGATATGGTTGAAACATTAAATGGTTTTTATATAGTAGAAAATCACAAAGATATATAATTAATCCAGGTTTGATTATGATCTATACATGAATATATAGTACAGTAACTATATATGCTTGTAAGTTGTTTAGTAGTTATATGTCTTGATAATAAGTTTAGACTAATTATACGTGCATGAGTTAAAGATGTTGGGTTATGACTATACAAATAAGAAACCTTCAATAAGAATTGAATCCTGTAACAACAAAAGTACTATATATATTCCTTAGTCCTTAAGGGAAATTAACAAACGAACTAAGCATGGCTACTGCTTCTAAATTCTTATGTAACAATAACATTTATTTGTACAACTCTAAGATTGATTTATACTCCGTAACACTTATATATCATCTGAGTATTTAATTTCACATACAATATTCAAAACCTGAAATCCTTGCCAATAAATTTATAGTGGCGTATGTTGAGCAAAACTTGTTTTGGCAAAAGAGGATTCGTGGAATTGATATAATAGATCCGATCGAGATAACAGTTTATCTTTATTATAGTGGTTCTTATTGTTTGTATTTTGAGTCCCCTTCGTTGGGGTTTTCTACTATGGAGTATATCTTTATAACTTAAAAGTTGTACTTATTTTGATATTGATACTTGTGAATTGCCCTGTTTGCAATTCTTGAAGTTGAACTATAATTAAGTTTTTACGCTGTTAGATATAATAACATTGTTAGAGCAACAAATAATAATTGTTATAGATGATGAAGTAATAGAAATCTTCTAGACGATTGTTGCTTGAAAAAATGGGTGAAGAATCAACTAACTAATTTGTTTGATATATTATCATAACTTAGAATATTTTGAAGATTTGTTCAAGGTGATGGTTTTGTCAGAAACATGTTGATAAAATCTCTAACGTATATATATCGTGATATTACTTATCTAATTTTAGGCTCCTGCATTTCAGACTTGTAAGATATTATCTTGTTATTACTTGTGAAAACATGTAATATCAATTATCATTCTTGGTGGATTTTTGCAACTTAACTATATAGTGACACCCATCGGATTGTCTATATACTTGAACTTGCGTTGTAGTATGAGCTAATAAACATTGTGAGTTTCGACTATGTGCGTAACAAGTGAAGATATGAATCTTTTAAAGTACATATAGGTGTGGAGCTTATGCATGTTTTAATATTACGGTGCATTAGATATTTTAAAATTGTTATGTAACTTACATGTCTTATGATGTTGATTCATGATGTTGCCTTCATTTCTTTGTATGAAGTATAATACTTCTTATTAGCATCTAATCCCTACTTGATATGCACTTTATAGTTTGCCTAAATGTGCAATTATATTGAATCATGCAAAAGCCATAAAAGTGATCATGTAAATTTGATTGGAGAAAAAAAGTATAAATGCGATAATGTATTTGTTTCTTCATATTGTTCGAACTTTAGATATAACTCAAGTACATTTGAAGTACATGTGGCCATAAACCAGAGTTTATGAGCCAAGATTAGTTATTGGCATGGCCGGTTGGACCATCCTAGTCAATGAAGATGAGAAATATATAGAAGAACAATAATTTTCTTGCATAATAGATTTGATTGTTCTCAATGGAAGTTATTGTTCATATATTACTACCATATAAGTAAGGACTTTATCCTATAAGTTATAAATTTTTTGAAATAATATTAAAGGGATGTATGTAGGCCTATACATCCGCTATGTGGATCATTTTGAGTTTTTAAAATCGATGCATCGTCCAAATGATCATCAAAGACGCAACTTAAGGTTAGCGTGATTAGTGGCTCGACTTCTATAATGCGAGCATGGATTTCAAATTAAATTATTGAAAATGGTGGTGAGTACTTCCAAGTATTGGGCGATTATTGGAATAAGTGTTAAACATAAAAGTAGCACATATTCATATGCGAATTGCTTTTGTTGAAACGTTTATAAAACGTCTTCAGTTGATTGCAACGCCAATAATATTATGAGAACAAAACTTTTAGTTTATGGGGCATGTTATGACATATGAATTCGCATCTTGCCAACAATCTATAATGAATCCTCCCTGTTAGAATGGTTTTGGTCACAAACCATATTTCCCATGTGAGATTTTATAATTGTGTGATATATAGTAAATACACCACAACACACAAAATGGGATGTTTAAATTGATAATTCATTCAGGGGAGAGAATGAGCAGCGAGAAACTTGGAATGAATTATGATATAAATGTTGATCCTCACACTAATGAATATGAAGTTAAAGTTCAAGGGACAAATAACATTCCAGATCTAGTAAATGCCAGACATGTTTAGTGACCTAAAGAAAGTGACTAGATCATATATATATGCTGCTATTGCTCCAATTACACTGTGTGTCCCAGCAATAAAAACCAATGATTGGTCGTAAGTCTATGGCACGTCTACAACGTGATAGACTAATCGATTCCAAATAAAAAGTCCTCGAATGAAAAGCTAAAATGGAGCAATAAAATCAAGATGGTCAAATCGATGTAATAAAGACCCCATAATAGTCTCTTAAAGAGAAACTATACATAAAGGTTATTGAAAACCCTGGGTACGTAAAAAATTTTGAGATCTCAACAAATGATAAAATATAATGTCTAGTAAAGTGTAGAATCGAAAAGAAAAGAAATGAATCGACGTCGACAGTACTATTATATATGATAAATAGGAATGATAATGATTATGAGAATATATCAGATAGCGCTATAATAATGGTGAGGATCATGGAAGCATACCTGCAGGAAGTGCAGATGTATAAATGAGTGGCCAAAAAGGATGTAAAGACGCAAAGAAGTAATGAAAGTCTTGTGACGATACATGGTTACTGGGACTTGAAGTCCGTACATATGAATGTGTAAATTATTGGATATGTGTTGGTCTTTATGAGGAAGCAAAATTAAAGTATTGAAACTTTTGTATTTAAGGCATGACTAATGGCATACAATATATTCATAAAGGAATGAAAATGATCATAAGGAGGCACGTTCTCATGTGGTGGATCCAATAATGTATTTAAGTCTGACAATATAATAGTAATTGATATGCGTCTAAAAGTTAATGAATAACTCAGTTGATTTTGAGATTTTATTATAGCATATAAATTGCATAAAGCATGCTAGTGATTTTTTTATGTAATAGCATATAAGAAAAGTTCTCGAGAATAGTATTTGATTGTATTGAACTAATCACGTTTTCGGCATATGTATATAATCACCTTAACGTATAGTACTTTGCCATGTTTTCGTATGAAACTTTATTAAGAGATCTTGGATATGGTTTAAGTTTTCATACAGTATGTTTTTGTTTTATTGTAAAAGGTGATTGAATACATAGAAATTTAATTTGAAACAAAAGACAAAGTGTGTCTTAATTTACGAATTGTACATCTTAAGGATAAACTTTGTGCATCATGAAAACTAAAGAAATATGCTAACTATCCTTATACGGATAACCGAGACTCATTTTTATGAGGTCACATGATGTGTATTGATTTATAAAGATGATGATCACAATATTGAGTTAAAGTGTCATACTAAAACGTGTATGAAACATTTATAATTCTCGGCCAATGGTCATACATGATATAGTATATCATTTGAATTAATTATGTTTGCAATGAATAACTAGTGAAGTATGATGATGTACTTGAATGAGATGTATGAAGTACTTTAACCCTTAAAATGGATACGAAAATAACATGTAGAGAATGTTTATTCACGAGATGAGAATATTTATTCACGAGATTCTATCAAGACACTTCAATGTGCATTTCACTTACTCAATAAGATTAAGTTATGTGATCATTAGGGAGAGAGAAGATACGCGTTGCACTATTTTTCCCTTGACCATGGTTTTGTCCCCACAGGGTTTTCCGACAAGGTTTTTAATGAGGCAACATCCCCGAGCGTATAAAGGAGTTATGTACTCTTTTTCCTTCACTAGAATTTTGTCCCACTGGGTTTTATCTAGTAAGGTTTTAACGAGGCATAATCCTCAAATTGAGTATAACAAATATTTCGGTATCTTCAAGGTACAAAGGATATGGGTTTATATTTCACTAACCCGTCAAAATACAAGTTAAGTTGGTTTTGCAGATGCATGATATACGTCTGACCCTCACAATGGTTGATCTCGAACTGGATATGTATTTACAAGTAGATGAACAACAATTTCATGGAGTTCAATAAAGCAGACAATCTCAGCAATGTCATCTAACCATGCAAAAATTCTAGCGATTCATGAAGGAAGTCGAGAATGTGTTTGGTTAAGAAGTGTGATACAACACATACGTAGATCATGTGGTATTTATGCTTGAAATAAGGGACCAACAATTTTACACGAGGACAACGCATCATGCATTGCTCAACTGAAGGAAGTGTTTATTAAAGGTGACAGAACCAAGCACATTTCACTAAAGTTCTTTTTTACTCATGACCTACAAAAGAATGGCGCTATTATTGTTCAAGCGACAATCTAGCAGATTTATTTACCAAGGCACTCCGTACCTGAACATCTAAGAAATTGGTATATGACATCGGAATGTGGCGTTTCAGTGAGCTCAAGTGAAATGATTATGAGGGGGAATAATACGCACTGCATTCTTTTTCCCTTAGCTATGGTTTTCTCCCACCGGGTTTTTCCTAGCAAGGTTTTTAATGAGGCGGTATCCAAAGCGTATTTTAATGATGTACAATCAAGGGGGAATGTTATGAATATATTTATTATATTGATTGTACACATTAATCATCACATTCATATCCCCTAATGTGTAACCTTCACCTTTATGATTAACCTTGTAACCTACATCATTGTGCTTAATATCATTCATGTTAAGGTCCTTATAAATAGAGGCACCTAATATAATGTGAAGATACACCAATAACAAGTTCTATCTTTCCCTCTCATACTCTTTTATGTTCCTTTGATTATTGTTCTTATTGTGCTATTAGGCCGTTGTTTCACAACATTTATCACTTAAAGCACATTTTTAGGGACTGCCTAATGGACGCCCTTTGCATGCAAAAACTGAAAGTTCACCACCATTCTCCATCATTTCATTGTTAGGATCAACCTTGTTGAAAATGGTATCAACATCATTCATATAAATATAGCAAAAGTTAGACATTCATTATCTAGGTATCTCTCAGCAATGCACCCTTCTGAACAAGCTTTGTTCTTAACATACCCCTTTAAAATACGCAATTTTCTGAAAATAAGAGCTAGTTAGTGTCATGAACATTAGCTAAGTAATCAAAAAATTAGAAACATATTATTACCTCTCAGAAGAGAACATCCATCGATATTGAGGCGGACCTGCTATCTTTGCTTCATATGGTAAATGAATCAGAAGATGTATCATGATGTCAAAGAATGAGGGAGGTAATAGCCTCTCCAACTTACACAAGATGACAACAATCTTCTCTTCTTGCTTCTCAAGAACATCTAAATACATAGTTCATCCGCATAATCTTAGAATAAACTCACTTAGCTCGTATAACACAACTCTAACTTCTTTTGTCAAGTAACCCCTGATTGATAATGGTAAGACTCATTGAATGAAGGCATAAAAGTTGTGACTTTTCATGAGAGACAACTGAAATTCCCCTTCTTTTATGCATCTCGAAATATTCAAAGAAAATCCATTAGGAAACTTGAGTGACTCTAGAAAGTATAGCACTTTTTGTTTCTCATCCTTTATAAAGTGGTAGCAACCAATAGTCATTTTTAATGAATCCCCATATTTCTCTAGATGCAAACTCTTCTTTAACCCTAATTCTATCAAATCTTTACGAGATTTCCATATGTCTTTAGTCTTTCCCTTAATGTTGAATAGTATGGTTGTCAAACTCTCCACAACATTTTTTACAACATGCATGATATCTAGGTTGTGTCTAAGTTTGAGTACTTTCCAATATTCAAGCTTAAAGAATACACTTTTTTTCCATCCCCGCTTGTCCTCTAAATACTTACGCTTTTTCATGTCAACAAATTGATACGGGTCACTTATTGTAGAATTAATATCATGCAAAAATTCATGTCCAGAGTTAGGTGTGATTGGTTCCCGTTTTTCAACATCATCATCAAAACTAGTTTTATCCTTTCTCCATCGATTTGAGGATGGCAAAAATCTTCTATGTCCCATGTAATAGATTTTTCTGCTATGAGTCAAGTAATGAGATGATGTTTCACTCATACATGTTGGACAAGCATAGTAACCCTTGACACTCCAACCAGAAAGCATACTATAGGGTGGAAAATCATTTATCGTCCACAAAGAGCTGCACGAAATGTAAACCGTTCTTTTTTATGTGCATCAAATGCACCAACACCTTTCCATAACTCATTAAGTTCTTCGATAAGAGGTTGTAAATATACATCAATATTAATGCCAGTAGTTTTTGGACCTGGAAACAATAATGACATAAACATGTGAATCATCCAATAATCTATCATCTAATATATCACCAAGGTCATTATCGCTCATATCATCATCACTCTCATCTATTAATGTATCATCTTCACCATCAGAAACCTCACCATGTTCTTTCCACGTTACATAATCAAAAGAAATTCCCTTTTGCATCAAATGCGAATATACAATGTCCTTTTTTTGAAGACGAAAATTGTGTCAAATTTTGCACGGATATGGAATTTCTAAACGCTTGTCTTTGTTATGATATGCAAAATCAAGAAATTTAATTACACCTAATTGATATCTAGGGTCGCTCAACCTATGAACTTGGTTCATCCAAGACTTGTCCATATGCTCTAGTAGAACATAACACAAATTACCTGAAAACAAATGGTGCTCACTTACATACATGTTCATATTTTCAAAAGTTCTAGTTATGCTAAGCCATTAAGCACGACTAACTTGTATTATATACAAATATGACTAGTTATGTAACCATACAATTTATAATCCGAAAACTTATTCAAATTCATCTTATAAATTACCTAAATATGAATATTAGGGCACATAACATACCAAACAGTTCATAAATGTTATCTTTGTACTCTTAATTAGTTTAAATAAGTTGTCATAAACAAAAACCGATTCTAAAAGTGCACATAGAAACAAACACAATCTCTTACTTCAACAAATCCGTTAAATCGTTCATCAATCCCTTACTTCAAAAAATTGATCAGATACTATGAATACTTAAGCAGATATACATGTCATATATGAGAAGATTTATCTACATAACTATACCAAATACAAATAAGCTAAACATAAACTATCCTAAACACCGACTGATCTTTATACTTTTAGAAACTGTAATCGAGTTATCGAATTAACAAATTAAACATTGAGAATTAAGAGTTGAACGAATAAGCTAAACATAAGCTACCGCAGCAACATCAACAACTAAATGCCTCAACCGATCTCACCACTTTACGAATCTAACCAAACACATCAATCGATCTCACTTGACTTCACGAATTGATCTAACATTGTAGAACTAACAAAACTCAATCGGTTCTTAGGCACAAAACGTGTTTTGAGATTATTAGGGCTCAACACTAGTAAAGTGATCGATGAATTGAATTGAGATGAGATGGAGGTACCGTTTGATTAAAATGAGATGGAGGTTTTACATCATGAATGATGGGAATAAGAAGGTGTTTGGGTTTATTATATTTGGTATTGCTCGATTAAATAAAAAAGGTGTGCGGGTTTATTGTGTGAGAAAATGATAAGGGTAGAATAGAAGGATTACCTTTTATAAAAATGAGATTGATTGTGTGAATAATTTAAAATAAGAGTAGAATAAATTGAGGAAAAAGAATTATTACTTTTGTTTGGTTTATATAAAAATAACACTTCTTATATAAGGGGGTATTTGTTTAAAGGAATTGATTTGCATACATTCACTCTTTGATTGGGATACTCTAATTACCGCATCGCACAGTTGTACCATATTTACACCCTACTTTGATTACTTGTATAATGAGTGCAAATAAAAAATAGAAGTGTACAAATTACCCCTTTTGTTTAAGCTTATATATGGGCTTATGAGCTTATTTGACTTTGACTTATATTTTATAAGCCCCAATTTTGACTTATTTTAATGCTTATGACTTATATAAGTTTATCGTATTATAATAAACTTATATAAGCCCACACGTCTCAAAATAAGCTGAAAATTTACGGCTTGTGAAATATAAGGCGAAACACAAATAAGCTAATAAGCCACATATAAGCTTAAAAAACATTTTTCACCATTGACTTTTAAAAACTTAGTAACCAGTAATGTTCATCACTTTTTTATATCGAAAAATATCACATATGTATAGTGAAGAAATTAGTGACCAATTTTGAGCTTGGTCACTAATTGTTTACAAATGACCAAATATTAATGTCCATGTACTATATAGTCATTTTCTTTCCTAAATAGTGGCAAAAAAATAACACTAAATTTTGATAACTATAGACATTTTGTATTGTAGTGTCCGCTCAAACTTGTTCAAGCGTAATCCATGTTTTCTTCAACAAGTCTTATTTATAAATGTCTATATGAGTTGAAGATGCACTGACAATATTTTTGTGACCATTCGATATCACAATTAAATATTCACTAGAAGTAGAATTGTTTGCTAGAAATAATTAACGTCAATTAGGGTTATCAAAGAGGCATGTAACATGCTATAAGCTAGTTTTCTGTATTATAAGGCATTGAATCATTTCCAGACCCCGTTTGACGTTACGAAACACAAGTAGAGTTTACTAGAACTAGAGTTACTGAAAAAATAAGGAAAAACTAAAAATGGACAAGACTTTACAATAGTAAGATGTTTGTTAGCGAAACTGAAAGTATTTTTCATTATATCTCAAATATAACTTTGGATGGATGGATGGCTGGCTAGGTAGAAGTTGTTGCTTTGTGTCGAGGAAATTAAAAGCTCTTCTTGGATAGTTCGATATAGTAGACTTTAATTACCAAACTCACTAGTATCACATCTAGTGTTCACGGTTTTTATTCAGTTGTTTAGTAATAACGGATTTGAGTAGTTTATATTCAGATTTTGAATAATGATATTCTCTAATACACTACGTGTATTTGTTGTTAGATCTTCAACTTTCCATTTTCATCTAGCTCTTTAACATTGAGTAAAAGAATATAGATCTGGCTCATCAACTATTGATTATCCCTTAGCATTAGCTTAATTAAGAAGAATAGAAATAAAGAGATTCACAACAACAATCTGAAATCACATTAATAACCATTTAGAGGGTAACAAGTAAATAACAAACACCAACGTAATGCATGAACGAACCTAATCGTAGTAAAACATCATATGCATCTTAGACAACCGGGCCCTTTGGACGAATGAAGAAAACGAGCAAAGGACTCAATTTGCTCTGAAGATTACGAATCAATATCATATGGGGTGGATTCGGACCATAAAGCTTTACACCTCCCTGATGAAACAAGAACAGCGTGGTCAAAATGCTAATGGTAACTGTAATGGTCTTTGACCAATCCCGAAGTTGCTTCTCAATCAACTTTTGAAACCAAACTATTGGCGTGCTATCGTAAACTTGGTTCAACTGAGCCACAATCTTCATCATCTCCGTTTCAACACTCACTTTCCCACGGGTCTTCCGCATCCCATTAAACAGTTTAGTGATCTCCTCATCGCCCAAATCACCTTCGATAACTTTCCCTTCACGTAAAATCTTCACGTCCTGGACAGTATCAATGATCCCACTCATGAAATCAACATATCCAGTTAGATCAAGACCATATTCGGATGCATAAGTAGGGTCGTTCTTTGCCATTAATTTCTCGTAAGCTACCAAGTTTCTCAACACGACCTCTGAATTGCTATTAAGAGTGATTAGAGGTAGATAACAAACTCGCTCTTTTCCATTGACAAATTTTATATTCCTTATACCTTCGTTTGTAGGTGACAAACGAAACTTCACTCGTGCAGTTTTACAAAGTTCTGAAGCAGTAGGCACTATCAACTCGTCAACCGGTCCGACACTTTCAGCAAAAAGTTGGCTTATAGATTCTATGATACGGATCAAAGGTATAGCCCCCGGTATCATTTCTGCGACTTTCATGATGGCTCCTACAAGCTCTAGCTTCACGTCTTTTTTAACTGGATCGCTGCTTCCAAGGCTTGTGAATTCAACTTTTCTTAGTGTCAATGTCTCATTGTTCACAATGGAATGGTACATATAATCAAGTAGATGATTAGCATGACCAAAATTGGTTTTAACATTTGATATGCCAAATGGTGAATGGGACTCACAAAAAACCCGGAGTTTGAATTCCAAGTGATCATCTTGCGTTTGAGCATTTTCGCCCGATAAAGCCTTATGGATTTCTTTCAAAACAATAAGTGGAATCTGATTCTCTAACTTGACCAAATCATTTGCTTCTATAGCAAGACCACATTTTGAATAAGTATTAAGCTCATCAATCACGAATATACCGTCAATAGCAAATACCCATGCTAAGGTATCGTAATCTAAATCTAGATACGAATCATAGCATGCACATATTGCGGGAATGGTCTGTTTTATTTTTTCGACAACTTGTTGTTTGTAGTCATGAATTTGATGAAGCTTTAGTACTCTTCTCATGGCTGTGAGCTTCTTTTGCTCCATTTTCTTGTAGAGCTCGGGCTGAAAATGGTGGTTTGGCCCGAGCCCTATCCGTCGAGGGACGTATGCTTCAGGGTTTTCAGTTTTTATAATTTTTGGAACTTCGTATATGGAAACTGGAGGGGTATCTATTGGGATTGCAAGTTGGGTTTGTAAGGTTTTGCTAATTTGATCCACCCATGGTTTGTTGCCTATGTTTGGACTCAAAGATGGGTTTAAAGAAGCCATTTGGTACTACACAAAATTGGTTCTATGAATACAATTGTGTAAGCTTGATATTTGACGACTTTATATGAACATATATGTTGTTTGGGAGATGGCTTATTGGGGCCTACGGGGCTTAAACTTTTAAAATAAGAAGGCTTATATAATAAGTCTCGTTTGGCGTCAAGGCTTACGGAGGCTTTTAAAACTATAAGCCCTAGCCCAATAAAAGGGACTAAATATTTTAGACCGTGACTTTTAAACTATTAATTACTTATTTACATACAAAAATATCAAACATATACTATAAGTTTATTTAATAAGCTTAAGACTAAGACTAAGCAAACTTGTTAAACAAGTTTATGAAAATAAAAATTTCATTTTCGGCTTATAAAATAAGCCTCAGCTCCATTTCCAGTATCAGCTTATTTCACCAAACATACCAATTGTTACATTAAGGTAGGTATATATTTGTGTTTGTTTTGTTACATATGGTAGGTATACATTCGTGGTTTTTTTTGTTTTTTTGTTTTTTTTTTTTTTAAATGTGATATTTATTCATTCCTATAACAAAGCTTGTGGTTAATAATCTAGACACAACTCATGTTCGGATAGCTACTTATCCAATCAGTAGTGATTTTTTATCCTTTTAGTAATTTATGGCTTCGTTTCGACACTTCCAACATAAGTTTGGTCCATGGAGCAAGTCCCGACAGATACACTTCACGGGTTTTAAGTGTCATAAAATAACAGCACATTTTTCGTGCTTTTGTAGATATACATTGTAATAGTCACATGCAGAATTCATAAGTAATCAGATCGATAGCAACACACTTCTATTATTCGTTGAAACAAAACAACAATGAGGTTAATAAATACGTATGTTGCTATTAGCTGTATGTAAATGGACATATATTGGCATATTGCTAGCTATCGTTGAAAAAAAGAAACACGTGTCTAGTTATTTCTGGTAATAGTTCAAATATATTGCTACTCCGTATGAACGTGTTAGTTACTCGTAACCTCTCAACACTTGTATGCTGACTGCCTTGTCGCTACATCTCTTTAGTCTATGGTCATATAAATCACAATTTGGTGGGGATTCAGTGACTACCCGAAATACACGATAACGCGTGAGTAGCAGTCACTAAAAAAAAAATGGTTATAGTGACGAGAATTTAATGACGACTTATATATTTCGTCACTAATTAGTGACGATATATAAATGTCGTCACTATATATTGTCACTTGCATATATAGTCACGAAATTTTCGTCACTCATCTAGTCACGAAAAAGTTTTGTCACTAAGTTGGGTATTGGAATTAATTCAATAATTTTCTTAGTGCAATCTTATTAATTAATATATTTATCACAATCAAATCAATAATAATATATATTTTTAAAATTTTCTCCTTTTCAAGTTTTAAAAGAAAAAATCTGTTAAAAAAAGAGTTTTAAAAGAAAAAAAAAATCATGTATCTAATATCTTTTTTAGGGAAGAAAATATACAAATACTCTTATTAACTAACTGAAGTGACGAAAATAACTCGTCACTCGGTCAACCAAAAGAAAAGCCTACTTGAGACACACACTTTAAAGAAAAATCTGGTAAAAAAAGAGTTTTACTAAAAAAAAAAAAAAAAAAGCGCGGATCCAACCCGACCCGAATTAGATTTAGGGGTTCTATCATTTAGTCTTCTTTCTCCTACACATTCATTTCTCCTACATCATTTCCTCCTACACAACGGTTAACGATTAACGGTCAAAGGCCGCCGCCGCGCTTTCCGCCGTCGCCACGGTTCACCATCGCGCTCCGCCGTCGCTTTTCACCGCAGTCGAGCACCTCTGCCGCTGAATATAATCTCGACGTAAGCTCATTGATCCAGTTAGTTGATTTTGATCAAATAACCTAATCAAATATACATTTCTTTAACCTAATTAATGTAGCAAGTCTTTATTATCATGGACTTACTATTGAGCTGAATTATTCCATGTAAAATAAGGGTTTGATGATTCTCATAACGCCTAAGTGTTCGATGAAAGTTCTACTCAAGAGTTAATGACCTGATGTGAGCCTAGTCATTAATGTTTACAAGCTAGTTTGCGTTGAAATTATTACTAGTTTTGGTATTGGGGCAATTCCATATTTACCCAACTTAAATATGAAAATGCCATATTTACCCAAAACATGCTTTAATTGCATAGTACATCATGCATTCAAAACTTGTATTTTAGGTATATATGACATTTTCATATTTAGATTGGGTAAATATGGAATTATCTCTTTAGTTTAAATCCTTTGTTATATGGTATTTGAGTCAATGAACTTTAGGTTTAAAGGATCAGTTCGGATCAAGTCTATTTAAACTGACATTGCTGATTTGAGTTCGAAAAGTTTAGGTTTTGCGAATTACTTTGACTTAAATTTGATGAAGTTTACTGGATCATTGGCTACTAAATCGTTGCATACCAAGTGTTTGATAAAATGTTTAGCAAAATTAATAGGACTGGCATTTTGTTGTAGATAATTTGTTAGCTTGTTACAATAGGACTGGCATTTTGTTGTAGGTAATTTGGTAGCTTGCCTAGTTTCTTTAGCGCAATGGATGATTCTTTTTATTTGTTGCTAATAATTGATAGTTATATGTTTTTTAATATGTAGCAATCAAACAACGTATGGAGAAAGATGTAACCCTTACCTTATAATAATTTTTTTATTTTATTTTGGAACAATAACATATTATATTTATTTGATCGTACCTTTTTATTATGGAGTAGAACTTGGCTAACAGACAGAAGCCTGGATGTGGTAAAGGAACAGGAGTAGACCGATCAAGAACAGCAACTACACTGTAAGTAACTGTATATGCTGATTAAGTACACTCTTGAGTAATTAAATCAATTTAATCTTCATGAATTTACGTTAAGCATAACACAAGTTCATGATTACATTAATTCAATTGAGATGTAATATTTAACCATTAACAAATAAGATGCAGTTATGAAAAATACTTTAATACTTTAGACATCATAAAAAAAATGTACATAAAAGATATCGTATGAATGCTATACATCATACATAAAACAGTTATGTTGTACGTTATGTAAATAATCTACACATCGATATAATACTTTAGACAGTTGTTACAATAGGCTGCTGGGACGAGGGAGCTCATGAGTACGTTAATCCGGAGGATTGCTAAAATTGTAGTCGCTCAAATGGGTGGTCCTGTGAGTGATGCAGACGAAATGTTAAGACGGTGGACTCTCAGAAGTTCTGAGTTGCGCAACTTAATGAACACTATCATTCTTCCTCTTGGTTGTCTTGACGTTGGACTTTCCCGCCACAGGGCCTTGCTCTTTAAGGTTTCCACTCTCTGCCTCCTTTCGATTAAGTTTTATGTTTCTTGAATATTTTACCCCTCCTTAAACTTCTGTTACCTTATTTTCTTTGTTTTAGAATTCACCTCTTTTCCTTAATGTCTATTCATGTGTTTATTTGCTTTTATAATTAAAGTGAATGAGCTGTCTGTTCTTGGAAAATTCACTATCGATCTTTGCCTCTAATATCAACTGAGTTTAGTGGCATCCTCGTGCAATTGAAAGTTGTCGCTACTTATTATTTTAGGTCTCTTATAGGATGACAGATTTTACTATTTTAGAGATTGTATGTAAATATCAATGCGTATGAATCCTACTTAGTCTCTTGTTTAGTGCAGAATAGTTGGCAATGGTGTTAATGCTTTATGTTACTTGTTTAGTAAAGAATAGTTGGTAATGGCTTTATACTTGTTTAGTGCAGAATAGTTGGTTATGGCTATATGTTACTCCAGAGCTCCTCATTTGTATTATCATCATGTTTTAATTTAAGGAGACTAGGCTGTCTAGTTTCACTGGTACAGGGGCTGCTGTTAGCAACTTTGTTATTTTGAAGTCAATATTTCATTACAAACATTGTATTACCAATGCGACTTCATTTCATGTACTTGGACTATAGTGGGTCACTTCTTTTAGCAATTTGTTGATAAAATGGTAAAACTATTTTAATATGATCTTCAAAATTCAAGCCTGGGCGTAAATTTAGCATAAAAATTTGTAATGCCTTTACTTATCTTTCTCTTTGAGCACATTGTCAATTATGCATTTGCTGCTAGGAACTTGCTGATAAGATCAACCTTCCGTGTAGACTGGTCAAAGGGAGCTACTATACTGGTACTGATGACGGAGCTGTAAACTTGATCAAGATTGATAATGGAAGGTAAGTTAAATCATGTTTTCTGTTGCACTAACTCATATGCATGTAAATGAGTGTATATGACTTGCATATATGTGCACATGTTTTTTTTGAATATGTATGTATGTGACACATATATTTGGCACACGGGCTGTCTTGTGGTCTTGTTTTTCAATATTTTTGGTCTGTTCTATTTTTGTATGTTGTTTGGACATTTAGAAGTGATGATTATGGCATGTCATATCCTTATGGTACAATTGTAGTAGTGTCTCAATATCTTCATGTGGACTCTCCACATTAACATGTAAATACTGCTCATATTTGTAAAAGCTTACCGGAGTAGAACCGCTTATACCCCCTACAAAAATTCTGTCATGTTTGATGTCTTTATCTCTAACTTCCTTATCTTTACTTAACCACCGAGGTTAGCATTATTACGAACATGCATTCACCAACAATAAATTGTAAGTAATGATCAAACTGGCCCGCCTCTCCTGTAATCAATCATCAAATTGAGCCATAGGTTGATTTGTGAGAAAGACATGTAGCATGGGATCTCGAAATATTGCATGGATAGTCTGTTACCAATTTCTAAAAAATCCTCGTCATGATACTATTCTCACAATTTATGTAATGCATTAATTCCATTCTGTAATTTGTTGTACATTAGTTTCTCTATCATTTGCAATTTGTGTAGTTAAAGCTTCTAAAAATTTAAGAGGTCAGTTTCTAATTGGCGTCTTCACATTCCACTCTGTTTTGCATGTTTCTCTTTTCAATTGATGTTTCTTATATGTTTAGAATATCTTAGCAGCTTAAATCTGATAAGTAGTTACAAATATGTAGCTACTAAAGTTGTGTTTTAGAGATGCAGAAGCTATTTACTATCTAGCATCGATAATATTCTTATTCTCTTATTTCAGGTAAACTCTGCTTATAAAATTGTCGAGCTTTTAAAGGTGGGGAACAGTCGGCGCAAGACTGACAGCATGGATGCTAATGAGACATCATCACGGTGAGTCATTCTCATACCTGGCAGACATAAAATTTAAATTTCAACTGGTATCAATGAATTATGATACCATCACCTTGAACATCTATGTATGGTCAAAGTTCAAACTGTATAGTAAGAGAGGGTCTTGTCATATATGTCACAAATGTTCTTTGATCGTTATTTTGGGCAACTTTTGACCCGTTTGACCATTTTTCTATAGCTTTTCTTTCAGGTTTAACCTTTATAGATCAAAGCATATCTCAATTATGTCAGTCTTAAATTCTATGTACCAATTTTGGAAGCACTTATTTTTATTGACAATTTGTTGTTTCAGGTTGCTGGTACTTCTGGAAAAGCACTCCTTGACGATGAAGGTGCTAGTACTGAAGCACAAGGACCTGCAGTTGTTGACACAGTTGTGACATGTTGTATGCTTTAGATCAGTTGTACATCAGATGAATGATATATGTATTTTTGATTTATATTACTAATATATATATTTTTTTTGTTCTGGTTATTGAAACAACATTACAGAAGAAGTTGAGAATTTTTTTTGTCATATGATACCAATAGTGACAATGTATTTTTTTCGCTATTGGATGTTAAGGTTCCGTTAGTTTCAGCCAAAAATGACGCCTTTCTTTCGTCACTAATCGCATCAAATAGTGACGACTTTAGCCACTTCAGTGACGAAATGTGTCGTCACACACCCATAAGTGACGACTTTAGCTTGTCACTAAATTTAGTGTCAAATTCCAGTTTCGTCACTATTAACTTAGTGACGGAGCAATAGTGACGACAAGTGACGACCTTGATTTTCGTGACTAAGTTGGTTAGTGACGAATTTTTCCACTATTAGTGACGAATTTCCACTTGTAACTAAAGCCCTTTTTTCTTGTAGTGAGTGGTAGTTTGATTTTTGTAGCTTAGGGGTGCTCATCACGATACTTGTTACTATATGGTGTTTTTATGTTGTTTGGTGAGTTAATATATGTTAGAATTTAGACCACCAACCTGGAAATCTAGAGTGGATAACTCGATGGTACGAAGATGAACATGCAAGCACACTTATGTATATGGCGACAAAACCATGATTCACCCCTCATTCTCTATAAATAAAGATAGGAGGTGAGGCATAGTTCTAATCTAACTAGATAAGCGGCTAAACAAAAGAGAAAAAGAGAGAAGTAGAAACCGACTATAAGACGTTAAACACTCTCATGTTGTTCATGCATGCATGCCATACGCCCACTACTCTAACCATAGTTTGATTAATACAGAGCCAATACTTACAATAAACATAAACCCCATGTGCTTTGGACTAATAATAATAATAAATTTAACAATGTCCTTAGCTTCTTGTGCTAGTTTTACCCATTAATAAAATATTAATGTCGTTAACTCTTGAAATGGCTTTGGCCGAAAAAGACTAAGCCAAAGCAACCTTGTAAATTTCAATGTGATATAAATGTGGATCTATGTAATGGTATGGAGCTATAGCATTCGTTTAAGGAAGATAAGCCTCTTAGCTTAAAGATGGCAATCGATTTCGGAATATTGTAAAAGAAATTAGATTTTATCCGAAATGTTGTTTGATCAACCCATCTTTGCTCTTTGGAGGCCGAAAAAATATGTCGTTTCAGGCACGCTTGGATTTATCATGAGTTTAATCCATGTGTTATTAATTATGTGTCATGTACGTACTTTGACAACTTCGTAACACATATCATATATGGTGGATTTGGACCATAAATCCTCATACACCGTACCCCTATTTGGACCCCTAAAACATTTAAAGATGTAAGAATTCGTCTTTACATAGAATGATAGAAGTAACCTAACCAATATTTATTACACAATCGGGCCCTTTGGACCAACAAAGAAAACGAGTAAAGGACTCAATTTGTTCTGAAGATTGCGAACCAATATCATATGGGGTGGATTTGGACCATAAATCTTCAAACACCCCTGATGAAACATGATCACTGCACCAATAACCGTAACTATTACCTTAATAATCTTTGACCAGGCCCGCAGTTGCTTCTCAACCAACTTTTGACACCAAACTCTCGGCGTGCTTTCATAAACTTTGTTTAACTGAGCTAACGTCTTATTCAACTCCGATTCAACACTGACATTCTCATGGGATCTTTGCATCCCATTAAACATTTTAACGACCGCCTCATCACCCAAATCACCCGCGATAACTTTTCCTTCACGCAATAACTTCACGTCCTTAACATTATCAATGATCCCACACAAGAAATCAACATATTTGGTCAGTTCAAGACCATATCCGGATGCAAAACTATAACTTGCCATTAATTTCTCGTAAGCTACCAAGTTTCTCAACACGACCTCTGAATTGTTGTTGAGAGTGATAAGAGGTAGATAACAAACTCGCTCTTTGCCATTGACAAATTTTATGTTCCTTATACCGTCGTTTGTAGGTGACAAACGAAACCTTACTCGTGAAATATTCCAAAGTTGTGAGACAGTAGGCACTTTAATCTCATCAACCTCATCACTTTCAGCAAAATATTTCTTTATAAATTCCGCGATTTGAAGCAAAGGTTGAGCTCCTGGTATTAATATTGCGACTTTCATAATAGTTTCTACTAGTTCTAGCTTCACATCTTTTTCAACTGGATCGCTTTTGGGGTTTGTGAATTTGACTTTTCTTAATATCGATGTCTGATCATTGTTGACAATAGAATGGTACATGTAATCAAGTAAATGATTAACTTGACTAAAATTTGTTTTAAATTTTGATAGGCTAAAAGGTGAAAGAGACTCACAAAAAACCCGAAACTTGAATTCCAAGTAATCATCTTGGGCTTGAGCATTTTCGCCTAATAAGGCCTTACATATTTCCTTTAATACAATAAGCGGAATCTGGTTCTCTAACATGATCAAATCATTCTCTTCTATAGCAAGACCATTATTTGAATAAGTATTAAGTTGATCAATTAAGAAGACACCGTCAATAGCGAATAACCATGCTAAGGTATTGTAATCAGAATCTAGATACATATAGTAGCATGCACAAATCAAGGGAACAATCTCTCTTACCTTTTCTACGATTTGTTGTTGGCAGTCATGAATTTGATGAGGCTTTAGTACTCTTTTTACAGCTGTGAGTTTGTTTTGTTCCATCTGGTGATAGAGCTCAGGCTGAAAATGATGATTCGGCCCAAGCCCTATTTGTTGAGGAACATATGCTTCAAGGTTTTCGGGTTTTACGGTTTTAGGAATCTCAAATATGGAAACTGGAGGTGCATCTATCGTGACTGCAAGTTGGGTTTGTAAGTTTTTGCTTATCTTATCCACCCATGGTTTGTTGCCTGCGTTTGGAATCATAAAAGGGTTCAAAGAAGCCATGCTATGATAGTCCGAAACTGTGTACTTGTGTATTTAAGTACGACTAATTAAGGTTATGAAGTTAAAAAAATATAAATGTGAAGTACACTTAAAGTTAAGAACTTAAAATGGTGTACAATAAGTCAATAATAAAAGAGATATAAGCAACAAGCATGGCCACAAGATCCAATTGGATAACTTATACCATCCAATCGAAACATATTTTGTCATCTTTTAAGCTAGTTATCTGTCACTTTGATTTCATCTGGATAACAAGACTAGCTGCCTAGCTGGTCCTGATACAAGCCCCGGCAGCTCCTTTACGTTAGTCACAAATCTGTCAAGAAAATAGATACAATATGTTGTTTAAACATATATTAACTAAATTTTAAAGTTAAAATGAAACCCGTGTCTTTGCTACTAGCTAGTCTCCATCTACCACGGGAATTATGAGGGATAAAATTATGAGCCTAGGCTAAAAGTGGATCCCTTATCTAAACATCCTACATGAATAACTCTACCATGAAATTGAAAATCTTCGTGTTATATCTGTGACTAATATAAATTAAAGGTTCTGATTCAATCCAATACCAATGTCACACTTGCCGGGCCGGACATACGTCACTATAAGAAAAAATGTCACTAAATATATGTTAATATTTTGTCGCTAAATCAAAAAAGTGTCATTGGGTTTTATGTGTTGCTTTAAACAAAATGACTAAAGATGGTTTTCGGTATAGGCGTATATAATAACACGAGAAAAATGGAAGGACAGGATCTCCACTTTAGTAATAAAACCCTAAATACGACTCTCATTGGCGATTTCTCCCTACCCTCCCATTCTTAATCGATCATTCACAAATCTGTCTATCACTCGCGTTTTCTTGCATGATTCTGATTTAGTTATTGATTGACATCATTGTTAATTGTTTCTCTATTGGATTCGTAATTGGATTCACAAGTTCTAGCAGAATTTTGTAAATCGTTTTTAGGGTTTGGGTAATCGTCTTTTGTTTTTAAAACCGACCTTGGTATAATCTTTGATTTTGTTGTTTAAAGTCGGTTTATCTATCCTATAAGTGTCTGATCTTCATCTCTTATTTGGATCGATTATCATGGGGGCTGGTTAGTATCCTCGGTGCTTAATTCTAAACCCTAAGCGATTAGGGTTTTTCCTTTCATTCTGTTTGCTTGCATGCTAGTTGGTATTGAATTACTGTTCGTGGGTTTTGAGAGATGATGAATAAGGGTTTCTTGATTTCAAAGGGTGCAACCGATGCCCCTAATAAAGATCTGACTAGTTTGGCCGATCAAACTACGACAGGTGGTTCTCAAGCTGATGGTGCGACTAAATCGACCCTTGAGCCGGTTTCACTTGGTAATATTCAAAAGGACACTACTAGCTTTGGTGAGTTGAGTACACCCTCAATGATGAACCCTAGTAGTGTTAGTCTGAATATGGATGATGCACCTGATTATTCTATGAAAGGGTCTAAGAAAGTGGAGCCGATTCCACTTACTAAAGATACATCACATGGTGACGACTTGGAGCGGATTACAAGTACTGATAATGTGAAGCACTTGATTGATACTGCGCATCAGAATTTTGATGATGCCATGAATAAAATTCAAATTGAGATTGGAGCTAATGAAGTTAATCCTCCTTCGCTTGGATCTAATGTGAATATGAATAAGAGTGTAACTTCTGGCCCTAATGCTCAAAAGGTTGATACTACTAATGGTACGGGAGTGAAGTTGATCTCTTATGCGGGTGCTACTTCTAAGGAACCTCTGAAACATGTTTCAAACTTTCGTAGGTTGGAATGTAGCAAGAAGAAGGATGATGTTGACCTTTCTGTGCCAATGAAAGTAGTGGAAGAGGTTAACACGCGGTTTGAGAATACTCTTTATGGTTACTTTCTTGGCCAACGCCTCGCTTTTCCGGTTGTTGATTACTATGTCCGCAATGCATGGGCTAAGTTTGGTGTTCAAAAGGTAATGATGAATGCTAAGGGGTTTTTCTTTTTTAAATTCAACTCGAAGAAAGGTGTTGATGATGTGCTTGAAAACGGTCCTTGGTTGATCAGAAATGTTCCTATTATTCTTAAACCATGGACATTGAACACAAACCTACTTAAAGAGGATTTGACTAACATCCCGGTGTGGGTTAAATTCCATGATGTTCCCCTTGCTATGTTTTCTGATGATGGCCTCAGTCTTCTTGCCACACTGATTGGCACGCCCAAAAGGTTAGATGCTTTTTACAAGCCAAATGTGCAAGGAATCGTGGGGCCGTAGTAGTTTTGCTAGATGCATGATAGAAGTAAAATCGGATGAGGTGCTTCGGGACAACCTCACTGTTGAGATACCATTACTTGATGGTTCGGGTTCCACTATTGAGAAGATACGGGTTGAATACGAGTGGCAACCACCTCGTTGTGACAAGTGTAAGATATTTGGTCATACTCTGACTGATTGTCCTACAGTTGTTATTCCTCATGTTCAGTCTACTAAGCCTGTTAATGATAGTGATGAGGAAGAGGTTCTTAACACGTTTGACGAATCTGCTAATCTGTTTGGTGGAGGTCTTGAGCGTGAAGATGAGTTTGATGACTATGATGACTACTCGAAGCAAATTTATGATCTTCTAGGGGAATTGGATGCTCTTAATGCCATTTATGGCTTTAATCTCCAAGGTCGTAGGAAATAGTTTATATTTTTGTCCGAGTTTTTCAATATTATGTGGTAGTGGTTTTGTTTTCTTATCTAGAAAATAGGAAGTATCTTGTTATGTAAGCTTTTCGCCTATGTAACGGGCTGAGATATGGGATTCACTCATATCCGTTGTACTTAAATGTTTTTTTGGAGTAATATATTTACCGGGTCGTTGACCTTTTACCCAAAAAAAATAACACGAGAAAAATGTGGGTATATGTTTTTGGTTGTGACAGAGTTTTTAGTGAACAATATATTGTGAGTACAGCCCAAAACTATAAACTTTGGAATTTAAGTTTATTTGTGTGATTAGATTGTTGATTTTCAGGATCTTAATTTTGATCAAGAAGTTTAAAGAGTTTATTCATAGCAGATAGTGTTCGGGAATGGTATGTCTTTTTTATCCCTTTTTTATATAATTTTGTAGAATTGTAATTATGTATTGATAAGGTTGTCATTTGTAGAATTGGGAAATTAGGGGGTGGGTGGGATTCATGATAAGAAGCCATACTTTGTCTACTTTGGGTGTTTGTTTAAGCTTATTTTTTGGGCTTACGAGCGTATTTAGTTTGGTTTGTATATCATAAGCTGGTATTTTCTTATTATGACTTTAGGGGTATTTGTCTAACCCTATTTGATGGACTTACAAGTTAGAAGCTTACGGAAACTTTAATAATGATTGTCATACTTGAAATTACCAATACAAAAAGGGTTTTTCTAATTTGTATCCTGGGATACAAGTTAAGCACACCAAAAGGACGGTGGGACTTGCGAAAAAGGACGGCCGGACTTACACAAAAGTACAGCCAGCCCCATATCTTTTATTTTAAAAGTGTACTTTGTGTGAGTTCGGCCATCCTTTTTCACGGGTCTCACCGTTCTTTTGGTGTGCTTAACTTATAACTCGGGATAGAAGTTAGAAAAACTCATACAAAAAGTAAGGATTTACATCAGATAGCTCAATGTAACTATGTAACTGAAAAATCTCTTAAAATCAGAAGATTGTTTTAGTATATGCATATATTTGGTGACACATTTTCTTTGCAACTTAGAATTACTTAAAATAGTCCCTAATGATCAACAATAAATTGCAGATGTTGTCAACCAGATTCTCTGCACCCTACTTTGGTGAAAAATAAAATCGTGGTTTGCGAGGATTTTGTTGGGCCAGCAAATGCATTACTATCAGATGCAAGTGGTGGAGTGATTAAAGGTTGGGGATTGGAGGGTGTGTTGAAAATCGATTAAGTATATCATTGGTCTTGTTAGTCCTTAGTCGAATGACAAATGGCTATGCATCTTTGTATTCTATAACCCCTTCTGACATAAATCAAGTTAGTATTATTCATTTTAATATGTTTAAGCATTGATGTTAGTATTATATGATTCATATTGTTGATTTTGCAGTATGCACTTATCTATATGTATATTGTTGTTGTGGCTTCTAGCGCATTTATACAAACTTTTCATCTTCTTAAAAATAGAGTTCCTTATTTTAAGAAGGTGTATGGGATCGTTTTTTAATAGTGCTTATACACTTACTTTTAAATCAGAAAACCAGTTTTTCGTGTTTAGATAAACCTTATCTGTTTATTTTAGAGTAAATAAGCACTCAAATGAACCAGGTTGGTATTTGCTTAATTTTGTAAATGCAGATAAATAATCCCATGCAAGCAATCCCAAACACAATCTTAATTTACTTAAGTAACATTTTTTTTAATTTTATTTAGATATCAACTGAAGGATTCTGTTGGGAACACATTGCAGAAAGGCAAGCATCACAGATGTGCATTAAATATCTAAAAGCTAACAAGAAATCGGGTACTTTGACAAAAGTCTAGAAACCTCCCGTGTAGTCACAAATATATCAACTGATGTATATATCCGCACACAGGGAGTTCTTAGCGAAAAGGTATATATTTATAACTTCACTAAATACTTTAATAATGGTTATGAAATGTATATCTATATTCTTTTTTACATGGGGAGATTTTATTACAAATCTATGCATGTTCACAGCAGCTGAATTAACTGTTGTGTACCTTTGTTGGAGACTAGCTATAGTGGCATTCCCTGCTATGTTTTTGCTGATCATTTAAGGGTATTTTATGGAAATCTTTTAGCAAAACAACGAAGAGAAGCTACATGAAGCTTATGCAATTGCTGGTGGGATAGCAGAACAAACATTTTCTTCAATTAAAATAGTTCATTCATATGTTGGAGAGAAAAAGATGGTGAAGAAATTTTCAAATGCATTGATACCGACACTAAATCTTGGAATTAAACAAGGTCTACTGGAGGGAATGGTTTTTGGTACTTTTGGAATCATATTTGCTATTTTGGCATTTATGAGTTAGTACGAGAGCATTCTCGTCATTAATGTTGGAAACACGAGGGCCTTTTAGGCTTATACTTGATGAAGAGAGGAACACTTTAGAGAACTTTCTAAATGTAACTTTATTGCTTAAGCTTTGCTTAAGTACATCCAAATGCATTACACTAACATCTATTTATACTACTCCATGGAAGATTCTAGAACTGAGATACTTCCATGGATATTCTAACATAATCTAGATTATTCTAAACACATCATAATCCTTATCCTAATTCTAGATAATTCTAACTAGATATTTCTATCACACTTTGCTACAATATTCTACACACTTCTATGGATATTTTTTAGGATCATTCTTCGCCATTCTAGAATCTTCTTCATCACGGGCTTGGGCTTTTATTGATAGTCCAATCTTTATTGGAATAAATCAAGTTTACGATCAAACACCCCCCCTTTAAACTTGATTTACCGACTCCAAGCATCATTCGTTGTCTTGAGAAGTCTTTCTCCTAGAGTGGCTTGGTGAAGATATCTGCAACTTGATCTTCAGACCTCGTATGTATAACTCGAACATCCTTTCTTGCAATGCATTCTCTAATAAAGTGATAACGAGTAGTAATATGCTTACTTCGATCATGGTAGACAGGATTTTTCGCTAAGTCAATTGCTGACTTGTTATCCACGTAGATCTCAGTCGCATCTTCTTGCTCCATGTGTAACTCCTCTAGCATACTTCTTAGCCAAATTGCGTGGCAAACACACGATGTTGCAGCTACGTTAATCCGCTTCACACCTAGACAAGGTAACAATAGGTTGCTTCTTTGAAGACCATGTAAAGGCATTGTTACCCAAGAAGAATAGAAATCCAGTTGTACTTCTTCCGTCATCTTTGTTTCCAGCCCAGTCACTATCGCTATATCCAACCAGCTTGAAGTCTTCACATGTTGAATAAAACATACCATAATCTATAGTTCCTTTGATATAACGGAGAATCCTATTCGCAATCTCCAAATGTTTTATTGTAGCCTCTTCCATGAAACGACTAATCAATCCAACTGCAAAGAGAATGTCGGGTCTTGTACATTTCAAATAGTGCAAACTTCCAACGAGACTCTTGAATAGAGTTGAGTCTCCTGCTTCTCCTCCGTCATGCTTAGAAGTCTTTGCCTTATGTTCTATGGGGTTGCCAACGGGATTACATTTCTCCATGCCGAATTTCTTTAATATCTCCTTGTCATATCCTTCTTGACTTATGAAAATTCCATCATCCATCTGCTTCACCTCAATGCCAAGATAATAAGACATAAAGTCTTATGTCTGTCATCTCAAACTCTTTCGTCATTGACTTCTTGAGCTCATCCATCATACTATGATAGTTTCCTGTAAAGATCAAATCATCCACGTATAAGCAAATGAGCAGTATACCTCCACTTTCAAATTTCACGTAAAGTGCATATTTACTTAGGCATTTTGTAAAACCATGTTCTTGGAAATACTTGTCAATGCTAGTATTCAAGCACGTGGTGCCTGCTTTAGACCATATAAGGCCTTTTTCAACCTTAGCACTTTACCTTCATGCCCTTTGGCAACATATCCCTCCGGTTGCTCCACATAAACTTCTTCTTCGAGAAGTCCATCTAGAAATGCAGACTTCACATCCGTTTGGTGGATTTTCCACCTATGTTGGGCTGCAATAGAAATAATCATTCTAATATTTTCTAAACAAGAAACAGGAGCAAATACCTCTTCGTAGTCGATCCCATGCTTCTGCTTGTAACCTTTTTCCACAAGTCTTGCCTTGTACTTTTCCACTTCACCTTTGGCATTTTTCTTGGCCTTGTATACTCACTTGACTCCAATAGCCTTTTGGCCTTTCGGAAGGGTCGTCAACTCCCACGTATCATTCTTCACTATTGACTTTATCTCCTCGTCCATGGCTTGTCTCCATTTCTTACTTTTTATAGCCTCCTCAAAAACTAAAGGTTCACAATCAGCGTATAAACAAAGAAAGGGTATCTTGTCAGTTACCTCGTAGAGCTCCAGCAAACTTCTTGTCTTTGGTTCTCCTTCACTTGAACTTGAAGGTGAGTATTGGGTTGGAGTTGGACTTTGAGGTGGTTGGACTTCTTCACTTGATTTACACGTCTCTTCTTCATTAGTGATAGAAAGAAAGTCATACCTTTCATTTTCTTTGATGCTCCAATCCCATGCTTCTTCTTCATTGAAATTCACGTCTCTACTCACTACCACCTTCCTTGTGATTGGATTATAGAGCTTATAACCTTTCGACTGCTTGTCGTAGCCAACAAATACATGCTTCTCACTTCTATCATCAAGCTTGGATCGCCTTTGGCTTGGAACATGAACATATGTTATGCTTCCGAATACCCTTAGGTGAGAGACGGTAGGCTTCATCCCATTCCATGCTTCTTGTGGAGTCTTGTTATCTAAACTCTTTGACGGACACCGGTTCAATAGATATACTACACAATCAACTGCCTCGGCCCAAAACTCCTTTGGCATCTTCTTACTTTTCAGCATGCTTCAGGCCATATTGAGAATGGTTCTATTCTTTCTCTCCACCACTCCATTTTGTTGTGGAGAGTAAGGAGCCGTTAGAAATCGCCGGATCCCATTATCCTCACAAAATTTGTTAAATTCATTTGGTAAAAATTCTCCACCTCTATCGGATCTCATGGATTTAATTTTTAAACCTTTCCCCTTTTCAACCATAGCCTTAAATATCTTAAAAGCTTCAAAAGCTTGGGATTTTTCTTTTAGAAAATATACCCAAGTCTTTCTTGAAAAGTCATCAATAAAAAGCATAAAGTAAAGATTTTTACCATGAGATGGAGGAGTAATGGGAATGCACAAATCCGTGTGAATTAGTTGTAGAGGCTCCTTAGCTCTTGATGTCGCTTCTTTCAGGAACGAACTCCTAGCATGCTTCCCAAGAAGGCATCCTTCACACACCTGACTGGGATGATCAATTTGATCTAACCCTTTCACCAATCCCTTTAAAGATAATAACTTTAAGTCACCAAAATTTAAGTGCCCGTACCTCGTGTGCCAAAGCCACGAATGATCCTTCAAACAACTCTTTAAGCACTTAGCTTCATCATGTTGAATGTTTAGAAGGAACATTCGGTTTTTAGTCATAGGTATTTTTGCTATGAGTTTTCCTTCAGGATTTCTTATTGTGGCACTACGATCCTTGAAATGAATATCGTAATTTTTCATTAAAAGTTGTCCCACACTTAAAATGTTACTAAGGTTGGGCACATTGTATACGTCCAAGATATATTGGTGACATCCATCTTTTGCTCGGATAAGTATCTTACCTTTTCCTTTCACTGGTGCCTTTGATTCATCTCCAAAGGTGACATTACCTTTACTTATTTCCATCTCCACATACAAGTCTTCTTCACCCGTCATATGGTTGCTCGCAGCAGAATCTATATGCCATGGCTCTATCCTATCTTCTTTTTCGTCATGTCTTGCCATTAGCAAAGTAAGCTCATCTTTTTCTTCTACCTCCACAAGATTAGCTTTTTCTTCCACTTGTCTTGAGCTACTACACTCACTGGCATAATGACCATATTTTCGACAATTGTAACATTGTATATAGGGCTTACCTCCTCTTTGAGACTGAAAGCCTCTCCCACGACCTCTTTGATATGAAAACCATTAGTTTTCATCTTCTTTGTTGACATCTTCTCTTCCTCTTCCTCGTCCTCGGCCTTGGAAACCACCACGACCTCGAAAAGTACCGCGTCCTTGTCCTTGCTCCTTTCCATTTAGAAAGCTCTTTTCTCTTTCTTTGAAAGAGACCTTTGAGTATAAAGCTTGCTCTAAGGGTTCTTTCCCCCTTCTTTTCTTCAACTTCTCTTCATGGGCTTGTAAAGATCCCATGAGTTGATCAATGGTCATAGAGTCTATGTCTTTTGACTCCTCTATGGCCACGACAATGTAATCAAAGCTTGGTGGTAAAGAGCGAAGAACCTTTTCTATCACCCTTGTCTCACTCAAGCTTTCACCATTTCTCTTAATTTCATTGGAAATGGTTAAGACACGAGTGAAATAAACCGAAATGGTTTCGGATTCCTCCATTTGGATCTTTTCGAACTCTCCTCTAAGAGTTTGAAGACGTACCTTTCTCACCTTGTCAATTCCTTTGAAAGCATTTTGAAGGATCTCCCATGCTTCCTTAGAAGTGGTTGCATTTTTAACTTTCTCGAACATCGCATCATCAAGACATTGATAGATGAGTGTAAGAGCACTTTGATCCTTCTTTCTTGCCTTTTACAACTCCACCCTTTGGGCGGCATTCAATGAACTTTCATCATCAACTTTCTCAACACCTTTTTCGACTATCTCCCACACATCATGTGAACTGAGCAACGCCTTCATACGAATGCACCAACTACCATAGTTATCTTTGGTAAGACGAGGAAATTAGAACAAGTTCATTGCACTTGACATCTTGATCTTCTAGCTCTGATATCACTTTGTTAGAAACACGAGGGCCTTTTAGGCTTATACTTGATGAAGAGAGGAACACTTTAGAGAACTTTCTCAATGTAACTTTATTGCTTAAGCTTTGCTTAGGTACATCGAAATGCATTACACTAACATCTATTTATACTACTCCAAGGAAGATTCTAGAACCGAGATACTTCCATGGATATTCTAACATAATCTAGATTATTCTAAACACATCATCATCCTTGATGCGTGGGAATCGCAACAGGCTTTACCTCTCGAGGGATCTCGAGAAGCTTACAACCCCCACCAGGCAGTGTACCTGATCGTTGTAGTATAGTATAGTGACAAGTACCGGGGGATTGATCGTTCAGCTTAGGAATAGTGTCGCTAGGATTAGAAAGCCTAAATTACTAGTTCTAAAGGTGAGGGATGATTATTTTTGTGTTTTTATATTTTTTTAGAAAGCAATTAAAATCTCGGGGTTTTGAAAGAGTGGGCGGAATTAGTTGCTATTCAACTAACCCAAAACTAAGATGCAATCAAAATAAAATACTAAAAATGAAAATAAACTAATTTATACTAAGGTTGTGAGCAGTAATTGGAGAAAATGTGTTTACTTAGATTTCTCTACTCCCTAGATATCTTTTACACGTTAATTACTTGTTATAATTGCATGGATGACGGATTGTATTCCTTAATACCATTCATGGGGTGGCATACATAACTCCTCAATTCTATGAGCTCTTATCTCCTCCTACACCATGCCCAGCACAACTATAGGGATTGTAAACAGTGGCTCATGCATTAAATACAACTAATAAAGACCTAGTACGCCTCGGTTCATGTTTCTTAAGACGTTCAAGCATATTACCATTTGGAGATCTGCCAGTTTTCTTAAGCCTAACATATAAAATCATTCATCCAAGACAAGAATAAACAAGTAATCAACACATAATCAATATCTAGGTTTCATTAGATCTAAGCAAACACAAGAGAGATCTAGCCTAGCATAATGGAATTGAGACAAGAACAAGATATAGACAACCAACACATAGACATATTGATTGAATTAGAAGAACACTTATCTCAATTACAATGCAAGGTATCAAGGGTTTGGAACCCTTAAAAAACCTGTAAAAGTTGCACCAAAATCGTCTTTAGGGTTTCTCCCAAAACTTCTCTCCTAATGTGAAAAACTAGAAAACTAGAAAACTTCTCTCCTAAATCGTCAAGAACAAAGGTGTGACGCCGTCATCTCGCCGCCAAATACTTCCTCGGACGGCCTTGATCTACTTCTGACGACCTGCGTGACGCCGTCATGAGCTACGGATTTTAATTCTTGGGGTTTGACGCCGTCATGAGTTTACTCTTGACGCCTTCATGTACTGTTCCAGCATGGAAAATTGAGACTTTGCCGTTTTCTTCACTTTTATGCTCCAAAAACGTCCAAAATGGCTTCTTTTTCAGAATTCACTCTCCAAGTACCTAAAATCACAAAAGGAACGATTTAGGGCAATATTTGATCAAATAAAGTTGGATTCGGGCTTAAATGACCCCCTAAAAACGGACCATTTTTAGCCTCATCATATACCCTTACACTTGAGATTTGCTTGTCCTCAAGCAAATGCGCTTTTATTCTACTCAAAAGACAAGTTAGGGGTCATTTAACACTAATATAAAAGTAATTACAACAAATAATCGTTCCACTAAAGACCAATAGACAAGCACGGAGGTCATACACTAGCACCTCACAAATAGTGTTTAGATACCCACATCTCTCGGGTGTAATAAAGTAATATAACATTATGGAAATGGAAGATATCTCTCACTACCTGTCATAGCAAAATAGATTACCATAGGCTTGGGAAAGGATCAAACCTCCACCACATGGCATAAGCACCTAGGATAAACTATCAAAGAGGTCTTTTAAAGGGTTGTAACGTTAGGTATAGGGATATGAATTACACGGTTTTGTTGGATAAATGAAGTTTTACTGGTGGCGAGTTAACAATCTTAGTTAATTACATGAACAAGATGGCGTTGCTAAGCCAAGACTAGACTCGACTTAAGCTAATAAATGAAAAATAACAAAAACATAAAATAAACATAGAATAAAAACGGGATGGTAGTCCGTATGTTTTTTTTTCTCTTTTCTTTTTTTTTTCTATTTTTTTTTCTTGATTTTTTTTTTTTTTTTTTTTTTTTTTTTTTTTTTTTTTTTTTTTGCATACACTCTTACCCTACCATCCAAAATAATACATCATAGGGGATGAGAGTTCCCCTTACACTTGAATCTTTACATACTTTACATTAAACTAATCTAATGACTCGAATTAAGAAAATCAAAACACTTGGAGCACTTTTAAGATTAACGTACATATGGGGGTAATAAATGATGTTCTTCCCCATTACTCCATAAACAAGTACTTACCCATGAGTCCCAATCGTCCCAAAACAATATGTACAAGGATATGACTCGACTTAGCAACCATGTAATCAATTAGAAAGTTAACTTAGGGTTTAACAAATAACAATAATGCACTAAAAATGAGCGCATACACGGAAGGCTAAGGCAATTTGGGTGTACATTTAAGTGGAGTGTAACAAATTCTTCCTTTAAGTAAGATGCTTAAAGTTAGAAACGAAAAGATAGGGTCGGAGGGGTGTACTAGGGGTATCGTGTACTAAAAATGAGTACAACGCTAAGGGTGTGGGAAAAATTAGTTGACTTAACTAGCCAAGTAATATGACTTAAATGGTCAAGTAATTATGATACGGGTTTAACACAAGGGTGATCCTAATGCCTCTTATCATGTAGTAAATCCTACCACACGAATGTAGTCTCACTAGCGGTCTCGGGATGCATCACTAACGCAAGTTCTAGAATCTAAATGCTACTGGTACACTCATAAGCACTAATAATGAATGCTTTTCCTATCAAATCTAAAGGCGAACCTCACATTTTTGGGTGGAAAATTTTTTTGAATATACGGTTATGTGCTAGTCATACAATCTCCTATCCATGAGACGCTTGCTATGGCTAAAGTTTCACTCCTAAATGTTGTAAAAAATTTTAAATTTGGCGCTAAAATTGCACTAACAAGTATTTCTCATAGTTTTATTACACATCTACCTTTAAACAAAACAAACTCAAGCGAAAGTGCATATGTAAGGTATCATCTTTTTACCCTCCCCTTACACTTAAGATGAACATTGTCCCCATTGTTCAAGTAAAGAATGTAAAAGTGAAAAAGTAAAGAGAATGAAATCAAATACTCCCCTGATTCGCTCAGTGTGGATTATAGATTGGCCAGGTTAAATCTTCCTCCAAGAAAATGAAACAATCAAAGCTTCCCTTCCAGAATATAAATCATCTTCTTGTCATACATAACCTGTAAATCCTGACAAAAATAGACAAGACAACCTCGCGTAAAATCGGCGGCATCCTATATAAGTTACTAAATCCTAGAAAACAAGATAAGATATAATGCTTGTGGAATGAAGTTTGCAGATCTCCTGGAGATTATAAAACTTAATAATCCACAAAAACCATAAGACTCCGTTAGAAAAACAAAACCGGTAAAATTTCCAGATTTTAACTCCTGACGCCGTCAAGAATAAACCCCTGACGCCGTCAGAATGGACCTGCATAAATTCTTATGTTAAATTTCCGGAAAATTTCTGGAAAAACTTGGTTCTACTTCCTGGAAAATCCTGCAAAACTTCATTATGACTCAATACAAGCATTTGACTCTAACAAATACGAATATACATGCTCATTTAATATTGTGGAGAATCATGATCGGTTTGTTTCTTAAAAACATATTTGGGGTTTCCCCTTACACTTATCTTTTGCAAAAAATACTTTTAGGTTGGAGTTAAGACTAGGCTAAACAACAAAGTAAAGTATTTTCACATTTTAATTGAGAAACATGATCAACCAACAATAAAAATAAAACATGCATACGGAAGCAAATAACAAACAAACAAATAAAAATCACACAAAACATGGGTTGCCTCCCAAGAAGCGCTTTTCTTTATTTACGAGTCTTGTAGCTAGACTCAAGGCTATGGGTTACTACGTGATACGGGTGAGTTCCTCATTGAGGACATCTTTGGGATCAAACTTAGGTTTCAACTTCCTATCGGTTTCCTTAGTGTGGTATGACCTTTCAAACTTTTCTCCATCCGGATCATACAAAGTCATTCTAATATGCCATGACCCGTCGCCTTCTTTAGGTGGCTTGTCCCACCTCCATTTACACTTATCTCCCTCTCTTTTCCATTTATTCCTTTCTATGTTGATGGGCATTACACTTAATAACTCAATCATCTTCCTAAAGACTAAGGGGTCCTCAAAGGGGTCTAGCTCTTCATCTCTAGCTATGAGTTGTTCTACCGAATGTGTCTTTTCAACAAAGTCTTTTTCTAGATAGAATGGGCATTGAGGTCCTATAAAGTTCCTTTCTATCCAAGGTCCATATCTAGACGGTCTCCTATTCATCTCTACCCAATGCGGTGTTGGTTCATCATCACAATCATAACTATGCTTCTTTACATCGTACACCGACCAAGTATCACCTTCACCTACCGCTATCTTGGATTCCTTGCAATCTATCATGGCACTAGCGGTTGCTAAAAATCCTCTTCCTACCAATAATGGGCATGTAGTGTCACTAACCATGTCTAGGACGTGAAAATCCGCTAATATAGCTAACTTTCCTACGTGAACAACTACATCCTTAATCATTCCAACCGGGTGGGCAATACTCCCATCCGCTAGCCCTATCAATACCTCCGTTTCCTCTAACTTTCCTAGCTTAAGAGCGGTGAATAAGGATAGGGGAATCAAGTTGAGGCTTGACCCTAAATCGGCTAGTGTGTCGAAAGCTTCGGATCTTCCTATCTTACAAGGCAAAACAAATATACCCGAATCATCAAGCTTTTTAGGCAACTTGTTTTGAACGAAGGCGGTCCCATTTTTACCTAGCTTACACTTCTCATATTTTTCTAGGAGGGCACTATAGTAAGGAGCACGCGCTAAGACATCAATGACGGGTCGTTCAAGGTGAAGTTCTTTGAATTCATCGTCAAGGTCTTGCGTAAGAGGTGTTTCAACTATGCTTTTGATCGGCTTTATAATGGGTGTTTTATTTGATTGGTCCTTTTGGGGAACTTGGTTTTGTTTGAAACACGTGCTCGTTGATTTAACCGAGTAGTATTGTGGACACGAAGTGGGTGACGAAACTGAGGATATGGAATTAACGGTTAGTTTCGGATTCTTGACCGTGTCGCTTGGGAGTGCTCCCATTTCTCGGTCATTGAGAACTTTCAACAATGCATCAATTCAAGTGGTCATCTCGCTTTTCTTTTGTTTGAAATCGGCTTCAAACTTAGATATGCGAGCTTCTTGAGATGCCATGAACTTTGACATCAATCCTTCAAGATTGTCGGTACTACCATAGTTGTTAGAAGGATTGTTGTTGAATGTACGGTTGGATGGTGGACCGCTTGGTTGGTAACGATTAGGCGGATTGGAAGAATTAGGTTGATTTTGTTTCCACCTAAGGCTTGGGTGATTTTTCCATGAGGGGTTGTATGAATCACCGTAAGGGTTTGGCTCGGTCTTGAAAGTGTACCACTTATCTCCCGCTTCGTTGGTACGCGTGGATGCGTAGTCCGCAAAAGCTGTTCCGGGGAGTTCCATACAATCACGAGTGTCATGGGGACCACTACATAATTCGCATGAAGAAGTGATTTTGTTCACTTGGCTTGAAGGCTTAGGAGCATCGTAAGATTTCATGAGAAACTTGACTTGGTCCTCAAGTTCCATGATCCTACGGTCGGGAGTGCTAGAGTTGTTCGAAGGCAAAGATATTGCCTTGACCATTTTGTTCAAATCACGGGGATCGTTCCAACTTTCGTTGTCATAGAGAGCAAGATCTTCTGTGAGTTCCCATGATTGTTCCGCACTAAGATCACGTAGCTTACCACCGGCCGATTGGTCAATGGCTCGCCTCGTGGAGATGTCGATATGGTCATAAAAGATTTGGACTTGGAGCCAAAGATCTATGCCATGATGAGGGACTTTTTGGAGTAAGTCCTTGAAACGAGTTCATGCTTCATAAAGAGATTCATTTTGACGTTGTTGGAACATCAAGATGTCATTTCTAAGCTTAGTAGTTCTCCCCGGTGGGAAAAATTGAGCAAGGAAACGAGTGGTGAGATCATCCCATGTGGTGATGGACCCCGCGGGTAAATGCTCAAGCCATTGACTAGCTTGATCCCGTAGAGAGAATTGGAATAGGCGTAAACGGGTAGTCTCTCTAGTTTCAACACCTAGGTCTATGGAGTCTACGATTTTGAGAAAGTCCTTAAGATGTTGGTTTGGATCTTCGGAACGAAGTCCATGGAATGCACATCCGCTTTGCACCAACCGGATGGTGTCGGATCGCAAGGGGGTCACATTGGCTCCGGTGAGCTCAATGGTGTTTCGGTAGCCTTGGTGGCTAGGTCGGGAATACTCTCCTAAGGTTCGGGGCCTAAGGGGTTCTAATGGTGGGTTTTGTTGTGGTGGGATGACGGGTTCAAAGATGTTACCACCAAGAGTTACGAACAAAGGCACAAAGAAATAAGATAGACTAAACAAGACCTAAAAATAAAAATAAAATCATACTAGAAAGGAATCTAGCAAGTAGACCTAATAAAAAGAAATCCTAACCTAGACAATAACTATTCCCCAGGCTGCGGCGCCAAAAACTTGATGCGTGGGAATCGCAACAGGCTTTACCTCTTGAGGGATCTCGAGAAGCTTACAACTCCCACCAGGCAATGTACCTGATCGTTGTAGTATAGTATAGTGTCAAGTACCGGGGGATTGATCGTTCAGCTTAGGAATAGTGTCGCTAGGATTAGAAAGCCTAAATTACTAGTTCTAAAGGTGAGGGATGATTATTTTTGTGTTTTTATATTTTTTTAGAAAGCAATTAAAATCTCGGGGTTTCGAAAGAGTGGGCGGAATTAGTTGCTATTCAACTAACCCAAAACTAAGATGCAATCAAAATAAAATACTAAAAATGAAAATAAACTAATTTATACTAAGGTTGTGAGCAGTAATTGGAGAAAATGTGTTTACTTAAATTTCTCTACTCCCTAGATATCTTTTACACGTTAATTACTTGTTATAATTGCATGGATGACGGATTGTATTCCTTAATACCATTCATGGGGTGGCATACATAACTCCCCAATTCTATGAGCTCTTATCTCCTCCTACACCATGCCCAGCACAACTATAGGGATTGTAAACAGTGGCTCATGCATTAAATACAACCAATAAAGACCTAGTATGCCTCGGTTCATGTTTCTTAAGACGTTCAAGCATGTTACCATTTGGAGATCTGCCAGTTTTGTTAAGCCTAACATATAAAATCATTCATCCAAGACAAGAATAAACAAGTAATCAACACATAATCAATATCTAGGTTTCATTAGATCTAAGCAAACACAAGAGAGATCTAGCCTAGCATAATGGAATTGAGACAAGAACAAGATATAGACAACCAACACATAGACATATTGATTGAATTAGAAGAACACTTATCTCAATTACAATGCAAGGTATCAAGGGTTTGGAACCCTTGAAAAACCTGTAAAAGTTGCACCAAAATCGTCTTTAGGGTTTCTCCCAAAACTTCTCTCCTAATGTGAAAAATTAGAAAACTATATAAAGGAAAATCGGGGTGACGGCGTCAAGAACAAAGGTGTGACGCCGTCATCTCGCCGCCAAATACTTCCTCGGACGGCCTTGATCTACTTCTGACGGCCTGCGTGACGCCGTCATGAGCTACGGATTTTAATTCTTGGGGTTTGACGCCGTCATGAGTTTACTCTTGACGCCTTCATGTACTGTTCCAGCATGGAAAATTGAGACTTTGCCGTTTTCTTCACTCTTATGCTCCAAAAATGTCCAAAATGGCTTTTTTTCCAGAATTCACTCTCCAAGTACCTAAAATCACAAAAGGAACGATTTAGGGCAATATTTGATCAAATAAAGTCGGATTCGGGCTTAAATGACCCCCTAAAAACGGACCATTTTTCGCCTCATCAATCCTTATCCTAATTCTAGATAATTTTATCTAGATATTTCTATCACACTTTGCTACAATATTCTACACACTTCTATGGATATTTTTTAGGATCATTCTTCGCCATTCTAGAATCTTCTTCATCACGGGCTTGGGCTTTTACTGATAGTCCAATCTTTATTGGACTAAATCAAGTTTATGATCCAACAATTAATAATGGAGCCAAAGGTGGACATATTCTTAGTGTTGGTACATATTGTCTATGGAGGACTGCAAGTATATTGCACATAATCCATTAAGTACTATATTTGTTTCATGAATGGGCAAATTCGGCTTGTGTTAATGAAGAAACTAAACATTATTTTCACTAACCTTTGCAGTGGTCTTAGAGTTTCTTTAATGAACATCAAGCATTTCGTTGAAGCTATGATTTCAGCATCCGTAGTAAATGAGATTATAGACCATGTCCCAGCAAAGACTCGGCAACAGCAGTTCACAGATGGTAACAGTAATCTTGAAAGATCTAAAGTTCAAATCTTTGATCGTCATCTCAAACGCGAACAAGTAAATATTAGATGAATAATTTAGTTGGCCCAAGCCCGACTTGTGGGTTGGGACCATTAGGGTTTCCAGGTATATTGCTTTATAAATATCTGATGAATAAACATTATAGTCTACGGATTTCTATCATTCTAACATGGTATCGGAGCAGGTCTGATCCTCAGACCTAGGTGGCTATGTTGAGCCGCCTACCTAAACCACCCCGTCAAACCCTAATCACAAAAGAAAAACACATCATTCGAGGAAAAGATGTAACACATTCGAAGGTAACTGACATCATTCTCGATGAAAACCACTCACAGCTAGTTGAGAGATTAGTCATCAAAAATGGAGCACATAGGGTATGAAGATTGTTAAAGATGTAACACATTCCAAGGCTTCGTAAATGGTTTTCGATTTCTTTCAATGATTTATTTGTCATACTGTTATGAATATGAATTGCTTTTGATGCTTTACAGATTAAAAAAAAGTATTAGTTATTTAATTGTTTGTTTTGTTTTTTATGTCGAATCCAGGGTATTAATTCCCGAGACGACTTTTGCTGGTGTCGAATCTAGGGTATAAATTCCTGAGACGACTTCTGTTGGTGTCGAATCCAGGGTATCAATTCCCGAGATGACTTTTATTGGTGTCGAATCCAGGGTCTCAATTCCCGAGACGACTTATGTTGGTGTCGAATCCAGGGTATCAATTCCCAAGACGACTTTTGTTGGTCTCTAATTTGCTGTTTTCGTTTATTTTTGTTTTGGGTTATCCCGTTTTATTTTTGGTTTATTGTTTTAAATTTTGATGAGGTGAAAAGTGTACTGCTTTTAAGGGGTCATTTAAGCCCGAATTCGAGATTATTTGATCAACTATTGCCCTAAATCGTTCCTTTTGTCATTTTAGGTACTTTTGAGAAAAATTCTGGAAAAGGAAGCATTTTGAATGTTTTTGGAGCATAAAAGTGAAAAAAACGGCAAAGTCTCAAAATTCATTGCTGGAACAGTACCTGACGACGTCAAGCTACAACACATGACGGCGTCAAGAGGTGGATGTGGAAATTATAACGTGACGGCCCAGAGTGTTTTCTTTGTTAGTAACCTGACGGCGTCACCAAGGCCGTCCGGGTCCAAATATTAGTGATGGCCTAGAGCTTATTTCTACATGACGGCGTCAGAAGTGGATATAGGCAATACGAATTTCAACTCGGCGGCGAGTTGACGGCGTCAGAGGCTAACACATGACGCCGTCAGGATGCTTAGTCTATATATATATTTTTCCAATTTTTCATTGTAAGGTGTGGAACTTTTGTGGAACAAGTTGTGCACAAACCCTAGGTCGAATTTCCTGCATATTGAAGAGGTTTCAAACCCTTCTTTCTTCCATGTTTGAATAAAGATAAGTACTTCAATAATCATTCAATATGTCTATGTATTGTTTGATTCTATCTTTTATGTTTATCTTTCTTTTAACATTTTAGGCTAGGTTTTTATTGTGTTTGCTTAGATGTAGTGAAACCAAGATGTTGATTAAGGGTTGATTGATTGTTTATAATTGTTACGGATGATTGTATTCGATGTTAGGCTTAAGAAAACTGGCAGACTTCCATTGGTAACTTGCTTGAACGTCTTAAGAAACATGATCGGAGGTATACTACAATTTTTTATTGTATTTAATGCATAAGTGAATTCTAATGATCCCATGTTAGGAGCTTTTAACAGCTCGACATAGGAGTGAAGTAGGATCTTATATAGTTAGGGAATATTGTACACGACCCTACGACTAGTATTAAGGAATATAACCCGTCATCCATGCAATTGTAACAAGGTAATCAACCGGTAAAAGATATTTAGGGAGTAATGAAATCTAAGTAAACACAACTTTTCTCATTATTGTTTCCACCACATTAGCATATTAGCTTAATTTTTATTTCTTTTATTTTATTTTGATTGCATTGGTAGTTAATTGGGTTAGTTGGCTAACAACTAATTCCGCCCACTTCTTCAAAACTCGAGATTTTACTTGCTTTTTATAAAATATAAAAATACAAAAAGAATTATCCCTCACCTCTAGACCTAGCTTAGTATGCTTTCTAATCCTAGCGATACTATTCCTGAGTTGAACGATCAATCCCACGGTACTTGTCACTGTACTATACTATAACGATCAGGTACACTGCCTAGTGGGGGTTGTAAGCTTCTCAAGATCCCTTGAGAGGTAAAACCTGTTGCGAGGGCGCAATTCCCACGTCAAGTTTTTGGTGCCGCAGCCCGGGGAATAGTTATTGTCTAGGTTAGAATTTCTTTGTATTAGGTCTACTTGCTAGATTCCTTTCTACTTTTCTAGTAAGATTTTTATTTTTATTTTTAGGTTTTCTTTAGTCTATCTTATTTCTTTGTTTTCTTTGTTCGTAAACTATCTCGATGAATAATAATAGCATTGATCATTTGATTCCTGCTATTCGTGTTTTTCGTCGTAGGATTTTCCAAATGCCCGCCCCAATCCCTTTAGTGGAAAATGAGAACCCACCTAACCTCTCGCCTAACCATCACTTTGACAATAATTCTGAGAAGGAGGAGTCTGACCATGATAATGACCATAGGGCTAGTCGTTTTTACTATTCGGACTCCGATGAGGACCTAGATGATGGTGACGTAATTAATGAGGATAGGACGGAAGATGATGTGGACCCTCTTAGGTATGTCGACCTTAGAACAAGGATTGAGAATGATAGCTCATTTAATATGCAGTATCCTTGTAAAATTAGATTTAGGAGCTTTGATGCCCACCTTAACTCATCTCTACCAATGAACATAATCTCGCGTAGTGAATACAATAAAATTATGGTAGATGAGTTAGAATACAAAGGAGATAATATTGTTTCTAGGGCAATGATATTGCATGTGTTTGTAGGAAGCTTTGTTTATCTGGTTGAGTTCATGGTTATGGAAAATCTAGGAGAATTTATCGATAGTAAGTTAACCCAAGTTGTGTTTGGAAAACCCTTCAAAAGGTTAACCAACCTTGACGAAAAACTTATGGAAGGGTTAATTACATTCTCAGATGGGGATGAAGATTTTGCTTACCAAATGCCCTGTGCACACCCTAGGTTCAAGGATTTTTCTATGGAGAAATGTAATAGGTATCCACCCCTTGAAATTCTAAGTGAGAATGATAAAAGGAAAGGGCTTAAATATCCTCATAAAAAGAATAAAAGGTATTATCGCGGATGTTTAGAGCTAAGTGACAACTATAAGAAAGATGAGGTGACTATTAGATGGCTCACACTTGGGTTTGTGAGCATAAGCGACACACGATAGCCCATGACCTTGAGTCTAGCTACAAGAGTAGTAAATAAAGAAAAGCGCTTCTTGGGAGGCAACCCATGTTTTGTGTGTTTTTATTTGTTTCCGTATGCATGTTTTATTTTTATTGTTGGTGGATCATGTTTCAAACTAAATTGTGAAAATGATTTATTTTGTTGTTTAACTTCTTCTTAACATCATATAAAGGTATTTTGCAAAAGCTAAGTGTAAGGGAAATCTAAATTTGTTTATAAGAAAGAAAATGATCATGATTCGCCACAATATTAAATGAACATGTATATTAGTATTTGTTAGAGTCAAATGCTTGTATCGAGTCATAATGATGTTTTGCAGGATTTTCCAGGAAGTAAGGCATGAGTTTTTCCAGAAATTTTCCAGAAGCTTAACATAAGATTTTTCCAGAAACATTCTGACGGCGTCAGGAGTTACAACCTGACGGCGTCAGGTACCAAAATTCTGAAAAGTTTTGCGAGTTTTGTTTAAACCGGAGTCTAAAAGTTTTTGTTGATTCTTTAGTTTTATAAACTTCAGGAAATATGCAAACATTCATTCCACAAGCATTATATCTTAAATTGCTTTATAGGATTTGTTAGTATATATAGATTTCCGCCGATTTTACGCGAGGTTGCCTTGATTGTTTTCTCAGGTTTAACAGGTTATATATGATAAGAAGATGATTTATATTTCTAGAAGGGAAGCTTTTAACATTCATTTACTTGGAGGAAGATCTAACCTTGTTGACACACTATCCACACCGAACGAATCAGGGGAGTATTTTTTTCATTCTTTTACCTATTTTACTTTTACATCCTTTAATTCAACATTGGGGACAATGTTCATCCTAAGTGTAAGGGGAGGGTAAATGATGATACCTTATATAATACAATTGCACTTGAGTTTGTTTGTTTGATGGTAGGTGTGTAATAAAACTAAGAGAAATACTTGTTAGTATAATTTTAGCGCCAAATTTAAAATTTTTTACAATATTTAGGAGTGAAACTTTAGCCTTAACAAGCGTCTCATGGATAGGAGTTTTATGACTAGCACAAAACCGTACCATTCAAAAAATTTTCCACCCAAATATGTGAGGTTTGCCTTTAGATTTGATAGGAAAAGCATTCATTATTAGTGCTTATAAGTGTACCGGTAGCATTTAGATTCTAGAACTTGCGTTAGTGATGCATCCCGAGACCGCTAGTGAGACTACATTCGTGTAGTAGGATTTACTACATGATAAGAGGCATTAGGATCACCCTTATGTTAAAACCGTATCATAATTATTTGACCATTTAAGTCATATTACTTGACTAGTAAAGTCAATTAATTTTTCCCACACCTTAGCGTTGTACTCATTTTTAGTACACGATATCCCTAGTACACCCCTCCGAGCCTATCCTTTTGTTTATAACTTTAAGCATTTTACTTAAAGGAAGAATTTGTTACAACCCACCCAAATGTGCAACCAAATCGCCTTAGCCTTCCGTGTATGCATTCATCTTTAGTGCATTATTGTTATTTGTTTAAACCCTTAGTTAATTGTCTAATTGATTATATGGGTTCTAAGTCGAGTCATATCTTGTACATACTGTTTTGGGACGATTGGGACTCATGGGTAAAGTACTTGTGTTATTGATTAATGGGGAAGAACATCAAATTATTTCCCCATATGTGAATTAATCTTAAAAGTACTCTAAGTGTTTTGAGTATCTTGATTCGAGTCATTAGAGTAGTTTATTATAAAGTATATAAAAATTCAAGTGTAAAGGAAATTTACATTCCCTATGATGTATTATTTTGGATGGTAGGGCAAAAGTGTATGCAAAAAAAAGAGAAGAAAAAAGAGAAAAAGAAAAAAAGAAAAAACATACGGACTACCATCCCGTTTTATTTTATGTTTGTTTTATGTTTTTGTTATTTTTGATTCATTAGCTTAAGTCGAGTCGAGTCTTGGCTTAGCAACGCCATATTGTACATGTAATTAACCAAGATGATTAACTCACCACCAGTAAATATTGCATTTATCCAACAAAACCGTGTTTTCCATATCCCTACACCTAACGTTATAACCCTTCAAAAGACCTCTTTGATAGTTTATCCTAGGTGCTTACGCCAAGTGGTGGAGGTTTGATCCTTTCCCAAGCCTATGGTAATCTATTTGCTATGACAGGTAGTGAGAGATGTTTTCCATTTCCTTATTGTGATATATACTTTATTACACCCGAGAGATGTGAGTATCTAAACACTATTTATGAGGTGCTAGTGTATGACCTCCGTGCTTGTTTTTGGTTTTTAGTGGAACGACTATTTGTTGTAATTACTTTTATATTAGTGTTAAATGACCCATAACTTGTATTTTGATTAGAATAAAAGCGCATTTGCTTGAAGACAAGCAAATCTCAAGTGTAAGGGTATTTGATGAGGCGAAAAGTGTACTGCTTTTAAGGGGTCATTTAAGCCCGAATTCGAGATTATTTGATCAATTATTGCCCTAAATCGTTCCTTTTGTCATTTTAGGTACTTTTGAGGAGAAATCTGGAAAGGAAGCATTTTAGATGTTTTTGGAGCATAAAAGTGAAGAAAACGGCAAAGTCTCAAAATTCCTTCCTGGAACAGTACCTGACGACGTCAAGCTACAACACATGATGGCGTCAAGAGTGGCAAAAGAGGTGGATGTGGAAATTATAACGTGACGGCCCAGAGTGTTTTCTTTGTTATTGGCCTGACGACGACACCAAGGCCATCAGGGTCCAAATATTAGTGACGGCCCAGAGCTTATTTCTACATGAAGGCATCAGAAGTGGATCTAGGCAATACGAATTTCAACTTGGCGGCGATTTGGCAGCGTCAGAGGCTAACACATGACGCCGTCCGAATGCTTAGTCTATATGTATTTTTCCAATTTTTCATTGTAAGGTGTGGAACAAGTTGTGCACAAACCCTAGATCGAATTTCCTGCATATTGAAGGGGTTTCAAACCCTTCTTTCTTCCATGTTTGAATAAAGATAAGTACTTCAATAATCATTCAATATGTCTATGTATTGTTTGATTATATCTTATGTTTATCTTTCTTTTAACATGTTAGGCTAGGCTTTTATTGTGTTTGCTTAGATGTAGTGAAACCTAGATATTGATTATGGGTTGATTGTTTGTTTATAATTGTTACGGATGATTGTATTCGATGTTAGGCTTAAGAAAACCGGCAGACTTCAATTGGTAACTTGCTTGAACGTCTTAAGAAACATGATCGGAGGTGTACTACGATTTTTGGTTGTATTTAATGCATAAGTGAATTCTAATGATCCTATGTTAGGAGCTTTTAACGGCTCGACATAGGAGTGAAGTAGGATCTTATAGAGTTAGGGAATATTGTACACGACCCTACGACTAGTATTAAGGAATATAACCCGTCATCCATGCAATTGTAACAAGCTAATCAACCGGTAAAAGATATTTAGGGAGTAATGAAATCTAAGTAAACACAACTTTTCTCATTATTGTTTCCACCACATTAGCATATTAGTTTAATTTTCATTTCTTTTATTTTACTTTGATTGCATTGGTAGTTAATTGGGTTAGTTGGCTAGCAACTAATTCCGCCCACTCTTTCAAAACCCGAGATTTTATTTGCTTTCCATAAAATGTAAAAATACAAAAAGAATCATCCCTCACCTCTAGAGCTAGTTTAGTAGGCTTTCTAATTCTAGAAACACTATTCCTGAGTTGAATGATCAATCCCCCGGTACTTGTCGCTATACTATACTACAACGATCAGGTACACTGCCTGGTTGGGGTTGTAAGCTTCTCAAGATCCCTTGAGAGGTAAAACCTGTTGCGAGGGCGCAATTCCCACTTATCAAATTTGCTTTCTTTGTTTACTACTCCAGTTCGAGCTTTCGTTCGCCGCTCGAACTGCGGGGGAGTATTAGATGAATAATTCAGTTGGCCCAAGCCCGACTTGTGGATTGGTCCATTAGGGTTTCCAGGTATATTGTTTTATAAATACTTGACGAATAAACATTATAGTCTACGGGTTTCTATTAGATGAATAATTTAGTTGGCCCAAGCCCGACTTGTGAGTTGGGTCCATTAGGGTTTCTAGGTATATTGCTTTATAAATAACTGACGAATAAACATTATAGTTTATGGGTTTCTATCATTCTAACAGTAAACTATCTTTATGAATGGGTTTACTTAATAAGGGGGTGTTTGGGGCCGCTTATTTTTCTGCATATTATAAAAATAAGTACTTCTGGAAATGATTTTTGGATGTGCTTATTTTGTAAAAAAAATGCGACAATACTTCAAAAAATATATATTTGCCGAAATATTTTAGTCAAAATCATTTAAAAAAAATTATAAGTTAATTATGTTTGTAAGAAAGTAAAATCGTAGAAAAGGAAAATAAGCAATCCCAAGCACCACCTAAATGACAAGTAGTTGTTTTCATTGTAGGTATAGCTTAAAATTATATGATGAGGGGGAAATGGTGATTAATGTTGAACAAAATCAAATGGATCCTTTGTTTAGAGCAACAGCTCATGATGATGCTAGTTGTAAAACCGACTATTCTCCTTATCCAGGAAACATAAACCATGTAACATCCCATCTGAAGACATTTGTGTTTCCTTAATTGTGTTTCTTTAATATATCTAGCTGAGGTTATATTAATATGTAAGCTTTTAATTAGTTTGTCAAGGTTCATTGGTATCATCCCATTTGGACAAATTTATTTCTGTTTTGTAGATTGTTTGTTTGAATAAGTTGACGTGGTTGTGTCGTCTTATATTTGTTTGTTACAATATTGTTAAGAATTTTGGATGCATTTGCATCAAAATTTTAATGGAATGAACACTTTTGCTTATTCTTAATTTACATTGATGATTTTGTTACGTATACATATATTGTCATCATCATTATACAATAGTATAAACCCCGTTTATTGTTCATCATGAACAGTTTCTACAGTGTCGTATGTGAGTGTTGCTACAGGTACCTCATAACACACACACAAAACACACAGGCACATAGAAACTTCCACACATTTCTCCATCCTCCCTCCTCTCCCAATCCGTCTTCTCCATCCTCCCTCATCAAAAGCTGTGTTACTTTTTTCCTCACCACAAATTAGTCGTCGGCTAAGTTGGGTTTAATTGTTTCAGATCATAGATGGAAGCTACCAGATAATCAATCATCATCATCATCATCATCATCATCATCATCATCATCATCATAAATTAATGAATAATCGAAGTGGTGTTGAGGGTTTCAAGAAATGAGAAAATGGTGTTGTTTGAAGAAAATAGAGGTATCACAGCTGGATTTGGATTTTGGAGCTTTTATTTGAGGTAACATTATATGTTTATTAGTTTTGTGTTTGATTTGATTTATGTTGAATTGGGGTTTTTTTTTTCCTTCAGATTTTAGTAAAGATTTGGGGTCTCTACAGCAGCTTCCAATGGATTTGGGGTCTCGATTGTTTCTTTCATCAAAAAAACAAGTCTGATTTGTTGTGTCACGGTTCATAGGAGGTATGATTTTTTATTTTTTTTTTTTTTTTTTTTATGTTGCTGTTAATTTTTTCATCTTAGATTTAGGCCTTTATTGCTAAAATTGGTCTGATTATTGTCATTTTCTTCTAGGTTAGTATATTAGAGTTAATGTGTTTGGATTAAATTTGTGATAGCTCCACTATAAGATTTTCGTATTATAACCTAAAGTGACCCGTTTGTCCATTTTCGTTTTGAGATTGGCGCCTGTATAAGACTTTTCAAATTGTCTTATTCTTCTATTTTATGATTTCACTTTACTTGAAATGTGGTTATTAGGATGGAAAACGGGATACAATCAAGTGGAGTTTAGCTTTCGTTAGGGACTGAATGGATGTATGTTGTTGTGCAGGGTGGTTTATGTTCCCATAGGCCATAGTCAATATGAGGTGTTTTAGTTTTAGAAGATGTAAAGTGGCTCGCTTTGAAGATGAATTAGAAAGTGGGATTGCGGAGGATGTTTGGGATTGCTTATATTTTCGGGTTATTGGATTGGGTTTAGTTGCCGCAATTGTTGTTGAAGCCTGAAGATTTAATAATGTGTATTTTCTTATGACCCCATGATTTAAGTATAGTTTTCCTATAAATGGCTATTTATGAATTTTATGTGCTGGAACTTCAGTATGTTCCTGTTTGATTGTTTCATATCCCATATGCTAAATACTTTATATTATTTTAATCTGCTTTAAACACTTAATGTTGTAGGTACGAATGAAAGACAGGATAAGGGTGTCTACATCCTAAGATCATTATATTAGCAAGAGATTCAGCCGTATAATGGGAATAGTTTCAGTTCTTGACCTCAGCAACTCAGTCGAGGTGGAGTGGTTGAAGCCCTTACTGTCAATCATAATTCTTATTGGAAAGATTAAAAAGGTCGAATCGAAAACATGGTAAGAATCATTCTTTTATGAATTACGAAAACTTATAAAAATTAAATTTGGTTATAATAAATTAGTAATGTGCAAAAACTGAAAATCTTTCGACAGACGCGTCTCTACCTGCTGGAGGTTTGTTACCTTTACATTGGTTATACAAGTATTAGTAACGTACGTATGTTAAAAATGTTAATTTTTCTCTGATTTTATGCAGGCCAACCTCCTTTGGCACTTTTAGGTGGTCAGAATTCTTTCAAGAATTAAATGGCAACAAAGGTGTTCAATCAATGTTATAGAGCTTGGTAAGCTTAACGTATGTCAAACAAGTGCATCAGTTTTTGTAGCTTCTTGGCTTATCAAGCAACTCCTGTTATCCCGCTATCATGTCTTAGGCACTGTTAAAGACCCTGGTATTTGTATTCTCAGCTTCACTTTATGCATACAGAACATGGTACTTGACTGATCCTATTTTGTGGTTTAAATTTATAGGAAATAACACGAAAGTACCTCACTTATGGAACCTACAAGGGGCAAAGGAAAGGCTTCGTTTAGTAAAAGCCGAATTAACAGAAGATGGAAGCTTTGATAATGCAATCATGGGATGTGATGGTGTCTTTTACATGGCTTCCCCTGTTCTTGGACAACCTACTCAGGTATGTTTGTATGCTCATACATCGTGTTTCTGACTTGACTTTTCATTAGGTTACTGTCCCAAACGAAACTCCAATATGTGATATTTTAGTTTAAACTGTAATTTTATCAACATGTCATCTTTTTTTCAGTACCTTGACTGCCATACTATGGCATTGTTATTAGTCACAAGAATACTTGGCATATTTTTTTTTGTATCAATTGGTTCTATGGAAATAATAGAGATTAGTGACGTTTTTCCTGGGTAAATAATGATGTCCTACAGAGAAAGCGATGATTTGTTATGCATCACTCACTAAAAGGTGTGATCTTAACTATTAAGTTGGTTTCAAGAATTTAACAAAATTTCTAACCCCGGTAACAATTGTAGGGACAATTTTATATTTTTTTTACCCTTACTCTGTGTATACCTCTATCTATTTTCATGTTTCACTTATAAGATTTTGGATCGCAATGGTTGATGAGGAGACCTTCCAAAAGTTTTTTCACACATATAATCCAAAATGTTTTTGTTAATAAAAATATCGCCTAAAAACGTTATCTATATTTTACGATCTTTGCTCAGTTTTGTTAATGACAAAGTATGAAGTTTAGCTATAAGTAAATCATCACTTTAAGTGTTTAAGTCTTGTTTAACTAAGGTTAACATTACCTTTTAAACAAAACATTGTGTTTATTTCTTAAACTAAAATGAGTCTTGTCACATCATATTTATTTCTTTATATAGTAAGGTCACATCACATTTAGGCCAAGTTTTGTCATGATGCATTTATGGAAAGAAATGTGTTTGACTAACTTTGTTGTTGCTTGCAAGCTTTGTATTTGACTTGTTATTATGAGATGTGACATTGTTTGGTTGCTAGGAGTTATGAGACAAGACCTTGTTTGGTTTGCAAGATTTATTGCAAAACCAACTGCAGCCCTGGCGGTACCCTGGGGGTACACGGGCGGAACCCTTTTGAGGGGTCCGCCTGATCCGCCAGACCTGCAGAATTGTTTGCTATAAATACCAAACTATTTGTTAGTTTTTGGCAACCCTTTTAGGACATATATTCACATACTCTCTCAACTAACTCAGTAACCTTTTGATTTGTGATTCTCTTATGTAGCAAGGGACTTCACAAGATCATTCAAGAAGTTACAAGCTTCAACTCTAAATTTGCAAGTCTTGATAGCTTGGTCATGTATAAGCTTTGATAGTTTGTACTTCATGTGTGTCATGTATATAGAAGTAAGTGGTTAGTATTTTAGGCCTCAAAATACGTAGTGTGTCGGGAGTTGTTGTACCCTTGTAAAAGAACTAACGGGAGTGGTTGTACCCTTGGAAAAGAACTCGACATCTAGCTTTGTGTCGGTAAAAGTGTAAGCAACGAACGGGAGTGGTTGAACCCATGTAAAAGAACTCGACATTTAGCTTAGTGTCGGTAAAAGTGTAAGCGACGAATGGGAGTGGTTGTACCCTTGTAAAAGAACTCGACATCTAGCTTAGTGTCGGTAAAAGTGTAAGCGACGTTGTAAAGGTTTTCTCCGCCGGTGAAAGGAGCTTGTTGATTAGTGCTTATAACTCTCGAGTTGGAAACTCGGGGCGTGGATGTAGGGCAAGGAAAAAGAGTCCTTGTAGCCGAACCACGATAAACAATCGTGTTGTGGTTTGATCATTTCTTTATTTATCTTTGCTTATTACATGTTGTCTTTTAGTTATAATTGCTAATCACATATAAAGCTTTCCAAAATAATTAAAACAAGTAAAGTTGTATTTATATCTTGAAACAAATGTAAAGCTTTTCAAAGAACTAAAACAAACAAAGTTAGGATAATCACAAGTAAAGCTTTTCAAAGTATGAAACAAGTAAAGTTAGAATTGTTATTCACATGAAAAGCTTTTCAAAGAATTAAACATATAAAGTTGTGTTTATATCTTTAAGCAAACATAAAGAATCTAAAAGGATATTCAAGTTAAAAAGGATTTAAAAAGCGGTAAACTATTCAACCCCCCTTCTAGTTTTTCAGAATTGGCATCAGGAGCTACGTTACTCAAGATCTTTAAAATAGAATGTATTTTAGAACTTGGATCGATCCATGGATTTTGAAAATCTCAAAGAAGGGCAATCTATTCAAAACCAACCGCTATTTGTAATAGAAAACTTACTTGAATGGAAAAGTAATTTTGAAAACTATGTAAAATCAATTGATCAAGATCTTTGGCATATTAATTCTTTTGGTAATTTCAAATCAAAGAAAACAAGTTTTTGAAAACCAAGATAACTAACTTAAACTTGGTAAAAATACTAAAGCTAAAACAATGATTTATAAAGCTTTAGTACCAAATATGAAAGAATGATATTTAGAAAAATATGTTAAATTTTCATCAAGAAATATGCCAAGCCAAAGATGATCAAGTTGATCTCACAAATGTATTAGAAATCTTAGATATATTAATTGATTGATTTTTAGTTGAGATGAATACATGTACTACTAGTTTAAATGTTTTAAATGAAGGTGTAAGTGAAGATGATATACTCATGATGAGCTCTTAGTGGACTTGCTTACGATTCATGGAATAACACGGATGAAGATGAAGTCAACCATCCGGTTTGTGATTCTAAACTAGATAAAACATCAAGCAAGGTACACTTTGAAACTAAACGCTTTTGCTTTGACAAATTTATCCTAGAGTTTTCTAAACTAGAAAATGAGTCTAAACGTTTATGCAACATGGACCTAAAAATTATCTCCAAGAACGAGTCTTCAAAATCTTTTAAGAATATCTTTGAAAAGGAAATCTTGTTAGAAGATAAAATGTCTAGAATTGAGAGTAATGTTGTAATTGATCTAGAATGTAAATTGTGTCTAGATTACAAACATAAAATTAAAATGCAAAATGAGAAAGGAAAAATATTAGTTAAATTTGATGAAAGCTCAAAATCTTTTGAAATATTGTTGAGGAGTCAAAGGTTGTTTAAAGATAAAACCGAACTAGGTTTTAACTCAAAAGCACCATTAACTAATAAAACAAAGCAAGTTAAAATTGTCAAACCTAGAAGAGAGATTTAGAGATAATTCAATCTCTAATAGAAACTCATGATAAAAGGATTAAGATTATCATTTTCTATGCTTTTATATGATTGTCTAACCTTCTTGGATACATGAGTTATTGAGTTTCAAAGCGTGTCATCAAACCAAGTTTTTACGAGAAGTGCTTATCCTCTTGATAACATTTTTATGCAATTTAAAAGGTACGCATTACTTCAACTCGGCTTTTATTGTCTCTTGTTTGTAGCATTATGTGTAGGATTATGTGTTATTAGTAATACTCTAAAAGTGTTTACTTGCTATTTGTAATAACTAATATTAGACTCTATGTAACAAGGAATTTCGTCATTAGTACTAGTAGGAGATATAAGGTGTTTTGGTTCTTTAACCATCTAGAGATAAACACGAAAAACTCTTGAGTATGTCTCACTCAAATCTTGCTTACAAGTAAGCTAACTAAGAATTTCCTAAGTGTTAAAATGTCTAACACTTTTGTGATGCTTGCAAAACAAACCTTTGTTAAAAAATTTTCTCAAACACCATACTTTGAGTCTTTAAATTGTGCTTTTCTTTAATCACTCCTTTATGATAATCTCACATAAAACACACAAGGTGAAATAAATCACATTAGCATACATTAGGATGTGTGAAAGAAAATGAGTTTTCAACATCTAGGATTTACTCATCAAATGTGACACATAGTCTCATGATGTTGTACCTCTTGGACTTTTTCAAAACAAATAGAGTTCATAGTGTCTTAAGTAAGAAAACCCAAAAAGTCGAGGAGTCGTTGAATACAACATTTAACGAGTGATCTCCTTCTTCTAAGATATCATCTTTGGTAGATGATAACTTAGTCGAAAGTTCAATGATGGCAACACAAGTATGTTGTGTAAAACATTAAGGATAAAAGTACAAAATAACATCTTCTCACCATGAGTCAAACATTGAATCAAGTAAAATTGACATAAGTTATAGAACTTGATTTATAGGTCATAGTTGTGTCTAAACAAATTCAACAAAAACAGTTTTTGGAATTTAAAGTAAAACAACTAGTTAAACAAAATAAATGTTTCAAAGAAATCATGTGATTATAAGTGTCAATATTTGAAAGTCTTTTTGATAATAAAAGCAAGCTTCAAAAGCAAGAGATTTTAACTTAAAGACATTCCTAGTTACTTTCTTGTTCTCAAATGGTTAGGTTATTGATGACTTTTCAAGAATGAGATTAGTAAATCCGTAGGTAAAACTAAACATAGAGAAATGTTCGGAAGACTACTTGTTCTCATAACAATTAGATCCAACATTATGTTTAGTTTTTGTCTATGTGCTCGTGTTTAAGAAGATCCTAAAACAACTCTTTAGTTGAGCTTATTTGATACATCATTAAGCACTACACAACTTAAATTATGGTCTCCCAAAAGAACGGGAATAGAAACCATAGTGTTTGACAAATGGAATTATGTCGGTAATAAGTTGATAAGAAAAGCTCAAGTGGTACTTGCACTTTTATACTTACTTACCCAATGATTCTCCAAAACGCGTATGAATCTCAAATTAGTATCGAATGGAAAAGCACATCAACAAGCTCCGCTTGAACAAGCAAACTCGCATCAACAAAGGAAGCATCGACTTCAGCGACAATTCAATTCATTATGTTCTTTATTGACATATTGTGATCCATCATCATCGTCTTGGTAAAAATGTTCATTGAGGAACATCTTAACTAAGAAAGTCTTATACGTTAACCATTCTATTAACGTTTTCACAAAATCTCTTGAATGAGAATCATTCATCATCCCTAGGCTTAGTCAAGAACTCATAAGACCAAAAACCTTAGTTTTGAACATTAGGATAAAACCACAAAAATCAAGACAATTCCTTTTAAGTTTTTCCCTGCAGAACCCACGACACCTTCAGACCATACGGGCGGAACCCATTTTTTGGTTCCGCCTGGTCCGCCAAACCTCAGATTGTTTAAACTTTTTATTTCAAAGCCAAACACCCTCTTAAATCTTAACAAAAACTAACAAACAGCATCACCCTCTCTAAAACACATATCCTCACGAATTTTAGGGCTTCTAATCCAATCTCTTCCAATCCAACTAATTTTGTAAGTATTCTAATCACAATTGCATTTTTAATTTAATTATAACATTTTTGCTTACAATCATTAACTAGAATCTTAGGGCTTTTGTATAAAACTTCATGATTCATGAAAAACTTGGTGGCTAGTCAATGATGTATTTCATTAGTTTAGAAATGTATCTTTTCATTGTTACTTTGATTTACCAAACACACCAAGTGCATTATTTTTCAAATTGCAACATAATTCATCACCACATTGTTAAAACAAATGAAAAACATCACTTGCATACTATCTCTTGAATGCTAAAGGGGATACATAACTAATATGTATTTTCGGGTACATTCAATCGAAGACACATTCAATTAGGAGAGTGTTGGTTATCTTTTGTTTTTACAACAAAAATTTGCATAACAAAATGATTTAGGAATCAAAATGAGTCAAGAGAACCATGTCTTCACATTGTTTTGCATATAGGAATATATTAAAACATCCTCGTTGTTAAAAGTCATTAACATAGAATTTTATGTTTTCTAGGAATCAACATGCCTCCCGCAAACAAATCCGATCACAAAAAAAACCCTTAAGTACATGCCCAAACACCATATGACCAAAGGTCTCAACCCGGTTCAAGTAGAAACCTTTAAGGCATTAGAAAAACGCTATGTTCACGAAGGTAGAACCATTGATCCATCCTTTCTAGAAGGAACATCTATTCGCCAAAACTTTACCGCAATTCACTTTGATTGTATCCTTGATATAGATGAGCCAATATGTCCTAGGTTCATTTTGGAATTTTATGCAACCGTAAACCTTTCCTCATGTGCTGGTGGTAGGATATCATTAAACTTCACAACCAATCAAATATCACATGACATAGATTTAAAAGACTTAGCTATAATTCTTGGTGTACCAAATGAGGGAACTTGCCTCTACACGGATAAGTGGCCCATTTCAAGTCTTGATACTATTGATCATTTTTATCCATACGATACACCTCTTGCTAGTAAGGAAACTATTAAGGAACACCTCTTTGTTAGAACCTCTACCACTAGGGTGAATCGTTCAGGGAATACTGTAGACAAGGATCCTTTTGGTATGGAGCTCAATGAGCTTAAACCACAATTTAAGAAGTGGGAAGAAATTCTTAGGGCTAACGTCATAAGTACCATAGGAAATAGAGATCACATCAACACATACCTATGCTACATGCTTTATAGCATTTCCACCGGTCAACCCTTCAACTTAGCCTACTACCTAGCCAAAAGAATGGCCGACATATCCTTGGTCGGAACAACCGCTCTTCCATATGGAATGCTTCTTACCCGCCTCTTTAGAGCAATCTCGCCCATTTCTCCTAACGAATATGGAATACACCATGACTACGCTCTCGTTCCTCACATCTTTGTTCCTTTAAGTGATAAACGAGTTTTCAAAAATAAGGGCAAACGTACTCGATCACCTACTCCATCATCATCATCATCCGGCATGAGCGACGATGATAAACTACCAAACTCTAAGTTACCTCCTTTAGAATACCTTCAAGCTCTCCCCATCATTGACAATGCTTCCGAAGAATTCAAGCAAACCAAAGGAATGTTCAAGTGTTTTGGAAGGTACCTAAACAAGCTCAAGAAGAAGATAGACCGGTTGTGAGAAGATTAAGGAGTGTTTGGCTTATGAGTGCTTTAGAATCGTCTTTGTGATAAAACTACGTGAATTATTTGTTTTTTTCACTTTCATGGTTTATTACGTTTGTTGGATTATGTTTGTATGAACTTTTATGCATAATGACAAAGTTTAAGGTGTTTGTCAATTTTTCTATGCTTATGGCAATTCTTACTAAGTATAGTGAAATCCTCGACCTCAAGGTCAAAGTCCCATGAAATGCATGTTTACGTGTCTAATTTTTGCATTGACCAACCAGAAATGCCTTATCTCTTTGATTTTAGGGTTTTTCGAAAATTTTGAAAAACGTCTCGCGGGTCAAAAACGTGGACTGCCACTTTTTTCAGCCCTGGCGGATCTGGCGGTACCCAAAATTGGGTTCCGCCAGTACAAATTCTGGGAATTCCAGAATTGGCCCAACGGACCAGGCGGCACCCTCAAATGGGTTCCGCCTGTGTATTCTGAGGGTTCCGCCAGTAACCTGCAGAAAATTTTTCCATTTTTCTTAAGTCCAAAACTTGTAATATGTCAAAACCATTATCCTAAGTGAGAAACATCTTCCATTAACTCCATTAACTATATTAGAACAACTCTCACTCACTAAAACAATTAGAAAGCCATTTCCCTCCAAAAATTCAAATTCAAACTTAACCAACCCAAGGAACCCTTTTAAAGGACCCTTCAAACCATTGAAACATTTTCAACCAAATCACATCCCATGATCACAAAGCATTAAGTGCATATGTTTGTCTTTCACTCCACCTTGTTCCACTAGTTTGACTTGCAATGATTTGACATGTTCATGAAAACAATGTAAATCATTTGAAACCTCAACCTTTGAATAGTAAAACATCAAATCCAAACATCCCTTCCAACATCCTCTTCATCCTATAAATTTGAAAGTTTTGCAACAATTCAAATCACACCATTACCATTAAAACTTCTTCTATCAAAACAATCAAAACCACACCTTTGACAATGACCAAATCCAACACATCATCCGACTCATCAAAATCCTTCTCAAAAATCAATAGGATTAGTGTTAAACCTTGTTGTTTTAACAAAACCGTCAAGTCAAGCTCATCTTCTTCAAGTGATGTGATGAGTGTCTAAATACTCATCATTTTATACCAATCTGAGCTGCCAAAACATACAAAAAACACTCAAATATGTATCAAAATACTTAAAATATCTTAAGGGTGTGTTTTATATGTTTCAAATGCAAAATATGCAAAAACAGATGAAAAACGTACAAAGTTTGCATAATTGGCAGTTTCAGTCCCTCAAGTTTCATAAATTGGCAAAACTGGTCCCTGGTTATTCTAAAAACATGAAAATGTCATCAAAGGTCCTTTTTAATCATAAAGTTACATATTTAGTCCTTTGGTGCAAAGTTTCACAAAATTACAAGTTTAGTCCCTGTACTTTGGAAATTGACATAAATGGTCCCTGGGATGTAAAAAACTTTGAGAAATTCAATTTTGGTCCTTGTACTAATAATCTTTTGCAAGAATGGTCCTTGGGTGATAAGTTTGGTGAAATTACATAATCAGTCCCTGAAGTTTGGTGAATTGGCAAAAATAGTCCCCGAGAATATCAAAAGTGAAATTTATCAAAAATACTTGTGTACTATTCATTGGTGGCAAGATTAGTCCTTATGATAACTATGGGAAAGTCACACATCATCCCCCCTAAACTTTCACCAATTTACAAATGTGGTCCTTGTAATTTCTATATAACCAAACGGATCCAAAATATTAATACCCAAAACCACTAATCCAATCCAAACAATAACCAAGCCCACCCTTACCCTTTTTGTTACATGATCCAGCAGGCCCAAACACACAAGCCCACCCAGCGTTTATATTAAACCTGGGTCAACGCCCGGTCAAACCCACAAACAATACCACCCCGCCTAAAACCACCACCACTTCCACCTCCCTCACACAGCCAAAACCACCCTCCACCTCGCCTAGTATTGCCTCCACCTCACCCCAGCTGTCTACCCTTGTCCTCCACGCCTCACCAAGGAGCATTTAATGCCCTAAACCCTCTCCACGCAACACAGTACCACTTTGACTATTTTGGCGCCAAGTTGCAGTTTCAAACGGCCAAGATCACTCAGACCTTATCAACGGCTGTGGATTGGTGGGAAATGCCCCAGTGGGTCCCACAAACCCTGAAAGTGTCTACAAAAGGGAAATGAGGCAGTGGAGATGAATTATTAGAGTAGTCTTAGAATAAAGTAGTCGTAGGTAGTGTAATTGACATTTTCAGTTGTAATCTTCACTCAATTAAGTTGTACTCAGTTTATTTAATGCAATTTCATCTTTATTAAAGCTAAATTTCAAGTTTCCTTGTTAATTTCAGTTTTAGCAATTTTTAGTGAATTTGACAAATTCACTTAATATTGTTAGAGTTGTTATTTAATGTTCATTTAAGCTTTATTCAGTTACTAATAAGCTTTTATAAGCTTTCTTATCATTAAAACTAGTGTGTACTCAGTTCTCTAAAAAAATATAAGAAAATACCAAATAAAATAGTAGAAAATAAAAAATTAATGTTTGATTAAGAATTGAAGCTGAGCAAGGTGTGATTCTGGAGTGTTTTGGTATTAGTAGTCTTGTGGAAGACTGTTAGGATAGATATTGGTCCTTGGTTCCATCACCTCAGTCACATATCAATTGTAAGTCATTAACTTGATTTTTGAATACTCTCATTCTTGTTGTTATTAGTGGTTAATCTGGTTTAAATAACTTATTTAGTGATTAAATAAACTGTTGCAAGTATAAAATTACTAGGTTTAGTTTTGAAATCACAAGTTATAGTATAAGCAGTTAGTTAAGAGAGTGTTTGGATCTGTGGAATTCTATGTGTTATTGTTGTTGTAGGTTAGTTTTTCATGCATAAGTTTATCACCTAAGACCTAAATCAATCAGAAATAGCAAAAGAATCACAGGTAATATTACCAAAAGTCAAAATAACTTACAAATCTCATTTGTGAGTTAACTGTTGGATTTATAAGATCCATAATCTGTCATATAGCTCAATAGAGGTTAGAATTGCTTAATTTAGCTTCATTTTATCTAATTACATCTTATTCAGTAAGTAGAATCAGCCCAAAGTCCAAATTAGTCAAACTAGCTAAGTTTATCCAAAAGTCAAAATATCCATTCTCAGAAAATACCAAAAATAGTAGGATTTGTTTAGAATTTTGTATAAGGATTTAGGCTTTGTGCTTTTGTGGATTAGTAATCTCCCACCTCTACTTCAGTATTCCATTGTTGTTATATTTTTGTGAATTTTGTGGTGGGCCCCACAGCTCTCCAAAGTGAGCTGCAGGGCTGCAAACTGCTCTGTCTCAGCAGCTACACCACCACCACCACCACTTGGTGGTGGTTTTCCTACCACCCCAGTGGGCCCCAGGCCATCAGCCTTGTTCATCTCAACCCCTCTCCTACCAGGGAACCTAGATTGACCTTTTCTTTGACCTGAATCCCTGTGGACCCCACTTGAAATAAGACCTCAAGTCTGTCCCTATTCTGTATTGCTTTTGAGTTTTGGATTAGCTTATTTTGATTTACCAGCTTATCTACTGAGCTTATTTGATCAAATTGAGCTTTGAATAGTCCAACTAACTTATTAGAATCAGATTCATCCATAGTGGGTCCCACATAAGCTCTTGAGAGCTTATTTGCCACTTCAGTCAACAAAAGTCAATTGTGGAAGTAATAAGCTTCCACAGTGCTTATTTTTAAGCTATAAAATATTTGTTTTCACAAAAGTTGCTTGTTTTTAGATATAAATTAGTTTTGTAAAAGAAAATTCCAGAAAAACAAATATAAAAATAAGTGATAGTTTCTATTTAATTTAATTTAATTTTAATTTTATTTTTAGATTTTTATTAAGTAAGTTGTGTTTTTATATTTTTATTAATTTCCTTATAGGTTAAAGTATTTTTAATAATTTTCTCAGATTTTTTTTTATCATTTAGTATTTATTATAGTTAATATTAGTTTATTTAGTAATTAATTAATAAGTAAGTTATAAATAGCATAATTAATTTTTATAAGACAACACCTAGTTTTTATATTTTTCCTAGCTTTTATAAGTCATAATATAATTTTAGTAATTTTTCTAGAATTTTTACTGTTCATTTAATAGTTTTTATAATTTAAATAGTTTAATTGGTAATTATTTAATAATTAGAATAATAATTAGTAAACTAGTTTAAAAATACATAAAATAAAGTTTTTATAATTTTTTAGGATTCCTGTGATGGTTAATTAGATTTATAAAAATCTTCTTAATTATCTAAGTCTTTTTAGTATTTATAATAATTTAAATCATATAAATAGTTAAATAATAATTAAATAGTTATTAATTAATAATAATTAGAATAATAGTGTGAAAAATATAATTTTATTTTTAAAATAAGTTTTATAATATTTTAGACTTTTACAAATTTTAATTTTACATTTCTAAGACTTATTTTACATTTTCTTATTTATTAGTTAATTATTAGATAATTAATAATAGTTATTAAATAATAATAATTAATTAAATAATTTATAATTATAAAATAAATATTTTAAGTTTATTTAATTTGCATTTAAGCCCCTAAGGTTTGCAAATTACTACTTTAGTTAAATTTGTTTTTGTTTCGTACGTTTACGTAGAATTAAATTAAACGTACGCGTTTTTTATTATTAAACGTTTTTTAATTATCTAGCTTTCACGTAATCGTTAAATTAGTTTATCTAAGTTATTTTAAGTTATAAAACCCTAGTGTAATCACACACACACACTTTATACCCTTTCCTGTTCACATTCACTCAATAACAGATTCGTTTTTAATACCATCACAACCTCGTTGGGACATTACGACCCGGGAAAACATTGTATTTCACGGAAGCATTTGCCTCAGCTGTTTGACTTGTTGATCATAACTTGGTTAATATTATCTGACTGTTTGAGGCGAATCAAAATTTGGCGCCGCTGCCGGGGAGGTTGTGCGCATATTTTAAACGATTTTGCGTATTTGTGAATCTGAATACACATTCATTTGTATATTTATCCATCCTTGTTTATACTATTATCATATAAAACCAAAAACAGTTCCCAAAAACTTTTTAAAATCAGTTTTCAACGAACACAAAAACCAAAAATATTTTCCTTATTATTATTACTACAAAAATTTTCAAAAATACCAAAAATATCCATCCCTTTACCCTCTATCCTTTTAATTCTACCTTCTTCCACTTGTCCCGTAATTGATTCTAATGGCATCTCTCGATGACAATTTCTTTGAACAAAGGGCTTATGAGAGCAACATCGAAAAACTTATTGCCTTGTCAAAGATATCGAGATGTCATGTTGATTATGATAGACCATCGATTCATATTCCCTCTCCAGTGAGGGAAATGGAACGAGAAACCAAGGTGACAAAGGACCTTGTACTTTCCTCTGACTATGAAAGTGCTAAATACGTCCAACCTACGGTTGTCCAAGAACCTGAGCTCACAAATGCTCCTAAACCTTCAAGAATCAATCCTGATCTTTCACGGTTTACGGTTAAAAGTTTGTCAAGCAAACATACAGAGCTTAGGGCACTTACTGAAAAGAACAATTTGCCTAATCTTCACAATTATCAAAAACAAAAACCCGAGACCATAACGGAAGTGGTGGAAATTCCTAGCTCTAAGAGCACACCACTTGTCCCACCTCCAGATTTTGTTCCTTGTGTCGGTTGTGGTGAGCCGCTTTTCGGTTTTCCATGTCGTTGGTGTACATGTGAACAATGTGGTAATGATATTCGAGACGGGAGTTGTTTGTTTTGTGGGTCGAGTAATTCATTTGCTTTTGATCCTAATCAAAACTCATTCAACGACTCCTCAAATTTTTCCAACTACCCATCACATTCATACGAGCAAGAATCATATTATCTAAATATCAATGATGCTTCGTATCAAAATACACCAAGCCAGACTCAACAGTTTAACTGTTGTGAGTACTGTGGAGGTCCACATTTTAGCTCTGATTGTCAAACAAGGAATCCATTTCCTTGTAACAATTACGACTATTCGTTTCAAGAACCACCTCCACAGTACCAAATGAACCAAGCAACTCCTCAAAACCAGCAAGATCCTTGTCTAGAGGTTCTTGAGAAACTTAAAAACATTAGAGAGGAGTTGGCTAATATGTCGTTTCACAATGCACCAAGTTCTTCTTGTGTACATTGTGGGGGTCCTCATAATGATGATCAATGTCAACCTTCCGGTTTTGACACATCCACACCCCCACAGTCTCCACTCACTCAATATTCACGTGATAAATCTATCACGAAATTACTTGCTGAAAAACATGCTGCTAGAGACGAAAGAAGCATGGAAGAATTACTAGTCTTAGAACAAGCAGCTATAACACGTATCAAATTTCAAAATGCTGCTCTTCTCTATGAGGATGATGAAAGTGATGATACCTCATCATGTTCATCAGTTGAGACTCCTTCCATGGATATACAAGAGGAAAATAATATAACTGAATCACCAGCAGTAGAAATAATGGAACTTGTAGACTCCATTACTACTAGTCATTCTCAGCTCCCTCTGTATGATGTTATTACACCCGAGGTTCCCACTCACTCTCTGAGCATGGGGGACGAGCATCTTGACACTGTTCCTAATAAGGAATCGGACGAATTCATAAAGTCTAGTGTTGAGAACCTTGTCTCAATCCCAAGTGAGTCACAGGGAATTCTTGATCATATGTGTGATATCCCTCCCCCTCTTGTCTTTCCAAATGATCATATTGAGATGTTCTCTGATTCTGATGAGAACTATTCTTTATCTTGTGGAGACATAAGTTATGTGGGGGAATTACCTTCTGAGCTTGTCAACTCAGAAGAAGAGAATGATGAAGAAATAATTCAAGACGAATCTCTTCGTCTTACATTATTAAATGCTAATCTTCTCATTTCTAGAATCGAGGCTTTTAATGAAGAGCCTATTTCATCTCCTATCCCCGTCAAGGATAGTGAGATTTTGATCAATGATTCTATTCCAGAATTGCAAACGTTCCATTTTGATCTTTCGGGAGAGAAGATAAGTGGTATCACCACTTCTCATTCTTATAATTCTTTTCCCGTTTATGAATCATTTACTATTGAGGAGTTCCCCAATGAACTCACTCAATTCAATCCCGAATACGAATCATTCACCTTTGAGGAGTTCTCCTGTGAACTCACTCATATCATATCTCCACCGGAGTATGATAATTTCTATTTTGATCTAGACATACCCATAATATGTCTTGATCAAACGAGCTTAAAAGAGGAGATTCATGAAACAATGAATTCTCCTATTGAAGATGAGGAGTTAATCATGACTATCATCATGACTTTCGTTCTTTTCTTCATATATCCCGTGGCTTCTCCTGTTCTTCACTCTTTTGGATGTGAGGACATTATCTTTGACCCCGGCATTCTCATTTATAAATTATGAGCTAGGGTCTCTCTGTATATCTCATCGGTGTGGAACTTTCACGTGCTTCAAATGTTTATCCAAACGTCTTGAATGAAAGTCCGATTGAGATTGTCTCTTCCACTTACTTCCCCATGGACAAATAAATTCGGGGTCGAGTCAAGTTAGCGACTCGGTAATCAAAAACAGTAGCATGTACATAGGTTTTCACCCATGTTTCACCCTAGTGTGGGGGAGATGCCCCACATGTTGTATATATATATATATATATATATATATATATATATATATATATATATATATATATATATATATATATATATATATATATATATATATATATATATATATATATATATATATATATAAAATGTAAATATAGTGATAGCTTCTATTTAAGAAGTTTTATCTAAAAAAATAATTGTATGTATATACATTTTAAATAAAGGCTAAGGAATATTTTCTTCTTACGTTCTAAGTGTTGGTTTAACACCCGGTACTTTGAATATTGAGGACAATATTCAGTTCTAAGTGTGGGGGGAGATTCGTTATTCTAACGAATTTAAACACATGTTCCATCAAGAACCCCCATTTTAGCCCAAATTTTAAAATTTTTTCTCACTTAGAACACAATAAATGGTATCAATCCTCCATGTCTAACCCACAACAGGATTGGCTAATCCAGGAGCAAACGGTTCTTGGTAAAGATAACTCAAACCAGTTTATGGCTTGCAATTTGCCAAAAATTGTATGGTTCCTCAACTCCCCATTATCCTCAAAAGCTAATGAGTTGGCTAGCCCGCAAGATTATGGCTTGTGGTAAAGGCCGTGGAAAATCCATAATTGGTAATCAGCTCACCAAGATGTTGACTATTCCATCAAGAGTTGGCTAGTCCAGAAGCAAACGGCTTTTGGTAAAGACTAATCAAATCCGTTGACAGCTGGTGGTTTGCTCAAAATCACACAGTTATCAGGTGTGCCACAGTTCTTACACCTGGCTACTCCAGAAGTGATGGCTTTTGGTAAAGAGTTTTTCAAATCCATTAAGTTTTTCTTAAAAGATTGCTAGAGACTAGCAATAGTTTAGTGTGGGGGATTGATGAGTGTCTAAATACTCATCATTTTATACCAATCTGAGCTGCCAAAACATACAAAAAAACACTCAAATATGTATCAAAATACTTAAAATATCTTAAGGGTGTGTTTTATATGTTTCAAATGCAAAATATGCAAAAACAGATGAAAAACGTACAAAGTTTGCATAATTGGCAGTTTCAGTCCCTCAAGTTTCATAAATTGGCAAAACTAGTCCCTGGTTATTCTAAAAACATGAAAATGTCATCAAAGGTCCTTTTTAATCATAAAGTTACATATTTAGTCCTTTGGTGCAAAGTTTCACAAAATTACAAGTTTAGTCCCTGTACTTTGGAAATTGACATAAATGGTCCCTGGGATGTAAAAGACTTTGAGAAATTCAATTTTGGTCCTTGTACTAATAATATTTTGCAGGAATGGTCCTTGGGTGATAAGTTTGGTGAAATTACATAATCAGTCCCTGAAGTTTGGTGAATTGGCAAAAATAGTCCCCGGGAATTTCAAAAGTGAAATTTATCAAAAATACCCGTGTACTATTCATTGGTGGCAAGATTAGTCCTTATGATAACTATGGGAAAGTCACACATCAGCCCCCCTAAACTTTCACCAATTTACAAATGTGGTCCTTGTAATTTCTATATAACCAAACGGATCCAAAATATTAATACCCAAAACCACTAATCCAATCCAAACAATAACCAAGCCCACCCTTACCCTTTTTGTTACATGATCCAGCAGGCCCAAACACACAAGCCCACCCAGCATTTATATTAAACCTGGGTCAACGCCCGGTCAAACCCACAAACAATACCACCCCGCCTAAAACCACCACCACTTCCACCTCCCTCACACAGCCAAAACCACCCTCCACCTCGCCTAGTATTGCCTCCACCTCACCCCAGCTGTCTACCCTTGTCCTCCACGCCTCACCAAGGAGCATTTAATGCCCTAAACCCTCTCCACGCAACACAGTACCACTTTGACTATTTTGGCGCTAAGTTGCAGTTTCAAACGGCCAAGATCACTCAGACCTTATCAACGGCTGTGGATTGGTGGGAAATGCCCCAGTGGGTCCCACAAACCCTGAAAGTGTCTACAAAAGGGAAATGAGGCAGTGGAGATGAATTATTAGAGTAGTCTTAGAATAAAGTAGTCGTAGGTAGTGTAATTGACATTTTCAGTTGTAATCTTCACTCAATTAAGTTGTACTCAGTTTATTTAATGCAATTTCATCTTTATTAAAGCTAAATTTCAAGTTTCCTTGTTAATTTCAGTTTTAGCAATTTTTAGTGAATTTGACAAATTCACTTAATATTGTTAGAGTTGTTATTTAATGTTCATTTAAGCTTTATTCAGTTACTAATAAGCTTTTATAAGCTTTCTTATCATTAAAACTAGTGTGTACTCAGTTCTCTAAAAAAATATAAGAAAATACCAAATAAAATAGTAGAAAATAAAAAATTAATGTTTGATTAAGAATTGAAGCTGAGCAAGGTGTGATTCTGGAGTGTTTTGGTATTAGTAGTCTTGTGGAAGACTGTTAGGATAGATATTGGTCCTTGGTTCCATCACCTCAGTCACATATCAATTGTAAGTCATTAACTTGATTTTTGAATACTCTCATTCTTGTTGTTATTAGTGGTTAATCTGGTTTAAATAACTTATTTAGTGATTAAATAAACTGTTGCAAGTATAAAATTACTAGGTTTAGTTTTGAAATCACAAGTTATAGTATAAGCAGTTAGTTAAGAGAGTGTTTGGATATGTGGAATTCTATGTGTTATTGTTGTTGTAGGTTAGTTTTTCATGCATAAGTTTATCATCTAAGACCTAAATCAATCAGAAATAGCAAAAGAATCACAGGTAATATTACCAAAAGTCAAAATAACTTACAAATCTCATTTGTGAGTTAACTGTTGGATTTATAAGATCCATAATCTGTCATATAGCTCAATAGAGGTTAGAATTGCTTAATTTAGCTTCATTTTATCTAATTACATCTTATTCAATAAGTAGAATCAGCCCAAAGTCCAAATTAGTCAAACTAGCTAAGTTTATCCAAAAGTCAAAATATCCATTCTTAGAAAATACCAAAAATAGTAGGATTTGTTTAGAATTTATTATAAGGATTTAGGCTTTGTGCTTTTGTGGATTAGTAATCTCCCACCTCTACTTCAGTATTCCATTGTTGTTATATTTTTGTGAATTTTGTGGTGGGCCCCACAGCTCTCCAAAGTGAGCTGCAGGGCTGCAAACTGCTCTATCTCAGCAGCTACACCACCACCACCACCACCACTTGGTGGTGGTTTTCCAGCCACCCCAGTGGGCCCCAGGCCATCAGCCTTGTTCATCTCAACCCCTATCCTACCAGGGAACCTAGATTGACCTTTTCTTTGACCTGAATCCCTGTGGACCCCACTTGAAATAAGCCCTCAAGTCTGTCCCTATTCTGTATTGCTTTTGAGTTTTGGATTAGCTTATTTTGATTTACCAGCTTATCTACTGAGCTTATTTGATCAAATTGAGCTTTGAATAGTCCAACTAACTTATTAGAATCAGATTCATCCATAGTGGGTCTCACATAAGCTCTTGAGAGCTTATTTGCCACTTCAGTCAACAAAAGTCAACTGTGGAAGTAATAAGCTTCCACAGTGCTTATTTTTAAGCTATAAAATATTTATTTTCACAAAAGTTGCTTGTTTTTAGATATAAATTAGTTTTGTAAAAGAAAATTCCAGAAAAACAAATATAAAAATAAGTGATAGTTTCTATTTAATTTAATTTAATTTTAATTTTCATTTTTAGATTTTTATTAAGTAAGTTGTGTTTTTATATTTTTATTAATTTCCTTATAGGTTAAAGTATTTTTAATAATTTTCTCAGATTTTTGTTTTATCATTTAGTATTTATTATAATTAATATTAGTTTATTTAGTAATTAATTAATAAGTAAGTTATAAATAGCATAATTAATTTTTATAAGACAACACCTAGTTTTTATATTTTTCCTAGCTTTTATAAGTCATAATATAATTTTAGTAATTTTTCTAGAATTTTTACTGTTCATTTAATAGTTTTTATAATTTAAATAGTTTAATTGGTAATTATTTAATAATTAGAATAATAATTAGTAAACTAGTTTAAAAATACATAAAATAAAGTTTTTATAATTTTTTAGGATTTCTGTGATGGTTAATTAGATTTATAAAAATCTTCTTAATTATCTAAGTCTTTTTAGTATTTATAATAATTTAAATCATATAAATAGTTAAATAATAATTAAATAGTTATTAATTAATAATAATTAGAATAATAGTGTGAAAAATATAATTTTATTTTTAAAATAAGTTTTATAATATTTTAGACTTTTACAAATTTTAATTTTACATTTCTAAGACTTATTTTACATTTTCTTATTTATTAGTTAATTATTAGATAATTAATAATAGTTATTAAATAATAATAATTAATTAAATAATTTATAATTATAAAATAAATATTTTAAGTTTATTTAATTTGCATTTAAGCCCCTAAGGTTTGCAAATTACTACTTTAGTTAAATTTGTTTTTGTTTCGTACGTTTACGTAGAATTAAATTAAACGTACGCGTTTTTTATTATTAGACGTTTTTTAATTATCTAGCTTTCACGTAATCGTTAAATTAGTTTATCTAAGTTATTTTAAGTTATAAAACCCTAGTGTAATCACACACACACACTTTATACCCTTTCCTATTCACATTCACTCAGTCACAGATTCGTTTTTAATACCATCACAACCTCGTTGGGACATTACGACCCGGGAAAACATTGTATTTCACGGAAGCATTTGCCTCAGCTGTTTGACTTGTTGACCATAACTTGGTTAATATTATCTGACTATTTGAGGCGAATCATGATGCTTCACTTAACATTTCTTCACCTATCCAAGATTTCCTTAATATCACTACCTCAACTCAATCCCCAACACATTGTAATACCAATGAAATTACCTTTCAAGAATTGCTAAATCTTGATACTCCAACACCCTCTCCAACACATTGCTACACAAACATGGCAACCATTCCTCCAACAACTAGACCTTCAAGTGATTCATCATCACTTTTTCAACAAGCTCAACTATCAAAAACATCATCACCTCAATCACCAACAATTTCACCAATGGAACATTTCCATACACCACCAACATCACCACTACCTTATTTGGAAACCTTAGAAGACCTATCACCCAAATCATCAAGTCCACCATCCGTGTCACTTTTTAACACAATTGCTCAAATGGAAACCCAACAACAACCTAGTGAGTAACCAAATGATGAACCCCATCAACCATCATTAGTAGAACGGTTGGCTTACCGTTATGATAGACCATCCATTTTTCCAAATGATCAAGGTCATACCCACTCACAATCATTTGTGTTTCACCCAATTTACAAAGACCTTCATGGAAATCCTATCGGCAAACCAAGTTTCCGCCATTTTGTTCAAAACCAACAATCACCACAACAACAACAATCATCACCACAAGAACCTTCCCAACAATTTGAATCCCTACTTTCTTCCTATAAGAAAATAGAAGCATCCATGTGGGAAAAACCTCCAAACCATCATAATGAGATTGACACTCATTTAAACCACCTTCATGCCTTCAAACGTATGGTTGACTCTCAAATCAATCATATCATGGTTTTACAAACAACACTTCAATCAACAAATGAAGGAAGCAAAAACACTACTCAACCTTCCACCTTTGCTCCTTCAAGTTCAAACTATCCACCATCAACATATCAAACCACCCTTCCACCAAACTTTCCCCGCCATGATTGCAATCATTGCGAAAGAACCGCTCACATTAGTGAAGGGTGTCGAAGGGAAATTCGTGAGCTATCCGAAGAAATGAGGTTTATACTAAACCACATTTTGGATCTTCTACAATCCTCGTCTCACACACCTCAACCCTAGAGTCTCCAAAATGAAACAAAAACCGGTTCTTTTGGAAAATGTTTCCCATTTAAACCAACAAACCAAAACCGTGTCATCCTTTCAACCTTCAAAATTAAGCCCACTATAACCACAACCCACATTTTCATCCTTAAACAACCTTAGCCTTGTTTGTGGAAAATGTTTCTCACAAAGGAAAATGATAATTTCCTTGTAGCATTTTATGGTCTTAGTTTATTTTTAGTTTTTCTTTGTTTTTTTTTTTTTTAAAAAAAAAGGGGTAGGATGTTGTCATCTTAATTTTGTGTCTTTGACTCTCTAAGAGTCAAAATTTTTACAATTTAATGAAATTCATTCTACAACAATGTTTGAATTGTTTGATGACCATTTAGGTACGATGTGTGAACTATACTTTGATATGGTACCATACATTAATCTTGTGCTTTAGAAACTAACCTCTCTTTTTGTAGGTTCATTATCCATGTTTTCCTTCCTTGATACTCCATTTAGGGGAGTAATATTCAAGGGGGAGCATGAGTGTTGTACTATTTCACTTCACAACTCTTAGTTGTGTTTAAACATGAAATACTTTCATGACTTATCTTGTGCAACAACTAACCTTTTTCTTGTAGGTTCAAAATTCATGTCTCCTCTCTTGGCACTCCATTTAGGGGGAGTATCGTCCAAGGGGGAGCAAGTCTTAATTCCGCTTTGCTACTCTTCTTTTTGTTTCGACAAAAAGGCGAAAAATTTATATAAACTTGTGCTTATCAACCTCATATTTGCAAAAACATTTTTTTGGTGCTTATCATCTCATCTTTTCAAAAACAAGTTTTTATACTAACTTTATAAGACTTAACACTAAAACTAGTGACTTACTTATAAATAAAGTTTATCTTTTGTCATCAACAAAAAGGGGGAGATTGTTAATACAAATATCGCCTAAAAACGTTATTTATATTTTACGATCTTTGCTAAGTTTTGTTAATGACAAAGTATGAAGTTTAGCTATAAGTAAATCATCACTTTAAGTGTTTAAGTCTTGTTTAACTAAGGTTAACATTAACTTTTAAACAAAACATTGTGTTTATTTCTTAAACTAAAATGAGTCTTGTCACATCATATTTATTTCTTTATATAGTAAGGTCACATCACATTTAGGGCAAGTTTTGTCATGATGCATTTATGGAAAGAAATGTTTTTGACTAACTTTGTTGTTGCTTGCAAGCTTTGTATTTGACTTGTTATTATGATATGTGACATTGTTTGGTTGCTAGGAGTTATGAGACAAGACCTTGTTTGGTTTGCAAGATTTATTGCAAAACCAACTGCAGCCCTGGAGGTACCCTGGGGGTACACGGGCGGAACCCTTTTGAGGGGTCCGCCTGATCCGCCAGACCTGCAGAATTGTTTGCTATAAATACCAAACCATTTGTTAGTTTTTGGCAACCCTTTTAGGACATATATTCACATACTCTCTCAACTAACTCAGTAACCTTTTGATTTGTGATTCTCTTATGTAGCAAGGGACTCCACAAGATCATTCAAGAAGTTACAAGCTTCAACTCTAAAGTTGCAAGTCTTGATAGCTTGGTCATGTATAAGCTTTGATAGTTTGTACTTCATGTGTGTCATGTATATAGAAGTAAGTGGTTAGTATTTTAGGCCTCAAAATACGTAGTGTGTCGGGAGTTGTTGTACCCTTGTAAAAGAATTAACGGGAGTGGTTGTACCCTTGGAAAAGAACTCGACATCTAGCTTTGTGTCGGTAAAAGTGTAAGCGACGAACGGGAGTGGTTGAACCCATGTAAAAGAACTCGACATTTAGCTTAGTGTCGGTAAAAGTGTAAGCGACGAATGAGAGTGGTTGTACCCTTGTAAAAGAACTCGACATCTAGCTTAGTGTCGGTAAAAGTGTAAGCGACGTTGTAAAGGTTTTCTCCGCCGGTGAAAGGAGCTTGTTGATTAGTGCTTATAACTCTCGAGTTGGAAACTCGGGGCGTGGATGTAGGGTAAGGAAAAAGAGTCCTTGTAGCCGAACCACGATAAACAATCGTGTTGTGGTTTGATCGTTTCTTTCTTTATCTTTGCTTATTACATGTTGTCTTTTAGTTATAATTGCTAATCACATATAAAGCTTTCCAAAAGAATTAAAACAAGTAAAGTTGTATTTATATCTTGAAACAAATGTAGAGCTTTTCAAAGAACTAAAACAAACAAAGTTAGGATAATCACAAGTAAAGCTTTTCAAAGTATGAAACAAGTAAAGTTAGAATTGTTATTCACATGAAAAACTTTTCAAAGAATTAAACATATAAAGTTGTGTTTATATCTTTAAGCAAACATAAAGAATCTAAAAGGATATTCAAGTTAAAAAGGATTTAAAAAGTGGTAAACTATTCAACCCCCCTTCTAGTTATCCACAGTTTTTATACTACCTTTGACCTGTTTCGGTGTGATTCAATTTTAGAGTTCATTCGGCAATATGTGGCTATGTTTTTGTGTTGCAATGACAATATATAATATATTCACACTACATTTTTGTGTTCAAATTAGAGATTGGTTCTAATCATACTACGAATCCCAAATTTAAAAAATTGTGCCTGCATGCTTATTGTTGTATGCCCATAGCTAGAGTACGTCTGTGTACTTCTTTATGACGTGAACTACATGATCTTATTTATCAAATTCTTGCCTTTTCTAAGATGGTGTTATCTAACAGTGGTTGTAAACTAACTCCTGGATATGTCTTTTGGTTAGATGCCAATGCTTTCTACCTATAATACTCTCCGACAAGGATTAATAGAGAGATGCAAAGAGTTGCTGAAACTGGCACAAAGGCGATGTATCAGGTTTATTTTGATTTGAACATGTCTGATATCTTGGCATGAAACTTGCAGAGATTGTGGTATGATATCTTGGCATGATATTTGGGTTGTTTGGAACTTTTTTTATAATAGCTTATAACATATTTAAATTGATTTGGGATATACATAAATTTTATAGTGGTGTTTTTTATGATGATAGTTTGTGATAACTTGCACAGGCGTAGCACCTTCCAAGACCAAAAAGCAAGCCAAGCCTCCAAGTTTACTAAATAAGTTTGATATGAAAAAGGGGTTTCACGAATTGGCTATGGAATGGCAGCGACGAATAAGGTAACCTCTTGAGATAACATTTCAAGTTAGGAGTTGGGATTGCTATTTGTACTCGGTTTCTTTAAACAATTTATAAGTAGGATTTACAAGTTCATGTTGAGATTGGTTATTAAAAATGGCTGCATTCATTAAACAATGGGAAATTCAATTGTTTAAATATAATTTACAGGTTCTTAATTTCCATGGTAGCAACCAAGTTTTGATTATTTATCATTAAGTGCTAATTCAACGAATCATTGAACTGCAGAGTAGTGCCCAGAGGTTCAATTAAGTTGTTTGGACCACACTCTGAAGCATGAGCATGATCTATTTTGTGTTTTGACTTTTGTCTTTTGACAGAAAAGAGAGAGAGAGAGAGAGAGAGAGAGAGAGAGAGAGAGAGAGAGAGAGAGAGAGAGAGAGAGAGAGCCATTTGGTTCGACCAATAGTAATTGGATTTGCTTTTGTTGCTTGAATTCAACCAGCCTTCCCTTGGCATTATCTCTGTAAGTTTCGAGTTCAGTTCTTTTTTTTTTTAATAACATCTCCAGGGAACTGGTGCCAAAATACAGGTGTGCAACGAGTTTGGATACAAACAAGTCATTGTTTTGTATTAGATCATATTCTTGATCTTTAAATTATTACTTATTTGCGGCTCCTCATGGTTTCTGATTCCAAATTTAAATTTATGCAGCACGAGGAAATGGGCTTCTCAACGTCGAAGATCAACTAACAACGTATGTGGAAAGAAGACACTAAGTCCTATTGAGGTATGTTGATTTACCAAGTTTGTGTTCATAAGCATCGTATAGGTTTGTGTTATATAAAAATTTGCACCTTATTTATAGTGACCAATACTGCAGAGGGTGTTTGTTTAACCTTTTATTTGATTTCAGCTTAAGTTTTTGCTGATTTGTAGACCTATCAACTTATATAAGTTGTGGTATATTTGGTAATGATTCTATATTTGTAGCTCTGAGCTTTGGTTGCTCATATTTTGTTTCATTACAATATAACAAGGTGAATGTACCTCACGATAAGCCTCCATTATAAACTCTCTTTCTAACCCGTTTAATTTTAAATGGGCCAGTTTGGATATATTCTAAAAAAGTATCTAGATATTAGTATATTTTACGGAAAAATGACAACCAGTAAGACTATATTTGTGCAGAAAAGTGTGTAAAAATAAAAGCCCAACAACGGGTTGCTTAGTCGGTTGAATTTTTCTGCAGAAACAGTCTGTATAACCTCTCTTTAGAATGAATGTTGGTCTTTATGTTTCGGACTTCCCTTAATGATAAATAATATTCAGTTATGTAAACATCCGCTATGAAGCACTGTACTTGGTTACTTTTGTATTATTTTGGTTTCAGGATAAGACCAGATTCTCGGGGGAATCAAAAGGACAGAATCACAGGGTACTGAGGCTCAACATATGGAGAGTGAATCTATAGCTCAATGGGAGGTCAAAATGCAAGACCTGTGGCTATAAGTTTGTTTACTACACTGGGCCTCATGCCATTGCTGGACGTCACATTCCTGGCACATTCACTAACCAGGCTACTAATACCATGTGATCTTAATATGTAAATGACAATTGCAATTGTTCTATTATTATTATTATTATTTTTTAATAAAAATCACTCTTTGTGTATTGGGAACATGTACCAGTTTAATATCTAATGAGTAGGAAGCATTTCGTTCACTAAACTTCATGCATACATTACTATGAAAGTAGGCCTACATACACAGATTTCAGGAAATCACAGGTACTACTTTAAAAACAAATCACAACATTACGACATCTAACAAACATAGGTTAAAATGCTTCTGTAGCTAAATAGCCCGCGGCAAAGCGCGGGTTTACCACCTCGTTATAATGAAAGGTGATCCTTAAACAAGGACATCATTAATATGAAAAGTGACCCTTAAATAAATAATTTCCATTTTATCTTGAGCAATTTAAAACCTACTAACAATATGTTGTAAAGAGTTTAAAACCACGTCTTCACATTTCACATTAAACGAACAAGCATTTTGTAACTAAGAAAAAACACCTCAATTATCAAAAAACAAATATCACAATCGAATTAGCTCCGCTGCAAATTACCGAAGCTAACTTAGAACAAATATCATACTTAAATTGGCCTCGTCGTAACGCGTAGCAGCCTAATTCCTCGTTATAGAGAAAATATATTACACAATTAAAATAATAATAATAAATAAATAAGTAAAAATAAATCCTATTTTGATGTTATACATCCAGATAATTTATCACTCACTTAATTACATATTTTGTACACCATGTGAATCAAACCATATGAAATATCGTAATCTTTTGAGGCTTCTTCTTTTGGAAAATTCGAAACCAAAGCACATTTATCTTGCGTAATATCTTCGCACTCTTTATATGCTTCAATCATCTTTGTTTTAACTTTGCTCGAGTTTGCAAAGATCACAGCTATGTCGATAATCGCTTGCGAATGACGCCTATCATCATCAACTTATTTCATTACTTCAACTTTGATTTCGTCGATGGTATGAGAAAAGGAATAATCCATAAAAACCATGTGTGTGATTCATTTGAGATGTAGGGTATAGGAAATGAGGATTTGTTGTGATGATGGTTTATGTGATGATATATTAAATTTATATGAATTATTATTATTATTATTATTATTATTATTATTATTATTATTATTATTATTATTATTATTATTTATTTTTTCGTTCATGTAAAAGGTTGATATGTGAGATTCACTCATCTTATGTCCTTAACTATTTTTTGAAATAATAAATTTATTGGTGTAACAACTTTTTATTTAAAAAAAATTAAAAAACATAAAAAAATAACGATAATATAAACAAAAACATTTTTTAATTCTTACCTTGGAAATGTTAGGGACCAATGGTGTTGTGTGGTGTTTAGATAAGAAATGGCGAAAAGACAAAAATGCTATTGATGCAAACGAGAATTTTAATCATTGTAAGGTTTTTGGATCATGAGGGAGTGAAAAACATGATGTTGTTCGGGGTACGGAACCCTAGATCTGAGTATCATATGCACAACCCACTTTAACCATGGGGATCAATAGTGTAGTTTACCCTAGTGTTAATTATTAATTGATCAAAGTGCTTCATCGGTTCATCCTTTTTGTCTCTCTCCACCCAATGACATGGAGCGTTTTTGTCTACGGCCAGGGAATAAAAAACTATTTGTCAGGTCTTCTTATTATTATAATTAAAATACTTTTTGGAACTTTACATTTTAAATAATAATTTATGTTAGGATCATAGATAAGTTAAATGAAAAGAAGGTTCATTTTAGAAAGAGGTGTGCTACACCCACCAAAACTTTACAAAACTTTTCCCACTTGTTGACGTGTCTGAGTGTTGATTGGTTGGTTTTCTGTGGCCCACAGAAAACCAACCAATCAACACTCAGACACGTCAGCGAGTGGGAAAAGTTTTGTAAAGTTTTGGTGGATGTAGTATTTTTCTTTTAGAAATGAAAAGCTTATTCTATATATGTTTTTACATTTAAAGTGCGGTACATATCATATGCATTTAAAATTGAAATTATCTCAATATAATATAATTATATAATTAAATATACTTTTATCTTTATCGATAACTACTACAAATGGATGTTCCAAGTTTTAAAACTAAAATTGTTACAATTAAGCCTACAGGAGGGCAAATATTTTCATACCGGATACGAAGAAAACGACTAGGTTAGTTCATTTAAGGGTTTTGCTAAATGTAGTTTTAAAGTTTATGTTTAAGAAATAAAAACATGAATAACTAGTGATATATAAAATCGGTTGAGAAATATTAAATGCAATGAGTTAGCAGTTATTATTAAATTTACAAACAATTAATACATGTTTAAACACTAACATAACTATTAGAGCTGCGTTTATTTCTTTCATTTAAATGATCCACCAAACCACATACCAAAATCTTTACTAACAAAGCTTAAAAAGTTCTTAAGATGCTAACAAACGTTATAGTCATATGTGCATCTATTCATTATTGGATTTTTTGTGCATTTATCGTTCATAATTTATCTATGGATGCATGGCTTGAAATCACGTCGGTCTCATCAATATATATTTCAAAGTTGTTATTAATAATTAAAAAATGTTAATCATATGTTTAGACGCAATTGCATAGAAAGTTGTTAAAGTTTTATATCACATCCCCAATATTTTTCCCCTAAGGAATTTTTCAATTGTAACAAAATTGGTATTCTTTCATATTTAATTTCATTTTTAATTGGAAGAATTTAAAATATCACGTTAAAAATCTCTTTAATTTCATATGTACCCAAGCAAATTCTTAAATATCACATATGCTCAATCTTAATCATTTTTAAATTTGTTACAATTTTACCCTAGTGTGTTATTTGATGTGTTATTTAAGCACCAAACCGTTACCTCATGTTTATCTATCAACCTTGTATTCCATGAAACATAATCTGATCGTGATTATGAAGTCATTGTGAATTGTTTTCCATTGTAGGCGATAAGAGAGTTTGGTTAAATAGTTTTTATTTCAAAACTGGTCGCTTGTGGATTCTAGCCTACGTGGTGTTTTAGTTGTTAGTGGGTTCTCATGTTTTCATTTAGCTAAAAAAATTATAGTTTTAATTGTCTACACTCAATTACAATTGGCTTTAAATAATAAGATTAATACAATACAGTAGAAGATCTCTCTTTTGTATAATTGTATATTGAAGCATTCGATGCGATTTTTTTAAAGAGTTCTTGATTTCATTGAATAATCATAGGTATAACAACTGATTATTTGATTGAATGACTTTTGTTAAAGAACTGTTAATTCATAAAATTTTTCTTATTCAACACAAAAGTAATCAATGTGCCCGCCCATCTACGACATTTGGTTCTAAACGAGAATGAGGAAAAACAATAGCCGATTTAGGAAGAAAAGGATAAAATGATCATCTTATAAATTTTTTCTTTAAGGAGGTAATAAAAATGGGCAAATATGATATTGTGAATGTTAAAAATGGGTACATTTTGATATTTAAGAATTGGATTGTGCATATATGAAATTAGTGATGTTATGAAAGGGGAAATGATACTCCATCACATTTTTTGATGCAAATACTACAACTGTGCATTGCAGTGTTGTACGGTACAATACTGTAATGCATAAGTTGCGGTGCAAGCATCAACAAATGTGGTGGGAGTATCAACTCCCTTATGAAAGGGATATATGAAGTTCACCCTATTTAATTCATACAAAACTCTTTCCATTTTTTTCTTCTCCTGCACCCAAAGGTACATGCGGCCTGCTTGCTACATATTTTTTTTTTTACTTTCTCCGCCAATCACGGGATGTGATCCTTTGAAGTTGAGAGGTACAACTTGACTCAAGTTGTGGCATTATGAGCCATTTGATCAAATCGATTTTTTTTTTTTTTTTTTTTTTTTTTTTTTTTTTTTTGAGTTATTTGGTCAAATCTAGTAGCACATAATACCCCAACTTAAATCAAGTTATACCTATTAATTTGAGAGGTTCCCATTCCACCAATCACATGGAGTGTTTTTGGTGTACGATGAGGAATTAAAAAATTATTAGTCAGGTCTTGTTACTATTATAATTAAAATACTTTTTGGAACTTTACATTTTAAATAATATTTTATGTTAGGATCATAAGGTCCATTTGAGAAATAAAAACATTTAAAATGTCGTACTTATAATATTCATTTCAAATTGAAATTATTTCAATCTAATATAATTTAGAGCCCGTTTGGTTTGTAAATAGGTATGGAATAAAAATTGGATTGGTAAAGGTTTGAAAGAAAAGTAGGATAGAAAATAAATAAAGTATATAAAACTAACTTTTATTTTATAAATTTGAAAATAATAAAATTTGAATTAAAACAATATTTTAAAAATAGATAAAGACAAAAAAATTAAAAGACCCCACCTTTGTGAGAGGAGTAGGCCCACATTTTGTTTTATAGTTCAGTTTTCAATGCGTAAAAAATTGAAACCGACTCATCATGGTAGGTGTCATGGATTCCCTTAATTAAATGTATCATATCCATTTTTCAAACATATCCCATCAAACAAACATTTATACTAACTTTGACTCCATTCTTTAAATCCGAATCCCCTTAAACAAACGCAACCTTATATGATTAGGTATACTTTTATCTTTATCGTTACCTACTACACATTGAGAGTTAAGGTCCGTTTGGTATGTAGGTGAGTTCAGGATTAGGATTTTGATTTCTTTTTAAATTATGATTTAGATTTTAATTTAGTAAATTATATAAAAAGAGAGAAAGTATATTATTATATAGATATAAAATATATTAAAGTAATATAAATTATTATACTTTATTAAAAAATGATTATTTTCTAAAGTATAAAATGAGAGATAAAAGAAAAAATACAAACATAACCCTCATATTTTTCAAATCTTAGTTATATCAGGAGGTTTTAAAGATGCCAAAATATTTGGACTCAATTCCAAATTTGAGACCCACATTTACATACTAAACAATTGATTTCACCATCAACCTCAAATCTAAATCCGAAACCCACCAACCAAACAGGCCTTTAATATCAAATGAGGAAAAAAAAATTAAAATGAAAATAATGAGAAATAATCATAACTATACATTTTAGATATACATAAAAAAAAATAGATGCATCTTTTCTTAAAAAAGTCTCTCTTATTCAAATATGTGGCCAAAAAATCCTTCTCATTTTTCTTATTTTAGTTTTTCTTCTCATCTGATCTCTTCCCTACACAAGGATGATCCAAGTTTTAAAACTAAATAATAATTAAGCCTATAGGAGAGCAAATACTTTCATACTAGATCTGAAGAAAACTACTAGGTTAGCATTAATTTATGAAAAGTTTCACTAAATACCAAAAGATCAATCCTAGTAACCCATTTTCTATATTAAATAACAAACACACTTTAACATTTTTTTTCAAAAATTAATATCTCTTAAACCGTTAATCGTTAAACGAAAAAAAAATGTGCACCATCGTGACGAGCATTTGATTATCTTTCTATAGAATTCCACTTTGATATATTTTTGACAAAGTTTTTTTGATTACTTTTTCACATTTTTCGTCCTTTTTGTTATTTTTTCGTTGTTAAAACTTGCATAAAAATTCACATGTGATTCAATACAAATTTGAATATTTGAAAATTTAATCATGTAGTAAAATGAACATACATTTGTCTACAAAATGGTAAAAGTTTCACCGTTGTTTATTCTGGAATTACGCATTTATAATTTTTCAACCATATATACAACATTATATTTCAAGTTGTAGATTAGTGCGGTTAATTCGTCAAAGTTGGATCAAACACATAAAATCACATGTGATTTTTACCGAACGTAATCTTAATCACATGTGATTTTTAACGCATCAAATTTGATTATAGAAGTTTCATAAATAAACTGCTATAGTATATAATTCAAATACAGTGTGTGACATATGATTAGAAAATTATGAATGTTTGTTTTTATTGCAAAAAATGAGAAAAGTTTTTTAATTATACACAAATACTTATGTCAATTTTGGCACGGTTGTGCAGTGTTCGAACTACCATATTAGTGTTAAATCACATTTGATATATCATGTGAATTTTAGCACCGTAAGAAAAACGTAAAAAAAATAAAAAATAAAAAAATCGTCAAAATATATGAAAGTGCTCATCTGTTGAAAGATAATAAAATGTTTGACGCGACAGTATAATTTATTTTGCCTAACAATTGACAGTTCATGGGATATTTAAATTATATAATTTGGACATAAGTGCATTTTTTATTTAAAAATTAAAACATTAGTTAATTTTCCCTTTTTTTTCTCATAGAAAAATAAGTGGCTCAGATTTATCCCTTAGTATGCATGAATCTTTTGGTATGTAAATGATCTCTCCTCTTAATTTAAAGGTTTTATTAAACGTAGCTGCAAGGGTTATATTTATGAAATGAAAACATGCATAATTGGTGGTACATAAAGTCGGTTGATAGAGGTTAAATGCAAAGAATGAGCAATTATTTTTAAAGATACAAACATTTAATGCATATCTATGCATATCTAAATACCTTAAACATAGCATTTATGGCTACATTTAGCAATTTTCTTCATTTAAATGATTCGATAAACCACATACCCAAATATTTACAAATAAAGCTTAAAAAGCTCTTAAAATGCTAACAAACGTTAGAGTTGTGGCTGCAGTGGGCGCCTATAAGTTTTATAGGAGCCGCTACCTCACCATCTACTATATAACACCACTATAACATACACCCTCCCCCAGCTATAACTATTATAGGCGCCAGTGGGTCCGGTCCGGTCGGTCCTTCGGTCGGTTCGGTCCAGTCCAAATAGGCAAGTTTTTTCGGTTTTTTGGTAGGTCCGGACCAGACCGGACCGGACCGGACCGAAGACCGATTTAACCAAAAAGCCTAGACCGAGGACTGGACCGAATGTGGTCGGTCCGGTTCTGTCCGGTCCGGTCCATCCAGTCCGTTTGCTCACCCCTATCGTCAATGAGGTCTTCCAACAAATTCGAATGATATAAAATATTTAAGTTTTTATTTTCATCCACTTTACCAAAATTGCTTCAAGCATTAATGTCAGATATTTTTTATCCCCTCCATTTGAATTGCTCTTTGTAAGCATTCGGACAATTCCTCCATCCCTAATGCATACAACCTATACAAAGCCTACCCGAGAACCCATGATAGTTTTCGTGTATTTCATATATACTCAAAATACAATTGGATGGGTTTTTTTTTTTATATATATACTCCTTCGAGTATAAATCCCACATACATTTGATAAAATTGTCTAAACTATCACAACTACAATATTCACTAATTTTTAAATATTCCTCCAAAACATTAGGTGTTGTCCTGTATGCTAATTGGCATATAGTAGACGTGCATTTCATTATATTACTAATACTCATTTTTTAGCGACATTTTGCCGAGACCTAAAAAATAAAAAGTGCTCAAGAATAGGTTTAAAGTTATACTTAGTTATACCTTTAACTATTTCTAAAAATAGTTTGGAACTCATTCAGAACCGTCGCCTAAAATTCCTTTCGGGGTATTTTTGATTGTCTCCAAAATAATCTTCCATTTGACGATGTTTGGCGCCTTCATAATCTCGGGGTATGGACGTCCGAGTTTTGAACTAGTGGCTTCATCTTCATCAAAGGCTAGATATTGTTTATGATAATCGTGTAAATGTAATAATTTTTCGGCTTGATCTTTGTCATTATAACTCATGTTGCAAGTATATGAAATAGGGAGAAATTGAGTATTTGAGAAAGTGTCTGAAGCATGAAGAAAATTGAGTGTTGCATGTTGTTTTTATGAAAAAAGTGGGTATTTATTGAAAAAAAAATGAGGTTTCTTTTTCGTTGCCATTTGACTAGTACCCAATGTTTTAATTCAGGAAAAAGAAGAAAACAAAAAACAAAAATAACCGTTGTGACCTTGGCTGTGGGATGTATAATGTCGGTATGGCGTCAAAGGTGGTGCAATATATGGCGCCGCCATAGGTGCCTAATTTTGTCTGTAGCGTGCCATATTGCCGTTGCACCAAGGCTAGTCATATGTGCATCTATCCATTATTGGACTTTTGTGCATTTACCATTATCCACAAAAGGTGTGAATTGGCAAGAACACTCTGACCCGGGTGCCTTTTGTCACCCGTCATTGTTCACCTCACAAGGAATAGCTCTGACAACTTTCCTTGCCTAGTGAGACACCCACTGTAGTGAGCAAGAGCCGAAACTCGAACCCTTTACCTTTTATTAACAAAATCTCTTCGGTGAGCAAATGAATATTTCGGATATGAGTACCTACTTAGCCAAAGCCCATTGGTTGCATTTACCATTATAATTTATCTAATTTATCTTTGGATGCATAGCTAGAAATCACGTCGATCTCATCAATCACATATATTTCAAAGTTGTTGTTAATAAATAAAAATGTTAATAATAGGTTTAGACTCAATTGCATAGAGAGTTTGTTAAAGTTTTATATCGCATCATATCTTATCTTTATGATTGTTCTATTTTTAGGGAGTTTTTTCATTGAAACAAAATTGGTGGTATTCATTTATTTCATTTCGTTTATTTAATTCATACAAAACTCGATCTTTCTACTTTTTTTTTCCTGCCGCCCAAAGGTAGATGCGGTCTGCTTTGGATCTTTCTTGCTATAATTAATTTTTACTCTATAACAAAATATTTAATTCCCTAATGCAAATTAACCAGATTTTAGTTTATTAACCATGGAAGTTTTATGAACTGGTCCACTAACTCATAAAAATGTTTATTTTTTATTTTAACTACAATGAGCTTTCATTTTATGTTCATGTGACATGAATAGTTTTCGACCTGTATATAATTTTGTGCATGATTTATTGTAAATCATTTCATAAAGTTATAATAGGTTTATATATATATATATATATATATATATATATATATATATATATATATATATATATATATATATATATATATATATATATATATTGTAAAGATGTATATAAAATTAAAAGGTACATAAAGCTGATGATTTGACAAACTTATGAACTTATAAAAAAATTCAACCATTATAGACGCTCTTTGATAATGCTGAAGCTAGCTAGCAAGAAAACTGCTAAGATGAGTTCTTAACTGATAATTACGGCAAAAAGTCAGCATGTCAACCGATAAATGCGCTAATTCTTATTTTGTTTTGAAAGTTTACCGAAAAAGTAAAATGTTGGTAAAACAATCTCTTATCGGCACCAATATATTTTCACAGGTCTAACAGGTAAAATGTGTTTTGGCATAAGTTCACCAAATATTTAAACAATCTGAAAAGTTTTCTTACAACTTTCACTAGGTGCTCTAGAAAATTTTGTTAATCAATTAGTATAACATAAATATTTCTTAATAAAATATTGTAAGACAAAGGTTCTTTTTCTTGAACCAATACTTGCTTCTTATTAACTAAGTACGTGTGTGTGTATATGTGTGTGTATATATGTATATATATATATATATATATATATAGGGAGGGGTTAAAATAAAAAGAGGATTTGTGGTAAAAAGAATAAGAAATATTTTGGACCCTTAGATTTAAAATCAATGGATGAGATAAAATTATACACTTAATTAAAGCTAGAAGGGCAAAAACGTCTTTTAGTAAAAATACGTAAACACATTATTATACCATTCGGTCTCATAATAACAGATCAATCCTTACTTTCTCTCTTTCTTCCAACTACTTTCTCTCTCAAAAAGTTCTGATCACATTAAAATTCCGATCATCTCTCTAATAAATTCCGATCATCTTCTCCATAAAATTCCGGTCATTAATCTCATTAAAGTCCGGTCATCTTCTCAATCAATTCCGATCAGCAATCTAATTAAAATCCGATCATCAAATCCTCATTTTCATACAATTGTCTACAAAATGTCGTTGAAAAGCAAAGGTAAGTCAACTAAATCTGATTTTGTTCATATTATGATACAGTAGCCAGATTTTAATGCATTTTGTTTGAAAAAATTAGCAGCAAAAAAGATTAAGAAGTGGAAGAAGAGTATCAAAATAAGGACTATAATGAATTTTGATTGTTTTGTTCATTAAAATATGGATTATAAAGCATTTTGATTGTTTTGTTCATTAAAATAAGGATTAGTAGCAGATTTGACTATTTTGTGCATTACAAATAAAGATATTTTTTGGGGGTGTATTGAAGTTACTAAAATTCAGGTTGATTTCTTATCTTCTATTGCTTGTTGACTTTTAGTTTCACTTGTTTCCGCAATCAATTTGTTGACTTAAATTATTTTTTTTTTACAGCAGGATTCATTGAAAAGTTTCCATGTAAAATTAGTTTGCATTGTACTGGATGTGGATGTTGACCCATCCACCACTCCCTGGGATCCAGCCAAGGCATATTTGTTTGTGCTTGTTGGTGAGAAGCATGTAGATCCTATAAAGGAAATTGATTGGGTCAGTGTAGGGACTATTATAGAATAGCAGTGTTTTATGCATTAAAAAGTGGCTAAATGTGTATTATATTTTGTAGAAAGTTAGTAAAATTGGGCTAAATGTGCATTAATTTTTGTAGGAAGTAAGTAAAACCGTGAAAATTTTTGCTAATCATGAGTTGTGTAGACTAACACTGTTTTGTGCACTAAAAATGGTCTGAATGTGCATTAACTTTTGTAGAAAGCTAGTAAATGTACGGTGCGGTTGGATAATTCATGAGTTGTGTGAAATTACATAGTTTTGTGCATTAAAAATTGGCTAACTATCCATTAGTTTTCACATGAACTTACTAAAATTGCGTTTCATTAAGATAATCATGTCTTTTGTACAATAATAGTGTTGTATGCAGGAAAAAGTGGCTAAATGTGCATTATATTTTGTAGAAAGTAAAATTGGGCTAAATGTGCATTAATTTTTGTAGGAAGTTAGTAAAAATGTGACAAATTTTGATAATCATGAGTTGTGTGGAATAACATTGTTTTGTGAACTAAAAATGGTCTAAATGTACATTAACTTTTATAGAAAGTTAGTAAAGGTATGGTACGGTTGGATAATTCACGAGTTGTGTGAAATTACATAGTTTTGTACATTAAAATTGGGCTAATTATCCATTAGTTTTTACAGGAAGTTAGTAAAATCACGTTTCATTAAGATAATCATGTCTTTTGTAGAATAAGAGTGTTTTATGCATTAAAAAGTGGCTAAATGTGCATTATATTTTGTAGAAAGTTAGTAAAATTGGGATAAATGTGCATTAATTTATGTAGGGAGTTAGTAAAAATGCGACAAATTTTGATAATCATGAGTTGTGTGGAATACCACTGTTTTGTGCTCTAAAAATGGTCTAAATGTGCATTCACTTTTGTAGAAAGTTAGTAAAGGTAAGGTACGGTTGGATAATTCATGAGTTGTGTGAAATTACATAGTTTTGTGCATTAAAAATTGGTTAATTATCCATTAGTTTTCACAAGAAGTTAGTAAAATCGCGTTTCATTAAGATGATCATGTCTTTTGTAGAATAATAGTGTTTTATGCATTAAAAAGTTGCTAAATGTGCATTATATATTGTAGAAAGTGAGTAAAATTAGGCTAAATGTGCATTAATTTTAATAGGAAGTTAGTAAAAATGTGACAAATTTTGATAATCATGAGTTGTATGGTTTAGAAAAACATTTTTTACATTTGCTACTATGGTTTGGCATGGTAGATTGAAGTAATGAAAGTCGTATTTTTGGTTTAATATTGGCATATTGTGCAGTTATGAACTCTCTTCTTGTCACACATTTCTGAAGATATTACAGACGCGATGACTTTCTCAGGTGATATTTTGTGGTTAAAAGTCAAAAACCATGACTTTTTTGTCACTCTATATTCAATATATTTAGTTAGTAATTATTTAATGTTTATTTAAACGACCATTAAAAACTTACTTTCTTGAACACTGAAGAAATTAACATCATGGTCTTAGGGTGCAATCATGCTCTCCAAAAAGTTGTATATTATGGTTCTATTATTGGTGGAAATTTACTTAAATTACTCACCTGAAGAGGTAAAGGAAGGCGGTGTCAATAAAGATGACAAAGAGGATGAACGAGAAGACAAAGAGCAGGAAGATTGTGAAGAAGAAAGAACCCTTCCTGTTTAGGAACATGAAAAACCTCATTCTGCATCAAAGGAAAAGAAATCTCACATTTCAAAAACCGACATTAGTTGGGTTGGGAAAATGGCTGATGACAAGGCTCTTTATAAGGAGGTTGTTCTTCGGGGAAGAGGTGGTTGCTTTACGCAGTTCGGTGATGGTTGAAGATTCTATCTATTATGTAGAATACCTGTTTAAAGACTATGACTTTACAAAATTTGCTCATGGGTGATTGATGTTAAAAGGTTGTGACACTGTTCTTGGTGACACTGCAAATGAGAGGGAAGTGTTTTTGACTAATGATTGCATGGATTTTGAACTTGATGATGTTATACTAGCTGTGGTGGTGGAGATCAGAAGATTGCCTTGGGGTCATGAGCATCGCAAGGCTAATGCAAATTCTGATAAAGGCTTGCCCGTTGAGTTACTGTAAGAGTTTATACTGGCCTAAAAAGAGGTGCTTTATTTTGTGTGCAAACTGATAAAATGGGCCTTGGAAATGGGCTATGTCATTCATGTAAAATCATGGAAGATGAGGAAGGAGGCTTTTGAGCTAAATGAATCCAAGACATGATTCACATACATGGCAACATATTACAGTGTTGATGATTTCCTGTATGTTGGTCCTCATAACTTGGATAGGAGATGTAGCTATTTAATTTATATGTTTGGTTGCTATTATCTGATGTTTCATCAACAATAATACTATATAAAGAATTTGTACTTTAGACATTAATTGTTGTGAAAAGCTGGAAGGATTATTGTATAGTGTGAAGTTGGGTTTTATTATATAGGTTGTTAGGATTATAGTTAGATTGTTAAATTACTTTTATACCCTTAATAGTTAGTTATGATTATAGTTAATCTCACCCATTGATTTTTAATCAATGGTCAAAAATCCTTCTTATTCTTTTTACAAAAATATCTCTTTTTATTTGATCTCAACCCTATATATATATATATATATATATATATATATATATATATATATATATATATATATATATATATATATATATATAGGATGAGGTTTTTTTCAGAACCAAATAAATTGCGAGAACTGCGAGAACCAACATCAACCAATCAGATTTTTTTAAATATTTGTTTTTAATATTTAATTCAAAAGGGTACAATAGTAAAATTACAATTTTATTTTCTTTTTGATATTTTTAATATAAAAAACGTTTTATTTGGTTCCTAATTTTTAGGGGTTTTTTTTATGAATAATTTTTTTTTTCAGGATTTGAGAATGTAAGGTGCGCATGTGTTTTTTTGGTTTAATCTAGTATTAACCGCTTAAATTCTTTGTTTTCGGAATTGTATTTTTATTTTTTGGTTTTTTTTCAACATTTGTGTTTTCTAAAAGTGAGTTGCCTATGTGTTTTTCTAAAATAATATGTTTTGAAGTACAATTCTTTAATATTCAAAGCTTAAAATCAATGACAAACATTATATAAATGTCTAAAAGAAAACGAAAGTACAATATATCGATTATACATATGTGCACTTATAATTATCGCAATAAGAGATGATCTTTCTATATACATGTTGTATATGCACATGTATTTTTCCTCATTGGCCACTCTCAATCTCTTTGTATGCATATGTTCATTTGAGTTTGTCCATATGCCCTTATAATACGTATGTGCACTCTTCATGTTGCTCATTATACTTATACCTGTACCCACAAACAAATAATAGACGAATAATTTAATCACAACAACTAACAAAACACATATGCACAAAAGGAACAAGTTTATGAAACTCTAAAAACACATGTGCATAGAAGGTTTCAAATTCACCAAAAACTACAAAAACACATATGCACTTTCAAAAACACATATGCACGCTCGAGTTACTTTATAAGACATGAGATCCACTCTCATTCTTGTGACCCCGCTTAATAGAGCAACTATTATAAATGCATATGCACACTTACATATTTTATGCACACTTACATATTTTTTTCTTGTATGATCATATGCATACAAAAACTAACGCACCAACTACAAAGTATGATTTTGCATATAAAACACATTTACTTTCCATTAGAAGATCTATGGATTAAAGGATATTATTCATTAAACAAGTTTGTCTCATTTGACTTACCAAGTATTCTTGCTCCATCCTTTACAACAACATTCCCTTCTTCACTTTAGACTTTCACTATATCTCATTAGCCGAAAACCATAAACTTTGATCCCCGTACGCAAACGTGCAGAGGTTGTCGTCGTCATCATCATCTATTAGTCAACAAGAATACACCATCAGAACACAAATGTCTAGTGTTTGATTCAATTACAGGAAGTACTCAAATAACCATATACATGTATTAAAAAATACCATTAGAACGCAAAAGTTACATCCCAATCATCTTGTTTGACACAACTCCAAATGACCAATTAACCAAAAGATTATCTAAATGTTTTTCCAATCATCTTGTTTGACACAATCCCATATTTAAAAAGGTTTTATTTTTTAAATGTTTTTCCTTTCTACGTAACTTAATCAAAAGATTATCTATACTATTTATTTTTAAAAAGATATGAAGAATGCTGAGGCATATGTTTTTGTTATGTTTTCCCTTCAAAGTATAGCAGATACAAGTGGTATCAAATTGAAAAGTCAAAGTGAAGTTTAATATAATAAAATTATAAAAATAATATTTGAGATCTAGATAACTACTACTACTATATGTGCAATATGTGTAGGGACATTGGAGGCATCTGTCGCCATAACATAACGATATCCATCGTTAAATTTATGTTACACAATATAATCTATTTTTTTTAGATCGAAACCTGTATTTCGTTTTTGGATCAAAAGCCACAAAAAATTCAGATCGAATCTTTGATTATTTCTTCAGATCGAAACAAGATTAAAAATTTTTGATTTACACATATTAAAGTAAAAAACGATTCATAAATAAAAGAACTTACAACATTTGAATGTAGGGTTGGATAGAAGATTTTATTATTTCCTTTAATCGGTTCATGGATTATGGTGGCGGTTTAGTTGGTGGTTTGTGGTGGATTCATGTGTTTAAGATGAGAGAGAACGGTTGATAGAAAAGAGAGTGTTTTTAGGTTAAAGTGGGGGACACAAAATTCCTTATTTGCCCTTCCATCATTTATACAATATAACCTGATTTTTTAATTTATTACTTTTATGTCACCATTATTTTTAACCATTGATCAAAAAATAGAAGGCTAAGATTGGTTCTCGCAATTTATTTGGTTCTGAAAAGAACCTCACAATATATATATATATATATATATATATATATATATATATATATATATATATATATTTTATTTATTTATTTATTTTTTTCGTTCAAACAGCCAAATCACAAGACCAAATTCAATTATGTTCTATATTAGCTAGAAGCATAAGGTAACAAAGTAACTGTTGATGTATCGCAGCCAAAGACATCACAATACGCTTTCCATGTTAACATAAAAACTGCCACAATGCTAACCATGAAAGCAACGATCTTCCATGAACGTTCTACAAAACCACCAATAGCCCTCAAACCAACGAGCAACCAACGCGCTAGCTTCTTCAAAAGCAAATGCAACTTCATCCTTAGCCCTTTTTCATATACCTTATTCACTTCATCAATCATTTCTTGCAACTTTGATTTCTCTTTTGTTTTCTTTATCGTTATAGAATTACTCATCCCAGTGAAAAGTTTGACAACCACTACAAAAATGGGATCGATTTGGGTCGACAATGTCGACCCAAAGGTTGAAGTGGGGTCGTACCAAACAGTTTGGGTCGACAATTTCGACCCTTTCGGGTTGTACCAATTTCCTCGTCCCAAAAACGTTTGGAACGACATTTTTAAAACGAATGAGACGACATCCATTTACCGGTCAACAATGAATATTTCCTTTGGAACGACATTGTCGTTCCAAATCTCTATTTATTTTTTGCAAATCATTTATGTAAATACACGAAAAATATTTTGGAAAATACCCATTGGAACGACAATGTCGTTCCAACATTTTATTTATTTTACATGTTTTACTCATTTAAATACTAAAAATATTTTTGAAAATTCCCAATGGAACGACATTGTCGTTCCAAAGGTTTTAAATATTTAAAAAATTTGCCAACTGGAACGATTCTTTCTTGTACTTTTGGGACGACATTGTCGTCCCATTTTGTGAAGTATGCAAAAAAAAAATGCAGCAGCAGCCTGCATTTCCAGGTTTTTTCCGGAATATTTTCCCGAAAAAACCTACCATTACACAAGCTGTAAATCAACCAATATCCGCAATACCAATTCGGCAATATGATACAATACCAAATTACTCATCTATTACTTAAATTCGACAAATACGATACAAATTAAACTAACAAATACGAACTTTATACAAAAACAAACCAAGATTCGGCAATATATAGATTCTAGTATTACATAACTAATAACAAATAGGATACAAATTAAACTACGCCTACGTCTACTCCTCCTCCTCCGATTCCTCCCCCTCCTCCTCCCCCTCCTCCTCCTCCCCCTCCTCCTCCGATTCCTCCCCCCTCCTCCTCCCCCCTCCTCCTCCCCCCTCCTCCTCCCCCTCCTCCTCCTCACTACCACTAGCATTAAAATTCTCGGGAATGTGGCTCATATGAGGATTAGTTTGTCTTATATATTGGTTAAGGTCGGGTAGGGGGTCGGAATAATTAAGATTAGGATTCGGGTTAGAACTACTACCCTGGCATGTAGTAGAGTTATGAAAGACGGGACGATAACAATTTTCGAAGGAATTAGGGCTGGGAAATGGGGGAAATGGGGGAAATGGGGGATTTTGTGGTAATCCTGAAAAGTCAACAGGAAACGGATTACCTGAGCTGCTGTTGTTGTTGTAATGGCTAACAAACTGGCCAAACATAGATTCGAAGTTGGCTTGTCGAGACTAAATCTGTTGCTGCTGAAGTAGGAGTATTTCATTTTGCCTCCTCAACAATTCATTCTCTTGTTCCTTTTGTCTTAAGACCGCCGAAATAGCCTCAGTAGCATTGTTTTGTTGAAGCGGATAATGAGAGTACCTCGATGAAGCTTTGCCGCTACCCGGCATTAGCCTGCCAACGCCCTTATAATTTTGCCGGTTGTTACTGCGGGCTGTCTTATCGAGTACTTGCTTCTCAGTCATTAACGGGGCCGTACCGGCTTTAACTTGTTGCCACAACTCCTTCATCGCCAACTGTGTAAGTCAAAAAAAAATATATTTATATATATGTTAAAAAAAGGTAAGTTAATATATATATATATATATATATATATATATATATATATATATATATATATATATATGTATATGTATATATATATACACGTTAACCAAAAAAAAAAAGAAAAAAAAGAAAAAAAAAGAGGTAAGTTAAAAAAAACAAGTAACTTGATATTAATTACGCATGTTAGGAGATAAATTACTTACATAAGCCTTCTCGTTTTCTTCACTTGTAAAGACGCCATCTTTTCTTGTATGGCCTATCCTATACGTCTCCACGAGTTCTTCATTCTGCCCGTTCTTCGCAACCCGCTATACATACAACATAAAATAAATTAATAACGAGTTATATATAAACATTATATAGACATTTGAAAATCAAAAAATTATAATGAGTCTTACGCGCTCCGTTCGTCCTTGTACGAACGACTTCCTCCCTTGGTGGGTTTTAGCAGTGTTCTTTGCCCGGTTTTCTGCATTTTTTGCAGATCTCGCCATTCGTCCCGGATCAGAAAACCAGTTGACCAACGACTCCCACTCCGCTTGGCTTCTGCTACCCCACACTGTCGACGGCGGTGGATTTTGCTTTGCCGTCTCGGGTGTCGGTTGTGTGTCAAAGTATGCGGTTTTTATCCTGTTTCTATGCTTGCGCCATAGTAACCGCAGCTGAAGCCCAATCCCAGTAATTATCCGTTCCCCAACCGTGTAGACATTCCGCCCAACCCTTATATTGTCATTCCTGTTTAACCAAGGCGTGAGCTCGAAATAAGTCTGCAAATAAATATACACATTTAAATAAACAAACAATTTAAATATAGCACGCATATCTAAACGGTCGATAATGATAAGAATACAAATATAATAAACAATTAATACCTCGAGTGTGGGAAATATGTGAGCCATAAAAGGCTCCGGAATCTGCTCCCAGTGCTCGCAGTCAAAGGGAAGTGGACTAACTAGTTCCCCCAAAAGACTACTGAACTGCGGTGCCCACGTGCCCACAGCTGTAAAGGTACCTAGATCATCAACGTCAAAGCCGATGGGCAAAGGCCGATTATTGTTCGATTTGAACGCACTCCTTATGACCCGATTTGAGGTCACACTCGAAACCGAAGCTACAAATATAAGTTATTGAGTCGTGAGAATACAAGTAAAAAAATTTAGTTTTATCAATAAAAAACTTCAAATAAAAATCACAATTTCTTACCGAAACAGTAGCCCGGCGTAGTAAAATAGGGTTGGTGTGGTGGTGGTGGATCACCACCGGCATCCCCGCCGTGTGCTTGGGGACCTACACACGCCATCTGTAAAATTATAAGTACAAGAACACACAATTTCGTGGACCAATTAATACTAATAAACACATTCATATAAATATACAATATCATTCCAATAAAAAAGTCACATAAGTTTAACAATACAATATCATTCCAATAACAAATACATTACTAATTAAATTACATACTAATAAACAAAAACAAAATATGGAAATAAAGAAAACATACTAGATGTCACAGTTGGTACACGGCTCAAAGAGAAGAAGAAAGATAGAGAGGTGGTGCTTTTGCGATGGTCCTACACAAACATACATTTCATAAAAAAAAAATTACAATTCACATAAGTTTAACAATTATACTAACCAAATTACAATATCATAAGAGTAATTAAATTATATACCTAGTTCGCGGCTAAAATAGAGGAAGAGAAGAAAAGAGAAAAAGAGGAAAATAGGTGTTGTCCCGGCTGTCCTGGCTAACCAAAAACATAAAAAAAAAAAAAAAAAAAAAAAAAAAAAAAAAAAAACAACCTAAATTAATACCAACTTCATTTTAGCACATCAATACTTGTAAACTTTACTACAATGTCTAACAAAACACAAGCTAAATTAATACCGGCTGTCCATAACTTTTGAGGACGACATTGTCGTACCAAAAAAACACTTTAATACAATAAAAAAAAACACAAGCTAGAGGTGGTCCATAACTTTGTCCCGGCTGTCCATAAATTTTGAGGACGACATTGTCGTACCAAAACACTTTAACACAATAAAAAAAACATACCTTTAAATTAAAAAAAAAAAAAAAAAAAAAAAAAAAAAAAAAAAAAAAAAAAAAAAAACATACCTTTGACGGTGGTGCTGCTGCTGCTGCCGTGGTGGTTCACTGTGGTGGTGCTGCTGCTGCCATCTAACGCCACCACAAACACAACACAAAATAGAAACAAAGATTATCAAACCTAGGAATATCAATAACAAAACTAATTAACAAAATGAAATTAACAAAAAATTCATACCTTTACACAAACCAAATTAACAAAAATTAAACAAATTGTGCACAGTGGTGCGTGTGTAATTGGTGTTTTGAGGTGATTGTGGTGTCGAATGTGGTATTAATTTGATTGTGTTGGTGTAGAATCGAAGAAGATAAAGATGGTGTATTGATGTGGGGTTTTTTTTTTTTTCGCTTCTGATAGAACAGATATGGTTTGACTCGTGGGTTATTCAATTATTAAGCCCTTTGGGTCGACATTGTCGTCCCAATGGGTGCACGATTTTTTTTAATCCCTTTGGGTCGACATTGTCGTACCAAAGGGAGTAAGATTTTTTCTTTTTTTTTTGCTTTTTTAATTTTGGAACGATAATGTCGTTCCAAATATTGTGCCGGGATAAATTATTTCACGGCGTGGGTACTTTAAATTTTGGTGAAAAATTTTGGAACGACATTGTCATTCCTTATGGATTTTTTATTTTTTTCATTTATCTATTGCATACTAAAAATGATTTTAATTATTTAATTAATACTAAATAAATTAAAAATGATTTAAATTATTTAATTAATACTAAATAAATAAATAATGATTTAAATTAATTAAAAAAAATATTTAAATAAATTAAAATTATTTAAATAAATGTTGTAATCTTGTTTTGAATTATTTAATTAATACTAAATAAATACCAAAAACGAGACAATCTTTTTTTTAATAAAAAATATTTAAAATTATTTAATTTAATTTAAAATTAAATCTAATAATCTATGCATAACGTGTTAAACGGATGAGTCGAGTTATTTCGACTATGCATAACATGTCAAGCGGATGAGTCGAGTTGTTATGACATGCATAACATGTTTAGCGGATGAGTCGAGTTGTTATGGATATCCATATATAACAAGTTTAACGGATGAGTCGAGTTGTTATGACATGCATAACATGTTTAGCGGATGAGTCGAGTTGTTATGGATATCCATATATAACAAGTTTAACGGATGAGTCGAGTTGTTATGACATGCATAACATGTTTAGCGGATGAGTCGAGTTGTTATGGATATCCATATATAACAAGTTTAACGGATGAGTCGAGTTGTTATGACATGCATAACATGTTTAGCGGATGAGTCGAGTTGTTATGGATATCCATATATAACAAGTTTAACGGATGAGTCGAGTTGTTATGACATGCATAGCGTGTTAAACGGATGAGTCGAGTTATTATGGATATGCATATATAACAAGTTTAACGGATGAGTCGAGTTGTTACGGATATGCATAACATGTTTAACGGATGAGTCGAGTTGTTATGGATATGCATAACACGTTAAACGGATATGCATAACATGTTTAACGGATGAGTCGAGTTGTTACGGATATGCATAACACTTGGCCCATAGTTAGGAGTTGCATCTTTCAAACTAGAACAAGATAAGCTGGAACTTTGTTGTTGAGCACGAGTTCCATAATTGCTCGGCTCATTCGTTTAACATCTTGTGTACAACCATATCATCTCGGCTCATTCGTTAAACGAAACAGACGAGTTAATAAACTGCTTTACGCATGGTGAGACATTGTGGTTAACACTTGGCCCATTGTTTGGAATTGCATCTTTCAAACTATAACAAGATAAGCTGGAACTTTGTTGTTGAGCGCGAGTTCCAGTATTGCTCGGCTCATTCGTTTAACATCTCGTGTACAACCATATCATCTCGGCTCATTTGTTAAACGAAACAGGCGAGTTAATAAATTGCTTTACGCATGGTGAGCAATTATGGAACTCGTGCTCAACAACAAAGTTCCAGCTTATCTTGTTCTAGTTTGAAATATGCAATTCTAAACAATGGGCCAAGTGTTAACCACAATGTCTCACCATGCGTAAAGCAGTTTATTAACTCGCCTGTTTCGTTTAACGAATGAGCCGAGATGATATGGTTGTACACAAGATGTTAAACGAATGAGCCGAGCAATTATGGAACTCGTGCTCAACAACAAAGTTTCAGCTTATCTTGTTCTAGTTTGAAAGATGCAACTCCTAACTATGGGCCAAGTGTTATGCATATCCGTAACAACTCGACTCATCCGTTAAACATGTTATGCATATCCGTTTAACGTGTTATGCATATCCGTAACAACTCGACTCATCCGTTTAGCATGTTATGCATATTCATAACAACTAGACTCATCCGTTAAACTTGTTATATATGCATATCCATAACAACTCGACTCATCCGCTAAACATGTTATGCATGTCATAACAACTCGACTCATCCGTTAAACTTGTTATATATGGATATCCATAACAACTCGACTCATCCGCTAAACATGTTATGCATGTCATAACAACTCGACTCATCCGTTAAACTTGTTATATATGGATATCCATAACAACTCGACTCATCCGCTAAACATGTTATGCATGTCATAACAACTCGACTCATCCGTTTAACACGTTATGCATAGATTATTGGATTTAATTTTAAATTAAATAAAATAATTTTAAATATTTTTTATTAAAAAAAAGATTGTCTCGTTTTTGGTATTTATTTAGTATTAATTAAATAATTCAAAACAAGATTACAACATCTATTTAAATAATTTTAATTTATTTAAATATTTTTTAATTAATTTAAATCATTATTTATTTATTTAGTATTAATTAAATAATTTAAATAATTTTTAATTTATTTAGTATTAATTAAATAATTAAAATCATTTTAGTATACAAAAGATAAATTAAAAAAAAAAAAAAAAAAAACAGAGGGAACGACAATGTCGTTCCTTTGGTTTTTTTTAAAAATAAAAATGATTTTTAAACCATTGGCACGACATTGTCGTTCCTTTGGTTTTTATATAAAATAAATTTGATTTTTTCACAACTGCTAATTGGGAAAAAAAGAAATAAAAATGATTTTTAAACCATTGGCACGACATTGTCGTTCCTTTGGTTTTATATAAAATAAATTTGATTTTTTCACAACAGCTAATTGGGGAAAAAAAAATAAATAACAGAAGGAACGACAATGTCGTTCCTTTTGTTTTTACATATAATAAAATTGATTTTTTAACCATTGGCACGACATTGTCGTTCCAAAATGTGTGGGCCCAAAATATTCGCGTTGACTGCTATATTTGGTGAAGAAAGTGGGACCCTTTGTCCAAATGGAACGACAATGTCGTTCCAAATTTTTGCCCCGTCCCAAAGGTGCTCATTTGGTGTAGTGAACTTCATCATTTTCCAACTCACCTTTGATAACACCTCTTTTTCTAAGGTACTTGGCATCCTCCACATTCACGATTAACGCACACATCAGACCCATATATTCAGTAAATGGAGAATAATTATTGGAGTTGTTTATAAGTGCTTCATACGCAATCAAATTTCTTAATATGACCTCTGAATCGCTGTTCAAAGAAAGACACGGCAGGTAAATATAATTCCTTTCCATCCTTACCTTTTGAAGGCCTGTGTAAGAAAAGTTGAATCCAGCTCTATCATGAAGTTTCGAAGCTGAAGGGATGAGAATTTTACTTTGAGTGAATGTTTCTAGAGCTGAGATAGTTTGTTCATATACTTGAACAATTTCTTTTGTAGGAAGTTTCAACACAAAATCAAAGACCTTGCCTGTGGAATTTTCATTGGTACGGGGGGCTGATTGATTAGTTCTTTCAGATTCGTGAACTGGGAGGTTATTTACTATCGAATAGTACATATAATGGAGCAGATGATCTACACTAGTAGGAGCTTTTGACTCTGGACATAACTTAAGTGGCGAATGGTTCTCACAAAAAAACCGAAATATGGAAGATGAAAATGTATTGGCTGACTGAGAGGAATTACTACCTGATGATTGATGTAAAGCCCCGTTGATTTCCTTCAACACCATGAGTGGAATTTGATTCTCTACCATCATTATATCTTGTGCCAATAATCTTCTTCTTAGATCAACTTTGACTACTGTTTTTGGCTGAGGAGCAGGAAAATTGTTGAAAAGTTCTTGTGGAATTTGGTCCTGCACCGTCTCTCTGTCTTGTTCCAACAATTGTCTTGCGGGAAAAACTTGGCGTTGTCGTTTACGCTGAGGAGGAAAATCTATGATGTGTTCCGTCTGATCAATCTGGTTCTCTGAAGTCCAACTGAAATCTTTTTGACGTAGAAAATCATCCGACTCCTCGATGATTTCTATGCTTTTGTCTACTGAATACACACCGATTTCTTCTTTTTGAGAGCTTATTAAAGAGGGTAAATTATGTGGCTCCATCTTTTCTTCAGTGATGTTCTCGGAATTTAATTTTTGCGACTCCATAAACTTTATTACAGCTTGATACTCTTCCTTTCTTTTCCTTTCTAAGAGACGTTGATACTCTTCCTCTTTTTCCATTTCTAAGAGACGTCGATGCTCTTCCTCTTTTTCCCTTTCTAAGAGACGTTGATACACTTCCTCTCCGGCGTCCATTACGTAAATACACGAAAAATATTTTGGAATGAGCCGAGATGATATGGTTGTACACAAGATGTTAAACGAATGAGCCGAGCAATTATGGAACTCGTGCTCAACAACAAAGTTTCAGCTTATCTTGTTCTAGTTTGAAAGATGCAACTCCTAACTATGGGCCAAGTGTTATGCATATCCGTAACAACTCGACTCATCCGTTAAACATGTTATGCATATCCGTTTAACGTGTTATGCATATCCGTAACAACTCGACTCATCCGTTTAGCATGTTATGCATATTAATAACAACTAGACTCATCCGTTAAACTTGTTATATATGCATATCCATAACAACTCGACTCATCCGCTAAACATGTTATGCATGTCATAACAACTCGACTCATCCATTAAACTTGTTATATATGGATATCCATAACAACTCGACTCATCCGCTAAACATGTTATGCATGTCATAACAACTCGACTCATCCGTTAAACTTGTTATATATGGATATCCATAACAACTCGACTCATCCGCTAAACATGTTATGCATGTCATAACAACTCGACTCATCCGTTTAACACGTTATGCATAGATTATTGGATTTAATTTTAAATTAAATAAAATAATTTTAAATATTTTTTATTAAAAAAAAGATTGTCTCGTTTTTGGTATTTATTTAGTATTAATTAAATAATTCAAAACAAGATTACAACATCTATTTAAATAATTTTAATTTATTTAAATATTTTTTTAATTAATTTAAATCATTATTTATTTATTTAGTATTAATTAAATAATTTAAATCATTTTTAATTTATTTAGTATTAATTAAATAATTAAAATCATTTTAGTATACAAAAGATAAATTAAAAAAAAAAAAAAAAAAAACAGAGGGAACGACAATGTCGTTCCTTTGGTTTTTTTTAAAATAAAAATGATTTTTAAACCATTGGCACGACATTGTCGTTCCTTTGGTTTTTATATAAAATAAATTTGATTTTTTCACAACTGCTAATTGGGAAAAAAAAGAAATAAAAATGATTTTTAAACCATTGGCACGACATTGTCGTTCCTTTGGTTTTATATAAAATAAATTTGATTTTTTCACAACAGCTAATTGGGGAAAAAAAAATAAATAACAGAAGGAACGACAATGTCGTTCCTTTTGTTTTTACTTATAATAAAATTGATTTTTTAACCATTGGCACGACATTGTCGTTCCAAAATGTGTGGGCCCAAAATATTCGCGTTGACTGCTATATTTGGTGAAGAAAGTGGGACCCTTTGTCCAAATGGAACGACAATGTCGTTCCAAATTTTTGCCCCGTCCCAAAGGTGCTCATTTGGTGTAGTGAACTTCATCATTTTCCAACTCACCTTTGATAACACCTCTTTTTCTAAGGTACTTGGCATCCTCCACATTCACGATTAACGCACACATCAGACCCATATATTCAGTAAATGGAGAATAATTATTGGAGTTGTTTATAAGTGCTTCATACGCAATCAAATTTCTTAATATGACCTCTGAATCGCTGTTCAAAGAAAGACACGGCAGGTAAATATAATTCCTTTCCATCCTTACCTTTTGAAGGCCTGTGTAAGAAAAGTTGAATCCAGCTCTATCATGAAGTTTCGAAGCTGAAGGGATGAGAATTTTACTTTGAGTGAATGTTTCTAGAGCTGAGATAGTTTGTTCATATACTTGAACAATTTCTTTTGTAGGAAGTTTCAACACAAAATCAAAGACCTTGCCTGTGGAATTTTCATTGGTACGGGTGGCTGATTGATTAGTTCTTTCAGATTCGTGAACTGGGAGGTTATTTACTATCGAATAGTACATATAATGGAGCAGATGATCTACACTAGTAGGAGCTTTTGACTCTGGACATAACTTAAGTGGCGAATGGTTCTCACAAAAAAACCGAAATATGGAAGATGAAAATGTATTGGCTGACTGAGAGGAATTACTACCTGATGATTGATGTAAAGCCCCGTTGATTTCCTTCAACACCATGAGTGGAATTTGATTCTCTACCATCATTATATCTTGTGCCAATAATCTTCTTCTTAGATCAACTTTGACTACTGTTTTTGGCTGAGGAGCAGGAAAATTGTTGAAAAGTTCTTGTGGAATTTGGTCCTGCACCGTCTCTCTGTCTTGTTCCAACAATTGTCTTGCGGGAAAAACTTGGCGTTGTCGTTTACGCTGAGGAGGAAAATCTATGATGTGTTCCGTCTGATCAATCTGGTTCTCTGAAGTCCAACTGAAATCTTTTTGACGTAGAAAATCATCCGACTCCTCGATGATTTCTATGCTTTTGTCTACTGAATACACACCGATTTCTTCTTTTTGAGAGCTTATTAAAGAGGGTAAATTATGTGGCTCCATCTTTTCTTCAGTGATGTTCTCGGAATTTAATTTTTGCGACTCCATAAACTTTATTACAGCTTGATACTCTTCCTTTCTTTTCCTTTCTAAGAGACGTTGATACTCTTCCTCTTTTTCCATTTCTAAGAGACGTCGATGCTCTTCCTCTTTTTCCCTTTCTAAGAGACGTTGATACACTTCCTCTCCGGCGTCCATTACGTGTCCATAGCTACGCAACAGATTAAGCAAGAAGAGACCATCAATGGTAAAAATCCAAGCCAAGGAATCATCATCACCTTGTAGGAACATGTCGTAGCATGAACGAACGATAGGGACAAGTTTTCCAACTTTCTCAAGGACAGTGAGTTTATAATCCTTGATTTCGTTATCCTGGAGAACCTTTCTCAAGACATCAAGTTTTTTCTGCTCCATCTTTTTATAGGTCTGTGGCCGAAAATGATGAATCGGACCCAGTCCTACCTGTTGTGGTTCATAGGCTTCAGGCTTTTTAGCGGTTATGGTTTCGGGTTGTTGAAATACGGAAACATGAGGAGTTTCAATGTTGATTTCGAGCAGATGATTCAAGATTTCCTCGATTTCACCGACCCATTTTTGCTCTTCCGGGTCTGAAATCATTGATGGGTCTGTGGAGGCCATATGTTAATTGATGGAAACGTTAGAATTGGTGGTACTTTAGTTGGAATGCATAGACTATGTGTAATTGTGAATTACGGAGTATTAGTACGTGTTTATATACATATTTTTTTTACCAGGTGCGGACTTTGTTGTAAATCATGCGTGGCTTTATAGAGCATAGATCTGATTTTACTCCGTATTAAACTATGTGAAACTGAAACGATTTTTGTATTTGTATAATAGATTTTAAAGAATAGATGATTACATATAAAAAAAATTGCATGAAATATTAAAGAACAAATATTAGCCATTCATTTTTTACAAGTAAATACACAATAAGTCCCAAGACAGTGCCAGATTTCACGTTTAGTTCAAAATTAGAAAAAATCACCCGATTACTCCCAAACTTTTCTAAATAATACGCCGTTGGTCCAATTTTTCTAACGACGTTAGATTTCCCTTGTTATCTCATGTCATGTGCTATGAGTGTAAATTTGTCTTTTAACTTTTTTTGTCATCTCGTTGTATTTGTTTAATGTTTATTCTTTGTCGTTTAATGTATTTTTTAATTATATTTTTTTCCATTAATGACTTTGATCAAAGGACTAATGATCACATATTTTTTTTTATCTTTACCTAACCACAATAATTCACATCTCATTATTTTACTTCTTCATCATCCACCTCTACCTGCAACTTGAAGCCAGTTTATGTTTTCTTCAATTTATATCCATTTTTTTTTTAAATTGTCTTCATCCTCTTATTCTAACATCTTAGTTCAATCCTTTGAACCGGCACTAATGATTATTAAAACACAAACCGTGTGGGCCACTTGGCTATTACTACTGTATTCAAAGAAAATTATACTACATAGTTAATAATTTTCAGTATCCTTTCTTTCTTCATCTTGTACTTCCGGTATTTCGTTTAGAAAACTAGATCCAGCACAGCCCACGTTGACTTTGTTGCAAATGAAAGAAAACTAGATCTAACACAAAAATCAATTTCTCTTTTAACTATCACTTTTAAAAGAAATTTGTAATGGCACAAGATGCGCTTCAGGTCCTCCCGTGGTATTACTATATATTTGCGGTGTGTACGTGGTTGATTGATTGTTGACAATCAACTGGTACATAAGATCAAGCAAATGCAAATAGCCCGTCATAGCGCTATAAGTAAAATGTTGTGCCAATTGGAGAGGAGAATGTACCTCATGAAGTTCTTTCAACGTGACTATTAACTTGTGATCGTCCTTATGATCATCTAAAGTTGATGACAAACTAAGGGTATCACGTATTTCATTCAAGAAACACAAGTGAATCTGGTTCACGAGCATTATCATATCATATCTGTTGGTTTTATAGACATTATAATAATAGTCGTGTGTTAGGATCGAACTTGAGATCACGGGATTACACACAATACGTATGAAGAGAAAAAGAATTAATTATTTATAAAATGTTATAAGTAATTATTATTAAACACAAAACAAGTAATAGTAAGTAATTAATATTTAATGATAAATGACTAATGACCTATTAACGAATATTAGGAAAATAATACTAAGGAAAATTTGGAAACAAGGGAAGGTTATGGAATCCCCTAGGGGATTCCATAACCGATCGGCCAAGGGTGGATATTCCACCTCCTTTGTGCCTTGTGCTCCAAGTTTTGAATAGTATATAAGCAAACCCAAGATGCATTGTTTTCTCATAACTTGTACACACACATCTTGGTGTTTTTTCTCATCTTTCTTGTTCTAATTGATCCATCAAACAATCCCTTTAGGGATTCAATTTTCTTGAATCAAAATAAGTTTTGTGTTTAATTACTTGCATAAACTTTTTCTTGAATTAGTACGTGTGTACAAGAACGTGAATCAAACACACTATTGTTTGATTCTTGGATTGAATTACAAAAGAGGTAAGGGTAATTATTGTAATCCACATAAACCCTAATTAGGGTTCTTGATTGAAGATTGCAATTTGATTCTTGTTCGGGCTAGAATCACAAAGGTATGTTTACTATTTAAATATTGATTAATTAATTACATGTTATTTGATCTTGTTATAATTGCTTCCGTTATGCTCACTTGATATGTTTGGTTTATAATATATGAATGTCATGATATAATAATTCCAACAGTGGTATCTAGAGCTGTTATAATGTGTAATTAATTATCGAAACGCATAAAAATTGGATCTTGATTCGTTTAGTTACATGTTTTTAGGCTTTATTTGTTAGACTCTTAACCCTAAATTTTTTTTGGGTCGATTTGACCTTAAGGGTTTTTAGGGTTTTGGTTTTTGATTTTTTTAATTTGATTAGAAACCCTAGGATGTCATGTAATTTGTTATGCGTTTTAGTAAACGATCTTGGTGCAATATGTTAATTGTTAAGCTAAATCAATGAAAAAATGCATATTTGCATGGATTTTTTATATTGTGTGATAATTTAAATGGTTTAAATTGTATATATAAATTAATGGTTAAGTTATATCGAAACATGTAAATTTATTAATAGATGTATGTGACTCTTTTTCCAAGAAGAAGAAAGCCTTAATTGAATAGATACGTTGTACACCTAGATTTGATTATTAATAGGACTATTGAATAAGATTTGCATGTGGCTACATGTTTTATACATATTTAATTGTTATGATTATGTATATTTGTTTATTTAAGTTTTTTTTTTTTTTTTTTTTTTTTTTTTTTTTTTTTTTTTTTACACTACTTGTTTTTGTTTAATATTATGTTAGACATGTTTATAAACGAAAAGGGTAATTTTTTGAATAGAAAAATAATACGGACTAAATAAATAGCGAAATTATTTTGGTTTTTAAGAGTAAATTTCAAATGATTGGTTGATTGATGTTTTTGTACACAGTGTGCGAAAGGCGGACCGAAGGTTGCCATCCAACGTACTTGTAGAGAGGGGTTTTTAAAGCTCATGCACGTACCGGTTCTCTACAACTGCCTGGTTGCCGACCCTAGACTTACCTATATCACTATATTATGTACATTGTCATCTTAAGGGTGAATTAACCACAATTCCACAATGATTATCCGAAACACTAAGCCTTCGGGCTTATACAAAAGTACGATATAGTGGACGATAATTTATGGTAATTCTTTAATTGGTGAACCCGATACCTCAATCAAAACTTTGTTATTTTACTCTTAGCAAATTGGTAATAAAAATGTTTTGTAAAACCAACGTTATGAAGTTGTATGCATGCTTCTTCGTACATTATTTTGATCACATCAAAATTAATACCCTTATAAAATTAAGTCAAATGCCATCTAATTAAGAACACTTGAAGTTGTAATTTACGTCATGTGAGAACTTGGCGAGATTGCAATGGAGAGGTAAATTTCATAAATTCATTGCTCGCAGATCAACTGATGTGATGGATTTGTGAGTTTACAGTTTTTAAGTTAGACGACTTAAATTGAGTAGTAAGTGAGATCTTGGACTCAAGGCATTAAGATGGGGACTAAACATGCTTACAATACAAATGTTTTGTGATTGTAAATCCCATATATCTAGGAATTGGACAAATGTTATGCCAATTACTTGTATGACAAGTTACCTCATATTATACTTTCATTACTAGTAGATCAACTGATGTGATGAAACTATGTTTATGGAGGATCCTAGTTTTCAAGATTATTCTATGGATATGATTTCCTTGGGTATTTTAATTTTCTTGAAAAATTGTATTATCAAAAATACTAATGTTTTGAACTTTCTTTATCTGTAGAAATGGCTCAAACTGATAACACCAACTTTCGTTTTGTGTTTAAAACTTATTTTGAACGAGAAAAATTGACTGGCTCAGAGAATTTCAATGATTGGTATCGTTCACTTAGGATTGTCCTGCGAGTGACTGGTCAACTTGAAATCTTGAAAACGCCTTGTCCTGCTGAACCTGAAGGCGATGCAGCTACTGATGCTGCTAAGGCTAAATGGAATCTTGATTGTAAGGAACATATTGATGTGGCCGCAATGATGTTAGGGGCGATGTCCACACCTCTTCAAAGGCAGTTTGAAGAGTATTTCCCCATGAACATGATTGATGAACTCAAGAAACTATATGAGAAACTATCAAATGTAGAGATTTACGATTTGATGGAGGCTCTACATGGTTGTAAGCAGGGTGATGGTGAACCTGTGAGTGCTCATGTGTTGAAGATGAAAAGTTTCATGGATCAACTACAAACACTTAAGAAACCCTATGACAATGATATAGCTGTGAACTTAATCAATAGATCCCTTAACAAGGATTTTAATGATTTTGTGAGGAACTTTAATATGCATTGCGTGAGGAAGACAGTAAGTGAATTGCACGCACTGCTCATTGATTATGAGAAAAGGTTAACACAAAAGGCTCCTACGCCCCAAGTACTTGCTATTCAAGGGGGTAGAATTAGCAAGCCAAATGCGAACAAGAAGAAGGGTAAAGGAAAGAAGAAGGCTGATAAGAATAAGCAGGTTATGGCTTATCAACCACCTCAACCTAAGAAGAACCCTCCTGTGAAGAATAATCCAAAGAAGGATCAAAGATGCCATTACTGCAAGGTGATGGGTCACTGGAAGAGGAATTGTCCTCTTTATCTCCATGACTTGCGAAACAATAAGGTTAAGAAGGTTGGGCACATGGGCGCCAGTACTTTAGGTAACTTATTTGTCATTGAATTATTTACTTTATCTCATAAATTAAATTCCTGGGTATATGATACTGGATGTGGTATTAATATTTGTAATACACTACAGGGGGTTTAGAGAGGAAAGGAGACTAGCTTATGGGGAGCAATTTCTGCATGTGGGAAATGGAGCACAAGCAGCAGTTGAAGCCATAGGAGTGTTTAATTTAGTTTTACCTTCGGGGTTTAGTACTTTGTTTAAACAATTGTCATTATGCACCTTCTATAATTAGAGGTGTTGTTTCCTTTTCATGTTTGTTGGATCTTGGTTTTACTCATACTATTGATGGCAATAAAATTTATGTTTCTTTAAATGGTGTATTTTATTTTAATGTTGTTGCTGTGAATGGTGTGTTTGAAATTGAAATGAATGATTGTGTTTCCAACAATAATAATAATTCGATGTACAACATAAGTAAAAGAATGAAGTATGACTTGAATTCGTCTTACCTTTGGCATTGTAGACTTGCCCATATAGGCAAGACTCGCATGCAAAAGCTGCAACGTGATGAACTTTTGAAAAATATCAATGATGAGTCATTTGATAAGTGTGAGTCTTGTATTTCTGGGAAGATGATGAAGAAACCTTTTCATAACAATATGGAAAGAGCTTCAGATCTACTTGGTTTGATACATACGGATGTGTGTGGACCACTTAGACATTTGTCAAGGAGAGGTGCTGTTTACTTCTTAACTTTTACAGATGATTTCAGCCGTTATGGTTATGTTTATTTACTTAAACATAAACATGAGGTATTTGAAACATTTAAAGTTTTCAAAGCAGAAGTAGAATTGCAATTGGGAAAGAAGATTAAAGCTCTTCGTTCTGATCGAGGTGGTGAATACCTTAGTCAAGATTTTAAAGATTTCTTAACTGAGAATGGAATTGTCCAGAATCTCACATCTCCATATACTCCAAAACAAAATGGTGTATCTGAGAGAAGGAATCGTACATTGTTGGACATGGTTCGATCAATGTATAATCTTACTAACCTTCCTTTGTCTTTTTGGGATTATGCTCTTGAATCAGCTGTTCGTATTTTGAATATGGTTCCCACCAAGAAGGTTGATAAGACACCATATGAGATGTGGACTGGAAAAGCTCCGAACTTGTCTTATTTAAAGGTCTGGGGTTGTGAGGTGTATGTTAAACGTGACTCACAAGATAAACTCCAACAAAGATCTGTAAAGTGCATTTTTGTAGGATACCCAAAGGAAACAATGGGTTACTACTTTTACTACCCACCTGAGAACAAAGTGTTTGTTGCTAGGTATGGTGATTTTCTTGAAAGTGATTTTGTAACTCAAGAAATCAGTGGGAGAGTATATGATCTAGATAATGCATTACCTTCAGAAAACACTTGTACACTTCCTGTAGAACCGGAAAGTCTGGGTCCTCCACCGGAAGTTGAAGTAGTTCCCATTCGCAGATCTTCAAGATCTGTGAAAGCTCCTGACCATCTATGTCTTAATGTAGATGTTGATGAGCATTTACTAGGGGATCTTAATGAACCTACTAGTTATAGAGCTGCCATTAATAGCCCTGAAAAGGTTAAATGGAAAGCTGCTATGGATGGGGAAATACAATCCATGCATGATAATGAAGTCTAGGAAGAAGTAGACTTACCTCCTGGTGCCAAGGTAGTTGGGAGTAAATGGCTCTACAAGATTAAGACTGACATGGATGGAAATGCACACACTTATAAGGCTCGTCTAGTTGCTAAAGGTTTTACTAAAACTTTTGGAATTGATTACGAGGAGACGTTTTCTCCTGTAGCAGACATAAGAGCTATAAGGATTCTCATAGCTATAGCAGCGTACTATGACTATGAGATTTGGCAAATGGATGTGAAAACTGCTTTCTTAAATGGTCATCTAGATGAAGACATCTATATGGCACAACCAGAAGGGTTTGAAAATCCAGAATTTCCAAATCGTGTATGCAAACTTAAAAGGTCCATTTATGGATTAAAGCAAGCATCACGACAATGGAACAAGAGATTTGATGCTGAGATCAAAAAGTTTGGATTCACTCAAAATCTTGATGAGCCATGTGTGTATCACAAAGCTAGTGGGTGTGATAATGTAATTTTCCAAATTCTTTATGTTGATGACATATTGATCATGGGAAAAGACATTCCAAGTTTGCAAAATGTTAAGGCATATCTTGGAAAGTGCTTTTCTATGAAAGATTTAGGAGAAGTTGCATACATTCTGGGAATCAAAATCTATAGAGATAGATCAAGGCGGTTAATTGGATTAAGTCAAAGTGCTTACATTGACAAAATATTGAAAAGATTCAATATGCAAAATTCCAAGAAAGGATATTTGCCAATGGAAGTAAAACATGGCTTATGTGATGAGTTTTGTGCTTCAACACCTGCTGAGGTGGCTCGCATGAGTAAAGTTCCTTATGCTTCGGCTGTAGGATCTATTATGTATGCGGTAAAGTGCAAAAGGCCAGATGTGGCGTTTGCTTAAAATATTACCAGTCAATTTCAACAGAATCCAGGTGAAAAACATTTGATTGCTGTTAAGCATATTCTTAAGTATTTGAGAAATACAAAAGATATGTTTTTGGTATATAGTGGAGATCCAGCTGCAGAACTTTGTGTTACAGGTTTCTGCGATGCGTCCTTTCAAAGTAATAAAGATGATTCGAAGTCTCAGACGGGTTATGTCTTTGTTATCAATGGAGGAGCAGTAGACTGGAGGAGCAAGAAGCAGAGTACAATTGCGATGTCTGCAACAGAAGCTGAATACATTGCTGCTTCAGAAGCTGCTATGGAGGCTGTTTGGATTAGAAAATTCGTTTCAGGGCTTGGTGTTATGCCTTCAATTGAATTACCTATTAATATGTATTGTGACAATTCTGCTGCAATCATATTTGCCAATGAACCTGGAGTCATGAGAGGCACCAGACATTTTCTACGAAAGTATCATTTTGTTCGTGAAAAGGTTAACGAAGGTGAAATAAATCTGCTGAAAGTTCACACAGATAATAACTTAGCTGATCCGTTCACTAAGGCTTTGGCGAAAGAAAAGCTTAATGAATTAGCCAATGAAATTGGACTTAAATTAGCTAGTAGTTTCATGCATAACTGTGATTAGTATTTGGATAAAGGATATTGTAAACAATTATTATTTTAATGAAATAAAGTATGTTGGTATATTTTTTTCTATTGTTAATTATTGTTGTCCTATTTTTGCATGTTTAAATCCATGAATAAGAGTTATTCTAAATTGTCCGTTGTCAGTTAATAATATGGGAATATTATTAAATTAAGACAAATCTGAGGGTTGGTATAATATACTTAGAGTATATTGATGCGTAGTCATGCCATTTCAGACGATATTCGATGATACTGAATATATGACTTATCCCAACTATATGATGTTACTTTATGGATCTTGTCATTAAGTAAATCATGAGAAGTTATCCTTAGACTTGAGATACAAGATAACGGTCATGAATGTAGTACATTTTTGTGGAACAACTTAACGCTATACGTAACTGGTAGTCATAAGGGTTGTTTTCGGAAGTGTTATAAAGGTTGTGTGTTTTGCTTGTAATCAATAAAGAATTTGTTCATTCAAATTAATTTTTGGAGTTTAATACTGCTGGGCCCCTCGTAGGGTTGTCAAGGTGTTTGCGTGGCCACGCTCAAGGTCTTTCCTGAAAGGTTCAGAAGATTTGGTAATCTTGTCAATTTCTAACAACGAGAAACAGAATGGTTAATTAAGGAATGACCTAGATCCATATCCTTATTTAACATGGTATTAGAAACAAAGGGATAATAATAATGAGAAATCATTAAAAGGTTTTCCAGTAGCCTTACTCAAGTTGTACTAGAGGCATCGGCGTGTTGCAAGACGCTAACCGATGTGATCACACTATTATGATATGTCTAAGTGGGAGCTGTTGGTTTTATAGACATTATAATAATAGTCGTGTGTTAGGATCGAACTTGAGATCACGGGATTGCACATAATACGTATGAAGAGAAAAAAAAAATAATTATTTATAAAATGTTATAATTAATTATTAATAAACACAAAACAAGTAATAGTAATTAGTATTTAATGATAAATGACTAATGACCTATTAACGAAGATTAGGAAAGTAATACTAAGGAAAATTTGGAAACAAGGGAAGGTTCCGGAATCCCCTAGGGGACTCTACAACCGATCGGCCAAGGGGAGATATTCCACCTCCTTTGTGCCTTGTGCTCCAAGTTTTGAATAGTATATAAGCAAACCCAAGATGCATTGTTTTCTCATAACTTATACACACATCTTGGTGTTTTCTCTCCTCTTTCTTGTTCTAGTCGATCCATCAAACAATCCCTTTAGGAATTCGATTTTCTTGAATCAAAATAAGTTTTGTGTTTAATTACTTGCATAAACTTTTTCTTGAATTAGTACGTGTGTACAAGAACGTGAATCAAACACACTATTGTTTGATTTTTTGATTGAATTACAAAAGAGGTAAGGGGTAATTCTTGTAATCCGCAAACCCTAATTAGGGTTCTTGATTGAAGATTGCAATTTGATTCTTGTTCGGGCTAGAATCACAAAGGTATGTTTACTATTTAAATATTGATTAATTAATTACATGTTATTTGATCTTGTTATAATTGCTTCCACTATGCTCACTTGATGTGTTTGGTTTATAATATATGAATGTCATGATATAATAATTCCAACAATATCTCTATAAAGTACGCCATCGTGTATCAACTTTTTAGGCATCAAGGGTGCAATGTCAGCATAGAGCCTGAGAAGACTGAATAAAAACAAGCAAACATTTATGAAAATGCAAGCCAATGCGTCTTGGTCATGATTCATATACTTGTGGTAATAACTAATTAGCAGGAATCATGGGCTCATTCTCTTTGAGCCGGCTGATCACCAAGGACTCAGATGATAAAACTTGTTCCATGTTCATTGTTTAAGATAGCTTAACGGCAGCAACTTTTAATTTTACCTCCCCGTGCATTTGATAAAGATAAGTCTCAAAGTGGTGGTATGGTAAAGCTTTGGGCTTAAAATGACCGCCGGCTTATGGATTTTGTGACACTAAACACGCAAACTGGAACGTCGTTGATCCTGTTGTATGCCTCGTCATTGAAACTCTTGCTGATTTGATCTCACCCATCGTTTCTGACTAAGATTGCCACTCAAAATCGAAGTGTGTTTCATCTTTCTTTCTTACTTGATATAATCGAATACACTATTTTTTTTATACTTGTGAAAAAGGTAGGCGGCTGAATAAAGATGATTAAAAGAAAGCAATGGAAACTGTACGTTTAAATAAGGCATGCTTGTGATTTTTTCAAATTTGATGGCATAACAATAAGTGACAAAATCTAAATAGTGCATATGAAGCTCAAGGTAACACCAAAAAAAAAATTTTGCTAGTTACTTATACTGTCAAGATTTTTGCTAAAAAATGATTAAAATAAATCATATTTGTCCAATTCTTTGTAAAGCCATGTAGGAGAAAAAGAAACAGAATTTAGAATGGTGAAAAACGTTTGAGCTACAACGCAAATAGAAGGGCCAAACTATTTAGGGCTTCAAGTGTCCCAAGCCCATAACTATCTGTATCATCATAATGATCTTGTCCAAAGAAAATGTTTTATGTGCCATGTTTTGATAAATAGTTATTATATTTACTGATTATTTAGTTGGTGATTAAATAGATTTTCGTGCTTAAATGTCTATGTGATTAGATAGATTCTTGTTGTTGATCTTAATTGGTTCCCAACGGAAAAACAATCTCAAGAAGTTACTTGTGTGAGATATACAACAAACGTAACAAAAATAATAATAAACGGCATTGATAAAATATTTACTTACTATTATCATTATAGCTACATATAATATCGGGGCCGTCTTTCAGGTGTACAAGGTGGGCGACTGCTCAGGGTCTCAAAAATTTTAGGGGCCTCGTAATTTATCACGTTACCAATTATATGCATATGTACACATATTTTTCACAAAGAAAAACAATATTTTAATGAAAAAATATCTTAAATAAGTAATATATTTAATTTTAGATAATTAATTGCATTATATCTTATAAACGGTGACACTTTATATATAACATTTTTCTCAAAAGACCTCATAATAATTTCATCAAAGGCTCTCAAAATTTTTAAAAATTCAAAAACGGCCTTGTAAAATATGTAAATATGGTGAGCTTAGAAAGGGGAACTCATTTCTTCATTGGTAGGTTCAAAGAACTAGAAAGATGCTTTTGTTATATATACAAAGTATTGTTTGTAAAGTAAATTGCATATCTAGAGATAAAAATTTGCTTAAAATCACATGTAATAAAAGAGTGAAAGTTAGTAAACAACAAAAAGAATAGAGCCCGATTCGCTTCACCTTTTCGTTGGGAATCAAATAATTAGTCGCTAATTATTTAAGAGTAAAACACATGTGAAAGTGATATCTTATACTTTTTCCTTTGTGGATAAGAAGATTTAATTCCTATGCGGTTGTTTAGGACGCTTGTTTAAAAGAAATTTTCGTATAAGAAATCTTAATCTTTTGGTCACAAAATGGTTCCGAGTTTCCACAACAAGAAGATACCTAATCCCATCAAGGAAGGGTATAGGAAGGGAGAATGTAAACAGATCATATCCTTGCCACAAGATAAACCCGATTGTAGGGATATTGCTTCCAAAACGGCCTCCAGCAAATATACTTATTTCCAATACATTTTATTTCTCTGTTAAGATCATTTTAAGTATAGTACTACTAATATAATTGTATATCACATTTCGCATTTTTTTTAAACGGCAATTTTAACTAACTCACACTATTTAAACCACAAATCTATCTCATATGTCCTAAGCAGGACTCAAACCCACAACCATTAAGTTGGAGAGTATCTCACACAACATGGGGTACCATTGAGACACCCACAAGCACATTAATACTAATATAATTGTATAGCACATTTCGCGATTAATAATAAGTCTAGTTCTGATGGAGTTCTGGAGTGAATTTGCAACTTAAAAGAATCCTAAAACAAAGACAAGTGAGAGCCACTGCCCTTCCACAATGTTTCCATTACTAGTTGAACCACCCAAATCATGTGTTCTTGTTTTTGCTATTCAATCTTATATTCCTCTAGTCTTTGTTCGTGTGGAATTTACTTAGTGCTCCGATACCCTGAGTTCAAGAGTCATCAGAACACTTGGTCGCAACTTTTATCACGTTCATGAATGGGACTCACAAAAAACCCGAAGTTTGAATTCCAAGTGATCATAATGTGTTTGAGCATTTTCGCCCGATAAGACCTTATGGATTTCTTGCAATACAATAAGCGGAATCTGGTTCTCTAACTTGACCAAATCATTTGCTGCTATAGGAAGACCACATTTTGAAGAAGTATTAAGCTCATCAATCACGAAGATACCGTCAATAGCAAATACCCATGCTTGGCCTCGTAATCTGAATCTAGATAAGAATCATAGCATGCACATATTGCGAGAATGTTTTGTTTTGTTTTTTCAACAATTTGTTTGCAGTCATGAATTATTTGATGAAGCTTTAGTACTCTCCTCACGGCTGTGAGCTTCTTTTGCTCCATCTTCTTATAGATCTCAGGCTGAAAATGGTGGTTTGGACCGAGCCCTATCCATTGAGGGACGTATGCTTCAGGGTTTTTGGTTTTTATAATTTTAGGAACTTTATATATGGAAACTGGAGGTGTATCTATTGGGATTGCAAGTTGGGTTTGTAAGGTTTTGCTAATTTGATCCACCCATGGTTTGTTGCCTATGTTTGGACTCAAAGATGGGTTTAAAGAAGCCATTTGGTACTACACAAAATTGGTTCTATGAATACAACGGTGTAAATATTTGACTTAATATAAACATATATGTTGTTACATAAGGTTCGTAGATATTTATATTTGTTTTTTGGATATGAGATATTTATTCATTCCTGTAACAAGCTTGTGGTTAATAGTCTTAAAAAACTCATGTTAGGATAGCTAGTTATCCAATCAATAGTGATGTTTTATCCTTTTAGTGATCTATGGCTTCGTTTCTTGACCTCCAACACAAGTTTGGTCCCTGGAGTAAGTTCCAACAGATACACTTCACGCGTCTTAAGTGTCATAAAATAACAACACATTTTTCATGCTTTTGTATATACATTGTAATAGTCACATGCACATTTCATAAAAAATCAGATCGATAGCAGCACACTTCTATTTTTCGTTGAAACAAAACAACAATGAGGTTAACAAATACGCATGCTGCTATTAGCTGTATGGAAATGGACATATATTGCTAGCTATCGTTGGAAAAAAGAAACATGTCTTGTTATTTCTGGTAATAGTCCAAATATATTGCTACTCCGTATGAACGTAGTAGTTACTCGTAACCTCTCAACACTTGTATGCTGACTGCCTTGTTGCTAAATCTCTGTGGTCTGTAGTCACAAATCACAATTTGGTGGGGATTCAGTCACTACCCGAAATACACGATAACGTGTTTAATTTCTACCAAGTCCAAGCACCTATGGTAGCATCCCCTGACAATGGGGTCAGACACAATCTTTGAGTAATCTATCAATCAATATCTCTAAGGATACTCCTAGGCTAAGTGTTAGTTTGGTGTTTATTAATTTATGTTCAACATGTGGATTAACCATTTAAGGTTGTATTGTTGCTTAATTGTTGTTCTTTTTTGGTTGTGTGGTGAGTAGGGAGTTGATTTTTGTAAGAGTTAATGGCATGTAATGGCAACATATTTTCTCATTTGTTCCATTATCACATACGAACAAAAAATATTACAACAATACCCATCCAACTTTATAAGTTTTGTTTCATTATCGTACGTTTGCTTACGTGGCATTACAGGCAACCTGCTACACCGGTAAAAAATCATTCATTGGAACATTTTTATATAAAAAAAGACTTTAAAACACTCGTAATTGGTCAGTGTTGACTATCACTCCCTCATTTCTACACATCACTCCCAAATTCATTTCTAATTTCTTTTTTGGGTAAAAGGTCAACGACCCGGTAAATATATTACTCCAAAAAACAGTTAAGTACAACGGATATGAGTGATTCTCATATCTCAGCCCGTTACATAGGCGAAATGCTTACATAACAAGATACTTCCAATTTTCTAGACAAGAAAACAAACCATTAAAAGACTCGGACAAAAATATAACCTACTTCCTACGACCTTGGAGATTAAAGCCATAAATGGCGTTAAGAGCATCCAATTCCCCTGGAAGATCATAAATTTGCTTCGAGTAATCGTCATAGTCATCCAACTCATCTTCACGCTCATGACCTCCACCAAAAAGATTTGCAGATTCATCGAACGTGTTAAGAACCTCCTCCTCATCACTATCAGTAACCACAATATCACCCACCTTAGAGAATGGGTTAGCCCTCTTATTGGCAGATACAGACGGAATAGGAACACCTTTATCATCCAAAAGGGTAGCTTTCCCATCGATAAGTAGCTTTTCAAGCTTACTAATTTTCTCAACTATAGGAGTAGAACCACCTTCCTTAGTTCCCATTAAATCACTCACAAGGGGTTCTTGTGATGTAGTACCAGTCTTAACCAACGCATCCTCATTAACTTCCATTGTACATCCAGCATCCACATCCATGTTGGTGTCATCAGTAGGAATACCAGACGTATCCGTATCATCCATATTAAGAGCATCAAACTGGTTAGATGTAGAGATCGTTGTACCACTAGAACTAGCCACATCAGGAGTCTTCTTCTTATTGCCACCAACATTCTTGGGTTCAGGAGGAGTCTGTTTGGGTTGATACTGAAACTTCTTACCCACAACAGGTTTAGTAAACCCTCCTTTACCCGGAATTGTAGAACCACCTTGTTTTCCTTTCTTCCTGTTATTGACAGTCATGAAACTATCATTAACAGGCTTAGTAGGCTGAACATGAGGTATAACAACCTTAGGGCAGTCAATCAGAGTATGTCCAAATACCTTGCATTTATCACAGCGAGGTGGTTTCCATTCATATTCAACCCGGATCTTTTCAATAGTCGAACCCGTACCATCAAGTAGAGGAATCTCAACAGTGAGACTATCCTTCAATACCTCGTCCGACTTTACTTCAATCATACACCTAGCAAAGCTACTCCGGCCCCAAGATTCCTTGCACATTTGACTAGTAAAGGCATCTAACCTTTTGGGCGTCCCAATCACAGTAGCAAGCAGGCTAAGTCCGTCATCGGAGAACATAGCTAATGGAACATCATGGAATTTAACCCACACCGGAATGTTAGTCAAATCCTCTTTAAGCAAGTTGGTGTTCAATGTCCATGGTTTAAGTATAATAGGGACATTACGAATCAACCAAGGACCATTATCAAGGACATCATCGACACCTTTCTTCGAAGAAAACTTGAAGAAAAAGAAACCCTTAGCATTCATCATAACCTTTTGCAAACCATACTTAGCCCACGCATTGCGAACATAATAATCAACAACAGGAAAAGCAAGGCGTTGACCAAGGAAGTATCCGTAGAGAGTATTCTCGAACCTCATGTTAACCTCTTGCACAACATTCATTGGGACTGATAAATCAACATCAGCCTTCTTCTTGCTACATTCCAACCTACGAAAGTTTGAATCATGTTTCAGAGGTTCATTAGAAGTAGCACCCGCGTAAGAAATCAACTTCACTCCCGTACCATTAGTAGTATCAACCTTGTGAGCATTAGGGCCAGAAGTTACACTCTTATTCATAGTCTCATTAATCCCATACGAAGGAGGATTAACTTCATTAGCTCCAATCTCACTATGAATTTTATTCATGGCCTCATCAAAATTCTGATGCGCATTATCAATCAAGTGCTTGACATGAACAGCACTTGTACTCCGCACCAAGTCGTCATCATGTGATGTATCTTTCGTAAGTGGAATCGGCTCCACATACTGATCAGGTACATCATCCACATTCAAACTAACACTGCTAGGGTTCATCATTGAGGGTGAACTCAACTCCCCAAAGCTAGTAGTGTCCTTTTGCATATTCCCAAGGGAAACCGGCTCAACATCAACATTAATATTCCCTTTAGACTTAGAAGCATCAGTTGTAACCTTCGAATTCAAAAAACCCTTATTAATCATCTCTCAACAACCCACGAACAGAAACCCTAATAACAACTAGCACGCATGCAAACAGGATCTAAGAATAAAAACCCTAATCGCTTAGGGTTTTGAGGTTAAACGCCCAAACAACTAACCACCCTCCATGCAATTCGATCAAGTTATATGATAGTACTACAATAACAGGACCTGATCGAAGTGATAAACCAACTGTCCTAGTCGATTAGTAAAAAAGGTTAGATCGAATATAGAGTAATGAATGAACGAATTGATGTAACCTTATAAGCAGCACCACGATTCAAAGAAAAACCCTTATAGAACAATCACACAAAGATCAAGAATCAAAGATGCAGGATCGATTGGAATTGAATGAATGAAAAGTCGATGATGTGAGGGTTTTTTTTTGAATCGCCAGATAGAGAGTCGTACTTAGGGTGAGGGTTCTTTCTTCAATTCATTTCTAATTTCATGGTACTATACAATATGAAATCTGATTCATCATACTCTTCACCAAAGCCAACAATCCCTCCACGTCGTGGTCAAATAAAGCGTCGAATCATTGGCCAGTTACTTAATTCCGTTGCGAACATGATATCGATTAAGAAGAAGAATAAAAATGATCGAAATGAAGTTGACGGTTTTAGCTCAACGTGTAATAGTTCGCCGTTATCTCCTGATGATGGTTCCGGTAAATGACCCATCCGATGGTTGTGGCTGTAACAACTAACAACCATTCGTTTGCCTAACTGCCGCTCATATGCTCCAACAAAAGCCAGCCATTCATCTTCTCCGCGGATGGTTTTCGGCCATCTCCGGCAACCCACCTACTCTCATCTTTAAAAAAAATGCCGCCACAACTGCCATGACCGGCCACAAAATGAGGCGTTTCAGATCTGTTAATATGTTAAAACGACACAAGATTGCCTAAAAGTCTAAAACGACACTTTTTGTTCATATATTGTATATAGGCAAAACCCTTAATATATTGGTTGCAGTGTATTTATTTGGTGGTAAATTAAGATAAAGATTTTTGAATGTGGAATCGTTCTATAAAACTCGTATGAATGTGGGATAGTTTGAATCTATAGTTTGAATTTTGATAAGTTTTATAAAAAAGAAAGAAAGAATAGTAGTGGTGGTGAACATGGTGGAAGTGGCCAGAAAATTTAAGTTAGGAAGAAGATGAAAAATGTTGTATATTTGTGAGGGTGGGACCCATTTGGTATTTTGTAGGTAAAAAAGATAAATTTGTTGATATCAACACAAAACTTATAAAGTTGGATGGGTATTTTTGTAATATTTTGTGTTCATATATAATAATGGAACAAATGAGAAAGTATGTTGCTATTACACGCCATTAACTTTTTTTTTTAACTTGGGGGTGTTCATCCCCATACTTGTTACTCTATGGTGTCTTTGTGTTGTTTGGTGATTTAATATTCTTAGCTTCTTGTGCTAGTCTTTATTCATTAATGAAATATTAGTTTCGTTAAAAAAACTAATTCTTGAAAAGGCTTTGGTCGAAAAAGGCTAAGCCAAAGCAATCTTGTAAATTTCCCATGTGATATAAATGTGGATCTATGTAACGGTAGGGACCTAAAGCAATCGCTTGAGGAAGATAAGCCTCGGTAATTGATTTCGGAATATTGTAAAAAGAATTGGGTTTTCTTCTGATACGTCAATCGCATGGTGACTTCCTTGATGCAATTCTTGATGATTTGATCAATCCATCTTTGCTCTTTGGAGGCCAAAAGAAATATGTTGTTTTTGGACGGACGCTTGGATTTGAGTTTAATTTTTATGTTATTAACTATGTGTCATGTTCAGTTTTCCAACTTTGTAAGACATAGCATTAAATTGTTTTAAGGAGTAAGAATTCGTATAACATCGACATATATATTTGTACGCAAATAATTTCAAAGAATGATTGAAGTGACCTAGCTAACGACCAATATAATGTTTACACGATTGAGCCCTTTGGACCAATAAAGAAAACGAGTAAAGGTCTCAGTTTGTTCTGAAGATTGCCAACCCATATCATATGGGGTGGATTTGGACCATAAATCTTCATAGAGCCCTGATGCAACACGATCAAGGCACCTAAAACCGTAACGATTACCTTAATAATCTTTGACCAGGCCCGCAGTTGCTTCTCAACCAACTTTTGACACCAAACTCTCGGCGTGCTTTCATAAACTTTGTTCAACTGAGCCAAAGTCTTATTCAACTCCGTTTCAACACTGTCATTCCCATGGGATCTTTGCATCCCATTAAACATTTTAATGATAGCCTCATCACCCAAATCACCTGTGATAACTTTCCCTTCACGCAATAACTTCACGTCCTTAACATTATCAATTATCCCACACAAGAAATCAACATATTTGGTCAGTTCAAGACCATATTCAGATGCAAAACTATAACTTGCCATTAATTTCTCGTAAGCTACCAAGTTTCTCAACACGACCTCTGAATTGTTGTTGAGAGTGATAAGAGGTAGATAACAAACTCGCTCTTTGCCATTGACAAATTTTATGTTCCTTATACCGTCGTTTGTAGGTGACAAACGAAACCTTACTCGTGAAATATTCCAAAGTTGTGAGACAGTAGGCACTTTAATCTCATGTATCATCTCATCACTTTCAGCAAAATGTTGCTTTATAAATTCCACGATTCCAAGAAAAGGTTGAGCTCCTGGTATTAATATTGCGACTTTCATAATAGTTTCTACTAGATCTAGCTTCACATCTTTTTCAACTGGATCACTTATAGGGTCTGTGACTTCGACTTTTCTTAATATCGGTGTCTCATTGTTGACAATAGAATGGTACATATAATCAAGTAGATGATTAACTTGACCAAAATTTGTTTTAACATTTGATAGGCTAAAAGGTGAAAGAGACTCACAAAAAACCCGAAACTCGGATTCCAAGTAATCATCTCGGACTTGAGCACTTTCGCCTAATAAGGCCTTACATATTTCCTTCAATACAATAAGCGGAATCTGGTTCTCTAACATGATCAAATCATTCGGTTCTACAGCAAGACCACTATTTGAATAAGTAGTAAGTTGATCAATCAAGACGATACCGTCAATTGTGAATAACCATGCTAACGTATTGTAATCAGAATCTAGATACATATAGTAGCATGCACAAATTAAGGGAACAATCTCTCTTACCTTTTCAACGATTTGTTGTTGGCAGTTATAAATTTGATAAGGCTTTAGTACTCTTTTTACAGCTGTGAGCTTGTTTTGTTCCATCTGGTGATAGAGCTCAGGGTGAAAATGATGATTCGGCCCAAGCCCTATTCGTTGAGGAACATATGCTTCAAGGTTTTCGGATTTTACGGTTTTAGGAATCTCAAATATGGAAACTGGAGGTGCTTCTATCGTGACTGCAAGTTGGGTTTTTAAGTTTTTGCTTATCTTATCCACCCATGGTGTGTTGCCTGCGTTCGGATTCATAAAAGAGTTCAAGGAAGCCATGCTATGATAGTCCGAAACTGTTTACTTGTGTATTGAAGTACGACTAGCTAATTAAGGTTATGAAGTTAAAAAATATAAATGTGTAGTACACTTAAAGTTAAGAACATAAAATGGTGTACAATAATAGAAGAGATATAAGCAACAAGCATGGCCACAAGAACAGATTTTGGATAACTTAGTTCGTATACCAGCCAATCAAAACATATATTGTCATCTTTTAAGTTATCTTCCACTTTGATTTTAAATAGAAAACAAGACTAGCTGCGCCTCGCTGGTCCTGATATGAGTCGGCATCTCCTTTACGGTAGTGGCAAATCTGTCAAGAAAATAGAAACAATATGCTGTTTAAACATATAATGAAACGCGTGTGTTTGCTACCGTCACTACAAAAAAACTAGTTGAATTCTTCACATTTTAAAGGCCAAATTGCCACATTTAAAAATGTGTAAAATTATTAATTTCACGCTTTTCCATATGTGGTAATAATGGATGTAATAACTTTTACTACAAATATAAGTGTAGAGATATTATCTAAATGTCTATTGTTAAAAGTGTGGAAAGTTTTTTTGAATGTCACACCTAAAAGTGGCAAAATTGCAAAAAATGTTCAAAAATAAAAATGTGGAGACATTTGCTACACATATAAGTGTAGCTTTATTATAATTGTAGACACTTATATATGTGAATTATTATTTAAATATTTGTTACACCTATAAATGTAGCAAAATTATTATCTATATAAAATAAAACTCCACAGTTGACTATACCGTGGCAAAATAAGTGTGGAGAATAGCACTATTTTTTGTAAGGTAGTCTCCATCAACCACGGGAATTATGAGGGATAAAATTTTGAGCCTAGGCTAAAAGTTGATCCCTTATAAAGGTTCTTATTCAATCCAATACCAAGGTCACACTTCGCGGGGCGGACATACATCACTATAAGAAAAAGTGTCAGTGGGCGTTTATATTTTGTCACTAAATCAAACAAGAGTTACTGCGTTTTATCACTTTTATGTGTTGCTTCTAAAAAAAAAAAAAAAAAAAAAAAAAAAAAAAAAAAAAAAATTGTGTGACTAAAGATAGTTTCGGAATAGGCTTATATAATAACACGAGAAAAGTGTGGGTATATGTTTTTGGTTGTTGTGACACAGTTTTTAGTGAACAATTGTCAGTACAGCCCAAAACTATAAACTTTTACCAACACGTTTTAATATGTATCACTAAAAGCTCAGAATTAGGGACAGCTCCGTGTGTCACTTCTCTTGTAATGCGTTAGGGTGGACAATGTGCTACAAGTTATTTATGTTATAAATAAATTCTGGTCTTTTAACGGTGCTACCAGTAAGCTTTATCGAGTGGCACCGATTTAGTGACCAACTCTAATTTCTAATTAGAGTTGAGCTCAAAGTGTTAAATAGTTGTCCTGAATTAGTTGGGTAAAAATTTGGGTTTAAACCGAATATAGTTAAAACTAATTAACCGAAATTTAAGTTGATAACAAACACATATGACCCGCCTTGTTGTGACTCCTGATATATTACGTGACGCATATTCCATCGATCTTTAGTGTCTAATGCTACATAACTTATTTTATTTTAACGGCATTTGTATTACAACCTAACAAGAAGCTACTAGCTAGGAGAATACAATTATGATAGAATATTACAAGGATTGCTACAACACTCAATCTAACTAAAAAAACGTTTTCTATATGTGTTTGCTATCTAAGAGGCAAGTGTGTGTAGAGCTTGATGACATTGAAAATGAGATATTTCTTTGGACGTTTTGTGTTAAGCGTAGTTTTGTTACGGAAGCGCTAAAGGATATGATTGATAAGGTGGATTGAACAACAGGATTGCTACATATATAGCAGCGGTTTTTTTCCCGGGATTATATTCGCAGATATACACGTGTTATATATAGCATATATTATTTTCCATATGTACCCAAAGCTCATGCTCGATAACATCACTGAAACAAATTAATGAATTAAAGAACTTCAACCTTTTAATAAAACTGTTAACGTACGATTAATCACCGTCCACAAAGAAAACAACCTCTTTTCCATAAACTTAAATATCTTCACAACCATCCTCTTCTTGTAGTAATTATTACAGTGCTAATCTTTGCAACGGTCTTGCTACCATGATTCCTGGTTTCTTTTGTTCATCCCGTTGAATAATTTGGCAATCTGATCCTTTGTTGAGTCACCTTTTAATAATTCCCTTTTTCCTTTAGACTATGTTTATTGGTGACCTTTGGTGTGGGTTGTGGGTTGGGGTCACGACCGATTCTCCCCTTTCAACCAATCACAAATTGACATGTGGCAATCGGTTGTGACTTTAGGTCACCAAGTGACCACAAGTTGGCAATCTCTTGTGACCGGTTGTGACTTTAGGTCACCAATAAACATAGTCTTAGAAGTCTTTGCATCTTCAACATTGTCAATAATAATTCCGCTTATCAGATCAACGTATTATGAAATTTAGTGATTGGAATAAGAATAGATCGTAGCTTCATATGTTGCCACGTTCCTTAATACCACTCAATTGACATCTAACGTTATTATAGGAAACTAGGCAAGTATATATAAAGCAGCTTCTTGTTCTACAAACTTAATGCCGTTTATACCTCATTAGTAGATTGTAATGTAATCCCTGCATAGTAGTGCAGGGATGACACATACTGACATACAGTATTTTAATCACCTCAACCACAGGACATTAAATATTACCAAGATCCTTGACAATGCTTAGGCCCACTATTATCAAGATTTTTGCAATGGCATGTTTTGAATAACTTAGAGCAGTTTCAAGATTTTTCTACCAACCGGAAACTTCATGGCTACTTTTGTAATTTCGCCTAGATTATCGCAAGTTGAATTTAAGTCTTCTTGATGATGATCAACGACCTCTATTTCTTCTGACGCTGTCTGGCTTTCTATTTTGTCTTCTACTTAAGGGGCACTTTCAGTTTCAGGAGAACCATTGTCAGTATTTTTTGGGTAAAAGGTCAACGATCCGGTAAATATATTACTCCAAAAAATATTTAAGTACAACGGATATGAGTGAATCCCATATCTCAGCCCATTACATAGGCTAAAAGCTTACATAACAAGATACTTCCTATTTTCTAGACAAGAAAACAAACCACAACCACATAATATTGAGACTCGAACAAACATAAAACTACTTCCTATGACCTTGGAGATTAAAGCCATAAATGGCATTAAGAGCATCCAATTCTCCTGGAAGATCATAAATTTGCTTCGAGTAATCATCATAGTCATCAAGCTCATCTTCACGCTCATGACCTCCACCAAAAAGATTTGCTGATTCGTCGAACGTGTTAAGAACCTCCTCCTCATCACTATCAGAGACCACAACCTCACCCACTTTGGAAAATGGATTAGCCCTCTTAGTGACAGAGGCAGACGGAATAGGATGACCTTCATCATCCACAAGAGTAGCTTTCCCATCGATAAGTAGCTTTTCAAGCTTACTAATTTTCTCAACTATAGGAGTAGAACCACCTTAGCTTCCTTAGTTCCCATTGAATCATTGTTAGTCATCATGTGATACGTGAGATCCAATAGATGCAAATGTTTTGATTCACAGTAAGAGAGTTTGTTCAACAAAATAGCTCTTTGAGTTTTTATCGATCAATAATTCTCGAAACTTGATGTTTCCTTCACGACAATGGTTTTGTTCAGAAAACGACTTAACACATGCAATCTTGTACTTTTCCTTCGTATATAAATGTGGATCCAGGTGATGGTATGGAACTAAAGCAATAACATGTGGAAGATAAGCTTCCGACTTGAAAAGGCTAATTGATTTTGGAACTCTGAAAACGCAAATGAGGGTTACATTGTCGATAGTAACTTCCTTGTAACTATCTTTCCGCTAATTTGATCAACCCATCTTTGCTCATTATGTGAATTAGAGTCATTTCCCATAACTGAATAATGAGGAGAGTGCACAGTATAAATAATAATACAACAAAGCTACACGGTCTTGGCCAATACAAACTATGCTAAATACTAACAATTTATGTGAATTAGGCTAATTTCCCATAATTGAATAATGAGAAGTGTACAGAATAAATAATAATACAACAAGGTCATACGAGATTGGACCAATACAAACTAACTAAATACTAACAATAGTCCACTAACAATTTGAGGCTGAAGGTGGATATGTTGTTATGGGCATGCTTGGATTTTATTTTATTTTGTTAATAGTTATTAACTTGCAGAATTATATCTTTTTTTACGGCATAATGTTGTTGAACATGCTCTAGCAAGAAACTAGAGAAAAAAAAATGTTTACAAGGTAGATACAATGTTATTGAACATGCTCAAGGAAGAAGTTTCTTTCGAGTCAAAACTTATTAAAGTTTTGCAAGTTTGTAACTATAAAGTGATATATCAGGCCTAGCCCAATTGTATAACAGGCTAGGGTCCATTATAATTTAGGGTTTCTATGTAATTTGCGTTATTAATTGTTGCTCTATAATATAACAAGTAACCCACGGGTTTAATCATCATCAAATATATGCGGGTTTTCATTGTTTAGAAATAATGTCTAACAATGAATTGGAATCATTCGCAATATGACATTCTCGTAACTATCTACCTAGCTTACCTAATTAATTTCCAAAGATAGATAACATGCATGTGCATGTTCTTTTGGTGTAACAACTATCCTTACTTGACATACGACCAAAGAAAATTATTGGTGTTGGTCCCTAAAAGAACCCTCGTCTTTTTCGTGGGAAAATAATAGAAATCTTGAATAAGACCAGTGTAATAATGTTGGTGACATTTTGGTTGGATATATATATATATATATATATATATATATATATATATATATATATATATATATATATATATATATATATACACACACAAAAACTGCAAGAAGAATCACATGCATATAATAAAATCCCAAAACATTGAATAATGTTGGTCATTTAGTGTTTTGCAAGTGTTACCATATTAGGGTTAATATAATCAATGAGTACCGAATATTCACTTGTAATCGTGTTATTACTTTCTAATAGAAACTATTCGACCCTACGCTTGGGTTACACGAATATCTCTACGGATAACACTAAGTGATGTTCTTGTTTTAGACACAAATCAAGAACAGAAAAGCATTCAAATGTTTAGGGTTTGTGTTGTATCGTGTATCCATGCAGATGTATTATGACCTCTATTTATAATAGAGCATACTCAAACCCTAGCCCATGAAATTATGTATAATTAACGGCCCATTAATTATATCATAATACTTTCCATAATAGTAGGAATCAGTGGTTAAAAACGAGCAGCAGAATAAACTAATACCAGCAGTAGAATCACACTATCAGCATAATCCACTAGCAGCAAAATCCACTGTCAGCAAAATCCACTAGCAGCAGATTCAGATCAGTAGAAACAGATTCACACTAGCATAACCACTATTGAGTCAAGGGATTCGGTGACCTAATGGATGTACACTCCGTACCTCCAAACCCATTATCAGGTGTGAATTAATCTCTCAAGTGCACTAAATTTTCCAACAATCCTCCCCAAATTTAGTTCACTTCCTTTGCATTAAAAATAAACACAAAACAAAATATATGCATAAATGAAAATATCTTGAAGATTGAATTATCATCTTAGTACATTACACGTTCAAATATTCGAGAATCAGGGTGTTCCAAAGAATTGAACCCTTCAACCCATTTGAATACCTGAAGATAAAATACACATACATTTTCAAACACTTAAATAAAATTGACATTATACAAGCCATGTGTCCATATTCAATTCATAAATATTGTAAAAGCTAAAAATTCAAAACTTCCTGAAGCGGTAAAACTTCAACATTTACATAGGTGGTTCCTTTTTATTCATGCTCCTGCTTATCACTTTTTCAAAGAAAATAACCATTAAGTAGTAAAGACTTCATCCTCCTTTTCCAGCAGGTTCTGAGCACAACCTTGGGATGACAATAAACATGTGCTCCAGTCCACTAAATGTTCAATTTTCCACATTGCACTCAGCTCCTAAGTTTTCTCAGGAGGGAATTGGGTGTCTTAGCATTCAGGGACTAAGTTGGACTTCAAACCCATCCCTTTAGCAGAATTTAAAACCAAGTCTCTAGCCAAATTTGTGGAAAACTAGAAGGGGGTTGAATAGTTTACCGTTTTAAAATCTTTTTAACTTGTTTAATTATCTTTTGAAACTTTCCGTTTGATCAAAGATATATACACAAACACAATATATAACATGCAAGTATAAAGAAAAAAATGATCAAACTACAACACGAGTATTTATCGTGGTTCGGCTACAAGGACTCTTTTTCCTTGCCCTACGTCCACGCCCCGAGTATCCAACTCGAGATCTTTCACTAGTCAACAAGCTCCTTTCACCGGCGGAGAAAACCTTACACGTCGCTTATACATGTTTACCGACACTAAGCTAGACGTCGAGTTCTTTTACAAGGGTACAACCACTCCCGTTAGTTCTTTTACAAGGGTACAATAACTCCCGTCACACTTTGTATTTTGAGGACTAAAATACTAACCGATCACTACTGAAAATAAACAATCAAATGAAGTGTAAACTACACAAGTCTACACAATGCTAAGCTAACAAGTCTTGCAACGTTGTGTTGAATACTTGTAACTTTTTATGAACTCGTGAACTTCTTTGCTACAAAAAGAAACTTCACATATGAGATGTTAAAGGGTTAGATGAAAGAATGAATGAATGTGTATGAAAATATGACATAGAGTGATAAGCCAAAAATCAAACATGTGGCTTGGTATTTATAGCAAAACCTTCTGCAGGTCTGGCGGATACGGCGGAACCCTCAGATGGGTTCCGTCCGTGTACCCCCAGGGTTCCGCCAAGCTTGCAGTTGGTTTTGCAATAAATCATGCAAACCAAACAATGTCACATCTCATAAAACTAGTCAAACACAAACTTGTGCAAGCAAACATTTGGATAGTCAAACACACTTTCTTTCCATAAATGTATATTGAAAAAACTTACCATAAATGTGATGTGACATTTCTATTTTAAGAAATAAAAAGTGTTGTGTTTTATGAAATGTAAAATGTAGCAAATGTCTAGTTTTGCAAGTCTTAAAACTAAGATTATGATTTACTTAGAAACTAAAGTTTATATTTTGTCATTAACAAAATTTAGCAAAGATCGTAAAATATAAATAACGTTTTTAAGCGATATTTGTATTAACAATCTCCCCCTTTTTGTTGATGACAAAACATAAACTTTGTTTTTAAGTAACTCACAAAATTTTAGTGTTTAAGACTTAAAAAAAATATATTAAACTTGTTTTACTTAAGTGATGAAAATCATATTAAGTTTAAAGGTTTAATATATGTTTCTCCCCCTTTTTGTCAAAACAAAAAGTAGAGTAGCGAAGCAGAATAATGCACGTGCTCCCCCTTGGTCGTTACTCCCCCTAAAAGGAGTGCCAAGATGGAAAACATGGATTTTGATCCTACAAAAAAATGGTTAGTTAGTAATATATATAATCAAGCTTGTAGTTACCACACATAATGCAACCACAATGACAACTCAAAAATGATCAACCAACAATGCAAGTAAGTAAGTAGAAAAAGATATCATTTCAAGTAAAATTTGACTTGTAAAAGTCAAAGACAAGAAATGAAAAAGATCCTCCTACTTCAAAAAAAAATGAAAAATAACCAAGAAATAAAAAATCAAATCCTACTTTCCTAAATGGGGCAAAAGGCCTCCAAATGTTGTCTAGGATTTGTTTGGGTGGGAAAGAGCATCCAAACGTTCTATGACGTGTTGGAATGCAAAACGGGTTTCGTCTTAAAATTGGTGAAGCAGCAATTTGATGCTATCACCCATTTTCAACATTTCCTCACAATGTGAGCAAACATGGGGATGAGTGGATGGAAATAGGTTGGTTTTGGTTTCTTGGTTTGAGGATGGGTTGGTTTTTGGATCTTGGGTGGAGGATGGGTTTGGTATAGAGTCAAGCAAGGTGGTTTGAAATTCCATTACTTGATGGAGGTAATTCTCGACCATGCTTTGAATTTCTTCATAGGATGGAAAGAAAGACTCAAAGGTTTGGGCTTGAGAATGTGGTGGAGTTAGATGATCATGGTTTTCAAAGTTTGGTTCTCTATAAAGAGGACCATGGATGTCATGGTAGATAGGGTGAAACAACAATGGTTTGGGTTGGTGGTACTCTTGTTGTGGTGGTTAGTTGTGGTTAAAATGCTCATTTTGGTCAAGAAATGACCTTGGTGTTTCATTTGCAAAAGGTGGTGGTTGTGTTGGTCTTGGTGGAAGATCATTGAGATCTTGGATAAACGGATGTGGTGATGTTGGAGGAGACCCAAATAACTCCGTAGGTTCAAGTTTAGGTAATGGTGATGGTGATGGAGTTTTGGATGGTTGGGTTAGAGCACTTGGTGGAGTTGGGTCAATGGGTGATTTTGTTGGTGGTGGAGTGGTGAGCTCATTGGGTTCAATGGGTGATGGAGATGGAGATGCAAGGTTTAGAAAATGTTCATTTTTTATTGGTGAGGTGAATTCATCCGAGGATGAGGAGCTTAGGTTGATGGATTGGTTAGAACAAAGTGGTTTGACACTTATCCTGGCAGTTTTCCGAACGGGTCTTGATGGTTGAGAGGTGATAGTTGACTTAGTCATTGTTGAAATGGTTTAAAGATCAGAGATTGTGATGGGGAAGGTGTGATTTGATAGTGTTCTAAGATGGTTCAATTTATAGTGATGAAGGAGTATGGGAAGGAGTGTTTGGATTTGATGTTTAGCCATACAAAAATGGAGGTTCCTAATGATTTGGAAGACTAATGTGGGTTGTCAAATCATGGAAGTCAATCCAATGAAAATGGTGAAGTAAGAAGACAAAGATTTTCACTAAATGCTTAGTGGTTTTTGGAAAATTTGTTGAACGTATATGTCTCAGGGATTTCAAGGAACCTTTTGAAGGGTTCCTTCCTTTATGTTTGAAGGTTCCTTGAGGTGGTTATGGCTATTTTTGAAATTTGGCGGGAAATGGTTTTCATTGAGTTATAAGGAATGAGAACTACCCTATTGTGCATAGCAAATTGCAGGAAATTGGTTTCTAACTAAAAGGATGGTATGTTGTTGAGTGGATGTTGAAATGTTGAAAGCTAAAAAAAATTGCAGGAAATCTAGCGGAACCCTTAGATTACACAGGCGGAACCCGTCTGAGGGTTCCGTCTGATCCGTTGGGCCATTTCTGGGTTGCCTAAAAATTACACTGGCGGAACCCAATCTAGGGTGCCGCCAGATTCGCCAGACTTGAAAAATTAGACAGTCCGCGATTTTGACCCGCGAGATGATTTTCAAATTTTTCGAAAACTCCTAAAACCAAAAATATAATTCATATCTGGTTAGGAAATGCAAAAAATGGACATGTAAACACACATACCATTAGACTTTGACTGGGGGCTAGCGAATTTCACTATACTTAGTGAAAAATTCATAAACATGAAAATTTGACAACATGCCAAACGTTGTCTACCTGCATCATAGTTAGTTAATACATGTTCCAATTAGAATCACAAATTGTACGAACACACAAATACATGACAAACATTGTTTAAACAACCAAATTGTTCAAATAGCACCTTGTGCCAAACACTCCTACACACCCGCACTCATTGACGGTCAATCTTCTTGTTGAGCTTTCCATGGAATCTTCCAAGATTCTTAAACATCCCCTTTGTTTGCTTGAACTCCGCCGACTCATTTGGAATATCCGGAACATGCCAAACGTTGTCTACCTGCATCATAGTTAGTTAATACATGTTCCAATTAGTATCACAAATTGTACCAACACACAAATACATGACAAACATTGTTTAAACGACCAAATTGTTCAAATAGCACCTTGTGCCAAACACTCCTACACACCCGCACTCATTGACGGTCAATCTTCTTGTTGAGCTTTCCAAGGAATCTTCCAAGATTCTTAAACATCCCCTTTGTTTACTTGAACTCCGCCGACTCATTTGGAATATCCGAAAGTTGGGAAAGGTATTCTAGAGGTGGGCAAAGTGTCATCTTCACTCATTGAGGAAGATGATGAGGAGGTAGGAGGATGAGGACGTTCTCCTTGGGCTTTGTAAACTCTTTTATCACTTAGTGGGACAAAGGTGTGTGGAATGAGAGAGTAGTCAAGGCGAAGACCGTTAGGAGTTGGTGGAATGGGAGAGATGAACCTAAAGAGACGGGTCAAGAGCATTCCATACGGCATAGCCGTTGTGCCATACACGGGAATGTCGGCCATTCTCTTGGCCATGTAGTAGGCAAGGTTGAAGGGTTGCCTAACGGACAAGGAGTAGAGCATGTAGCAAAGGCAAAGATTTATATGATCTCGGTTTCCTATTGTGCTAATGACATTGGCTCTAAGTACTTCCTCCCATTTCTTGAATTGGGGCTTGAGTTCATTAAGTTCCATTCCATATGGGTCCTTATCGACCTCATTGCCCGAGCGGGTTCTCCTAGTGTTGGTTGTCCTAATGAAGAGGTGGTTACGAAGTTCATCTTTGGACACAAGAGGGGTGTCATAGGGATGGATGCGGTCAAAGAGTGTGTCAAGAGTTAAGAGGGAGTGCAAGTCGAAGTAGATGCAAGTACCACGATTTGGGACACCTAGGATTTGAGCAAACTCCTCAAGAGTGAAGGAGTATTGATGACTACTAGCCCTAAAGTTGATAGACATGTGACCATACTCATCCGTTAAGAGGGTGACGGATGCATAGAATTCTAGAATGAACCTAGGACAAATAGGCTCGTCGATTGCTAAGAGACACTCAAAGTTGATTTTGGCAAATTCCGTGTAGAAGTTTGTGCCTGCTAGGAAGGACGGGTTAATGGTTCTACCCTCATGGACATAACGTTTTTCTAAGGCTTTGAAAACGTCGATTTGAGTTGGAGTAAGACCTTTAGTTTTGTGGTGTTTGGGTAGGTACTTAATGGTGTCCTTGTGGTCGTAGTGGGTTAGAGGAGGCATGATGATTCCTAGAAAAACAAAATTTCACATTTTAGTATAAGTAAACGACTATTGTAATGTGGGTGTTCTAGTGTGAGCCTACATGAAAACAATGTGGAGGTGCGGTTATCTTGACTCATTTTGATGCTTCAAAAACGTTTTATAATGCAAGTTTTGTTATAAAACAAAAGATAACCCAAGCGCTCCTAGTTCAATGTAGCTTCGTTTGAATGTACCCGAAAATACATATTGGTTATGTATTCCCTTTAGCATTCAAGAGACATTATGCAAGTGATGTTTTATACATAACGTTTTGATTTTGTATTCACAATGTGAGACAAAAAAATATTTGTCCTATTTGTGAGAAATTTTTGGAAGAATTTGACATGGGGTGTTTTAGCAAACATGTTTACACTTAGTAAGAATGCAATTCCTAACTATGGGGAACATGATTAGTTTTGTTAAACACCTAATTTCATGCATGAGTTTCTCAAGTTAATGCATAACCTCAAGTTTTTGTTTTTGTGCAAAAATAGAATTCCTAGACTCAGATCAGGATTGTAATCAAGTTTAGAATACTTACAATGATGATTGATTTGCAATGTGAGTGAAAGGAAGACCAAGAAATCGCAGGTATGGATGGATGGTAAAGTGAATAGTAGCAGTTTGGAAGTGGTGGTATGAGATAATGGGTGTTTGGTTTAATATAAACAAAAAAAATGGTTCTGCAGGTCGGCAGAACCTAAGATTGGGTTCCGTCCGTTGTGGCTGAGGGTTCCGCCGACCCTGCTGAGAAAAAGAGTTATGGATTTGTTTTGATTTTTGTGGTTTTTGTCTAATGTCTAGAACTACAACGTAGGTTCCATGAGTCCTAAGCCTAGCCTAAGAAGGTTAAAAGGTTCTCTTTTAAGGGGTTTTGTGATAATGTCGGCTATGTTGTCTTCGGAGAAAACTTTCTCAATTGAGATATTTCCTTTTTGAACGTTGTCATGAAGGAAATGATGAAGGATTTCAATATGTCTGGTACGAGCATGTTGAACCGGGTTTTTGCTAAGTTCAATAGCTCCTTTGTTGTCACAAAGAATGGTAATGTCGTTTAGTTGAATTCTGTAGTCGACAAGAGCTTGCTTCATCCAAAGAGCTTGTTGACACGCCTTTCCGGCCGAAACGTACTCGGCTTCCGTTGTTGAGATAGCAAGATCCGTTTGCTTCTTAGAGAACCATGAGGTGAGACAATGTCCAACAAAAGTACAAATACCACTTGTGCTTTTTCTATCAATATAGTCACCGTCATGATCCGAGTCGGCATACACTATGGTGTCTATTCCCGTTCCTTTGGGATACCATAAACCTAAATGTGTAGTGCCCTTAATATACCTAAAAATCCTTTTAACGGCTTCGAGATGAGTTATCTTAGGATCTTCTTGAAAACGAGCACATAGACAAACACTAAACATAATGTCGGGTCTACTAGCCGTTAGATAAAGTAGACTTCCAATCATACCTCTATATTTAGTGCTATCTACGGATTCACTTTCCTCATCCTTGGTGAGTTTAGTTTCCATGGACATAGGTGTTTTGATTGGTTTCGGATCTTCTAATCCAAATTTCTTAAGCATGTCCTTAATATATTTAGATTGGTTGAAGAAGATACCATCTTCTAGTTGTTTAATTTGGAGTCCTAAGAAAAAGTTGAGTTCTCCCATCATACTCATTTCAAACTTGTCATGCATGATTTTTGAGAAATCCACACATAATTCTTGACAAGTTCATCCTAATATAATGTCATCAACATAGATTTAGACTATGATAATATGTGAAGCTTTCTTCTTAGTGAAAAGAGTATTATCAACTAAGCACGTGGTATACTTATGGTCAACTAAGAAGGTTTTAAGTCGATCATACCATGCTTTTGGAGCTTGCTTAAGTCCGTAAAGAGCCTTTTTAAGTTTGTAAACATGATTTGGCTTTTCAAAATCGATGAAGCCCGGTGGTTGAGCAACATACACTTCTTCATTTATGACTCCGTTTAGAAATGCACTTTTGACGTCCATTTGAAAGAGTTTAAAATTGTGTGCACATGCATATGCAAGTAAGATTCTAATTGACTCGAGCCTAGAAACCGGAGCAAAAGTTTCATCGTAGTCAATGCCTTCTTGTTGATTATATCCTTGTGCAACTAGCCTAGCTTTGTTTCTAGACACAATTCCATTTTCATCCATTTTATTACGAAAGAACCATTTTGTTCCAATTATCGTTTGACTCTTTGGTTGAGGAACTAATGTCCATACATCATTCCTAATAAATTGGTTTAACTCTTCTTGCATTGCAATTACCCAAGACTCATCTTTAATGGCTTCATTAATGTTTTTCGGTTCAATGGTTGACACGAAACAAAAGTAGTTGCTTTCATTTTGAACTTTTGATCTTAGTATTCTTTCGTTATTGTTGCCTATGACACCATCTAATGGATGACTTTTAGATTCTTTGACATTGACAAGTTCTTTGTTTAATAGTTCATCTTCCTTGTCATTACCTAAGATCTCTTGACTTTCTATTGCTTGGCTTTCAACTAAGTCATCATCTACCAAAGGTGATGTCTTAGAGGGAGGTGGACTCTCGTCAAATGTTACGTTCAACGATTCCTCGACTCTTAAGGTTTCTTAGTTCAAAATAATGTAAGCTTTACTATTTTGTGAATATCGAAGAAATACACCTTCATAAGACTTTGGGTCAAATTTGGTGAGATAATCCTTGGTGTTAAAAATGAAGCATTTACTCCCAAACACTCTAAAGTATCCTAATGTAGGCTTTTTACCTTTATATAGTTCATAAGGAGTTTGATTCAAAAATGGTCTAATTAAGACTCGATTTAAAATGTTCGTTGATGTGTCAACGGCATTACACCAAAACTTCTGTGGAATGTTTTGTTCATTAAGCATTGTTCTACTCATCTCTTTCAACGTCCGGTTTTTACGTTCTACTACACCATTAGAATTTAGATTGAGGGGTACGTGGAGTCGAAAAGTTATGAGTAATACCATTAATATCACAAAAGTTTCCAAATTGAAATTCATTATCAAATTCACGACCGTGATCCGTTCTAATAGACACAATACTAGACCCTACTAGATTTTAAATTTTCTTACTTAGAATCTCAAATTTATCAAAAGCTTCATTTTTACTTTTCAAAAATTTTGTCCAACTATATCTTGAGTAATCATCGACTATGACCAAAGTGTAGAAGTTACCTCCACAACTTTGTATAGCGGATGGACCAAATAAATCCATATGTAAAAGTTCTAGACACCTAGATGTAGAAACCAAATTTTTAGCCTTATGGCTACTATGGACTTGTTTACCGACTTTGCAAGCATCACAAAAGTGTTGGTCATATTTCAACCTAGGTAGGTTTCGAACTAAGTCTTTGGAGGAGAGGTTTTGAATTAGTCTCATGTTAGCATGTCCTAAACGTCTATGCCATAAAGTTGAAGATTCATCTAATGAAGTAAGACAAAGTTTGTCTCTAGATGTTGGATCCATCTTCATGACGTATACGTTGTTCTTAAGAACACCTTTGGCTATGGTTATACCATCTTTAAGTATTTTACTTCCGTTTTCACTAAAAAGGACATTATACTTATTATGGCAAAGTTGACTAATACTAAGGAGATTAAAACCTAAGTTATCAACATGAGCTACATCATCTATAGAAAGGGAGTCATGAGAGATTGTACCTTTTCTGATGATTTTGCTCTTAGCTTTACTACCAAACGTAACATTACCTCCATCACATTAGTGATAAGTAGTAAAGAGGCTTTTGTTACCCGTCATGTGCCTTGAACAACCGCTATCTTTAATCCATTCATCCGGTTCCAAACAAACTTTGAGGCACACCTATTTTACGAAAACACTCAAACATTTGGTCCCCAATTTCTCATGGGTCCATTTTGGTTAAGCATACCATTAACTTGTTCCAAGTATGAAAATAGAACATAAGAGTTCCATGACACGTAATTTGGAGTTTGGTAATGTCCAGGAGTGTTTTGGTTCCAAACATGTTGGTAGTTTGGTCGTGTGTTGAAGTTGCTCTTTGGAAAGGGGCGTTTGGGAATTGGAGTCTTAGGTCTTGGTTGAGTAGTTTTAGCTCTAAATTCGTTTTTACTAAGTTCTACTCCAGTTTTAAAGGCATGTTTTGTTCCATTTTTATATGTGACTTTAACAAATTTTGAACGATCCGATGTGGAGGATGTTACTGCTGCAGCAGACCTGGTGAAACCTTTGGGTTCAACGGGCGAAACCTTGAATTGGGTTCCGTCTGTTCCGCGGGCTGCTGTAGCAGTTTTGTTAGCTTCTTGTGCATTCTTTTCTTGTTTCGTTTGAACCTTTGAAGTTTCTAATTTCATGAAACCTAGTCCTGTTTTATCAAAGTGTGACTTTTGAAGTTTTATAATTTCGTCCGCACAACAAATGCTCTTATCGAACTTCTTAAACTTTGTGGTTTGTTTTATTAGATCATTTTGAGTAATTTTAAGTTTCTCAACTTCGAGTTTAAGCTCTTCACATGATTTGCATGATGTGTCAATACCTTTACTCTTTTCTAATCTCTTAGCTTTTTCTTTTAGCTCATAAACTTCATTTTCTAAAAACTCCGTTTTAGTTTTCAAAAACTTATTTTTGTTTATGATTTTTAAGCTCAATTCACAAAGTTTGTTATATTCTTTTTGTAAGGTGCCATCATCAATAGAGGAATAAGATGAGTCGGAGAGTACCTCATTTGAGTCGTGAGCCATGAGAGCAATATCATCATTCTTTGGCTCATCGTCATCTCCTTCATAGTCACTCCAAGCACCACCAACAAAAGCTTGTTGAGGCTTGCTCTTGGGTGGTTTTGGACATTCTCCTACTAGATGACTTGTGTCTCCACACCTATAGCATTTCCTTTCAACCTTTCCTTTCCTATCATCACGATCTTTTCGGAAGGTTTTCTTGTCATCTTTAGGTCGCCTTACAAACTTCCCTCGTCTACGAAAGAACTTCTTGAAGTCTCTAACGGCCATAGCATATTCCTCATCATCACTATCCGAAGTAGATTCTTCATCATCACTTGATTGGACTCTAGCTTTCAAGGCAATCGACTTAACTTTTTCTTTCCTGCCTCTAACTAATTCCGAATCTTTTTCCATTACCATTTCATGAACTTTGAGGTTTCCAATTAGCTCGTCAAGTGACATGCTTGAAAGATCCTTAGATTCTTCAATTGTCGTCACTTTTGCTCTCCACTTCGGATGGAGTGCTCTAAGAAATTTCCTAACAAAATTCTTACTTCAAAAAGATTCATCAAGTGCTTTAAGTGAAGTAATAATAATGTTAAACCTAGCAAATGCATTATCAATAATCTCATTGATGAGTGCTCAAACACTCATCATTTTTAGTCAAATCTGAACTGCAAAACATACAAAAACACTCAGAAATGCATCAAAATACTAAAAATATTTCAAAATTGTATTTTATATGTTTTAGATGCAAAATGAGCAAAAACAGATGAAAAACGTACAAAGTTTGCAAAATTGGCAGTTTCAGTCCCCCAACTTTCAAAATTTGGCAAAAATAGTCCCTGTGCACATATTTTAAAAGAAAAATCACCAAAGGTCCTTTTGAAATCATAAATTATCATATTTAGTCCTTTGGTGAAGAATTGGAAAAGTTTTGGAAAATTACAAAATTAGTCCCTGGAGTTTCAGAAATTGTCAGATTTGGTCCCTGGGAAATATTTTTGGATTAAAAAGTCAACAAAAGTCTTTAAAAAATCACAAGTTGACAATTATGGCCCTTGGGTAAAAGATTTGGAAAATTTACATGTTTGGTCCCTGAGTTTCACAATTTGGCAATTTTGGTCCCTGGAGTTATGGAAAATTACAAAAGTGGTCCCTGGGTTATTTAATTTGGTAAAAACAATCATTGTAAGAACCTTTGGAAATATTACATTTGCAGCCCTCAACTTTCAGGTTATTACATATATGGTCCTTGTGATTTGTTACTTACCAAATGGACCCTTGATATTTATAAAAACCAAATCCCACCCTTTTTACAACCTGATCCAACAAACTCCCAGCCCACCAAGCCCATACTTTCCACCTTGGCCCATCCACACATCACCAACCCAATCCACTCCACCAAATAATAAAAAAACACACCCCCGTTTTATTCTCCCTCGGTCAACAAGTCAACAACACCACCTCCCTCACCACTTGTTCTGCTAATACCCTGATACGCTCCACCCTTTCTCAATAACCCTGCAATAACCCCATCCCTTGTTCCCCATTCCAAATACTAACCTCCAAGATACATTTAATGCCCCAAATCCCTAACAAGAAACCCTAACTGCCATGTGGGACTTTGGCGCCAATAAAATGATTCAAAGGTTAAGATTGTTTCAAGCCAATCCAATGGTCCAAAATGAAGTGGGCTTTAACCTTTTCACTGCCAAGGCTTATAAAAGAGAAAAAAATAAGGAAGCAAGCAGTTATGCAGTGTAGAGTAGTTTTTAGAAAAATAATTTAGTGTCGTTTTTATTTTTAAATGTAATCCTTAGTTTTAAATTATTGTATTAAGTTTGTTATTGTAATCTAAACTCTTGTTAAACATCAATTTCAAGTTTAAATTCCATAAATCAGTGAATGCTTTTCCTTATGCAAAATTCTCATATCTTGTTTGAATTGCTCAAAGTGGTAGAGTGATGCTTGTTTAAACTCATCTCAGTTCATTTATAAGCTTTATCAAGTCTTCTAAGTATTTAAAGCAATTGTATTTTAAAAACTCAAAAATACAAAAAATAGTGTAAGAATAAAAATCAAAAAGAAAAAAAAAGAAGAAGAAGAAAGGAAGATTGTGACTGTGGATTGCTATGGTTTAGTGCCTAGTGGTAGGCTTTAGGTTGTTCTTTGGTACTTTGATCATCTGTCTCAGTTTGGCCTCCACTGTAAGCCACTTTCAATTTCATTTGTCTAATTTGTTGCTTAGATCAGTTTAGATATGCTTGCTTTATGTTAGTTTACATCTAGAATTCAGTTTCACGGTTTAAAAATCTATATTGCTTCTCAAAATATCATTTACAGTTTATATAGGGGTGTTTGGATCAGCACTGTGCTGCTTATTCTAGTTGTTGTTTTGTTGTTGTTTTAGTATAGACATACTACATTAGGTGTAGTTAGGTTTAGCAAACCTTTAAATCCAAGTGTCAAAGGCAAAATAGTCAAATTCACCCTTCTTTCCTATAAACAGTTATCTGTTAGGAATTGGGGGATCCATAATCCTCATTTCAGTTCAAATAATCTTAGGGTAGCTTATTTTAGTTTTAAAATAACTTAATTTAGCTAAATCAGTAGATTAGAAGCTTTATAATTCCAAATAAGTCAACTTTGTGGATTAGTATTGGTAAAAGTCAAAGTTGCATACTCAGATTTTTGTGCAAAATTCAAACCAATCTCTAGGGTTCTTTGGTGAATGAAAATACAAGATTTCTGTTGTTTTGAATTCCTTGTCAGCTTGTTTATCAATAGCAAAAAGAAAATTAGATTTTGAAAGAGATTTTGGCAAGGAAATTTGGTTTGAAAGTTAGGTATGTGACTGTGTAGTTCCCCTGCATCCAGGTTTTGAGCGGATTTCATGTTGCCATAAGTAGCTCAAATCTTGATGCATTTCCATGATCTTTGTTGTTCTGAGTAGCTCCCTAGGTATTAATTAGGATCTAGGATTTAGTTTTGCCTTTATCACTTGTTTGGAGTGCTTATTTTGCCTTTGATTTGAGACCTGTTTGGAACTGCTGCTACTTTGTCTTTGAGTCACTATTTGAGCTTGTTGATTTATTTGAACTAGCTTGAATCTAGCTTTGTTATGTATATTGTTAGTTGCAAACATTTGCTTAAGCTTGTTTAGATGTTTCAATAACCTGCTTCACCACCAAGTCTAGCCAGGCTCTTCATAGCTGCTTGCAGTCCATCTGTCCAAGCAGCCCAAGAGTCAGCTTCCATAAAAAGCTCATAAAAGTTCCAAATTGCTTGAAATATGTTTTCTTTGTTCATTGATAGTTGTTTGTTGTTAGTGCACCTTTTCTGCTTCCTCAGCTTAGCATCTGCTAGCTTATTTGTAAGCCCAAAGTAGCCCCTAAGGACTGAACTGCACCCTGCCCTCAGTCCAAAGCCACCCTTTCATAAGCTTATTGTGAGCTTATATGTGAACCAAACCCTTTGAAATTTAGCTTATTTTATTGCCTACCAGCTCTAGTTTATAGGCCAAGCTCTTATTTGAACTCACCTTCACTTCTATGGACCCCACAGAGGTCCAAATAGCCCCTAGTTGGACTGTTTCTAACTGTGTGACTTGGGATGTGCTTATTTGACTGAGTTGGCTTATTCAGTGTACCTTGTTTATAATTTCAGTTCATCTTATTCTTTTTAAGTTTTCCTAAGCTTAATTTCACTGTGTGGGTCCCTGTTTAGCTTATTTAAGCTTCAAACCATCACAATCAAGCTTTTAAGCTCTCTGAATTGCTTATTCACTATCACACTGCTTATTTCTGAGCTTAAGCTATTGTCCCTTCACAAAAGTCTCTTATTTTAAGTAGTTTAACAGGTTGGTAAAAGAAAATTAAGAAAAAGACAAATTTAAATAAAGTGATAGCTTCTATTTAAGTCATTTGGCTTATTTTTCTGCTTATTTATAAGCAATTTTCATTTTTAAATTTTTCTTAGGTTTCTTATAACTTAAAATAATTTTAGGGATTTTTTCAGATTTTTCCTTGTTCATTTAGTATTTTTTATAATTAATTTTAGTTTAAATCAATTAAATAATTAGTTTTAATTAATAATTAATGATTAAAAAGTAGAAAAAATGGGTTTCTGTTTTAAAATTAGTTTTATAATATTTTAGATTTTTCTAAATTTAATTTTCATTTTTATAGTTAATTTTCATAATTAATTAATAATTAGTGTAATTTAATTAATTAAAAAGCAATTATTAATTAGTAATTAATTAAATAGTGCAAAAATTGTTTTTCTTTTTCTAAATTTTTTTTTTTATTATTAGGATTATAAAAATGTAATTTTCATGTTCGTAGGTATTTTATTTCACTAAAACTCGCGTTTTATTTTGTACGATAACGTAACTTTAAATCAAACGAACGCGCGTTTTTAGGTTAAATCACATTTTCAGTGTATCTGATTATCAGTAAATGTTAATATAGTGTTTCTAAGTTATTTTCATTCCTCATCTCGTAGCGTAATCATTCTAACCCTTTTATACCTTTTCCGGTCCAAATTCACCCGATCATAAACCCGTTTTTATACCATCACACCTCGTCGGGAAATAACGACCCGGGGAAACCCTATGCTTCCGTGGAGACTGACTCTTTCGCTGTTTGACTTGGTTGACCATTCCTTGGTCAATTAGGTTGACCGTTCAGAGCCAATCAATTTTTGGCGTCGCTGCCGGGGAGGTTGTGTGCGTTTTCCAAACGGTTTTTTCTGATTAGTGATTTTAGAATTCGTTCCATTGTACCTTTACCCACCTTTGTTCATATTATCTTCTTATTTTCATATAAAAACAAAACTGTTCCCGAAAACATTTTAAATCAGTTTTCAACGAACACAAAAACCAAAAAACATTTTCTTTCTCATTTGTACAAAATGTCTTTCCAAAAACCCAAAAATATCTACCTTTACCCTCTCACATCTTTGATTCTTCATCCCTACCCCTCTGTAAACCTTTGATTCTTTCTATGTCGTATCCACACCATTGTGGTTGCCAATGGTGTGGTGGTCCTCATAGTGGTGGGAATTGTCCCGGCTGTAGCATGGTAGAGTCAGGAGATGGGTCTGTCTATAACCAAGCTCCCTATCCTTACCATGACACATCTGATTCATCCTACCAGCCACCATATCATGAGATACTGACATATCTGTGTGAGTTTTGTGGAGGTCCTCACCAAGGATTTAAGTGTCAAGCCGGAAACACGTTTGTCTATGAACAATTTTCCGGTGATGCTCAGAACTTTGGTTATGACCAATACCCATATGATTCACCAGTCCAGACTCAACAGTTTTACTATTGTGATTACTGTGGAGGTCCACACTTCAGCTCAGATTGTCAAACGGGGAATCCATATCCTTGTGACAATTTTGACACACCTTATTATGACCAACCTCCACAGTACCAAATGAATCAAGCACTTCTTCCAGAAATGCAAAATATGATGAAAATCGTTGATGAGCTTAAGGGTTTAGTTAAAGACTTTTCCCAAAGACATACTCATCAAAAATCCATGGAAGAATTGCTAGCTGAAGAGCAGGCTGCTAGAATAAATTCCCAAGATGCCTATGAAAAATCTGTGAGGGAATCAATTGCAAGAGAAAAAGCAGCCAAATCTAGCTCTTTCTTCCGTTTTATTCCTGATGACAGTGATGATGAAGATACACTTGATATCCTTCAATTTTACAAAGCTTCATCAAGTTCATCAGTGGATATCCCAGCAGTTGAGATTCCATCTCAAACAACTGCTATCACACCCGAGGTTCTCACTCACTCTTTGAGCATGGGAGATGAGCATCTTGACACTGTTCCTAATAAGGAATCGGACGAATTAATAAAGTCTAGTGTTGAGATCCTTGTCCCAATCCCAGGAGAGTCACAGGGAACTCTTGAGCATATGTGTGATCTTCCTTCCCCTCTTGAGTGTTCAAACGATCATTTTGAGACTTTCTCAGATTTTAATGATGATTGTACATCTCATGGAGACGTTGAGTATATTGAGGCATCACTCCCACAGTCTGATGTTGATCCTCTTCTTGAGGAGTTCGCTGATGAACTTACTCACATCAATCCACTTTCATTGGAAAATGATGATGGTCTCCTCGATTTCCAAGCCAATCTGGGAGAAATTGAAAGTCTCCTTTATCATGATCAGTCACTCACTTCTTATCCCAACAGTCCAATAGAGAATGTTAATCTCTTTGTTCCCGAAACATTCAATACTACTCTCACCAATCCTCTATTTGAATTCGAATCTGAATTCACTTTGATTTTTGATAATCCAATCTTTGGTATTCAGAATGAGGATTGTGATGAGTCTATTCCGGAACATGAGTTCACAGATTCACATCATGTGAATGATTCTCTTCATGAGGAGTTCTCCGGTGAACTCACTCATCATGTCACGACTCCTCCGGAGTTTGATCCCGGGGGGAGATGCACTCAATCATGAGAATTTGCAAATTCCCACCCACCCTCCCGGGATGTTTTTGAGCTTAACCTTTGAAATCCAAATTCAGGCTACGGAGCCTGATCTCGAGGAAGAAAATCTTATAAAGATTTTCATCATGGTTTTCTTCCTTTTCTTCACCTATAAGGTGACTTCTCTTGTTCTTCACTCCTTCGGGAATGAAGACACCATCTTTTATCCCGGCATTTTCATGTATCATTATCTTGAGCCGGATACTTATCTCATCGGTGTCGAACTTTCGCGTGCTTCAAATGTTTGTCCAAACATCTTGAATGAAAGTCCGATTGAGATTGTTTCTTCCACATCATGCTTCCCCAAGGACAAATGAATTCGGGGTCGAGTCAAGCTAGCGACTCGGTAAACAAAAACAGTAGCATGCTTATAGGGTTTTCACCCTAAGTGTGGGGGAGTTACCCATGCTATGGTTACAAATGAAGTGAAAATACAAAGTGGTGTTTCCACGTTTAGCTTGTAATGTTGCCTTTTTATGTTCAAAATGTCGGCATAATAGCCGGGATTTTGAATATTGAGGACAATATTCATGCTAAGTGTGTGTGTGTGGGGGGGGGGGGGGGGGTATTCTAGTGAATTTTATTACATTTTACTATCTAGTAACCCCGTTTTTAGCCAAAATTTCAAAAAAAATTCAAAAAATTTTCACTTGAGTTCAAAATTTTTTGTGGTAATCAGTCTGCCATGTCTAACCGACAAAAAGGATTGGCTAATCCAGGAGCAAACAGCTCTTGGTAAAGATATATCAAATCCGTTTATGGCTTGCAATTTGCCCAAAATTGTATAGTACCTCAACTCGCCATATCCCATAAAGCGAATGAGTTGGCTAGCCCGCAAGATTATGGCTTGTGGTAAAGGCAGTGGAAAATCCATAATTGCTAATCAGCTCACCAAGATGTTGACTATTCTATCAAGAGTTGGCTAGTCCAGAAGCAAACGGCTTTTGGTAAAGACTAATCAAATCCGTTGACAGTTGGTGGTTTGATCAAAATCACACGGTTATCAGGTGTACCACAGTTCTTACACCTGGCTACTCCAGAAGTGATGGCTTTTGGTAAAGAGTTTAAAATCCATTAAGTTCTCAAAACAGTTATTGCTAGGGACTAGCAATAGTTTAGTGCGGGGGATTGATGAGTGCTCAAACACTCATCATTTTTGGTCAAATCTGAACTGCAAAACATACAAAAACACTCAGAAATGCATCAAAATACTAAAAATATTTCAAAATTGTGTTTTATATGTTTTAGATGCAAAATGAGCAAAAACAGATGAAAAACGTACAAAGTTTGCAAAATTGGCAGTTTCAGTCCCCCAACTTTCAAAAATTGGCAAAAATAGTCCATGTGCACATATTTTAAAAGAAAAATCACCAAAGGTCCTTTTGAAATCATAAATTATCATATTTAGTCCTTTGGTGAAGAATTGGAAAAGTTTTGGAAAATTACAACATTAGTCCCTGGAGTTTCAGAAATTGTCAGATTTGGTCCTTGGGAAATATTTTTAGATTGAAAAGTCAACAAAAGTCTTTGAAAAATCAAAAGTTGACAATTATGGCCCTTGGGTAAAAGATTTATAAAATTTACATGTTTGGTCCCTGAGTTTCACAATTTGGCAATTTTGGTCCCTGGAGTTATGGAAATTACAAAAGTGGTCCCTGGGTTATTTAATTTGGTAAAAACAATCATTGTAAGAACCTTTGGAAATATTACATTTGCAGCCCTCAACTTTCAGATTATTACATATATTGTCCTTGTGATTTGTTACTTACCAAATGGACCCTTGATATTTATAAAAACCAAATCCCACCCTTTTTACAACCTGATCCAACACACTCCCAGCCCACCAAGCCCATACTTTCCACCTTGGCCCATCCACACATCACCAACCCAATCCACTCTACCTAATAATAAAAAAACACACCCCCGTTTTATTCTTCCTCGGTCAACAAGTCAACAACACCACCTCCCTCACCACTTGTTCTGCTAATACCCTGCTACACTCCACCCTTTCTCAATAACCCTGCAATAACCCCATCCCTTGTTCCCCCTTCCAAATACTAACCTCCAAGATACATTTAATGCCCCAAATCCCTAACAAGAAACCCTAACTGCCATGTGGGACTTTGGCGCCAAAAAAATGATTCAAAGGTCAAGATTGTTTCAAGCCAATCCAATGGTCCAAAATGAAGTGGGATTTGACCTTTTTACTGCCAAGGCTTATAAAAGAGAAAAAAAAGAAGGAAGCAAGCAGTTATGTAGTGTAGAGTAGTTTTTAGAAAAATAATTTAGTGTCGTTTTTATTTTTAAATGTGATCCTTAGTTTTAAATTATTGTATTAAGTTTGTTATTTTAATCTAAACTAAACTCTTGTTAAACATCAATTTCAAGTTTAAATTCCATAAGTCAGCGAATGCTTTTCCTTATGCAAAATTCTCATATCCTGTTTGAATTGCTCAAAGTGGTAGTTTGATGCTTGTTTAAACTCATCTCAGTTCATTTATAAGCTTTATCAAGTCTTCTAAGTATTTAAAGACATTGTAGTTTAAAAACTCAAAAATACAAAAAATAGTGTAAGAATAAAAATCAAAAAAAAAAGAAGAATAAATGAAGATTGTGACTGTGGATTGCTATGGTTTAGTGCCTAGTGGTAGGCTTTAGGTTTTTCTTTGGTACTTTGATCATCTGTCTCAGTTTGGCCTCCACTGTAAGCCACTTTCAATTTCTTTGGCATTCACTGTTCATTTGTCTAATTTTTGCTTAGATCAGTTTAGATATGCTTGCTTTATGTTAGTTTACATCTAGAATTCAGTTTCATGGTTTAAAAATCTATATTGCTTCTCAAAATATCATTTACAGTTTATATGGGGGTGTTTGGATCAGCATTGTGTTGCTTATTCTAGTTGTTGTTTTGTTGTTGTTTTAGTATAGACATACTACATTAGGTGTAGTTAGGTTTAGCAAACCTTTAAATCCAAGTGTCAAAGGCAAAATAGTCAAATTCACCCTTCTTTCCTATAAACAGTTATCTGTTAGGAATTGGGGGATCCATAATCCTCATTTCAGTTCAAATAATCTTAGGGTAGCTTACTTTAGTTTTAAAATAACTTAATTTTGCTAAATCAGTAGATTAGAAGCTTTATAATTCCAAATAAGTCAACTTTGTGGATTAGTATTGGTAAAAGTCAAAGTTGCATACTCAGATTTTTGTGCAAAATTCAAACCAATCTCTAGGGTTCTTTGGTGAATGAAAATACAAGATTTCTGTTGTTTTGAATTCCTTGTCAGCTTGTTTATCAATAGCAAAAAGAAAATTAGATTTTGAAAGAGATTTGGGCAAGGAAATTTGGTTTGAAAGTTGGGTATGTGACTGTGTAGTTCCCCTGCATCCAGGTTTTGAGCAGATTTCATGTTGCCATAAGTAGCTCAAATCTTGATGCATTTCCATGATCTTTGTTGTTCTGAGTAGTTCCCTAGGTATTAATTAGGATCCAGGATTTAGTTTTGCCTTTATCACTTGTTTGGAGTGCTTATTTTGCCTTTGATTTGAGACCTGTTTGGAACTGCTGCTACTTTGTCTTTGAGTCACTATCTGAGCTTGTTGATTTATTTGAACTAGCTTGAATCTAGCTTTGTTATGTATATTGTTAGTTGTCAAACATTTTCTTAAGCTTGTTTAGATGTTTCAATAACCTGCTTCACCACCAAGTCTAGCCAAGCTCTTCATAGCTGCTTGCAGTCCATCTGTCCAAGCAGCCCAAGAGTCAGCTTCCATAAAAAGCTCATAAAAGTTCCAAATTGCTTGAAATCTGTCTTCTTTGTTCATTGATAGCTGTTTGTTGTTAGTGCACCTTTTCTGCTTCCTCAGCTTAGCATCTGCTAGCTTATTTGTAAGCCCAAAGTAGCCCCTAACGACTGAACTGCACCCTGCCCTCAGTCCAAAGCTACCCTTTCATAAGCTTATTGTGAGCTTATATGTGAACCAAACCCTTTGAAATTTAGCTTATTTTGTTGCCTACCAGCTCTAGTTTATAGGCCAAGCTCTTATTTGAACTCACCTTCACTTCTGTTGACCCCACAGAGGTCCAAATAGCCCCTAGTTGGACTGTTTCTAACTGTGTGACTTGGGATGTGCTAATTTGACTGAGTTGGCTTATTCAGTGTACCTTGTTTATAATTTCAGTTCATTTTAGTCTTTTTAAGTTTTCGTAAGCTTAATTTCACTGTGTGGTTCCCTGTTTAGCTTATTTGAGCTTCAAACCATCACAATCAAGCTTTTAAGCTCTCTGAATTGCTTATTCAGTATCACACTGCTTATTTTTTAGCTTAAGCTATTGTCCCTTCACAAAAGTCTCTTATTTTAAGTAGTTTAATAGGTTGGTAAAACAAAATTAAGAAAAACACAAATTTAAATAAAGTGATAGCTTCTATTTAAGTCATTTGGCTTATTTTTCTGCTTATTTATAAGCAATTTTCATTTTTAAATTTTTCTTAGGTTTCTTATAACTTAAAATAATTTTAGGGATTTTTTAGATTTTTCCTTGTTCATTTAGTATTTTTTTATAATTAATTTTAGTTTAAATCAATTAAATAATTAGTTTTAATTAATAATTAATAATTAAAAAGTATAAAAAAATGGGTTTCTGTTTTAAAATTAGTTTCATTATTTTTAGCAATCAATTTCTTTTGATCATCATCTTTACTATTAGAAGCTATATTATCACCTTCAATGATTATATACCATAAATCTACATCTTCAGATTTCACGTAAGTTTCAAAACGGTTTTTCCAATATATAAAACCATTTGCTTCAAAAAGTAGTGGTCTTTGCATAGATTGCCCTTCTTTGTAATTTTCAAAATCCATGGATCGTTTCAAGTTTTAAAACACAATATATTTTAAAAGCTTGAGTAACGTAGCTCTTGCTGCCAATTGTGGAAAACTAGAATGGGGGTTGAATAGTTTACCGTTTTAAAATCTTTTTAACTTGTTTAATTATCTTTTGAAACTTTCCGTTTGATCAAAGATATATACAGAAACACAATATATAACATGCAAGTATAAAGAAAGAAACGATCAAACCACAACACGAGTATTTATCGTGGTTCGGCTACAAGGACTCTTTTTCCTTGCCCTACGTCCACGCCCCGAGTATCCAACTCGAGAGTTTCTTTCACTAGTCAACAAGCTCCTTTCATCGGTGGAGAAAACCTTACACGTCGCTTATACACGTTTACCGACACTAAGCTAGATGTCGAGTTCTTTTACAAGGGTACAACCACTCCCGTTAGTTCTTTTACAAGAGTACAACAACTCCCGCCACACTTTGTATTTTGAGGACTAAAATACTAACCGATCACTACTGAAAATACACAATCAAATGATGTGTAAACTACATAAGTCTACACAATGCTAAGCTAACAAGTCTTGCAACGTTGTGTTGAATACTTGTAACTTTTTATGAACTCGTGAACTTCTTTGCTACAAAAAGAAACTTCACATATGAGATGTTAAAGGGTTAGATGAAAGAATGAATGAACGTGTATGAAAATATGACATAGAGTGATAAGCCAAAAATCAAACATGTGGCTTGGTATTTATAGCAAAACCTTCTGCAGGTCTGGCGGATACGGCGGAACCCTCAGATGGGTTCCGCCCGTGTACCCCCAGGGTTCCGCCAGGCTTGCAGTTGGTTTTGCAATAAATCATGCAAACCAAATAATGTCACATCTCATAAAACTAGTCAAACACAAACTTGTGCAAGCAAACATTTGGATAGTCAAACACACTTTCTTTCTGTAAATGTATATTGACAAAACTTACCATAAATGTGATGTGACATTTCTATTTTAAGAATAAAAAGTGTTGTGTTTTATGAAATGTAAAATGTAGCAAATGTCTTGTTATGCAAGTCTTAAAACTAATATTATGATTTACTTAGAAACTAAAGTTTACATTTTGTCGTTAACAAAACTTAGCAAAGATCTTAAAATCTAAATAACGTTTTTAGGCGATATTTGTATTAACAAAACCCTTCGTCAAGTGATCAACTATTATGTTGAGATCTAACAAACTCTATAGATACCACCCCATTCATGATAAGTTCACGAATCATGGTATGCCTGACACCTAAGTTTCTAGACTTCCCATTGTACATCTGGCTATAAGCCTTTGCCAATGTAGCAGCACTATCACAACGGATAGAAATAGGTGCTATAGGTTTAGGCCACAATGGAATCTCAAGAAGCAAGTTTTTCAACCATTCAGCTTCTTTGCCAGCAGCTGCTAAAGCCACAAATTCAGACTCTATTGTTGAACTGGTGATGCAAGTTTGTTTCTTAGATGCCCAAGAAATTGCACCTCCACCAAGTAGGAATACCCAGCCACTGGTAGACGAATTGTCTTTAGTGTTACTGATCCAACTTGCATCAGTGTATCCTTCTAATACTGAAGGGTAACCAGTATATGAGAGACTATAATCCATAGTTCTCTTCAAATACTTAAAAACCCTCTGAATTGCTTGCCAGTGATGAGCACTATGATTACTAGTAAACCTGCTCAGTTTACCCACAGCAAAAGCAATGTCAGGTCTTGTACAAGTCATGGCATACATCAAGCAGCCAATCACCCTAGAATACTGAAGTTGAGATACAGTTTTGCCAGTATTAGGCATTAGCTTCTCACTTGTATCCGTAAGAGTACTCACTGGAGTACACTCAAAGTAATTAAATTTCTTCAACACCTTCTCAATGTAATGAGACTGAGATATAGAAATTTTGTTACTTTCATGTTTAATCCTAATACCAAGGATAACATCGGCCTCCCCCATATCCTTCATGGAGAAATTTGATGACAAAAATGCCTTTATAAGCTTAACTTGATTTTGGTCATTGCCAAAAATCAACATGTCATCAACATATAGACAAATAATGACTCCTTTACCAGATGCATCAAATTTGCTATATAAACATTTGTCAGCCAGGTTAAGTAAATAAACGCTAGACAAAACCACTTCATCAAACTTTTGATGCCATTGCTTAGGTGCCTGTTTAAGTCCATAAAGAGACTTAATCAGTTTACACACGTTGTTTTCATTGCCAGGCTTGATGAACCCCTGAGGTTGGTTCATGTAAACCTGCTCATCTAAATCACCATTCAAGAAAGCTGTCTTCACATCCATCTGATGAATAATCAGATTATGAATTGATGCCAAAGCAATCAGCAATCTTATGGTACTGATACGAGCCACATGAGCATAATTATCAGAATAGTCTATTCCTGACTTTTGTCTAAAGCCCTGAATAACTAGTCTTGCCTTGAACTTTTCAACAGTTCCATCTACCTTCATTTTCTTTTTGAAAATCCATTTGCCACCTAGACGTTTGCAACCAGGTGGTAGATCAGTCAACACATAAGTGTTATTGCCCATGATGGAGTCCATCTCATCATTAATTGCTTCTTTCCAGAAGCAACATCCTAGGACTTCATTGCTTCTTCAAATGTTTTGGGATCATCCTCAACAATGAAGCAATAGGAGTATTGGTTAGAGACCTCACTCCTTGTACCTTCAATTTAAGTATAATTGAAACTCAGGTCCAAATGACTTTGGAGCCCTGACCCTATTACTCCTTCTGAGCTCAGGTTCAGGTTGTTGTTCCACAACCTCATCAGAAACCTCATCAGGGATCTCTGAACCACCAGTATCATCAGTTCCATTTGGAATCCTATGATTTGGTCTAAGTACTGATGAAAATCTATTCTCATCAAATAATGCATCCCTTGATTCAATTATTGAGTTAATTGAAACAGATTCATTAGGTTCAATAACATAGAACCTATAAGCCTTGGAATGCTCATCATATCCAACAAAGATGCATTCAAAGCCTCTTTCATCCAAAGTTTTCTGCTTTGGATCAGGGAGTCTTACAACAGCCCTACAACCCCAAACCGTGAGATAATTCAGGTTGGGTTTCTTTTTAGTCCAGAGTTCATAAGGGGTAACCTTGTTCCTTTTATTAGGAACCCTATTTAGTAAATAGCAAGTTGTTAATATAGCTTCACCCCAGAACCCTTGACTCAGCCCTGAATAGGACAACATGGAATTAACCATCTCCTTCAGCACCCTGTTTTTCCTTTCAGAAATACCATTTTGCTGAGGAGTATAAGGGGCAGTCGTTTCATGGATTATACCAACAGACTGAAAATATAGAGTATCTATGTACTCACCTCCCCTATCAGTCCTGAATCTTTTGATTAGAGACCCTTGTTGCAATTCAACTTAAGTTTTAAATACTTTAAATTTATCTAATGCTTCATCCTTAGTATGTAACAAATAAACATAACAAAACCTAGAAGCATCATCAATAAAAGTCACAAAGTATTTCTTGTTCCCCAAAGAGGGAGTAGCATGAAGATCACATAGGTCACTATGAATCAACTCCAAAACTTTAGTTTCACGTTTTACACTTTGAAATGGTTTCTTAGTTATTTTGGTCATCATGCAAGTTTTACACTTTTCAGTGTCCATATCAAAGGCTGGAATTAACCCATCTTTAAACATATCTCGCATTCTTTTAAAGTGTACATGGCCAAGTCTAGCATGCCATAGGGTTGAATCATTAAGTTTACAGGTTGATATAAAAGCTGAATTACCAATATCATTAACAATATTAAGCCTGAACATTTGATTACACAAATATCCAAAACCAATAAACGCACCATGTTTAGATAAAATAAACTTATTAGATTCAATCACTTGTTTATAACCACAATTATTCAAAACACTACTAGAAACCAAGTTCTTTCTAATATCAGGAACATGTAAAACATTAAACAAAGAAACAATCTTTCCAGAACTAAACTTTAAATCCACACATCCTCTTCCATGCACCAGGGCTGTTGACTCATTTCCCAAATGAAGAATAGAACCATCATTCATTGACTCATAAGTCTTAAACCAGCTTTTATCTTTACACACATGAATAGTTGCTCCAGAGTCAACCCACCACGCAACATCATCATCCTGCACAAAATATACATCAGATATATATGTAACATAATAAATCTCAAAAGACTTATTAATATATTCTGACCTTTTAAAGAATTGGTATTACCATTTCCTGATCTACTTGTGCTTGATCCATTGGTTTTATTGTCAATCTTAACACCTTTACAATCTTTCCTGAAGTGTCCAATTTTACCACACTTCCAACAAGTCACTATTGGTTTCTTGTTAAGATCAGATTTAGTGTTATCTTGATGCTTACGTTTGCCCTTGTTGTCATTGTTCCTGGAGGAGTTGTTATGCTCCACTATATTGACAACTGATGGACCAGTAACATTGCTACTCTTTGGCTTGTCAATGTCTTATGCTTTGAGTGAATCCTCAATACGTAAGTGACTGCCCAACTCAATAAGAGTTAATTCCTCCTTCTTATGTTTCAGTATATGCTTAAAATCTTTTCAAGAAGGAGGTAATTTGTCAATGATACAAGATATTGAAATAGCCTTATCCATGTTTGATGAGTGCGCAAACACTCATCATTTTTATCATATTTAAACTGCCAAAACGCACAAAAACAATCGAAAAGTAATCAAAATACTTAAATTATCCCAGGGATTGTGTTTTATGTGTTTTAAATGCAAAACGAGCAAAAACAAACGAAAAACGATCAAAGTTTGCAATATTGGCAGTTTTAGTCCCCCAAGTTTCAAAAGTTTTCAGAAATAGTCCCTATGCATTTATTTTGAAATAAAAGTCAACCCAAGTCCTTGAAAAATCAAAATTTATCAAAAACGGACTTTGGGTGATAAATTTGGAAAAGTTACATTTTGGTCCCTGGAGTTTGGGAATTTGCAAATTTAGTCCCTGGGAATTTTGAAAATAAAAATATTTGCAAAAATTGGATTGTGGAATACTTCACTTGGCAACAATGGTCCTTGATATCACTTTTGGAAAATGGCAAATTCAGCCCTTGTGTTTTGTCAAATTTCAAATATGGTCCTTGTGTTACTAACTTAAACAAACCGGACCCTTTTAATTAATATCACCCAAAACCAAACCCACCAAATCTTAACCCACAGCCCACCAAGCCCAAGTACCCTTAGCCCACCCACTTCCCTAACCGTTCTAAATAACATCTCCCACATTGACCCGCGTTGACCGACCTCCTCTTCCTCACCCAGCTCCCACTTGTCTGTAAATCCTCACCAAACACACAACCCCCCCCTCCTCTTTTCAGCCAAACCCACTCCTTGTCTCCTCCACTAGTACTACCTTCCAAAACTTCTTAATTAAGCTCAAAACCCTCACAAGCAATCCCCTAGCTGCCAAAACCTCTTTTCCCGCCAAAATGGGGAATTGAGTAAAAGTGATCCATTTTGATATTTTATTGCTAGGAAAGATTCATGGGACCCACAAGAACCTGTTTGAAGACTATAAATGGAGAAGGGAGCAGTGGTGAAAAAAGTAGTATAACTTAGTATGTTTTAGTATAATTTAGCTTGTAATAGTTAATTTTCAAATTCCAGTGTAACTTAAGCTCTCAACTTGTAATCTTAACTTTTCTAAGTGTATTTTAACTTTGATTTAATCATCAAATTCAGTTTCTAAGTCCAACTCAGTTTATGCTTTATTTTCTTGCAAAAATCTCATGTAACTTTAATATTGCTGAAAAGTTGTTGTTTAATGGTATTTTAAGCTCACATGAATCACTAATAAGCTTTCATAAGCTTTCTGAGCATCCTAATCAGTAATTATTCAAAGTAAAAAAAAAATAATAAGAATACAAGAAAAATCATTGGAAAATCAAAAAAAGTACTTATGAAGCAGATTGATGCATTGGAGCAAGGAACTTTTGGAATGCCATGGGTATATTAGTGCTCTATGGAGAGCTATAGGTTGTTCTCTGGTTTTGATTCACTCAGTTCTTGGCTTTGGACTTTTGTAAGAACACATTTCCTCATTTCTTTTTGAATAATCTGTGTCATATGCTACTATTGTTATTTGTTAAGTAAAATTGCTTATTTATGTTAATTAAAGCTTTGCAAGGCTTAAGTTGTTGATTAAAAGGTTTGGTTTGGTTAATAGCTTTGATAATCTTTGAAATCTGCTCAAAAAGGGGTGTTTGGATTAGCATAGTATACTGAGATCTTGTTGTCATTTGATTGTGTTGTGCTGAGAACAAGTGACCACAGTCCTAAGTAGGCTATTTAAAGCCCAACATCCAAGTTTCATTAAGCTTTGGTCAAAATCAACCATCACACACTCCCACAGTTAACTGTTGGGAGCTTGTGATTCAAAACCAATTTGTTTTCATGCACAAGTAGGTAATCTAGCCCTAGGCAATCATATTATAGCTTAATATAACTTAAATAACCAGTAAAATAGGATCTAAGTTCACAAAAGTCATAATATTAAGTTTTATCAAAAAAGTCAAAATCTGTCTCAGTTATTTTGAGCCAACTTTGGAGGTTTGCAAATTGATGGATACTAGGTTCTAAGGTCTAAGATTTTACAAGCTAAATCTTTACCACTTTGTTGATTTTTGTGAATTTTATCAGATTTTTAGGATTTTGTTTACTGGGTCCCACAGCCCTTTGAAGTAACCTGCAGGGCATACATCTGCCCTGTTCTCAGCAGACCACCCTCACACCACCACCTTTTGTGGTGGTTTGTGGTCACCTTAGTGGTCTAGGCCTATTATTTTTGGTTCCCCTCAACCCCCTCCTACCAGGGAGTAATTGTGAACCCTTTGTTTGACCCCTAGGATAGTGGACCCCACTTAATTTGGACCCTTAACTTTGTCCCATAACTGCCTCAGTCACCAATAAGCTAAGTGCTTAATTGAGCTTTTTGGCTTATTCAGGCCTCATTATTGGTTGAAAGTTGCTTATTATTGATCATCATACTCAGAGAAACCAAAATCAACCATTGTGGACCCCACACCTCATCATTTGAGCTAAAAACACTCCACAGTCAACAAAAGTCAACTGTGGGTGTAATAAGCACTTCAATTGCTTATTCCTTGGGTTAAATCAAAAGTGTTTTTGTTAAAAATAGTTGTTTTTAGTTTATTATTAGTTTAGAAAAAGAAAAAATCCAAAAAACCAACTTTAAAAATAGTGATAGCTTCTATTTAATAGGACTTATCAATATATTTTTCTTTTTAATTTATTTCTAAGTAGTATATCACTTTTATATTTTTAGAAATTATATTTTAGGTTAAAATAATTTTATAAATTTTTCCAGATTTTTATTTTGTCTTTTAGTGGTATTTCTAATTATTTTTAGTTTAATTTAGTTTTAATTAATATTAATCAATTAATTAGCATAATTAGATTTTATATAGTATAACCTAGTTTTTATAATTTTTATAGCTTTTATTTTAGTTAAAACATTTTTATAAATTTTTCTAGAATTTCTACTGTTCATTTTCTATTTTTTATAATATAATTAGTTTAATTAGTAATTAATAAGTAATTAGATTAATAATTAGTTAATTAGTTTAAAAATACATAAAATTAACTTTTTATAATTTTTTAGGATTCCTGTAATGGTTAATTAGATTTATAAAATTTTTCTTAATTTTCTAAGTCTTTTAGTATATTTAATAATTCTAATTAGTTTAATTAGTATTAAATAGATAATTAGTAATTAATTAATAATAAATAATTAAATAGTGTAAAAATAATTTTTATTTTTCTTAAAATTTTCTTTAATTATCAGGATTGTAAAAATATCAATTTTACACTTTTAACCCTTCCCGTCCTTCAGTTGTACTTTTTGTTTTGTGCGTCTGTATACGTTTTTTAATGAAAACGTATGTTTTTTGTTTTTAGCTCAAATCTTCGTAATCTAAATTCCTGTAATCAATCACGTAGCTTTCCTAAGCTATATTTGTTAATAAATTCCAAATAATTCTGATCATAACCTTTTCCTGTGAATAATTACCCGATCACGAATACGCTAAAGTTACAATTCACACTTCAACGGGACTTAACGACCTGGTGATACCTTATATTACCCGGAGCATTGACCTAGGCTATTTGACTTTGTTGACCATTATTTGGTCAATATAAGTTAGGTGGTTCGGGCCCAATCAATGTTCATCTTGTGTTGTGTGAATCGACCAAGTATACTAAGAAGTTCATTATATTGTTCCATGACAGGTCTAGAATCAACCATTTTGCAATTGTTAAAATTACTTAGAAGGAACTTCTTACTTGATGCATCCTCAGCCATATATTTAGCTTCCAAGGAATCCCATAGTTCTTGAGAAGTTTCAACATTCTGATAAATATCAAATAGAGAATCAGACATACCATTGAGAATTAAACCCCTGCAGACATAATCATCATTCTCCCATTTGCTTCTTGCCCTCATCTGTTCCATAGAAGCATTTTCTCCATAATCTTCTGGAATCTCAGTTGTCAGAACATATACCACATTCATACTTGACAACAAGAGGTGCATCTTCTTTTGCCATCTTCTGAAATCAACACCTTCAAACTTTTCCAACTTGGAAAAGTTAGCAGCCATTTGTCTCATAGCAGCAGCCATTGATTATCACTAATAGTTTCTATTGATTGTTGGTTATTTAGTGTTTTTCAAGTGTTCCCAGATTAAGGTTAAGATAATCAATGAGTACCGGATATTCACTTGTAATCGTGTTATCACTTTCTGATGAGGCGAAAAATGATCCGTTTTTAGGGGGTCATTTAAGCCCGAATCCGAATTTATTTGATCAAATATTGCCCTAAATCGTTCCTTTTGTGATTTTAGGTACTTTGGGAGTGAAATCTGGAAAAGGATGCAATTCGGACATTTTTGGAGCATAAAAGTGAAGAAAACGCCAAAGTCTTAATTTTCCATGCTGGAAACAGTGGGTGACGGCGTCAAGAGCAAATTTCATGAATTTCCATGACGACCCAGTAGAGTTTTGACGGCATCACGTGAGAAGGGCGTCAAGAGTAAAAGAGTCATGACGGCCTGGAAGTGTCTAAGTCTTGACGGCGTCAGAAGTAGATCTAGGCAGTCCGAGGAGAGTTTTGGCGGCGAGGTGACGGCGTCACAAGATTACTCTTGACGCCGTCAAACCTGTTTTTCTATATATAGTTTTCTAATTTTTCACATTTAAAGAGAAAAGTTTTGGGAGAAACCCTAAGTACGATTTTGGTGCAACTTTTACAGGTTTTTCAAGGGTTTCAAACCCTTGATACCTTGCATTGTAATTGAGATAAGTGTTCTTCTAATTCAATCAATATGTCTATGTGTTGGTTGTCTATATCTTGTTCTTGTCTCAATTCCATTATGCTAGGCTAGATCTCTTTTGTGTTTGCTTAGATCTAATGAAACCTAGATATTGATTATGTGTTGATTACTTGTTTATTCTTGTCTTGGATGAATGATTTATATGTTAGGTTTAAAAAAACTGGCAGATCTCCAAATGGTAACATGCTTGAACGTCTTAAGAAACATGAACCGAGGCGTACTAGGTCTTTATTGGTTGTATTTAATGCATGAGCCACTGTTTACAATCCCTATAGTTGTGCTGGGCATGGTGTAGGAGGAGATAAGAGCTCATAGAATTAGAGAGTTATGTATGCCACCCATGAATGGTATTAAGGAATACGATCCGTCATCCATGCAATTATAACAAGTAATTAACATGTAAAAGATATCTAGGGAGTAATGAAATCTAAGTAAACACATTTTCTCCAATTACTGCTCACAACCTTAGTATAATTAGTTTATTTACATTTTTAGTATTTTAGTTTGATTGCATCTTAGTTTTGGGTTAGTTGAATAGCAACTAATTCCGCCCACTCTTCCAAAACCCGAGATTTTTACTTGCTTTCTATAAAATATAAAAACACAAAAATAATCATCCCTCACCTTTAGAACTAGTATTTAGGCTTTCTAATCCTAGCGACACTATTCCTAAGCTGAACGATCAATCCCCCGGTACTTGTCACTATACTATACTACAACGATCAGGTACACTGCCTGGTGGGGGTTGTAAGCTTCTTGAGATCCCTCGAGAGGTAAAGCCTGTTGCGATTCCCACGCATCAAGTTTTTGGCTCCGCAGCCCGGGGAATAGTTATTGTCTAGGTTAGAATTTCTTTTTATTAGGTCTACTTGCTAGATTCCTTTCTAGTAAGATTTTATTTTTATTTCTAGGTTTTCTTTAGTCTATCTTATTTCTTCGTGCTTTTGTTCGTAACTCTTTACCATCCGACATCATGGAAGGTGGTAACATCTTTGAACCCGTCATCCCACCACAACAAAACCCACCATTAGAACCCCTTAGACCCCGAACCTTAGGAGAGTATTCCCGACCTAGCCACCAAGGCTACTGAAACACCATTGAGCTCACCGAAGCCAATGTGACCCCCTTGCGATCCGACACTATCTGGTTGGTGCAAAGCGGATGTGCATTCCATGGACTTCGTTCCGAAGATCCAAACTAACATCTTAAGGACTTTCTCAAAATCGTAGATTTCATAGACCTAGATGTTGCAACTAGAGAGACAACCCGTTTACGCCTATTCCAATTCTCTCTACGGGATCAAGCTAGTCAATGGCTTGAGCGTTTACCCGCGGGATCCATCACCACATTGGATGATCTCACCACTCGTTTCCTTGCTCAATTTTTCCCACCGGGGAGAACTACTAAGCTTAGAAATGACATCTTGATGTTCCAAAAACGTCAAAATGAATCTCTTTATGAAGCATGGACTCGTTTCAAGGACTTACTCCAAAAAGTCTCTCATCATGGCATAGATCTTTGGCTCCAAGTCCAATTTTTTTATGACCATATCGACATCTCCATGAGGCGAGCCATTGACCAATCGGCCGGTGGTAAGCTACGTGATCTTAGTGTGGAACAATCATGGGAACTCATAGAAGATCTTGCTCTCTATGACAACGAAAGTTGGAATGATCCCCATGATTTGAACAAAATGGTCAAGGCAATATCTTTGCCTTTAAACGATTATAGCACTCCCCACCGTAGGATCATGGAACTTGAAGGTCGAGTCAAGTCTCTCATGAAATCTTACGAAGCTCATAAACCTTCAAGCCAAGTAAGCAGAATCGCTTCTACATGCAAACTATGCAATGGCCCTCATGAGACCCGTAACTGCATGGAACTTCCAAAACGTGCTTATAACGAATTCACATCATCACACGTAGGTCAGGGTCCTCGAACTTCTGCCGAAGCCTATGAGGCATAGAAGGATAAACCTGATTTTAGAGGGTACCAAACGCGAAGCGTATCCTTCAATGACTCCTCACCACTCACTTGGTCCGAGCATTTTCCATCACAAGGCATTCCTAGGCAAAGCTGTGAAGATACTTTAAAAAAATTCATTCTATCTCAAGAACTACAGCTCGCTACGCTCGAGGCCAAATTTAAACAACAGCAGGCTGATGTAAACAACAAGATTTGTAATATGTTGACTGCTATCAAAGAGCATATTGATAATAAGCCCATTCACGTTGATGAGGTTAAATTTGCTATCGTCATGAGCCCACCAGCCTCCCCTGTAAAAATAAAAAGTCCTAGCAAGTTATTCAAACATCTATCTCCTAACGGAAAAGAACCTGTCAACCCCCCAGGACCAATCCACTTCGTAAACACCATCACCACAATATCTGCTTCAACATCCAACCCAACCCAACAACAAACTAACAAATTCAGTCGGATAGCTAAAGATGAGACCTCAAGGGTTAACCATGCTTCGGCAAGGAAACCTACCTACTCACCCGGGCAATACACCGCGCAAGAATCCGGCAAACCGGATGAAGGGAAAGAGAAATCGGAAGAGCATGAGAGAGATCCAACCATTTTGGGTAAATCTATTATGGGAGAACCTGAGAAAAAAATGGAGGATGTTATTAGTGGGAGTAGCAATAAGACTAAGGAAAGTAACCCTAAGGTTTTCAAGATCCCCTGTACCATTAAGGAAAAGATCTTAACTGATAGTCATATAGATCCTAGCTTCCCAGTCAACATGATTCCCCTTTCCCTATACCACAAAACCTTCTCAGAACACATTGCTTGCGAGAGAGTAATAGAAAATTTATCAATTAGGATTGGAGAGCTTGTTTACAATACTGACCTCACCGTGGTTGATGACGTGGACCCTCTCACCAATCAACCGTTAACCAACCTTGTCCTTGGGATACCATTTATCAATGAGTCGGGAGCAATCCTTGATGAGAAAGATGGTAGTGTATTACTCACCAATGGTGTTAAGAAGGTAATTTTTCGTAAGGATAGTGAGGAGGTGTACGAGTATCGTCCCTCCCTTGAGGGGAATCTATAAGGGTCAAAGGATGGCAAGTTGAGGAATATAAGACGGCGTGATCCAAATAATCTCAAAATCCCCTGCATGATCGGTCATAAGTATTTCGATAACATCTACATAAATATATTCCTACCAAAGAATGTTATGTCATTGTTCCATTATAACAATATCTGCAGATGGGGGATGATTTACAAGGGAGAAAAAGTGGTTGGTAAGGATCATGAAATACGTTTGTTTGTAGGTAATATGACATTCACTATGGAATTCACTATTGTGGATAACATAGAAGACTATGTCGACCCTAGGTTATCACAAGTAGTTTTGGGAGCACCTTTCTGTGAAATCACTAATTTGATAGTGGATGACTTAAACGGAATTATGACCTTCACTGATGGGATTAGGAGGATTTCATACCAAACGCCATACAAGAGAAAAGACCTTAAGGAGATAGATTGTGACGGGCTTGATATGATGAGCTCCCAACTTATCTTGTGTGATGAAGATGTTAGGAGAGGGTGTAAAAACATTTCTGATTTATCATGTGGATTCTTTAAGGATGTTAGTAAGCTTGGCTCTAAATATCGACAAGATGTTTTCGAGTTCGAAGACCCGAAGTACCTGCACTACGAAAGCGAAACTGGTTTAGAAGACGACCTAGAGAATGGAACCAATGATGAAGTCACGTAGTAACCCATGACCTTGAGTCTAGCTACAAGACTCGTAAATAAAGAAAAGCGCTTCTTGGGAGGCAACCCATGTTTTGTGTGATTTTATTTGTTTGATTGTTATTTGCTTCCGTATGCATGCTTAATTTTTATTGTTGGTAGATCATGTTTCTAAACTAAATAGTGGAAATACTTTACTTTGTTGTTTTGGCCTAGTCTTAACTCCACCTAGAAGTATTTTTGCAAAAGATAAGTGTAAGGGGAAACCCCAAATATGTTTTTAAGAAACAAACCGATCATGATTCTCCACAATATTAAATGAACATGTATATTCGTATTTGTTAGAGTCAAATGCTTGTATTGAGTCATAATGAAGTTTTGCAGGAATTTCCAGGAAGTAGGACCAAGTTTTTCCAGAAATTTTCCGGAAACTTAACATAAGAATTTCTGCAGGTCCATTCTGACGGCGTCAGGGTTTTACTCTTGACGGCGTCAGGAGTTAAAATCTGGAAATTTTACCGGTTTTGTTTTTCTAATGGAGTCTTATGGTTTTTGTGAATTATTAAGTTTTATAATCTCCAGGAGATCTGCAAACTTCATTCCACAAGCATTATATCTTATCTTGTTTTCTAGGATTTAGAAACTTATATAGGATGCCACCGATTTTACGCGAGGTTGTCTTGTCTATTTTGTCAGGTTTTACAGGTTATGTATGACAAGAATATGATTTATATTCTGGAAGGGAAGCTTTGATTGTTCATTTTCTTGGAGGAAGATTTAACCTGGCCATCCTATTATCCATACCGAGCGAATCAGGGGAGTATTTGATTTCATTCTATTTACTTTTTCACTTTTACATTCTTTACTTGAACATTGGGGACAATGTTCATCTTAAGTGTAAGGGGAGGGTAAAAAGATGATACCTTACATATGCACTTTCGCTTAAGTTTGTTTTGTTTAATAGTAGATGTGTAATAAAACTATGAGAAATACTTGTTAGTGCAATTTTAGCGCCAAATTTAAAATTTATTACAACATTTAGGAGTGAAACTTTAGTCATAGCAAGCGTCTCATGGATAGGAGATTGTATGACTAGCACATAACCGTATATTCAGAAAAATTTTCCACCCAAATATGTGAGGTTCGCCTTTAGATTTGATAGGAAAAGCATTTACTATTAGTGCTTATGAGTGTACCGGTAGCCTTTAGATTCTAGAACTTGCGTTAATGATGCATCCCGAGACCGCTAGTGAGACTACATTCGTGTGGTAGGATTTACTACATGATAAGAGGCATTAGGATCACCCTTGTGTCAAACCCGTATTATAATTACTTGACCATTTAAGTCATATTACTTGGCTAGTTAAGTCAACTAATTTTTCCCACACCCTTAGCGTTGTACTCATTTTTAGTACACGAAACCCCTAGTACACCCCTCCGAGCCTATCTTTTCGTTTCTAACTTTAAGCATTTTACTTAAAGGAAGAATTTGTTACACCCCACTTAAATGTACAACCAAATCGCCTTAGCCTTCCGTGTATGCGCTCATTTTTAGTGCATTATTGTTATTTGTTAAACCCTAAGTTAACTTTCTAATTGATTACATGGTTGCTAAGTCGAGTCATATCATTGTACATATTGTTTTGGGACGATTGGGACTCATGGGTAAGTACTTATTTTATGGAGTAATGGGGAAGAACATCACTTATTACCCCCATATGTACGTTAATCTTAAAAGTGCTCCAAGTGTTTTGATTTTCTTAATTCGAGTCATTAGATTAGTTAAATGTAAAGTATGTAAAGATTCAAGTGTAAGGGAAATGTTCATTCCCTATGATGTATTATTTTGGATGGTAGGGTAAGAGTGTATGCACAAAAAAAAAAAAAAAATAAAAAAAAATAAAAAAAAATAAAAAAAAAAATCGAAAAATCAAGAAAAAGAAAAAAAAATAGAAAAAAAGAAAAAGAGAAAAAACATACGGACTACCATCCCGTTTCATTCTATGTTTATTTTATGTTTTAGTTATTTTTCATTTATTAGCTTAAGTCGAGTCTAGTCTTGGCTTAACAACACCACATTGTACATGTAATTAACTAAGATTGTTAACTCGCCACCAGTAAAAATTCCTTTATCCAACAAAACTGTGTATTTCATATCCCTACACCTAACATTACAACCCTTTAAAAGACCTCTTTGATAGTTTATCCTACGTGCTTACGCCATGTGGTGGAGGTTTGATCCTTTCCCAAGCCTATGGTAATCTATTTTGCTATGACAGGTAGTGAGAGATGTTTTCCATTTCCATATTGTAATTTACACTTTATAACACCCGAGAAATGTGAGTATCTAAACACTATTTGTGAGGTGCTTGTGTATGACCTCCGTGCTTGTCTATTGGTCTCTAGTGGAACGATTATTTGTTGTAATTACTTTTATATTAGTGTTAAATGACCCCTAACTTGTATTTTGAGTAGAATAAAAGCGCATTTGCTTGAGGACAAGCAAATCTCAAGTGTAAGGGTATATGATAAGGCGAAAAATGATCCATTTTAGGGGGTCATTTAAGCCCGAATCCGAATTTATTTGATCAAATATTGCCCTAAATCGTTCCTTTTGTGATTTTAGGTACTTTGGGAGTGAAATCTGGAAAAGGAAGCAATTCGGACGTTTTTGGAGCATAAAAGTGAAGAAAACGCCAAAGTCTTAATTTTCCATGCTGGGAACAGTGGGTGACGGCACCAAGAGCAAATCCTTGACGGCGTCAAGAGCAAATTTCATGAATTTCCATGACGACCCAGTAGAGTTTTGAAGGCGTCACGTGAGAAGGGCATCAAGAGTAAAAGAGTCATGACGGCCTGGAAGTGTCTAAGTCTTGACGGCGTCAGAAGTAGATCTAGGTAGTTCGAGGAGAGTTTTGGCGGCGAGGTGACGGCGTCACAAGATTACTCTTGACACCGTCAAACCTGTTTTTCTATATATAGTTTTCTAATTTTTCACATTTAAAGAGAAAAGTTTTGGGAGAAACCCTAAGTACGATTTTGGTGCAACTTTTACAGGTTTTTCAAGGGTTCCAAACCCTTGATACCTTGCATTGTAATTGAGATAAGTGTTCTTCTAATTCAATCAATATGTCTATGTGTTGGTTGTCTATATCTTGTTCTTGTCTCAATTCCATTATGCTAGGCTAGATCTCTTTTGTGTTTGCTTAGATCTAATGAAACCTAGATATTGATTATGTGTTGATTACTTGTTTATTCTTGTCTTGGATGAATGATTTATATGTTAGGCTTAAGAAAACTGGCAGATCTCCAAATGGTAACATGCTTGAACGTCTTAAGAAACATGAACCGAGGCGTACTAGGTCTTTATTGGTTGTATTTAATGCATGAGCCACTGTTTACAATCCCTATAGTTGTGCTGGGCATGGTGTAGGAGGAGATAAGAGCTCATAGAATTAGGGAGTTATGTATGCAACCCCATGAATGGTATTAAGGAATACGATCCGTCATCCATGTAATTATAACAAGTAATTAACATGTAAAAGATATCTAGGGAGTAATGAAATCTAAGTAAACACATTTTCTCCAATTACTGCTCACAACCTTAGTATAATTAGTTTATTTACATTTTTAGTATTTTATTTTGATTGCATCTTAGTTTTGGGTTAGTTGAATAGCAACTAATTCCGCCCACTCTTTCAAAACCCGAGATTTTTACTTGCTTTCTATAAAATATAAAAACACAAAAATAATCATCCCTCACCTTTTGAACTAGTATTTAGGCTTTCTAATCCTAGCGACACTATTCCTAAGCTGAACGATCAATCCCCCGGTACTTGTCACTATATTATACTACAACGATCAGGTACACTGCCTGGTGGGGGTTGTAAGCTTCTCGAGAGGTAAAGCCTATTGCGATTCCCACGCATCACTTTCCAATAGAAACTATTCGACCCTATGCCTGGGTTACACGAATATCTCTATGGGATAAGACCAAGTGGTGTTCTTGTTTTAGGCACAAATCAAGAACAAAAAAGTATTCAAGTGGTTAGGGTTTGTGTTGTATCGTGTATCCATGCAGATGTATTATGACCTCTATTTATAATAGAGAATACTCAAACCCTAGCCCATGGAATTATGTATAATTAATGGCCCATTAATTATATCATAATACTTTCCATAATAGTAGGAATCAGTGGTTAAAAACGAGCAGCAGAATAAACTGATGCCAGCAGCAGAATCACACTATCAGCAGAATCCAATAGCAGCAGAATCCCACTAGCAGCAGAATCCACTGTCAGCAGAATCCACTAGCAGCAGATTCAGATCAGGAAAAACAGATTCACACTAGCATAACCACTATTGAGTTAGGGGATTCAGTGACCTAATGGGTGTACACTCCGTACCTCCAAACCAATTAGCAGGTGTGAATTAATCTCTCAAGTGCACTAAATTTTCTAACAAATAATCAGTTGATATTATCAAGAAGATGAAAGGATCAGATCAAGTTAGTTGTGGTTTTAACTTTTTATAACATAGATGGCATTTTGAAGACGATTATACGAATCCTAATTTTGAGTGTTACTTGAACCTGCTTGAGTTGAAATCAGTCGATAATGCTTCATCTTCGAGCAATAGTATGTCACCGCATCTAAGTTCGTGTAGCAAGGTTTTATCTATGTTGCTGAGAAATGATGTTGGGTGATGAACACTAATATTATTATAGAAACTTAAGAAAATGTTATTTAGATGCTAATAATACTTGTAAAAATCAAATTTTCTAGCTGCACCACCGGTTTACACATATAACCAGCTTCTTATTGCACTAGATAAAAAAGATATAAAAAAAGTAAAATAAAAAATGACACAATATACACAAGTATTCTGCCATGGGGTCGTAACCCTTACTCATTGTGGAAAAGTTCTGGACAGCTGTAAGACCTTACAAAACCAGTACGTATCACATCATCAGCAAGCATACACAAATTGTTGAACAACGTTTGCAAATTTCTGTGAGCAAACTAGCTCTCTCTTGACGACCCACTCACGCCTTAATGATGGGTCATTGTTGTTGTAATACTTGTTGAGTTTCTCAATTATCTTGTTCTTACTTGTGTACATGTTATATTTCCCTTTAAAGAGATTTCTTTGTTGTTCTTACTTAATTTCATTTCATTAGTAACTTGACATTCGCCTCTGTCTTCACAATATATGTCACTCATCAAATCGACAAGTTGTGACAATTCAAGCGTTGAGCTAGAGGTTGTTAATACTTCGTAATCAATAAGATTTCTCAACACGAATTCTGAATAAGTGTCAAGAGTAACCGCTGGAAAGTATAGAGTGGCTTTTGTGTACATCAAACTTAATGCCCCTGAATCCTCTTGTCGTGTGATGAAAGCTTATTTGACCATATTTGCTAAGAGATGAAAGCAATGGGATGTACGTGACACTAGGTGAATCATCGTCTTCTTTGTCATACTCACTAATTATTAGACCTAACAAGTTCGATATTTTCTCCCATGTAATGTTTTTTATAACCTTAATTGGACGATTCACCTTTTTTTTCGTACACCGAGATGTAATCCCATTTCCAGTACCTCACCTGAGTTTTCCGCTAGGTTTTCTCTCTTAGACATATTTTTCATGTTGCCATCATTCAGGTCCTCTCGCGGTATTACTATTTGTGGTGGGTGTGTGGTTGATTGGTTGTTGCATGACAATCAAATGGTACATAAGATCAAGCAAATGCAAGTATCCCGTCTTAGTGCAATAATTAAAATTTGGTGCCAATTGGAGAGGAGAGTATGCCTCACAAAACTCTTTCAACATGACTATTAACTTGTGATCGTCCCTGTGATCATCTAAAGTTGATGAAAAACTAAGGGCATCCCGTATATCTCTATAAAGTACACCATCGTATACCAACTTTTAGGCATCAAGGGTGCCATGTCAGCTAGTGCCTAAGAAGACTAAATAAAAACATGCCATCAATTGTGACAATGCAAGCAAATGTGTCTTGGTCAAGATTCATATACTTGTGGTAACAAGCAGGAATCATGGGCTCATCTCTTTGAGCCTACTACCAAGGACTCAGATGATAATTACGACTTGTTTCATGTTCATTGTTTAAGATAGCTTTAATGACAACAACTTTTTTTTTAGAACGCCAACTAATCATCTTACAAATTATACACAACATCTACCTCACATATTTAGGCAGAACTTGAACCCACAACCATTTGGTTGAAGAGCTTCTCACAAAACTAACGATACCAAATGAGTCTCAAAGTTGTGGTATGGTTCAATGCTATAGGCTATAGCCAGAGGTGCATAAGCATTGGGCTTGAAATGGCCAGCTTATAGATTTTGTGACACAAAACACGCAAATTGGTATTGTATGCCTCGTCATTGAAACTCTTGTTGATTTGATTCACCCATCGTTTCTCGCTAAGATTGCCACTCAAAATCGAAGTATCTTTTATTTTTGCTTGTGTATAACCGAATACACTTTGTATTTATACTTGTGAAGAAGGTAGGCAGCTGAATAAAGTCGATTAAAAGAAAGTAATGGTTCACAGAATGTTTTTGAAGGAATTGTAATCTTTGGAAGGAATTGTAATTTGAATAAATTGTACTAATTCAAAGAATTGGAATGTGTTGTAATTGTAATGTGTTGGAATTGTAATTGATGAAATCTGTCATTGTGTTTGGTTGACTTGCAACGTAATGTAATTCAGAAAAACATTAATAATAATAATAATAATAATAATAATAATAATAATAATACTAATAATAATAATAATATAATAATAATAATAATATAATAATAATATAATATAATATAATTTAATAATAATAATAATAATAATATAATAATAATAATAATAATATTATTATTATTTATAATAATATAAATAATAATATTTATTAAATGATAATAATAATAATAATAATAATAATAATAATAATAGTAATAATAATATTATTTATTGAATAATAATATAATAATATAAATAATATTATTTATTAAATAATATAAAATAATTTAATATAATAATAATAATAATAAAATAGTAATAATAATATTATTTATTAACTCATAATAATAATAATAATAATAATAATAATAATAATAATAATAATAATAATAATAATATAAATATTGCTCGCCCGCTCAATGGAGTCAAACTTCTGGGTGGTCCGGTTAGTTTGGACGAAGATTTCTGTCGGGATTTGGCTTCCAAAAGGGTGTCCAAAACCATACACTTAATCGAGGCCATTAACAAACTCAATGATCCGCAATGTGAGCTTCTCCTTTTGCGTAATTGTGCAGGAGTTTCGAAACTATCGTATACTTTGAGAACATGTTCCCCCCTGTACTTATCAGAGGCCCGAGCTCAGTTCGATCAAACGTTACGTGCATCTTTGGAGAAGATTGTTACTGCCTCTGGGCCAGGGTTTGGTGATTGGCAGTGGAGGCTTGCCACTCTTCCAATAAAGCTCGGTGGGCTTGGCATCCTTTCAGCGGGGGATATCGTCCAATACGCTTTCCTCGCCTCTCGGATGCAAACGAACGACTTACAGGATAAGATACTCACCAAAACGGGTATTATTACACACGGCCCTTCATTCCAGCATGCTTTGGACATATTCAACACTACTTGTAACACCGACTTTCTCACGGTCACCGGGGGCGCTTCTGCCCCCCAAATGATGAAAACCTTGGCAAAGTGTTATTTCGGTGTCATTGAGAAAGACCTTGTCTCCAAGTACTCACTAAGTCCAAGACAGGTGGCTATACTTAGTAGTATCCGCGCCCCACATGCGCAGGACTTCCTCTTTGCCATCCCCATTGACGGGCTCGGACAAAGGATGAATCCTCGCCAATTTCGATCGGTGTTGTGCTACAGGCTTGCGGTTCCCATGTTCTCTGAAGGCAGTTTATGCCCGAGTTGCAATGTACACCGTATGGACCAATGGGGGGATCACGCGGTTCACTGCTCTAGTGAAGTGGGTGTTAAGTTCAGGCATAATCTGGTGCGTGATATCCTTGTTGATATATGTTCCAAAGTCGGGATTATGGTGCGTAAAGAGGCTCCAATGGGGTTTCTTTCGGAGGAAGGGAGAGAATTACGTCCTGCAGATGTGCTTTTATTTAACTGGTTCAAAGGTAAGGACGCATGTCTGGATGTGACTGGGGTCTCCCCGTTTGCTGGGACTGGGGTAACAGCATGGGCTCCTGGGGCTGCGTTGTGTAATGCTGTGGAAAAGAAAAGGAAGAAATATGCATCCAAGTGTGAAGACAATGGATACAAGTTCGTCCCTTTTGCTTTTTCCACGTTTGGGGAATTCGATGTGGAAGCTTTGAATACACTCTCGCGTGTCGGGACTATTGCCAGCAGCCACTCTAACAACGTTAAGAGCGGTGCTTTTATTTTCCATCGAGTCAGTTTGTGTATTCAAAAAGGAGTGGGAGCACAGATTGTGTCTAGGCTCCCCTCCAATTTCATGTAATTTACTTGGTTTTTCAATGAAAAGTGGCGGATTATAATAATAAAAATAATAATAATAATAATAATAATAATAATTTTTTACTGAATAATAATAATAATAATAATAATAATAATAATAATAATAATAATAATAATAATAATAATAATAATAATAATAATAATAATAATTTTTTATTTTTTAAAATTAAATAATATATTAATAATAATGATTAAAGATAAATAATGATATTTAACTTTTAAAAATCTGAATTCCAACGTAATTCAACACATTCCATCAAGTTTGCTATGTAATCTGAATTACATCACTGGGCGTAATTGGTTGTAATCTAATTACATTTCCTTGCAAGCCAAACAAGTAATGTAATATAATCTGAATTACAATTACATCCATCCTGTCAACCAAACAGGATTGTAATGTAATTTAGATTACAATTACAACGAATTACACCGAATTCCAGCGAACAAAACGCCCCCTAAGTGACAAAAATCTAAATAGCACATATGAAACTCAAGGTACCACCAAAAAAAATTGCTATTTACTTATACTGTCAAGATTTTTGTAACAAAATGTTTATTGTTTAACATAATCATATTTGTCCAATTTTTTCTAAAGCCGTGCCGTGTAGGAGAAAAAAGAAACAGAATTTGGAATGGTGAAAAACATTTTAGCTGCAAGGGCCGGCTTCAAGTGTCCCAAGCCCATAACTCTCTGGATCATCAAAGTGGTTTTGTCAAAAGAAAATGTTTTATGTGCATTGTTTTGGTGAACAGACGTGCAAATACATAACCGGTTTTTTTTTTAACCGGTGATTTAACCGTAACCGGTTTTTTACAAAACCGGTTTTTAAAAAAACCGAACCGGTTAGACCGGTTTTCGATTTTTTCTACGGACCGGTTTTTTCCGGTTATATAGCCGGTTTTTAAAAATAACCGGTTTTAACCGTTTTTTTTTTTTTTTTTTTTTTTTTTTTTTTTTTTTTTTTTTTAATACATTGGCCCATTTTACATCAAGGACAAAAAATGATCGCGAGTGAATAAATAAACAGAGCGCTTTACATATTCAAAAGCTTTACAAAAGGTGGAAAAAAATCTTCATCCAATCTCATGTATTTGATAAGCAACGCACAAGAAGTTTTGGCACTCAACCAAAGATATTAAAAATCATTTCACATACCTACGTGTGATTTAATTTTTCCTTGGATGAATGCACTTTTGTATCTTTTCGTGTATGGTGAGATAGAGGACGTAGGGAAGGTGATGGTAAAGGGCGGCTAGGGTTAATATGAGAAACTAGCCGTTAAGCCTTTTATTGAAATACTCACGATACGGACATACAAGCACAAACGATATGGAAATACAAATACTCACGATACGGAAATACAAACACAAACGATACGAAAATACAAACACAAAAGCCATAGATCCCTATATCTGTTCCATATGGGGCTTCTTCTCAAAATTATCCACACGTTAAGATATCTGAAGTCTTGCCCACCAAAGCGTCGAGCTGTACGGCGATGGGGATTGGGATTACCCCGTGTGCCATCGAGTGAGGACGATTCCAGTGCCTCCGATTCAACTGACGAGGGCTATGTCACAGACTGAATCATTTACGTGATTCGTAATTTTATTATCGCATGGTAGTTTAGGGTTTTTAATTTTCGTTTCTTAGTTTAATGTTGTAATAGTTGTTCTAATTTTCGTTGCTTAGTTTAATGTTTTAATTTCTCATGTTTAATATGCTTGCATTTACAACACAATTACATATTATGTTACATTTTCACACAGTTTTTAGTAAAATTCCAAAAAAACGAACCGGTAAATAACCGATAAAAAATATGAATCCGAACATTTATAACCGAAAAAAACGAACCGGTAAAAAACCGATAAAAACCGATTCCGAAAATTTATAACCGAAAAAAACCGATTCCGAACATTTATAACCGAAGAAAACCGATTCCAAAAAACCAAAACCGAACCGAAACTGGTTATTCAAAAAACCGGTTTTTTTATAACCGGTTATTAAATAACCGAAAACCGAAAAAACCCGATTTTTTCTATTGGTAAATAGTTATTATATTTTCTTATTATTTAGGGTATGTTTGGCAAAATGGGCTGTGACTGGGGCTGAAACTTATATTATAAACTGAAATTAAAATTTGTATTTTTATAAACTAGTTTGACAAATGGGTTGGGGCGGGAGATTATATATTATTGCAAAATTACTAAAAATGATATAGGGCAAGTTTGTTGCGCGAACTTATCAGAGCTTATAATAGCATGAGCTTATTTTTTTTAGTAAAATAAGGTACCATTAAAAATAAGTCTCGTTTGGCTGACATAGCTTGAAGGAGCATGTAAAAAAAATAAGCTACTAAATGGAATGCTAGTTGAAGGATCATGTAAAAAAAAGCTCCAGCCACATGCTCCAGCAACCCGCTCCAGCTCCTACTAGTGCCAAACATACCCATAATTAAATGAGTTTTTGTATGTGTTAAATATTTTTTGTAGGTAAATAAGTAATTATTTTTCAAAAGCCCCGGGCTAAAGTTTTTAGCCCCTTTTATGGGGCTAAAGTTTTTAGCTTACTTATTTGATAAGCTATTTCATAAACTTCATGACAAACGAGACTTATTTTATTAGCCGACTTATTTTAAAAGCTCAAGCTTCTATAAGCCCCTTGCCAAACACAGCCTTAGTTGGTGATTAAATAGAATTTTGGGCTTGTGACTAAATGTGTGTCTGTGATTAAATAGATTATTGTTGTTCTTAATTGGGTCCTAAAGGAAAAACATTCTCAAGAAGTTAATTGTGTGAGATATACAATATACGTAAATAAACGGTCTTGATAAATTTGTACATTTATTATTATTATAGCTACATATATATAATACGTAAATATGGTGAGCTTAGAAAGGAGAATTCATTTCTTAATTGGTAGGTTCAAAGAACTAGACAAGATGCTTTTGCTATATGCAAAGTATTGTTTGTAAAGTAAATTGCGTATCTAGTGATAAAATTTTAATTAAATCACATGTAATATAAGAGTAAAAGTTCGTAAACAACCAAAAGAATAGAGCCGGATTCGCTTCACCTTTTTGTTAAGAATCAAATTAGTCGCTAATTATTTACGAGTAAAACACATGTGAAAGCGATATCTTATACTTTTTCCTTTGTGAATAAGAAGATTTGATTCCAATGGAAATGTTTAGAACCTTTGTAAAGGAATTTTCGTCTAGAAATCTTAATCTTTTGGTCAAAAAATGGTTACGAATTTCCTATATATATTATTTCTCTGTAAAGATCATTTCAAGTAATACTAATATAATTGTATACCACATTTCGCAATTAATAATAAGTCTAGTTCTGATGGAGTTCTCGAGCGAATTTGCAACTTAAAAGAATCCTAACACAAAGACAAATAAGAGGCACTGCCCTTCCACAATGTTTCCATTACTAATTGAACCACGCAAATCATGTGTTCTTGTTTTTGCAATTCAATCTTACATTCCTCTAGTCCTTGTTCGTGTGGAATTTACCTAGCTAGTGCTCCGATACTCTATGAGTTCAAGAGTCATCGGAACACTTGGTCGCAACTTTCAACACGTCCGTGGACCGTGATGGTGCCCAATGCTTTGTTACTTGGCTGTGTTCTGTTTAAAGCTAGGTAGTGTCGGGTTGTATACAATAATTTCAGTTTCAGTTTTCTTTTTCTTTTCTTTTTTTCCTTCGGTTTCTGTTTGGTGTATTTGGCCGTCTCATTTTGTTGATTGCTTTAGAAAAATCTTAGGCTCTTCAACAAAATACACAGCCTCAAGGCCGGCTTTGAGGGTTTGCAAGGTGAGCGACTGCTCAGGGCCTCAAAATTTTAAAGGGCCTCAAAATTTGTCCCGTTAATAATTATATGCATGTGTCGACATATTTTTAACAAATAAAAGAGTATTTAGATGGTAAAATATCTTAAATGGGTAATATGTTAGAACGTTTTGATAACTAATTACATTATATCTTATAAATGGTGACACTTTATATATAACATTGCTTATCGAAAGGCTTCATTATATAATTTCGTACAAGACCTTTAAAAATTTCACCAATTCATGAGACGGCCCTGCACATCCTGCTTGTTGATCCACCAATTCAAAGTCAAATTCGTCTATATTATGCATGTGCATGAAAAGTTGAAAACCAGAATCTGTGGGTTCATTTGTGTTTTTCAAGAAGAAATAATTAATACTACACCATGCCAATTACCAAGTCAAATCGAGCTTCGTTTTACGATTGTAGGAGTATTAATTATAGACCAATTTGAATACTAGTACGTACTATTTTAGTATTTTTTAGGTAACCAAGTGACAAATAAAAATATGTTTCTTGAATCTCTATGTTTGACTAAGCATATCAAAATATCAATTATTAGTCCACTATAATATATTTTACAGTAATAAAATATACTTCTAGTTTGAATATTTGTCATTGATGAACAAATCAACCACATACAAATTCAAACGTACCAATGAGAATCCTGTTGGATTTAGTGTCCAAGTCATAACTAATTGGTACGACTATCATCAAAAGTAGAGTCCTTTTTGGGTTGCCCTCAGTGAACAGTTAAGAGAAATAATAAAGTTTATGAGACTAGTCGGTTGATGTTGGCACTGTGACGCACACAATATGGCCATATGAGAAGCTTGGGTTAATTTTGGGTGGGAATCCCACATCGCCCAAAATGGTAAACCAACTCCCTCCATTTCCTTATAAATAGAGAGGCCATGCCAATGTTTTATTTGCTCATCATCTCATTCTTATTCTTAACTCCTTGTAAGAGTCTTTCGTTTATCGGGACCTTAGGAGTTCGAAAGAATAGTTTCTTTTTGGTTCGTGGGTGTGAGCTATTAGAGGTACTCTTGTTTGGGTACTCACCTCCAAGTTCGACCAAGGTGGTCCGCGTGAGAAATTCGATTTTCTCTAAGGTTAGTAATTTTCTTATTACTTATTTAATTATTTATTTCTTTTAAGTTGCTTTTAGTTAATTAGGTTTAGATCCTTTAGGGTTTAGTTCCCTTCTTGCCCTAGATTATTATTATTTCCGCTGCGTATTAATCTAGTTGAGAATAGAAAACCCATCAGTAGCATCAGAGCTTTAGCCTAATTCTATTAGCACTTAAAAAGTAAATTGTTAACATGTGATAAGTGTAAATAATAATTGTATATTATATTATTGTCTTATGATCATTGAATGTTAACATGAATTTACATTTTGAACCTTATATTTTAAATTGTTTAAAATAGAACCCTAAAGTTTAAAATGTTTCGTTTTTAACCTTATATTTTAAAATGTTTAAAATAGAACCCTAAAGTTTAAAATGTTTCATTTTGAACCTTATATTTTAAAATGTTTAAAATAGAACAAAAGTTTAAAATGTTTAAAAGAAACTTTATATATATTATAATTGTTATATTATTTGAAACTACTAAAACAAAATTCCCGTTTTAGATATATAGAAAATGTGAATAGTATGCTAACCCATGAAAACCGCACATCTATCATATGGGCTATTAATGGAGCGTGTGTGGTTTACCGGCACATTAATAAGAGAACATAAGTGAAAGGTGATGTGGGTCTCGCGATTCTCGGGCTGACTCGAGCCGGGTACCACGCGGGTTTTGCATGGTTAAATTCACTGTCTTATTCATGATCCTCGGCATCCCAATCATGAATTGTAGATAAGCATATATGAGATTAACATGCCATTGATCAGAATCAATGAATCTCAAAAGAACTAGGAATTTCATAGAGAATGAAATTGACAAAGACATTGTCTACCTAAAATAAATTCGTGATGTGATTACGGCAACCCTCTTCATAAAACGAATCTAAAATATGGATCCTAGCCTTAATATAAAATTGGGTAATTGATTAAGGAATATTCATGCTAAACTAAAACTGTTTTATCTTATAGATGTCTACTGAAAATGGTGTCAATCCTCCCGTTCCCAATCCCTCACATAACTCAAACTTCTCATTACTCTCAGTTCTTGGGAGGGAAAGACTCACCGGTCCTAACTATATGGACTGGATGCGAAACCTTAGGTTCACCCTAAGGTATGAGAACAAAGAGTATGTTCTCGATGAGCAAATTCCCAAAATTGATGATGATTCAACCCAAGAAGAGATTGAAGCTCACCGAAAGCACTATGATGATGCAAACAAAGTGTCATGCATCATGGCATCGTCCATGAGCCCTGAACTGCAAAAGACTTTTGAGAACACTTGGGCTTATGAGATGAACCAACAGCTCAAAGAAATGTTTCAGGCAAAGGCAAGCAAAGAACGCCTTGATGTTGTTAAATCCCTCATGGCTTGCAAACCAAAACCTGGAGCCTCTATTTGTGCTTTTGTCTTAGAGATGAAAGGGTACTTTGACAGATTGGAATCTCTGAACATGGTATTCGATACTGAGCTTTCTATCAACATAATCCTATCTGGTCTGCCAGCTGATTACAATCAGTTTATGCTCTCGTATCAAATGAACGGGAAAGAGACCTCAATAATGGAACTCCATAGCTTGTTGCAAACCGCTGAGCAAGGGATCAAGAAGATTGATATGCCCTCTACTTCAGCGGCTCCTGTGTTGACTGTTGGTCATAATGCAAAGAAAAGAAAGACTTCTCATTCCAACTGGAAAGGAAAGGCCACAAAAGGAAAGTCCGATTATGGGTCTAAGAGAAAGGCTGAATCTGATATTGCACCGACAAATGATCCAAAGGAAGCAGTGTGCTTCTACTGCAACACAAAGGGACATTGGAAGCGTAGCTGCCCAAAATATCTGAAGGACCTCAAAGACGGAAAGGTCGAAAAGGGTAGTCACTCAGGTATGTTTATGATCGAACTCCACAATACTACAACTTCTGATTCGTGGGTCTTGGATACAGGGTGTGGTACTCACATTTGCACTGTATTGCAGGGTCTAAAGGAAAGTAAGAAGTTGAAGCATGGAGAGCTCAACTTAGTCATGGGGAACAGGAAAATCACACCTGTGACGAAGATTGGAAAGTACGAGCTCATGCTAAAGTCTGGAGTTAGGATAAATTTAAATAATTGTTGTTATTCGTCAGAAATGACAAGAAACATTATTTCATTTCATGCTTTGTTTAAGGATGGTTATCAATTTTCATTTGACAATGAGAATGGAGATATTTTGGTTTATTCAAATGGTTGTTTTATATTTAAAGTTTCTCCTTGCAAAGGCATATATGAAACTGTTGAATGTATTAGTGATAATGGCAATGTGATTTTAAATGTTGGTTCGTCTAATGAGCTTGATAAATCAAAATTGTGGCATTCTCGTCTTGGGCACATAAACAAGAAACGCATCGCCCAACTCCAAAAGGATGGAGTGTTGGAATCATTCGACTTCAAATCGGATGATGTATGCGAGTCTTGCTTATTGGGAAAGATGACTAAATCACCATTCACAGGAACATGTGAAAGAGGTGAAGGATTATTGGACTTGGTACACACGGATGTGTGTGGACCATTCCGATCAACCACAAAAGATGGAAACCGCTACTACGTTACATTTACTGATGATTTCAGTAGATATGGATATGTTTATCTGATTAAACATAAGTCAAATACTTTTGAAGTATTCAAAAGATTTCAAAACGAAGTAGAGAACCAACTGGGCAGAAAGATAAAGGTACTCTGATCTGATAGGGGAGGAGAATACCTTAGTATCGAATTTTTCGATCATCTTAAAAACTGTGGTATAGTTTCACAGTTAACTCCTCCTAGAACACCACAACTAAATGGAGTTGCGGAGAGGAGAAATAGAACCCTGTTAGACATGGTTCGATCTATGATGTGTCGAGCAACACTTCCAATAAGCTTCTGGGGTTACGCATTAGAAACAGCCGCCCATATCTTAAATCTTGTACCCACTAAGAAGGTTTCGAAGATACCTTTTGAGATGTGGAAGGGAAAACGTCCTTCCCTTGGGCACATCAAAATCTGGGGTTGTGAGGTTTTCGTTAGACGAGAAGCTCAGGACAAACTAGAAGCCAGATCCGAAAAGTGTCTTTTCGTCAGTTATCCTAAAGAGTCATTTGGATATTTGTTTTACAGACCCAAGGATAATGTGGTGTTTGTAGCTCGAAGAGGAACGTTCCTCGAGAGAGAAATGATATCCAAAGAGGACAGTGGGAGTAAAATAGACCTTGAAGAAATTCAAGATTCTGCCGATGAAGAACCTATAGTAAACACTGACACTCAACAAGAGGTGGTGACACCTGTTGAACCTGATGATATATCCTTACCCATTCGCAGAACAAGTAGTAGAGTAAGCAAGCCTTCTCAGGATCCTCAATTCTATTATGGTTTCCATATTGAAGAGGACAAAATTAGTGATAGTACACTAAGTGAGTTGGATGAGCCTGCCAACTACAAGGAAGCGATGGCAAGCCCTGAGGCTGCTAAGTGGAAGGAAGCTATGAAAAGCGAGATTCAGTCTATGTATGACAACCAAGTTTGGAATTTGGTTGACACTACTCTCGGTCTTAAGATAGTGGGATGTAAGTGGATCTTCAAGAAGAAGACAGACATGGATGGGAAAGTACACACTTATAAAGCTAGGTTGGTAGCGAAGGGTTATACTCAAACCCACGGGATTGATTATGAGGAAACCTTCTCACCAGTAGCTAAAATAAAGTCAATTAGGATAATGCTTGCCATAGCTGCGTTTCATGATTTATGAAATATGGCAGATGGATGTCAAGACCGCTTTCCTTAACGGAAAACTAACAGAGGATGTGTTTATGGCACAACCAGAAGGTTTTGAAAATGCAAAGTATCCTCAAAGAGTGTGCAAGCTTCAAAAGGCCATTTATGGACTTAAACAGGCATCTCGTAGCTGGAATCTCTGCTTCCATGAGAAAGTCACACAGTTTGGATTTTCTAGAAGTGAAGATGAGTCTTGTATATATATCAAAGTCAGTGGGAGTATTGTAGTCTTCCTGGTATTATATGTGGATGATATACTACTCATAGGAAACAATATCCCAACATTACAAAGTGTAAAAGAATGGTTGGGGAAATGTTTCGCTATGAAAGATTTGGGAGATGCAGCATATATTCTCGGTATAAAGATTTACAGAGATAGATCAAAGCGTCTTATAGGACTTAGCCAGGACACGTACTTAGATAAAATTTTGAAAAGATTCAAAATGGAGAATTCTAAGAAAGGGAATCTACCCTTACATCATGGCATAAAGATTAGTAAGGATCTATGTCCGAAAACTAATGAAGAACTGGACAGAATGAGTCGAGTCCCATATGCCTCGGCTGTAGGATCGATCATGTATGCCATGACGTGTACAAGGCCTGATGTCTCCTTTGCTTTGAGCATGGTGAGTCGACATCAGCAGAATCCTGGTGAAGGTCATTGGACAGCTGTAAAGAACATTCTTAAGTATTTAAGAAATACTAAAGACAGGTTCTTAGTTTATGGTGGAGAAGAAGAACTCAGAGTGACTGGTTATAGTGATGCAAGTTTCCAAACAGATAAAGATGATAGTCGTTCACAGTCTGGTTGGGTATTTTTGCTTAATGGGGGAGCGGTGACGTGGAAAAGTTCAAAGCAAGATACAGTGGCAGACTCCACATGTGAGTCCGAGTATATTGCAGCTTGTGAGGCTTCAAAGGAAGCTATCTGGATGAAGAATTTCATTGGCGATCTTGGAGTTGTTTCAACAGTACAAGACCCCATTGAAATATTATGTGATAATGAGAGTGCAGTCGCCTTGACTAAAGAACCCAAGGATCACGGAAAGTCAAAACACATTGGAAGGAAATACCATTTTGTTCGAAGAAAGGTAGAAGAAGGACACGTGATTGTGAAATACATACGATCAGAGGATAATCTAGCTGATCCATTCACAAAAGCATTGGCTAAGTCCAAACACGATGAACATGCTTGGAGCATAGGATTGAAAGATAAAATAAAGTTTTAGTTGTTAGTTTGAGTTTGAAACATTATAAACAATGATTGAAATCGTAATAGATTTGGTGATTAAATAATGGAGATTTGTTTATTTGCAAGTATGCTACCATTTACTATTGTTTATCATTGTGTTTCATTTTTGCATGTTTAGAATCCACTTCCTGAGTACTTAGTTTACTCAAACCTCCTCAGTCGTTCAAACTACTGGAAGTAAGTTTTGATTTAAGACTGTCATGGAGTGTTAGTAGATTGTCTATAAAGATTAGACATAGCATAGAGAATGCTGCAACACTCATGAGTACTTAATGGGAATTAAGTATAGGACAAACCCGTACTTAGAGAGATTACTTCATGGATTGAGATCACGAGTAATTCTAAGATGATAATATCCTCTATTCTTAAAATGGAGATACATCGAGTATCTAGTTTTCAAGTCTGTTATACTTTAGTTTATTCAAACGTTGTGCGTAAATGCCAGTTATAAAGGGTATGCTAGGTATGACATGATAAGTTGACTAGTTCTATGTATTCAAAGTTTATTTGTTCCTTTCACCTAAAAGGGAAAGCGATATCAATGGGCCCCTCGATGATTAAATGTTGACTTAAATGTACTAGGCCTAGCCGGGACTAAATTGATGTGTTCAATTCAGTAGTCTCATATAGTCAAATAATCGGAAATCGAGAAACATAATGTTGAACCTGGAGATTGATTAAAATCCATGTCTCAGGTTCATACGATATCAGTAGAACAAAGGAATAGTTGATCGCTTATCTAAGGGCTGACTCTAAGATATGATTCAGAGTTCGGCAGTTGCATTGGATGGCACTATCTGCTTAGTTGATCGGAATAGGCTTAGACCAATTATAGTTGATGAATTGTCCAAGTGGGAGACTGTTGGATTTAGTGTCCAAGTCATAACTAATTGGTACGACTATCATCAAAAGTAGAGTCCTTTTTGGGTTGCTCTCAGTGAACAGTTAAGAGAAATAATAAAGATTATGAGACTAGTCGGTTGATGTTGGCACTGTGACGCACACAATATGGCCATATGAGAAGCTTGGGTTAATTTTGGGTGGGAATCCCACATCGCCCAAAATGGTAAACCAACTCCCTCCATTTCCTTATAAATAGAGAGGCCATGCCAATGTTTTATTTGCTCATCATCTCATTCTTATTCTTAACTCCTTGTAAGAGTCTTTCGTTTATCGGGACCTTAGGAGTTCGAAAGAATAGTTTCTTTTTGGTTCGTGGGTGTGAGCTATTAGAGGTACTCTTGTTTGGGTACTCGCCTCCAAGTTCGACCAAGGTGGTCCGCGTGAGAAATTCGATTTTCTCTAAGGTTAGTAATTTTCTTATTACTTATTTAATTATTTATTTCTTTTAAGTTGCTTTTAGTTAATTAGGTTTAGATCCTTTAGGGTTTAGTTCCCTTCTTGCCCTAGATTATTATTATTTCCGCTGCGTATTGATCTAGTTGAGAATAGAAAACCCATCAAATCCAACGTATAGTATATCTTACGACCAAAGAAACCCTATATATACACCACAAACTTAACTTCTACTTGGTTTGCCTCAATATTAAACTCTTGGTTTTCAAACAATTTCTAAAACACAAATATTGTTATTATTTAAGTACCATAACAATTACATAATTAAACATATAAACATCAACAACACACAACGGAAGCAAAAGATCGAATACTCATAATTAATTAACTGAAACATAAAGAGAGCGTACCTTTAGTGATTCTAGCCCGAACAAGAATCAAAAGCAATTGTCTTTAACAATATGAAGAACCCTAATTAGGGTTTATATGGATCAATGATTAACCCCTTACCGTTTTGTTAATCGATCCCTTGATAACAACAAAAGTATGTTGTTACCTCGTTCTTGTACACACGAACTAAACCGTATTAAGGTGATGCTAGTGACAACACAAGTAACAATTTATTGTTTATAAAACAAAGTCGAACCACCCTAAAAGGGGTGTTCGGCCGATTTACATACCAAGAAAGAAAACACAAATTAGGGTTTAGTATTGTGTACAAAAGTTACAAAAACTAATGACCCTTGATTTGTATTTATAGTGTTAATAACTTGGAGCTCAAGTTGGTGTGGGATTGGGTTTCCCCAAGCCCAACCGATCGGCAATGTAGTCCCAAAGGGAATCCGGAAGCTTCTTGACTTACCAATTATTATCACATAATTCTTTCCTTATATTCGTCTAACGGTCGTGAGTCATTAACGGTAAATACCAACGATCGTTACATACTTGTGTATAATAATAAATATATAAATATATTAATTATTATTTCTTAATACTCATTCGTAGCGTGTGCAATCCCGAGGTCTCGAGTTCGATTCTAGACATACGTTTATTAATATATATCCATAAACTCCAACAGCTCCCACTTGGATATCTATTAATAACATAATGACATTGGTAAGCGTCTAGCAACACGCCAATGCCCCTAGATCTACTCGAGGAAGGTTTCCTGGAAAAACCTATAATGATTCATCATTATTATTATTATCATCCTTTTGTTTCTAATACTACGTTAATAAAGATATGGATCTTAGTCATTCTTTAATTAACAATTCTGTTTCTCGTTGTTTATGATTGAGCAAGATTACCAAAACATCTGAACGTATTCCAGATAGACTTTGGGCGTGCGCACGCAAACATCTTGACAACCCTACGAGGGGCCCAGTAGTATTAAACTTCAAAACGAATTTGAAGGAACAAATTCTTTCTTGACTACAAGAATAACCCATGGACTTTGCAACAATTCTGAAAGCAACCCTTATGACTTCCAATTACGGTAAGCGGTAGATTGCTCCACAAAATGCACTACATCCATGACACTTATCTGGTATCTCAAGTCTGAGGATAACAAATTCATGATTTACTTACTGACAAGATCCATAAAGTAAAATCGTGTAGTTGGGATAAGTCCTATATTCAATTCATCGAATATCATGTGAAATTGGTATGTCAACGCATCAATATACTTTCAAGTATATTCTAACCAATACTCAGATTTGTCTTAGTTTAATGATATTCCCATATCATTAATCGACAATGGACAATTTAGAATAACATAAGTTATTCACGGATTTAAACATGCAAATATAGGACACAATTTATTATTAATGAAAACAAACGTACTAAATACTTTAATTCATTATAAATAATAATTGCATAATGTCCTTTATCCAAATACTAAATAGATCAATGCATGATAATTCTAGTTAATGAATTTTGTCTCAAGTAATGACTTGCTAACAATTATGCCTCAAGTAATGACAATCATACTTGTTGACAAGGCATTATTAAACTAACTTGATCTATCCGAATTTTGAGAATACTTCTTTCAAGAATTCAATAAGTAAAATTCTTGTATGTGTATATCCAACTATCTTGATATAGCCACATAATTTTTCATAAATGGTGTGATATCCTCAATCACCAACTTATGATAATCAAACTTTCAAACCTTTTAAAGTTTTAAAGTATTCTAATTCTTTAATGTATAATGCAACTATGCTCTTAGTTGAGCACAACTAGTTCACATGATATCCTTCATGACTAGTTATTGAGTGTCATCTCAATTAAACCAGCATCATTTTATATATACCAAAATATGCTCTTTTAAAATTTCCGTAAACTTAATATCCATTGTGTAATGTTTAGGAGCTATTCCAGGTTGAGGATCATTATTCTAATTTCAAACATTTTCCATTAGAATATCTATTACACAAGTTATATTATAACTTTTAATTGGATATTAAATATTGTCAAATCATTATGCACTTAAGCATGATACAACAATAATATAATGCACATGAAAATCCTTCAGTCAAACTTAGATTTTATTCATGTTTGATCTTTATAAATATGTATATCCATTTAGTCATCCAAATAATATATCATATTCTTTTTAGAATTTATTTACCGCACTTGTTCATTCAATAATAAACTTTAGTTTCAAGGTTGTATGTTTTATTTCCTAAATCTTTCAAGTAAAGTTTCATTCCAAATTAAGTCTAACCTTTTACTTATATGGAATGTTACTCTACAATATATATGATTTAGTAAATCAAACATAATACTCCCACTAGCTTTCAGGAATACTTAGAAATTATCTTATTTCAATTATAAATCAATTCATGGATATAATAATTAAACATAAGATTAATCTCTTAGATGCATGCATTTATCCATTCATGGATTATTGCACTTTGTATACTTCCAAAGATTTGCATGAATTCATAAACTCCTTTTGATTACTTATCGTCCTCGCTCAAGTAATTATTCAAGAAAGAGTTTTTGATATTCCATTGTCAAATTTCATATTCATATAAATATGACAATAACCATCTTTGTATCTTTAATGTGCTTAAGAAAGAGTATTCAATCATAGTTAACTGCTTAAGTATGATTAATAATCTTGTCATAAGACATACATTATGATATGTGTACAATTTTGTTCATATGATTTCAACACAAAGATTTAAACCACTAGGGTTACATTATCTTTGAATAAACTCATCATCATTCTCTAACTATTAAGAATTAAGATAAACCAAATTTTAAATTTGAATATCTTTATGAACTGCATCTTTAACATTCATAATATGAGTAATTCACCCAATTCATTATTTTGGTAATACTACGTCATATAATCATCAGCATATTAATTAAATATCTGAGATATCCAAGTGGATCTATGAATGATAATTCCATCATCTTGAGGTTTATCATTTACATGTTAAGCCTCATCATGATTTTAACTAGTGTGGTTTTAGAAGATTATGTATCTTGTAATTCTATCTTTTCAAGATAAAATACTCCCACTTGCCTTTAGTATTATATAGAATAAAATACTTAGCAATTAGAGCAACAATCCAACGTTCTCTTTTAAGACTTTACAAATACGCATTGACAGCTCTTTGTTAATAACCTTCACATAAGTAACTTAACAAATTCAGAACTTCAATTTAAGACTTAATGTGATTCATCACATTTCATAATTCAATAACGTCTTATTAATCTTCTAGGAGTTTAATTGAGTATATTCAATCCATACTCAATTTCTAACCTTGATGACTTTTGGAAGAAAAGAAATCATAGTTATCTTCAATCAAACAATTTAACAAGAGTTTGATTCCCTAACTGAACATACTATCCATATGTGGTACTTCAATTAGAATTAATATTGTAAGAAGATCTAACAATATATATAAGATAACCATATTCCTGTTGGCATACTTATTTACCAACTAAGTCAACTTAATGGTATAATAGTATTTCCAAACCAATTGCATGCTTTATAACACAAGTACTTTTGACCTAGTCACTTCATGTTTATGTCTTATAAAAACATAAACTTGTTATAATCCCACTATACGTTATTAATCATTGATTAACTCAATGACTTCTTGTATATGTCTTAATTAAAAGACCATAACAAGCTAACGTCTTACTTAATTATAAGTCTTGTAATACTTAGAAGACTTCATATTTATAACTATACAATAAAGTATAAACATGTATAATTAAAGTAATCATGAACACCATCATTTGGTTTCAATAATATTTTCAAGTTAACACACTACTTTATTTATTTATGTCATTCTAAGAATACATAATTATTGAAGTAGTATTATATTACTTCATGCATTTATGTCATTCGAATAATACATAAATATTAAAGCTGAAGTAGTATTTTTATTTGACACATATGTTCTAATAGATGTCTAATTTAGAAACAGTAAATTATCCATGTTGGTCTCACGCATACATGGAAATTCACCTTGTTGTTAATATTTAGCCTGCGTCTCACGTTTACTAAATTTCAACACCAAGTGTTTCTAAGATTAGATGTATTAATCTAATTAGAATTATAATCTCTTACTTGCAGTTAAGAGAATCCTTTAAATCATATTCTTATGTGTTGTACTTTGCACATAATGAAGATTTCTCCCACTTGTGCATGGTACAACACCATGTACCACATAAACAACACGCACGCGTTTGTTAATGTGAACAATATGATTTGTGTCATTAACATATCTTAGTAGATATAGAGTTTACTCAATCAATCAAGGAAACGTACATGACTATCCTTGAAAATATTAGTGTCTATATTTGGAAAGTAATTACCTTGAGATATTCAAAAGATAATCTAAGTTACAATCAAGACAATAAGTCTTGTAACTCCCACTGAATTAGAGAACCATATAATAATCCCTTATTCAGCCATAAGAACACAATACTCCCACTGAATTTGACAACATTGTAAATGTTTCATTAATCAGTGAAAGGAAATAGTGTACTTGTTTACTTTCCTACATCTTTTAAGAAAACCCATTCAAACAATTATATAGGTTATAAAAGGATGTAATCTACTACATAAATGTGATTCATCACATTCCAAACTAATAACTTGAAAAAACTGGGCATGCAATTTCTTCCTTTATAGATTTACCATTCCAACAATTGTATGTAGTATCTGTAAATGGTCAAACCAAAACAACTAGATAAAGTAATCTAATTCGTCTTTTACCATTGTGCAGTAATCAGTCTAGCTTCTAATTTAATAACTCATAAAGTGCAGATAATCTTACCATTAAATTTTGCTATGAGTTATGTATTTAGAATTTAGACAATTCTAATTATCCTAGTATACCTTTCTCATTCATGAAAAGGAATAGGATTTAAGTCTCACACTTCTCCTAATAGAAAGAAGACTATATTTATTCTTTTTGTAAATATTGACTCTAACCAAAAACCCAAACGGGTGTAGATCAATTAAAAGAATAACTTACGTTTACGGTTTTAAGTTGCATTAATACATTTAAAGAATTTACAAAATTCAATTTTAGTATTTTCGATAATTATATTTTCAAGAAAATATAATACCCAAGGATATATTCATATAACCAACATATTTTCTTGAAAATCTAGGATCCAACTTTACATAGATTCCACCACATCAGTTGATCTGCTAGTGATGAAAGTATAAAAGATGGTAATCTGTCGAACAATAATTGGCAAACACTTTTCCAATTCCTAGATCATTATGGGATTTACATCAAATTGATTCATCAATTTGTCATGTAAGCATGTTTCATCCCATCTCATGCCTTAAGCTCTAGGTCTCACGCATCAACTTAATTAAGTCGTCTAACTTAGAAACTGCAAATTCTCCATGTGTGGTCTCACGCACACTCGGAAATTTACCTTGTCATTAAAATTTAGCCTGCGTCTCACGTGTTACTAAATAATAACTTCAAGTGTTCCTTATAGTTAGATGGCATGTAACTTAAATTTTAGGGTATAAACTTTTGATGTGAAAATCAAAACATGTATAAAGATGCATGCACTCATCTTTATAACATAAGTTTTCAAAACTTTTTTATTACCAATTCGTGAAATTAATACACAAAGTTTTACTTGAGGTTTAATAAACCCTAAGATGACTTTCTACAATTATGATTTTAAAAGTAATTCGTTTAAGACACATTCAAGATTGTGATAACCAAGGCAGACTCTAAGGCTCTTTTCTAAGCCTTTAAATCACGGTTATGAATATCGTCTTAAAGGACTTAATTTTAAAAGCATATTTGTACAAAACGTCAATCAAGCAAAAGTTTATGGATTCAATCTCAAAATCATGTAATAAAGTGTGAATTTTGCTGGTCTCGCCTGGGAGCTGATTACCGTGCGAATCGGACCACTAGCGGCACTTAAGACCTTGCAAGATTCTTACTTTATCACTTAGGGTTTCACCATTATTAGTCCGTGTTATTTTCTTTATGAAAAAATTACCCTTTTATTGCTTACAACATGTCAAACAAATAAGAAACAATAAAACAAGTAATCCAAGACAAATCAACAACTAATAATAATAACAAAGGTGAAACAAATAGCCACATGCAATCCTTGTTAAGAAAAGATCCTAACAAAATCAATTCTAGGTGTAAAATGCATGTAATCAACTAAGGCCTTCCCTTCTTAATGGAAGTGGAGCCACATACATTGACGAATCAATTGCGTAGGCCAAAGCTAATATACACACCACATAGCACGTAAATTGATTTTAATAATTATTATTGAGGTCTTCCCCAATATTAGAACATGTGACAAAGCTTAACAATTAAAAAAACAATTAATAACCCATGACTAACATGCATGTTTCGTCATGGATCAAAGCATAACAATTACCAATTAGGTCACAAGATACGCACATAAACCATGTCACATAACAATTATTCATGATTAAACCACATAAAAAAAAATATTAGCATGCAACCTAGGGTTTCTCCAATTTTTATAAAACCTTTAAAATTTTTTTTCCGGATTAACAGTACCGTATGAACAGTGCCGTGAACAGTACCATGAACAGTATCGCGTGAACAGTGTCGAATGAACAGTGTTTCGTGAACAGTAAAAAATATTTTTAGGGTTTCAAAAATTAACACCAAGAAACCTTTAAGCATGCAATAATAATCAAAGATTTCAATTTTTTTTTTTTTTTATGTGTTTCAGTAATTAATTACACAGTATTAACCGCTCTTGATGCCACTGTTATTATTTAAGTACCATAACAATTACATAATTAAACATATAAACATCAACAACACACAACGGAAGCAAAAGATCGAATACTCATAATTAATTAACTGAAACATAAAGAGAGCGTACCTTTAGTGATTCTAGCCCGAACAAGAATCAAAAGCAATTGTCTTTAACAATATGAAGAACCCTAATTAGGGTTTATATGGATCAATGATTAACCCCTTACCGTTTTGTTAATCGATCCCTTGATAACAACAAAAGTATGTTGTTACCTCGTTCTTGTACACACGAACTAAACCGTATTAAGGTGATGCTAGTGACAACACAAGTAACAATTTATTGTTTATAAAACAAAGTCGAACCACCCTAAAAGGGGTGTTCGGCCGATTTACATACCAAGAAAGAAAACACAAATTAGGGTTTAGTATTGTGTACAAAAGTTACAAAAACTAATGACCCTTGATTTGTATTTATAGTGTTAATAACTTGGAGCTCAAGTTGGTGTGGGATTGGGTTTCCCCAAGCCCAACCGATCGGCAATGTAGTCCCAAAGGGAATCCGGAAGCTTCTTGACTTACCAATTATTATCACATAATTCTTTCCTTATATTCGTCTAACGGTCGTGAGTCATTAACGGTAAATACCAACGATCGTTACATACTTGTGTATAATAATAAATATATAAATATATTAATTATTATTTCTTAATACTCATTCGTAGCGTGTGCAATCCCGAGGTCTCGAGTTCGATTCTAGACATACGTTTATTAATATATATCCATAAACTCCAACAAATATATCTTCGATCCTAGAATGACCACAAAAACTCCAACTTTTTATTCAAATAGTAAACCACCTCAGCCATCGCCAAGGACATGTTTATGTTCTCCAACTAATCATCCTGGCTCGTTCCGTTGCAGCCACCATAGGAACCTACAAAGAGTTCCTAGCCGAAGGGTGGCTAGCCGTGGTTCATGGGAGTTGGCAATCGTTGCAAAAGCCAACTCAATGAAGACGCTTCTTCGGATCATGATAAATCCGTCTAGCCGTGATCTTCAAAGGAGGAATTTTCAGCAGAAGCCTAGTAGGTTTTGCTTGTTGAATGGTAATCGAAATAGACTCGCAGCAGTTTGCTGATCATGAAACTCCGGATGTATTTGGGAATCGATCGATCATTAAGAAAAGAAGTTAATTATTGGATTTATTCATTTTTTATGGAATATTTTGGATTCGTTATTTGTGTAATTAAACTACAGTAGTGTATATAACTGTAAAATATGGTCGTCTTAAGTTTTATGTAATGTGCATGAGCATGTGTAAAGATATTTGAAACAAAAGAACAAATATATGCGTTTTTATGGGTACTGAAAGATTTATTAAAAAAAAAAAAAAAAAAAAAAAAAGCTTTTTGACTGTGATTCTCATGAAAAAAAAATCGCTCGTTTTCTTATTGATTTGCGACATTTAATTTACGCACTAGTTTGTTGACCAAATATTGCCCGTGAATTGAATTAATATGTCCAAAAGATCGACAACGAACCGAACCGCCTCAGATAGTATCACTTATCAACACCAGTACATGTACACCCAGAGACGGACCCAGGAATTTTAAATTGGTGTTGCACACATTTTCTAAAAGAAGTTTTGCACAAAAATTTTCGATCATAAGTACTAAAATTTGAAAAATAAAGAAGATTTAGAATAAACTGAAGTAGCACCAAGTATTATAGGGGGTTGCACATAATACAAAAAGATAATTTTTCAAAGAATTTACACTTCGTGACACAAAATCGGATGTAGCCTGTGCCACACCCGGCTCCCAAGTGGGTTCGTCCATGTGTACACCACATGCACTATATGGTGATAACCTTAGTGAACTGTTGAAGTATTAAAAGGATTTCTGGAAACTATAATGTGCTTTGTATCCAACAAGATCGATCATTAATAACAAAATAATAAAATTATGGTTTAATCTTCGGACAACACTATACCTTAAGGTTTGTGGTTTAATCTTCGAACACCATTGAATCGATTTTACTTTGCATATTTGTATAATGCAAGGTTTAATCTTTATGACACCTTTGCGAAAACCTACTAGAATAGTATAAAACTATCCAACCTGGTGGGGATTGTTGGATATTTGATGAGGCTGTATAGTTTATAACTTAGTTCAAGTTTTCGCCCGATTCACCAAGGAATATCTTGGTTGCTTTTGGCGGATCGCGACAATAATGTAAGTAGAGATTGTTAATACTTCGTATGCAATAAGATTTCTCAACACGACTTCTGAATAAGCATCAAGAGTAACCGTTCGAAGGTATAGAGTGGCTTTATGTACATCAAACTTACTGCCCCTGATTCCCCTTGTCGCCCGGTAGAAGCTTATTTGACCATATTTGCATAGAGATGAACCGATGGGATTTCTTCTGTGATACTAGCTGAATCATCTTCTTCTTTGTTATGCTCACTTATTATTGGACCTAACAAATTCGATATTTTCTCCCATGGAATGTTTTTTATAAACTTAATAGGATGATTAGCCTTTTTTTCCTAATCTGAGATGTAATCCCATTTCCAATACCTCACCTAAGTTTTCCGCTAGGTTTTCTCTGACATATTTTCATGTTGCCATCATTCAGGTCCTCCCGCGGTATTATTATTTGCGGTGGGTGTGTGGTTGATTGATTGTTGACAATGATCAAATGGTACATAAGATCAAGCAAATGCAAATAGGCCCGTCTTAGCGCTATAATTAAAATTTTGGGTGCCAATTGGAGAGGAGAGTGTGCCTCACAAAACTCTTTCAACGTGACAATATATTAACTTGTGATCGTCCTTATGATCATCTAAAGATGATGACAAACTAAGGGTTGTTAGAGAATAAGTTGGCCCAAACCCGATTGCAATATCGATGCATATTTTAAGCCGCATCACCCACGTAAGACTATCATCGCTCAAGTACTTATCAAGACTACCTCTGGATGCATACTCATATGCAATAATCTTTTCATCCTCTTCATCACAGTAGCCTACAAGAACAATCACATTTTCATGTCTATACTCCATAAGGATTTCCAGCTCTGTCATAAATTCAACATCTCTTTCAAAAGACTTCTTATCCAACCGCTTTACCGCAATATTATTATGTCCATGAGCGTGAGTAACTACTCCTCTGTAAATATTCCCAAATTCACCATGTCCAATGATGTTGTCTTGACTGAACTCTTGTGTAGCTAACTTTACGTCTTCAAGTGACAGTTTAAGGTTTTCCTTATGGTGCTCCTGACAGTTTAACGCTTTTTTGAGTTCTTTGATGACAACTTCTATGGTTGGACATTGCGCTTGAGTTTCTGCCACACATCGAAATGCAATTTCTAAGAATATGTCCAAAGACTCTTTATTGGGTCCTTTGCTTAAAGAAAAGACATGTTCATCGGTCTCCTCCTTTATCTTGTGATCAATAATTTGCATTATTGTTCCCCTTTCAAAATGATCTCTTGCAATGGGTGCAATTCCCTTCTCATTCACTTTGGTGTATACAGAATCATAGGCCAACCTTCCGGTCAAGATCTCATGCAACACTACTCCAAACGAGTAAATGTCTGATTTCTTATGTAGTTTACCACTCTTCTGATATTCCGGATCCAAATACACATACGTACCTGCAATCATATTGGTTTGGATAATGCTGGCTGATTGATTTGTTGGGTGGAATTTGGAGAGCACAAAATCCGCAATCTTTGCCTTCCAATTATCTCCTAATAGAATATTATCGCTCTTGATGTCCCGATGTATCATCTTTCGTTTGCCATGATTGTTGAAGGTTATTAATTCCTTGATTTGCTTGATTACAATCAACCGTATATAAACATTTACAAGAGGATTCTAGACTACTACATGTGGGCTAGGCCAATACAAAGATAAATGGGCCCACATATAATACATATACATATAAACGTCTAATACACCCCCGCAGTTGGAGCGGGAGGAGGCTGGACGCTCAAACTGGAGCGAAACTCTTCAAACAAAGCTGAGGGAAGGCCTTTGGTGAAGATGTCGGCATACTGATAGCGAGAAGGAACGTGCAGAACGCGCACCTGACCAGCAGTAACTAAATCACGGACAAAATGTATGTCAATCTCAATGTGCTTTGTCCGTTGATGTTGAACCGGGTTGGCTGACATATAAATGGCACTAACATTGTCACAATAGACAAGGGTGGCAGATGATAATGGAGAATGTAACTCGCGTAGTAGATTGCGTATCCATGCAGTCTCAGCCACAACATTAGCAACACCCCTATACTCTGCTTCGGCACTAGATCGTGAAAGAGTGTGCTGACGCTTGGAGGACCAAGACAATAAATTATCGCCTAGAAAAACACAATAGCCAGAGGTCGATCGTCGCGTAGAGGGGCAACCATCCCAGTCAGCATCTGTGTAACCAACTAAGGAAGTAGTCGAGGATGAGTATAAGTGTAAGCCAAAATCCAAAGTCCCCTGAACGTATCGCAAGATACGTTTAAGAGCAGCAAAGTGAGGCTCCCGTGGATCATGCATATAAAGACAAATCTGCTGAACTGCATAAGATATATCTGGGCGAGTAAAAGTGAGGTACTGAAGTCCACCTGCAAGGCTGCGATATAATGTAGGATCCTGTACTGGAACCCCCTCGGGACCCAGTTTAGACTCTGTATCAACTGGAGTCCGAGATGGGTTACATTGAGCCATGTGAGCACGCTCAAGAAGTTGAGTAGCATACTTCCGTTGAGATAAAAACATCCCTGTAGAGTGACGAACAACTGATATACCAAGAAAGTAGTTAAGGGGCTCAAGATCAGTCATGTCAAACTCACTGTGTAAAGATGCAATGATCTGCTGTAGGAGAGCGGTGGAAGAAGCTGTAAGTATAATGTCATCCACATATATAAGTAGGTAAGCAGCCTCGGAACCCTGCCTATAAATAAATAGAGAAGAGTCACACCGACTGTGATAAAATCCAACCCGTGTAGCATAACCTGCAAATCTCTGAAACCAAGCACGAGGGGCTTGTTTCAGACCATATAAAGATCTCCGCAAAAGACAAACATGATGAGGATACCGAGAATCTACAAATCCAGGAGGCTGATGCATATAAACTGTCTCAGATAAATCACCGTTAAGAAAAGCATTCTTAACATCAAGTTGGTGAACCGGCCAATTGCGAGATACTGCAAGGCTAAGTACAGTACGAATGGTAGCGGGTTTGACAACAGGGCTAAAAGTCTCATCAACATCGACACCAAGTTGCTGACTACTACCATTAGCAACCAAGCGAGTCTTATAGCGGCTCAAGGTCCCGTCAGCATGAAACTTATGCTTAAATAACCACAGAGCGCGAACCAGATTAACACCTAAGGGCCTCGGTACAAGAATCCAAGTGCCATTTTTAATTAACGCATTATACTCATCATACATAGCATTACGCCACTGAGGGATTTTTAAGGCGTGAGAAGGGGATTTAGGAATTGGAGAAATGGAGAAAGTGTTTAAGGACAAGCGATCAACTGGTTTGACAATGCCTGATGATGATGGGTTTTGATAAAGTGAGAAGAGTCTGATGATGAGTTTTGATAAAGTGAGAAGAGTGGTGATGATGAGCAAGTTGTAGTTGTTACTTCATGAACCTGATGATCAACTTATTACTTTATTGTGTCGATTAGTTTATTATTATTTTTTTTAGTTTTATTAAAAAAAAGTTATAGTTATTTAATTGTTTTTTTTATGTCGAATCCAGGGTATTAATTCCCGAGACGACTTTTGTTTGGTGTCGAATCCAGGGTATTAATTTCCGAGACGACTTTTGTTTGGTGTTGAATCCAGGGTATCAATTCCCGAGACGACTTTTGTTTGGTGTCGAATTCAGGGTATCAATTCCCGAGACGACTTTTGTTGGTGTCGAATCCAGGGTGTCAATTCCCGAAACGACTTGTGTTGGTGTCGAATCTAGGGTATCAATTCCCGAGACGACTTTTGTTGGTGTCGAATTTGCTTTCTTCGTTTATTTTGGTTTTGGGTTATCTCGTTTTACTTTGGTTTATTGTTTTAAATTTGTTTTCTTAGTTTACTACTACAGTTCGAGCTTTAGCGATTTCGCCGCTTGAACTGCGGGGGAGTGTTAGAGAATAAGTTGGCCCAAACCCGACTTGTGGGTTGGGTCCATTAGGGTTTATTTATGTCTTGTAATCTATAAATAGTGATGAATAATAAAGGATTACCTACGGGTTTACAATCATCTTACAAGGGTATCCTGTATTTCATTCAATAAACACAATGGAATTTGGTTCTCGAGCGCACCATCATATCTCTATAAAGTACAGCATCGTGTATCAACTTTTATGCATCAAAGGGTGCAATGTCAGCATAGTGCCAAAGAAGACTAAATAAAAACAAGCCATCAATTGTGAGAATGCAAGCCAATGTGTCTTGGTCAAGATTCATATACTTGTGGTATCAAGCAGGAATCATGGGCTCATTCTCCTTGAGCCTGCTGATCACCAAGGACTCAGATGATAAGACTTGTTCCATGTTCATTGTTTAAGATAGCTTTAACGGCAACAACTTTTAATTTTACCTCTCCATTTGGTAAAGATGAGTCTCAAGGTGGTGGTATGGTTCCAATGCTATAGCCAGAGGTACATAAGCATCGGGCTTGAAATGGACAGCTTATGGATTTTGTGACACTCATTAAACACGCAAACTAGAACGTCACTGATGTTGTTGCATGCCTTGTCATTGAAACTCTTACTGATACGTTTCTCGTTAAGATTGCCACTCAAAATCGAAGTGTGTTTCATCTTTTATTATTATTATTATTATTATTATTGTTATTATTATTATTAAATAACCGAATACAGTTTATATCTATACTTGTAAAGAACGTAGGCAGCTGAATAAAGTCGATTGTACACGTTTAAATCACGCATGATTGTGATTTTTTTCAAAATTGATGGCATAACAATAAGTGACAAAAAAGTAAATAGCGCATATGAAATTCAAGGTACCACCAAAAAAATTTTGCTAGTTACTTATATTGTCAAGATTTTTGTTACAAAATGATTAACATAATCACATTTGTCCAATTCTTTGAAAAGCCGTGTAGGAGAAAAAAGAAACAGAATTGGAAAGTTACAAATCGTTTGAGCTGCAACACAAATAGAAAGGACAACTTATTTTAGGGCTTCAAGTGTCTCAAGCCCATCACACTATGGATCATCACAATGGTCTCGTCAAAAGAAAATGTTTTATGTCCGATGTTTTGGTGAATAGTTATTATATTTTCTGATTATTTAGTTGGTGATTAAATAGATTTCCGTGCTTAAATGTCTATGTGACTAAATATGTCTATGTGATTAAATAGATTCTTGTTGTTCTTAATTAATTTGGGACCTAGAGGAAAAACATTTTCAAGAAGTTACTTTGTGTGAGATATACAACATACGTAACGAAGAAATAATAAACGGTCTTGATAAATTTGTTCATTTCTTAATTGGTCGGTTCAAAGAACTAGACAAGATGCTTTTGGTATATATGCAAAGTATTGTTTGTAAAGTAAATTGCGTATCTAGTGATAAAAATTTGCTTAAATCACATGTAATAAAAGAGTGAAAGTTAGTAAACAACAAAAAAAAATAGAGCCCGATTCGCTTCACCTTTTCGTTGGGAATCAAATTAGTCGCTAATTATTTACGAGTAAAACACATGTGAAAGTGATATCTTATACTTTTTCCTTTGTGAATAAGAAGATTTGATTCCTACGGGGTGGTTTAGAACCTTTGTATAAAATAAATTTTCGTATAAGAAATCTTAATCTTTTGGTTACAAAATGGTTCCGAATTTCCAATTGTTGGACAAACAAACCAACAAACCTAAAGACAATTGCGGAATCCAGACTTCGATCTCGAACACAAGTAGCGAACTACAAATTACCCTTTGAACTTTAACGAAGAATAACTAAAATACAAAGTTTAAGATATGCACACGTAAAGTACCCTAGAACTACACCTTTATTAAATCACCCAACAAAGCTATTACAACAAGGAAGACGAATGTTAAGAACTAGCATCCCCTCATCTTTATTTATATAGATGAGGCGTAAAGAAACCATGTAGTAGCCGGTTTAGGAGCCCTCAGCCATCCTTAGACATGAACCGGCCATAAGGCTTCCTTTGCCTTGCAATGCAAGCTAAACACTTCCTAGTTCTAGTTTAACTACTAATCCAATTACAAAGTACCCTTAAACCTATAACTATGTTAATGTTGCTCCTAATATCCTACACTAATACACTTTATTTCTTTCTTAAGATCATTTTACGTAAGGAAAATGATGGGGAAACCTAAAAATATGCCTAACTTCATGCCGCATGATCTTGTTCGTTTGTGAAAAAGCGAGTCCCTTGACTGCAGCCAACAAGATGATGTCACGCCGGTTTATACATGAATTTAAGCACATCTTTTAGTCCCCCAATCACCTCTCTTTAAGTAATACTAATATAATTGTATACAACATTTCACGATTAATAATAAGTCTAGTTCTGATGGAGTTCTGGAGCGAATTTGCAACTTAAAATAATCCTAAAACAAAGACAAATGAGAGCCACTGCCCTTCCACAATGTTTCCATTGCCAGTTGAACAGCGCAAATCATGTGTTCTTGTTTTTGTTATTCAATCTTTACATTCCTCTAGTCTTTGTTGGTGTGGTATTTACTTAGTGCTCCGATACCCTAAGAGTTCAAGAGTCATCAGAACACTTGGTCGCAACTTTCAACGTGTCCATGGTGGTGTCTAGTGCTTGGTTACTTGGCTGTGTTCTGTTTAAAGCTAGGTCGCAGTGTCGGGTTGTATACAATAATTTCAGTTTCAGTTTTCTTTCTTCTTTTTTTTTTCCTTCCGTTTCTGTTTGGTGTATTAGCCTCATTTTGTTGATTGCTTTAGAAGAATCTTTTGCTCTTCAACAAAATACACAGCCTGCTTGTTGTCCACCAATTCAAAGTCAAATTCGTCTATATTATGCATGTGCATGAAAAGTTGAAAACCAGAATCTGTGGGTTCATATGTGTTTTTCAAGAAGAAATAATACCACACCATACCGATTGACAAATTAAAATATTAAATATAGACGAATTTGAATACTTATTTTAGGTAACCAAGTGACAAATAAAAATAGTTTTCTTGAAGTATCCCCTATATTTGACTAAGCATATCAAAATACTCCATCAATTATTAGTCCACTGTTATATTTATTTTAATAAAATATAGTTCTAGTTTGAATAATTTTTATGACCAAATCAACCACATATAAATTCAAACATACAAAAGTGTACTCAACATATTTTACGACCAAAGAAACCCTATATATACACCACAAACTTAACTTTTACTTGGTTTGCCTCACTATTTATTTTCTAAAGCACAAATTCATTTCCCAAAATGACCACAAGACCTTCTAGCAATCTATACTCAAATAGTAAACCACCTCAGCCATCACTAAGGACATGCTTATGTTCTCCAACTAATCATCCTGGCTCGTTCCGTTGCAGCCGCCATAGGAACGTCCAAAGAGTTCCTAGCCGAAGGGTGGCTAGCCGTGGTTCATGGGAGTTGGCAGTTGTTGCAAAAGCCAGCTCAATGAAGACTTTTCTTCGAATCATGATAAATCCGTCTAGCCGTGACCTTCAAAGGAGGAGGAATTTTCAGCAGAAGCCTAGTAGGTTTTGCTTGTTGAATGGTAATCGAAATAGACTTGCAGCAGTTTGCTGATCATGCATGAAACTCTGGTTGTATTTGGGAACTGATTGATCATTTGAAAAAAATTATTGTATTTGTTCATTTTTAATGGAATATTTTGGATTCGTTATTTGTGTAATTAAACTACAATAGTGTATATGACTGTAAAATATGGTGATTTTATGTTTTCTGTAATGTGCATGAGCATGTGTAAAGATATTTGAAACAAAGGAACAAATACATGTGTTTTTACGGGAATTGAGATCCTCTCAAGTTGATATAAACATGACCGGAAATAGGCTCTCACAAACAAAATAGTGGGGCTTGCTAAGGAATCTAGTTTTCTTTTTAATTATGAAAAGACATTACTTGTTATGTTTGTATCAACTTGAGAAGATCTCAATCTTTTTTATGGGTACTTTTTGCTCGAATGTGAGTGTTCTATACACTAGTGGAAAATCCGGGCTTTTCCACCGTGTTTCTCATAGTAAAAAACCATCTGTTTTCTTTTGAATTAATGTCCAAAAGATAACGAACCAAACCGACTCATATAATATCACTTGTCAAAACCAGTACACCACATGCATTATATATGGTGATAACCTAGCCGGGTGAACTGTTGATCAGTTAATTAAAAGGATTTCTGGAAACTATAATGTGCTTTGTATCCAACATGATCGATCATTTATGAATTTGTTATAAAATGAATGATGGTTTCCAACAAATTAAATTTAGAATCATATACATTGCCACTATTTAATTAATAACAAGCTCATAACTGCCTCTTCAAAATGTCACTAGGACAATCGCCCCAACGTTCATAACACCCTTTACATGAGGCGAGTCATTTGTTATCAATATTAAAAGAATGGCAACACACGTTTCATTTAGTTTTTTTATGAATGGTCAGGTAAATGACAACAACAAATGTCATATTCTTAACAGATTTATCATTAATATAGTCTGACTTGCTCTAGGTTTTCCTAATAAAAAAAGAAAAAATATTATTTTGGTTTTACAAGTAAAGAAAGAAGAAGAAGAGAAGGTGTTATTCCAGGCAAGTGGGAGGACCAATACTTGTGCTCAACGGCATATTAATAAATAGTCAACTAAAATCATCTTGGCCACTGAATTGAAATATGGACCTTCCATAACTTTATAAGAACCGTTCTTTAAAAGGGTCCTTAATTACTCGCTAAACCATTGATGAAAATTAATGTAAACACGTTGCGTTAGTTGAGCAAAAATGGTCTAGAATAAACATTTTGAAATTTCATGCTACTTTCATTTCAAAAAGTTAATAGTAGTTAAGTTTTCTTTTTGGGAAGCTTTTTTAGTTAATCTTTTATATAATAAAAGAATTACATTATTTCGGAATGTTTTTACAAAACCTTTTTTATCAAAAAAAAAATAGACCAATAGGAGAGTTCGATTTTGCCACGTAGGCAAAATCAGTCAACTTTATTGATCAATAAAAAGTCAAAATTGAATTAATTTTGGTCAAACTTTAATAAATTTGGTGGAGAAATTTGATTAAAAAAACACATAAAAATAATTGTGTCAGGTTTGTAAAAACAAAAACTTAAAAAACGATTAAGTAATTAATAAAACCTTAGTGGTTGAATTTTACATAAAATATATGAAGTTAAGTGTAAAATTACAAGTTTTCATATTTTTTAATAACTTTAGAAAAAATACAAATAACCCCTTACACTTTATACCCCATATACTTTAATATGAATTTGTTTAAAATAACATGAGTATTAGTATTAGTGTCAGAATTTCAACTATTAAAATTACAAAATTTTGTAAATAAATGTTAAATATTTTTTAAAACGAATATTAGTTTTAGGCTTTCATCCATTAAATATTTATTTGCTATACACATTAAATAAATACTCATGTCATTTTATTTTAAAAGTTTAATTTATACGTACACGGGCTTGAATATAAAATACGGCTAAACTATTATTAACGAGAATATAAATATCAACTGTAAGCATGGATTACTCTGATATGAAAATAAATATACGCTATTGTACTTATTACAACGATCCATGAAATTCTTATTTAAAGTTTATATATGGATATTCAGAAAAACATTTTTAAAAAACTTTATGGAGCATTTTTTAACTTCATCAGTGATGATTATGTGCTATTAACGTGCACATTTTGTACAACATGATATCAATAGTTGAAGTTAAACAACATCGACCTCAACATCAACCTAAACATTTATGTCAGTTAAACAAAATTAAATCTTTCAACAAACAAATTTTTTTACAAAATATTACTGTAATATATATTAATACATAATAAAAAAAAACTCTTGAGCAAATATTAGTTGTACTTATATCACAATTTTCACAGGTAAATTCTTATATATCTATATATTAAACTAAAATTTTAAAAAAAAAATTGATTCATGTGTAAGTTCTGTGCGTGCACGGGACTTATAACTAGTTAAGTACTGTAGTAGATAATAGATATCATCAACTTTTAAATGTATCTTTGAGATGAAATTTATTCTCATTAAACAACTAATAATACACACGTATTTGATATAGTGTACGTATTTTTTGTGAGTTCCATTTTGGCAAAGTTTTATTTATAAACAAATACATAATAATAATTTATATTCTGAATAACTGAGGTGAATAAGTGAGAGTGTGTTTGAATGACAAATTAAAATGCTAAATATAGACGAATTTGAATACTATTTTTAAGTAACTGACAAATGAAATAGTTTTCTTGAAGTATCTTCTATGTTTGACTAAGCATATCAAATTATCAACCATTACTAGTCCATCTATAATCTTTTACCTAATAAAATAAAACCCTTAGTGGGGACTTTTTCATTTCAAAAAAATCAAATCATACCTTATTTAGTAATAATTTATATATTGTTATTATCTTTTTTAAAATATATTTATTAAAAAAACGTAAGTATTTCTTGATTTAGCAAAAAAAGTTATTAAAATTCGTTTCTCAAGGAAATCGGGTAAAAAGTATATGTGTCAAAAGTATAAAAATATAGAACTTAAAAAAAGCGGAGTAAACTACACAACATCAAAGGGTTAAAATTAAAATTTATAAAAACAAAACCAATCAACAATCGACTTCAGTACAAATTTTCCTTTGACCTCACTTTTCCAGCCCTGTACAAAAATTGAGCGATTCTAAGATAAGTTGAAGAAAATAGGTTTCAATATAGTTGTTGTTGCAGTGATGCAATCTTCATAATTTATTTATTTAAGAACAAAAACTCTTGGTATGATTGCTGATAATTTTGTTTCAATTTTGGGGGAAAAAAACTAAGGTTTGATTGAAGGTCTAATTTGATTAATAAAGATCAAAGAGCACAAGAGGATTGGTGGTTCTGATTGGTTATTTAATTTTCACAGGTATATGCATGTTTAGTTTTGTCTTTGATTTTATGATTTTTAGGGGTTTATTTGCTGATTTAATTATTTTTTTAATCCCTCATGGCTCTAATTATTGATTTATATATAAATTTTGTACTTGTGCTTTTGTTTATGAGTTTAGTTTTATGTTTAAGCCTTAATACACTGTTATCAGTTTTGGAAACGGGTGTTAAGTGGTAACTTACGTTAATATGTTGGTGGCATAGAAACTACAATTTTTTGATTGTATTAGGGTTTAATAAGAATATGTAATTAGAATTGGGATAGGATTCTGACGTGATTTGGCATTGATCATCACCGACACTTACGACCAAATATAACCCTATAATAAACTATAACCCTATGCGTGAGAGCAATAAACAGTTCGTAAAGGAGGTGACGAGGAGGATCTCAAATGTGTAGGATAATTTATTTGAGTTTCTGCTCCATATCCGTGTTAAGCCGTTAAGGTAATTGATGCTTAAACTACAAATTGAACAAATTAATATATAACGATAATATATGGATTAGTAGATTGGTCGAGTTTCGTGTGTTTCTAACATGTTTACGGTTATAGAAGTAGGTTTCATAAGTAAGTTTAGTATGATACAAATTTGTGAGTTTCAATATGCTGTTGACAAAAGAGCATCTTTTATTGGTTCTTTATTTTGTTCAGTTAGGTGTAGGTTTGTTTTTTTTTTTTTTTTTTTTTTTTTTTTTTTTTTTTTTTTTAACATTCAGTATGGCATTATAAAGATAAATCATTTTTGAGGATTATCATTGAGCATCATGGAACTCTTCTCAAAATGATTATTAACTTTTTTGTTCATGGCGAAGATGAAGAACATGAGGTAAGTAAACTATTTGTCTTATATAAAATTATAAATGACGAAGCATGCCTTAGAAAAGACCAAACTACAAAGTTAATCATTACTATATGTTCATGAATGTCGAAAGCCACATATATTCAGCAAGTAAAAGCATGATTATATGTAAACAATTCCGTGGCTGTTAATCTATAAATCAGGTACACAATGGCAACATATAAAGCCACATATATTTCTTTTACGGTTTAAAGTGCGTTCAATGCCAACATAGTATCTAATGTTTGTGCACTCGAGGCTGTCAATGATGGTTCTCGGACGGGAAACCTATGTTCTTAAAACTTCCGATGGTGAAGGTGAGAAGGTGAGTATCTGCACACATGCTTTCTTATGTTCGTAGATTAACAAATTTGATTTTTTTATTAGAAGATGCCTCAGGTCTGAATGGTTGTAATTCTTTGCTACGCAATACCCACTTTGGTGTATAAATGCACCTTCAAAATAGTTGATAAAAATTTGAACATAGCCTAACTTTTTCTAGATTAGTTTTTCTAATAATTGCTTAATAGTGGATGTTTTATTTCAGTTGAGTTCCATATTTGTAAATTTTCAGTCGTATATTAATTTAGTGCCATGTTCGTTCAGTATATGTGTATTAGGTTTAGCATGTTCGTTCAGTATGTTGGTTCAATAAAGAGTGTGAAATCGTTCAGTGAGTTCGTCCAGTGTGTCCGTCCGGTGAGTTCCATTCTGGCTTTTTTTATTTTAAAATATCAGGATTACACCAAATCATCCTTTGGCGACCGTGGAACTTAATTACGATTGCTGATATGGTTTGATTCAAGGATTCAAGTTTGGTTTACAAAACAATATTCAGTTTCAACCTAGATAAAGAAAGGGTATGTGAAAATGCGGACATATATACTTTTAATAATTATTTGAGTGATTCGTTGAAGGAGATGTTCATGGGCAGGTAGTGCAATATTCGCTTTGTTTCGTAGTTCATTGAGGAACAATATCCATCTCTCTTTCTTCCTAAAAAGGAAAATAATTTATGCTTTCTGTGTTTTGAAGGAATTAAAGAGCACCTAAAATAAAACTAATTGTCTCCTCATTAGATGTGAGCTGGAAATCAGTGTATTCTCTTTGATGATTGTATGTAATTGCACTAGAAGTGATGATATGGGTGGGTCAGGTATGCTAAGAAGTAAGGCTACTAATATGCCTAATGCTTTGACTGGTGAATTTGAGAAAATAATTGGTGGAAATTTGGAGAGAAAAGATGTACAATACATGTGTTTAATGTTAAGTGGATTAGGCATGTAATTAGGCTTGCATTTTAGGCCTAAAAGCACTACTCTAATAAGTATTTTATTAATACCATTTCATAATTTATATTCTTTTAGTAATAATTTAGCAATATGAAAAACCATTAGGAGGTTTTATGCTTTGGAAATGCACTTTGGGTGACTTTTGATGCATTTGACCCCTCTTATTTGATTCCACATGTTTGACCTGTTAGAGAAAAACATACCCAAATGGGTTGAAATTGCAATCTGTAGTACTTAGTGTCTGAATTTTTTTATAAATTACAAGTCCGAATTAGGTTTCTCCAACGATTGTTGTTTAATGGTGGGTTCTGGTATGTTTTATCTTTCAAAGTTAAAAAGATATCGGGTTTAGTTTAAATGGTTTTTGGTAACACATGGTGTTTCTTATGTCCAACGAACGAAACTGAACAGAAAATAAAATGGGTCATATTGGTCAAAACTTACTGTAAGGGTTAAAGCTACCTATATTGGTTCATAAAGTACAAACAAATAAGTTTACACTCCTCTTTTCGGCCCGACTCTCAGAATTGCAGAAACAAGTGATTATGGGGTTCAAAGAATTGGAGACAGAACTTTCTTATTCAGCATGAAGACACCAACCATAACCATCATTTGATTTCTCGCAACCAGGACCTTGAGTTTTGCATAGACGAGCTGATTCCATGTAGGGCAACTGTCAGCAGAATGTATGGTCAACACATGGTAAGAAATAGCTTATTTTCTTTTCTATAATGTAACGTATGCATAGTCATAGTTTTACAAATGATGATTATTAGATGGACTTCAACTATCTCTAACTGTCATATAGAGTAGCATGAGCATAGAGTTTATAAACAATGATATCAATTGTTTTATTTTTTTCTTTAATTGATTTATGTTTTATCCTATTAGTTGGTCTGTTGGATAACGGGTCAAAATAGAGAACTATTAATATTAATCCAAAAATGTCAGAAAATAGTCACAAATAGGCGACAGGGTCAAACTCAAACAATTACGGTTGGGTTAGAAGACTTTTTGTCCTTTTATCATATCGATAAACAATTGAATTCTTATCACTTTGTGTTCATTTATGTAGGTGGCTAATTCTGATGGCATTGATAACATGAGAAGTTTCTCATGGTTTTGAAAGCATATCAACTAATGCACTTGGTCACACGAGTTCTTCAAAATCTTCAAGGTATATATACTCTATTTGTGAAGTTAGATGTGTATGATGATGGTTACTTTGTATTTAGTTACATTACAGTAACAAAGATTGTTGTTTTTGTGTCATTGATGGCATTCTACAGGTAATTTTTTTTACTGTTTATGGGTTTAAAAAATTAGAGATGACAAAATTGGCGGTGGGTTGGGAAACAAGTAAAAATGGGTAATTTTCTAATGGGTGTACTAACTTTTGTTGTAAATAGATGTTGTGTTGAAAGTGATCTTAATAGCCGTATGCAAGCTCGCTGATGGAAGGTCGATGTTGAAGCTCAATGATGGAAGGTCGATGATGAAGCTTATGGATCTAAAACAACAGTTATACTCCAAATTTCTTCGATATGCAATAAGTCTACAAGTTATCTACTTATATGTATTTATAATTGCAAGTATCTAATTGCAGTTTGATCCATATGAATAACGATTTGGATTAAATCCGACCATTTAGTCCCATTTAAAGTCCGCACATAACCATCCTCCTCTCTGTCCATTCTAACCAAATGAACTTCGCCTGTAGCATCAATAAGCTTAAAAAAACCGTCTCCTCAAGCAAAGTAGATGGCAGAAGCTCGATTTGTAATTCCTGTCAAAAACCCAACAAACGGTAAGTATACTTGGTTTATAAAGTTTTGTGATTAAATTTTTTTAATATATATATAAATATGAACTCATACTACATCAGTCATAAATTATTATTATCCAAAATTAAAGATCACAATTAAAGAAAAAACAAAAATTAAACTATTTGTTTTTTAATAGATAATAATACCTTATTAAAACAATAAGAAAAAATCCCGTGCGTGCACGGGCATTATAACTAGTATTCTAATAAAAAAAAAATAGTTCTAGTTTGAATATTAATCATTGATGACCAAATCAACCACATATAAATTCAAACATACCAAAGTGTACGCAACATATCTTACGACCAAAGAAACCCTATATATACACCACAAACTTAACTTTTACTTGGTTTGCCTCACTATTTATTTTCTAAAGCACAAACTTATTTTCCCAAGATGACCACAAGACCTTCTAGTAATATATACTCAAATAGTAAACCACCTCAGCCATCACCAAGGACATGCTTATGTTCTCCAACCAATCATCCTGGTTCGTTCCGTTGCAGCCGCCATAGGAACGTCCAAAGAGTTCCTAGCCGAAGGGTGGCTAACCGTGGTTCATGGGAATTGGCAGTTGTTGCAAAAGCCAACTCAATGAAGACGTTTCTTCGAATCATGATAAATCCGTCTAGCCGTGACCTTCAAAGGAGGAGGAATTTTCAGCAGAAGCCTAGTAGGTTTTGCTTGTTGAATGGTAATCGAAGTAGACTTGCAGCAGTCTGCTGATCATGCATGAAACTCTGGTTGTATTTGGGAACTGATCGATCATTAAAAAAAGTTTTGGATTCGTTATTTGTGTAATTAAACTAGAGTATTGTATATAACTGTGAAATATGGTGATGTTAAGTTTTATGTAATGTGCATGAGCATGTGTAAAGATATTTGAAACAAAAGAACAAATTATATGCGTTTTTATGGGTACTGTTAAGTTTTATGTAATGTGCATGAGCATGTGTAAAGATATTTGAAACAAAAGAACAAATTATATGCGTTTTTAAGGGTAGTGAAAGATTAAGAAAAAAGATTATTACGAAGTATAATGTACTTTTTGCTCGAAGGTGAGTGTTCTATATTCACTAGTAGAAAAACCGGGCTTTTCCACTGTTTCTCATGGAAAAAAACCGTCCGTTTTTTTGTTGATTAGCGACAATTTACACATTAGTTTGTAAAAATCGTTTGTTTTCTTATTGATAAGCGACAATTTACACACTAGTTTGTTGACAAAATCTAGCCCGTGAATTAAATCAATATCGAAAAGACTATTAAGTAGACGCAGATGGACCGAGCCCGGCTTTAGGCCTTGGGTCCATTAGGGTTTTTATGGTTTATAGTAGGTTTTATATAAGTAATTGTATTATGAATACCATATCAATAATACATGCAATATCTCCTACGGGGTTTTCATTGTCTAATAAAGACAACGAACCGAACCGACTCATATAATATCACTTATGAACCGACTCATATAATATCACTTATCAACACGAGTACACCACATGCTAGATATGGTGACTGTTAAGGTATTAAAAGGATTTCTGGAAACTATAATGTGCTTTGTATCCAACATGATCGATCATTTATGAATCTGTTATAAAATGAAAGAGAGTTCCCAACAAATTCAAATTTAAAATCAAATGCATTGCCATTGCCACAAGCTCATAACTGCCTCTTCAAAACGTCACTAGGACAATTGCCCCAACGTTCATTGTATTAATATAAAAAGAATGGCAACAAACATTTCATTTAGTTTTTTATGAATGCTCACGTAATGACACTCATTATCTTGAGACTCTACTCTAACAAGTAACAACAACAATGTCATTTTCGTAATAGATTTATCATTTATCATTAATATAGTCTGACTTGCTCTAGGTTTTCCTAATAATAAAAGAAAATTTTGGTTTTACAAGTACAGAAAGAAGAAGAAGAGAAGGTGTTATTCCAGGCAAGTGGGATGACCAATGCTTGTGCTCAACGGCATAATAAAAGAGTCAACTAAAATCATCTTGGCCATTGAATTGAAATACTATTCTTTATTGACCCATTCTTATTCTTTATTCCAACTTTCTCTATTGGCGGTCCTTTTAAGGGACCTAGCTTCCATAACTTTTTGAGAACCGTTCTTTTTTAAGGGTCCTTAATTACTCGCTAAACCGTTGATGAAATTAATGTAAACACGTCGCATTAGGTTAGGCAAAAAGTGTTTAGAACAAACGTTTTGAAACTTCATACTACTTTCATTTCAAAAAGTTAATACTTTGAGAGTTCCATTTAGGCAAACTTTTATTTATAAACAAATACATAATATAATTTATATTCTGAATAACTAAGAGTGTGTTTGACACGGAGCACCTAAGAACAATGACCGTTGAGCGTTGTATCTTTAATGCTTGTTTGGCAAGCAGCAATTAGCTTTATTTATTTTTTCGGAATGCTTATTTTCCAACGCCTCCATAAAGTAGCATTTAGGAGTATTAAGTATTTGGGAGCCGTTTAACACATTATAATTACATCTACAGCTGCGTTATTATTAAAAAAAAACACACACAAAAAAATCAAAAAAATAAAAATAAAAATAAAAAAAATAAAAAAAAAATAGAAAAACCGACTGCTGATCACTTATAATCTTATTATTGCCAAATGCACCTTAAATTTATGTTTTCAGTCAGTAAGAAGATGGAGGAAACAAAATGGTAACTATAATTTAGGCTTTTCTAATTTGTGTCCTAGGGCACAAGTTAAGCACACAAAAGTACATTTGTCTGTTTGGTCCTTATTAGATTCAACCTGAATATTTGTATTAAATTTTCAACCCAAATATTTTCTATTTTCTATTTGTATTTTTTTCATATATATAATATCATTTTTTTCTAGATAATTCTTTATAGGAATAATTGAGTATGTTAAAAAGAAGTTTCTTTATTTTTGGTGGAATTTTCTTGCTTCTTTGTTGTTTTTAATGATGATATGTACTTTTGTGTACTTTTTGGTATGCTTAATTTGTGATCTTATGACACAAGTTAGAAAAACCTAGGGCACAAGCTAGAAAAACCATTTTAATTTAAGTTCTGAATTAGTACATTGAATTTATCTTTAAGATCTTATACTAAATTGAATATAACTTGACTTAAAAAGTTTAAGAAGCGTGAACGTAATAGCTCCTTACTAACTCGCTCTTTATTACAGTAACATAACATTTATGTGGTCTACATATATTGACATATGTTTTATCGAAACTGCAATATTAGACTTTTTCAAGTATGAAAAGTTATAAGTTATAACACTCCGTATCTCATAAAGTCGTAATCTCATGAAGAAACTAGATGCTTCGTGTTCAAAGAATTAAACATCTTGTCTAGAACACATCACCTGTGATAACTTGTATATTAAGGATCGACACTTGTACTGTAATCTAGAAAGTGCATGGACCGATCCTAAGAAACGACATTAAATAAAGTGGGCAAGAAAAAGAACCTGCCAAAAGGCCCATAAAAATAAAGTGGGCGAAAAAAGAATAATAAAAAAAATAAACTTTAAAATCAGAATAATAAAAAATAATTATAATCATACATTCGACTTGAATTAAATATATCTTTTTACATTTAGATGCATCTTAATTAATTTTAAAATTGATTTTGAAATGAAAATAATGCAAAATAATATTATCAACTAATTTAACCTGTAAAAGAAGAAAATAACATAAGATGCGCTTAACTTGATAAAATGAATCTAATATATGTATACTTATCTAATTTAGCTAAAAATATATTATGCTGCATCTAAAGATTAAGTCAATACATCCCTAAATATGTTGTTATACAAACTTCTATTTTATAACATAAAAAATCATAATTGAGCACAAGATTTTTCTAATCACAAGATTTCAAGAGATCATCCAAAATCATCTTTTTCACTATTTTAATATTTCAGAAAATATATGCTTCCTTGTTGAGCTACATTATCAACTTAAATACTTAATGCAATAATTAGTCACCAATAATTCCCATCAACTATTATTGTAAAATATGTTGCTTAGATTCCAAATTCTGTTGAACTTACATGGCCCCGTTTTGAAGAAAACATGCAACAATAATTATTTAAAATACAGTAATATTAAAGATACATGAACTTAATCACTCGAACAAAAGAAGTTATAACAACAAAAATTAAAAAAAAAAAAAAAAAAAAAAAAAAAAAAAAAAAAAAAAAAAAAAAAAACTAACTAACTATTTACATCTCAAATAGAAATGTCAATAAATTGTAAAAGTTGTACCTATTCTAAATAGCTTTTAGATCATCTTTATGAACAATGAAGACAATTGTTGTGCTATTACGACTACGTGATCGGATAAGCTCTAGTTTAATTCATCGTTATCTTATTATGTCAAAACATTTAGATTAGGTATCGATAATGATGAGATTAATGTTGCTTAAAGCAAAATATTGAGATAAACAACCAAAGAGACTATTGTATTATTTTAATAGCTTAGCACATGCACAACTCACATAAATATCTAATTTTCTTTCGAGACAAATGATAGTGGCAGTTGTTTTTTTTTTAGTATCGGAGTAAATTACAAAGTTGGTTGCTCAACTATTTCATTTTTTTCTAGTCTTATAACGATTGTTTTTAACATCTTGATTTTGCTTCATTGAGAATTTTTAAGAAGGTATTGCATAAAAGAAGTTTTGGGCTAACTAAAGTTACATTGTAAGAAACGAAAGTAGTAAAAAAAAAATTTGGGGTTGCACATATCACAAAAACGGCAATTTTAAAATCTTTTTGCACTTCGTGACCTAAAATCAGGTGTAGTCCGTGCCACACTAGGCATACATGTGAGTCCATCAATGTTCGTTGAGGATCTAAAAGTTTAACGCTCGTAAAAAAATCTCGTTAGTTGCAAAGAAATTTATCAGCTTTTCGGCTTTTCTTATCCAAACATCTTATAACATCCATAGTCCATTACATTTCTTTTATCGAATTAGTAAAAAAAAACACCTTAGCCCAAACAACCCTCTCATTTAACTTCTCCTCTACAATTACCATTTATTTAAAATTAAAACCTTAGAAACAAACTTTTCAACACAAATATTTAGAAACTCACATCCAAGCACTAAGCCAAACGCTCGCTTCTTCTACATCACCACCGTCACCACCGTACCACCCATCGCCGTCGCATTAAAGATCTCGTCATATTCATCTTTCTAAATATATACTCACTTATATATAACCCACTTATAAATAAGTGTTGAATCTTTGATATCCGCATATGAGCCGCAATATTCTTAACTGCTAAACGATCATCACAAGCACCGTTAGCTATCAACTAGAACTCGAAAATACTTGTTCCAACACTAATTAACAATTAATCATATAATTTTAATGACGTACAAGTAGGCTAGTACGTGTAAATGAACACCAAGAACTCTCCTTGGCAATATGTTTTGATGTGTCCCCACTCTCTTGAGACACAAAAACAACTAAATCAAAACCAAATTAATTACTGCAAATAAAGTGTAAATCGTTTTTATTGGACTCTTGGCACCTTATAAGTAGCTTACCTTAATATCCATTGTTATCTATCGACATGACACACAAATTAAAATATCTTTTAGGAGTAATGCATAAAGTGAAAAGTGGACGAAGTTAGGTTTACGGTTACCCCACCAAAAGAAATATCCCACTTCTAGGAGAACCTTAGAAATCCATGTCGACTAGAGCTGGCAATTTTGACACGAAACCTGTTAACACGACACGACACGACCTGTTCTTAACAGGTTTCGTGTCAGGTCTTAACAGGTTTCGTGTCTTAACAGGTCCGGACCTGTTAAGACACGATAAAGACCTGTTACTGTTACAATATTATTAAAGATGGATTGTGTGGGCTTATTAAAGATGGATATATGGTACTTGTGTGGGCTTATAAAGACCTGGTACTTGTGTGGGTTTACATATGGATATATGGTCACAAACACAACACAAACACATTAACAGTTTAACACAACCACACATCTTCTTCTTTTCTCTCAACCAAAAACCCTAGCATCGGACCCTTTTTCCGGCCGCCATCACCTCACCGCCGGTCACCACACCACACGACCACCACCATTCGATTCCCCATCACCTCCTCTTCTCGATCCACTACTACACGCGCCAATATTTCTTTCTTTTGACCTCGTTATATTTCTTTCTTTTTGTTGGGTTTTGATTAAAAACGTGATATAAATGTGGGTTTACATGTAAAACGAGGTTTTAAACAAGATTTGTTATCCGGGTTTCTATGTTTTTGTGGGTGTCGAGACTCAACCGAGATGTTCTTGAGGGTGTTAAGATTTTGACCTCGATGTGATGTTCTTGAGGGTGTTAGGATTAGTTTATTTGAGGGTGTTAGGATTAGTTTTATGTGATGTTCTTGAGGGTGCTAGCTCTAGTTACAGGTCCAAATCATGTGTATTCGTGTTCGTGTCGTGTAACCTGATAACTTATCGTGTCGTGTTCGTGTTCGAAAAAAGTGACACGATTTGTTATCGTGTCGTGTTTGTGTTTAGGTCTTATCGTGTTCGTGTCTTATCGTGTTCGTGTCTTATCGTGTCGTGTCAACACGATATGCCAGCTCTAATGTCGACTCAAACTGAGTCGATTCTATCATTCTTGGTGTCGATCATGACAAAGATCAGTTTAGTACGTCTCTCGTTTGGTCTAATCCATGGACGGAACTTATAAAGGACCGAGAGGTTGTAGCATTCCAAAATTTTAACTCTATATACATTTTACATTTTTTATATATATGGTTCTGGTAATTTTTAGTACAAAAAATTCAGTGTAGTTTATATTGCCCCCTAAAACAAAATCTTTTCAAGTTGGCCTTCCACTAACAGTATTCAAGTTCCGTATTCCTTACCAACATAACTAGATAACAAGGCAGTCCTTGAATAACTAGCCTATAGTTTAAGTTCATAATGTCACTTCTAAACCAGTACCCAACCATACACATTTGCAGAGATAATTAGTCTAGTAAATGTAAATTAACAAGGAACAAGATTAGACATTCATGACCAAGCAAGAGGGCCAAGTTGGACATCCACTTGTCTTAAAGGAGACACCTAAGCTAAATTGATTGGTCATTTCATTTCGAATGTTAATCCTATATACTCCGTAATATATATCACCTAAAATTAAAAAGTCGAAAAATACCACGATGAAAATTAAAATAATATCTGGATCTAAAATAAGCGAATTAGCGAAGGGACAAAGGCTGTGACAAATAATGAGTCACGTATTTGCATGTCTAAAATAAGACAATAAACAACTCCATGTTCTCGTTAACTTATAACTTATTTTAGCATGTTCTAAATTTAAATGAATGAGGACGGTCCATAATATAGATTTAAATAATTAACTAATCATGATTAATATATTTATTAGTAGTAGTTGTTTGGTTGGTTGGTTTTGTTATTATAATTTATAAAAAAGTTATGGTAGTTGCACTAGGTCATACTATTTTTATGCTTCGATTCAGTTTTAGTTTTCAATATTCTGTAACCAACATGATGATATTTCATGTATAATGGACATGTAAACTTTAGAGACAGTGTCACAAGACCGGGTTAAACGGTTATGATATGTTAAAACCGCATACACTCTTGTGCCACAAACTACCTATGAGTTCAAAAGTGAAAGTGAAATCATACTTCATGAAGACCTTGACATGTAACCAACATGCAACATGATTGCTTAGCAAAACCATGGGCTAAATGGTGAGTGCTATGACGGTTTCTACTATACACATCCTTCGCTTTTGTTAGAGTGCACGGTGACCTATGGCATGAGCCAAGTTATCATGCCAAAATGATGCCTATGGCGCTCGCCACCACTGCCCCATTATCACTCGTTACAGGAGCTAATGTGATTCGGAAAATGAACGTTATGTCTTTGTTTCTTTTAAGTGTAAAAGTGGAATGAGTTGTGTTTTTTGTTTGTGTGTTATAGAATGTTATTAGGGAGTGTTTATATTATTTTAAGAATATTGAAGGGTCAAAGTTGATGTAGTGATGCTTATAACTTGCGCCTATAACTCAATGCACCTACCACTCTTAGTGGTATACACTGATCTTAAATTTTAAACTAGTAAATTTAGAACACGCAGTTTTATAGATATATCATACAAATGTTTCCTCGGTTACGACTATCACATTTATTTAGACTTTTGTTAAATATAGTGGTGTAAGCATACACAATAGTTTATCCGCGACAAGCTCCCTCGTGTTCAGCATCGACCGAGTTCACCAACACATCACTCTTGTTGTGACTGGGCTAGTGGTCATGAGACTGAACGAAACACAAATAAGCTCTCTTGTTTTCATGTTTATGTCTAAATAGTATCAAATGATAAGCATAGATTATCGTTAAATAAAATTTATGAAAATGCAATGAAAAAATATTGTTATGTAGCATTAAGATATAAATGATTGCTATGCTTCAAAACTAAAACCGTACAAAAAATAATGTTACTTGTAAAATTACGATGGATTTGTTAATAAGATATAAATAATTCATATGTATGATGATAAGTTAAACTCAAAATATATCACTAAACTAACAACTTTATTTCTTTCTCAACCAATGATAAGCTATGTGATCAATGGAATGAAAACTAACATGTGGTATGATCAATGGAGCAGATTAGGGATCATTAAAGATATTGTTTCCACTAGAAGCATTCATAATGCAAGACTTTCTAAAAACATGATTGTCCATGAGGTAATTGCTAATAATCAATGGAGATGGCCTGGTGAGTGGCATGATCAGTACCTTATTCTAGCAAACCTTGAAGTCCCACAATTAGTACCTGAGGAAGACATCACTAAATGGAAGTGTAATGATGGCAATATTAGTGAATTCTCACCAAGAGTGGCCTGGGAGCATGTTAGTCATCAACAAAATAAAGTCAGTTGGTATAAGGTAGTATGGTTTTCTCAGTGCAATTCAAGAATGGCCTTTATATTATGGATGGCAATTAAAGAAAGACTGCAAACTCAAGATAGAGTTATGAAATGGAACAATGATCCTAACATGAAGTACCTTTTATGTAAAAGAGTAAATGATTCTCATAATCACTTATTCTTTGAGCGTGAATACTCTAGAGATTTATGGGAAAAGCTAAAAGCCAGAATGGAGATTGTGTGGATGTCAAATTCATTGTGTGATGTAATTGAGCAATATGCTAATGATCCTTGTAACAGCTCTATTGGAAGTGTTCTAAAGAGAATTGGACTGGCTACTTGTGTCTATCACTTATTGAATGAGAGAAATGCTAGGTTGTTCACTGGAACCAAGGTTTTCAAGATCGGGATCCTAATCAGGATCGTTTTCGGTTTTTCAAGATCGAGATCGTAAGATCGGATCGAAATCCTAAGATCCTACTATAATGTCATTTTCTTAATATTCTTTGTAATATTATTTAAATCCACAAATTATTATATATTATAAACACATAATTATATGAATATTTCATATAACTGTCCTAAAATATGAATACGGAATGTTTAAGAAGATTAACATGTTACTTTTTAAATTCTGTAAAACATAATCCATAACTTTGTAGTTTTTTAGCTTGCCGTTTGAAAAAAGTTAGATCGGATCGGATTAGATCTTAAGATCCTATGGTCAAGATCGGGATCCTATAAGATCTTAAGCTTGCTAAGATCCTACGTAGGATCCGGATTGTTTTTGCTTTGTAGTATCGTAAAATCGTAAGATCCTAAGATCAGGATCGGGATCATGACAACCATGACTAGAACTGAGATTGACAAGTCAAGCTTATGGAAGATTATTGAAGACAGCATTAAACTACAGTTGATGTGTTTAACTGTTAAAAAGACAGTCGATGTGTTGAGGATAGCTCAAAGATGGAATGTGGTAATGAATTTTGCAAAAAATATGCAACAGATCAATGCAACAGTTCCCTGAAAGGGGTGTTTGGGACAATGAAATGTAAATGTGAAAACTATAATTTCCTTGTCTATGGTGTACTGAGGGCCTTGTAACTTGTGTCTGTAGAAAGGATGAATGGATATCCAATGCATTCACATTAGGGGTGCTTGGAGTGGCAACTAATTGAGTGTATTGCTCTGTCCATTTCAGCTTAGTAAACGGGCACATAAAGTAGGTTTCTAGATTTTTAGTGGAGTGCCAACCTGATGATGTACATTCTCTGATTTTCATGGTGATGGAGTTATGGAGAGCAAAGAATGGGAAATGTAATCAAGGTGGGATGTGTCCTTGGGCAACTCTGTGTAGAATGAGTGATACCTGCAAAGGAAATGTAGCTCCCTGCATATGAGACCCAATGGAATAGGAGTTTTGATATCCTTGTTGGTGATGCTCTGAATAAGAGCCTCTAGTGTCATTTGTATGGGCTGCAAATGGGACTAGGCAGGGAGTTTGTTAAGTGGAAATGTAGTCAACAAAGGATATTTCTCCATGGTTGCCTAGATGTTAGCATGTAGTTGCTAAGTCTAGAAGAATAGTGTATTTTGAATCAGTTTTAGTTCCTTAATGTTAGCATAGAATGTCTTTGTCAAAGTTGTATCAGTCAAATGAGCATGTTCATTTAGACTACATTGAATAATCTATGTATATTGCTGATTCATAAATTAATAAAATTCACCATTTCAGGAAAAAAAAAAATGATAAGCTATGTGATTGCACTTAGTCGGTTTAGATGGCATCTCCATTGTGTGTGAACATTGGTATGACTGTTGTTTTAAAAAGTAGTTTTTTTGTTGAGCAAACAGGCTTACAGTTTGTGATGCAATATATATATATATATATATATATATATATATATATATATATATATATATATATATATATATATATATATATATATATATATATATATATATATATATATATATATATATATATATATATATATATACAAAACCAGTTTCCGAGGACTTAACCAGTTTCTGATCTAATCGGTTGATTAAACGAGTAAACTTGATTTTAAAAGTTGTAACATCGTCATGAAAGCTTACAGTTTGTGGTGCAGATTATTAAACGAAATTATAATTGTGTGTGTGGTGAATGTGTTACTATTTAGGGTTGAGTATCGATCTAAAATCGAACCGAATCGACTAAAATCCAATTGAAACCAAAAACTATTAGTGTGTAGAACTGAAACCGATCTAAAATATGATCGGTTGGGTCAAACCAAACCGAAACCGAAAACTGTTAGTACATAGAACCGAAACCCAGGGGCGGAGGCAACGGGGGGACTAGTGGGTGCTAGGCCTCCCCCAACTTACCCAATAAATCTACTATAATATAGCCCAAAAGCCAAATATTTTAAGCTTAGGAACAATCGGCCCCTACCAATATTACCGATTCAATATTGTGTTTCTTGGATAAAAGAATTATAACTGCTGAAACTCAAGAGTCAATAGAAAGATGAGTGTAACAAGTAATTGTTTTTTTCTGATAAGGTATTGAATGATTTAATTGATTTGTTTTTTCATTAATGATCACAATTACTTATTCGGTTCTTTGAATCTCTTTGTCTTTGATTCTTTGAATATTGAATTGTTATTTAATCGATAGTTTTTGTTCTTTCATTAATGAACACTTCATTCACCTAATAACTATAAAAGTGTTAATTGCTTGTAGCCTTGTATAATTATCTATTTATCACTTGTTGTATGCTTAATTACGTATTTACCTTTAAGAATTATTAATGATCATATTAAGTATTAACTCATCAGCTAAATAAAACAGAGCCAACTATTGGCAGGTTAGTTCATGAGACAAAGGATTTGAAGATTGTGATACGACGTTGAGGAAAACTTATTCAGCTACAAACTTTATTTGGTCAAATGCTCCTGTTGATGTTCTAAGTACTGTTACATCCATAACCTTCACAAATGAAACTTGTTTAGCAATAAAGAATCATAAATTAACAACCGAAGAGGTATTGTATTTCTTTTAGTAGTAGTATGGAGGCCAAATGCTAATCACTAAATTGCTAACGGTCATTGAAATTCTTACCAAGATTGATTAAAGCTTTGTATTAGTGTAAAACACGTATTTCTTAAATTTATTAGATATTTGGCTCTTTGTTTACTTTTCTAGATTTTTATGTTTTGATATATTGGTTAGAATTATATCGTTATTATTTTGAAATTTTATATCAGCCCCTTAATTTAAAATTCTGGCTCCACCGAATATAATGTGTTTAATTCGATTTAGCTCAATTTTTTAATTCGGTTCGATTTTAAGTCCAATATGCTCATTTATTTACACGGCTAAGTAACACCAATAAAGTGAAGTCGATCTCGTTGCACTGTGTAACACAATATATGTCGATACCTCCAACAATATGTCAATATTAAAACAATTCTCATTTAATAATAATATCACTTCGCATTCCGTGCTCAATACGTGGGCATCAAAACGGGCCTAGTCACCAATTTTTCAAAGCATCAATCATGTACGTGTCACCCCACCATTACCACCCTGAAACCCATACCCGTTTCCAAACGGCTCACTTTATTGTCCTTTTCCGCCCACCGAATTCTAAATTCCATTAACCTAACCAACTTAAAACAGAAACTAATTTTCATTTCATTTAATAAAAATAAAAATAAAAAAATAATAGTAAACCCAATTTTCCTCCCCCTATAAATACGTTACATGACTAAAGCTATGTTTGCCAATTTACACAACCAAACAACTTTCTCTCATATTAATCTCAAATATTAGACTTTCATTTCAATTCAATTCAATGGCTTACACTACTAGAAGAAACAATAACGGACCGGTCCTCCGGTCCGGCTCACCAGCATCCGGTCGATCCTCTTTCGCGTCAGTGACATCAGCCACTTCATCAAACACCTTCTTCCACACCAGATCCGTTACACCTATGACGTCATCTTCCTCACCATCATCTTCAGTAAGATTCTCATTCGATAACAACAGGTCCATTTCCCCAAGCAGATCTATCTCTTCCGTACCAGTCGCCAAACAGCTGGAAACACCTAAAAGAACATGTATGTGTTCGCCTACTTCGCATCCTGGCTCATTCAGATGCAGCTTACACAAGAAGCAACTTAACAGACACAGTAACAATACTACCAACACCCAAACGGCGTCGTATCCGTCGAGCCGGTTAAACGCGCGACGCTCCGCGATGACTAACTCCTTGGTGCGGATTGGTACAGTTGAAGGTGGGGATCTGGTGAAGCGAGCTTTAGCGGCTTTGATTAGGCCGTCGTCGCATCAGCAGAGACGGAGAGGCTCGTTTCAAGCGAGGCCTAGCCGGTTATCTGTCATGTCAAAAGCCGAAGATTAATTTTGCTTAGATGTTGAGTACTTGTTTATTCGTTTATTAGTTCGATCAACAGGTTGCCAGAAATCGAAGAGTTCTGGATGATGATGATAAACAGATTATTTTGAAGAGTTTTATATGACCTGTTTTTTATCTGTGTAAATATATAGATGTTGATATATAATATCAAGCACTTCTTAATTTCGGTTTTTTTTTTTCTTAAATTTTTTTTGAACGGCAATTTTTTCACGCCCTATACCGTCTCGTATACTGTTATACTGAACAAACAATTCATTAACAAATTTTGGTCATTCCGTCCTATACAAGTCCGTCAAGTCTGTGTCAAATGTTATGTGTTTTCCGTTAACGTTGTTCGTGTCGTATACCGTCGTAATTCGTTCGCCGTTGCGTCGTATGTTAGGGTTTCTATTTTATTTATTTATTTTTATAACTGTTATTATTATTTATTTTTTCTTTTTTTGACTTAGTAAGGCTGTATTATTGATATTTTGTTTTATTTGATTTGCAGGTACGTTATTATGGAAAGACAGGCTGGAAAATGAATGAATACGGCGTTTATTGGTGTGCGGTTTATGACTTTGATTTTTGGACCATCTTTGACTTGGTTTTATGCCTTTGCTATATTGGAGGAATTATTTATGGACTTAATTATTGGATGCGAAATGTACAAACTGCGAAGCACCTTTACAAACCCGCAGCGCCTACGAAACTCCTCTATGAAAGGGTCTGTATAAACTCCCCTAAAAGAATTACTGTAATTGGGAGTTTTTGGAGGTTGGATAGGCTGTTAATGAAAAGATAAATCGTGTAATATCATGATTAATGTCAGGAGGACAGCATTTGAACATTTCTTCAGTTTATGCTACATACTCTCGAAACATTGGACTACCATCGTCCATCGGTTTGGCTATTAACGAAAAGTAAATCGAGAAATACCATGACTAACTTCGGGATGAGGACTATTAACGAAAACTAAATCGTGTAATACCATGATTAACTTCGGGAGGAGGACGGCGTTTGAACATATGACTTAAGTTTATGCCATATACTCTTGAAACATTGGACCACCATCGAGGAAACATTGAAACCTTCGAAATAATAAGACTATAATATTGTGAAGGGAATCAAATCTTGAGATGGTATTGGTGAACAACTTTTGGAGTGATTTTTGGTGAGTGTGGGTGTGTACTAATTAAAGGAACTCAGTTTGGTGAGTGGTAGCTAGCTGTTTTGAAGAAGAATAAGAATCATCGAATTTTAGTGTGGGGTGACAAAATATCTATCATGGAATCTGATTTGAGTCATGGAAGGGTGATGAGTTTGTGGCTTGCATTATGTGTGCTCTAAGCAGACTTTGTGAAGAAATTACTTGAATCGAATAAGCAAACGAACATGTTGATTGAAGAATTTAACATGACCTAACGTGGAGTATTTGATTACACAGATACAAGGATTTAGCATGTTTCTATTTGGGATGATCAACTCTCACCGCACAAATAAACTTGCCGTAGGTCTTTTTGAAAGCAGTCTCCCTGCTCTCGGGTTTATCTATGGAGTAGGGGTAGGATTTATCTACATTATGCCTTCTCAGTACCCCGTTCTGACGAGATTCAATATTGTTGTTGTGTTGACTTGGTCTACATGGTATACTGGTATATATGATATTAGTCCGTCTTTCAATCACGACAGAGATTCGCTCAAATAATGAAGGAAACCATAATAGAATTTTACTTCGGGTTATGATTTCCAATTATGGATCTAGTATTAAACCATATGAATCCCTGTCGAGTTATACTATTAGAATTACCAGAGTGAGCTTTTGGTAATGTAGAATTACCAGAGTTATACTATTAGAATTACCCTTGTATGGTGTTGCTGTAGGTTGACACAACTATTATGGTGTATGTCTTGTTTTGACTTAACTTGTTATGTTCGATGTAACTTGTATGTTCGATGTAACTTGTTGTTTCAAATTTCCTCATTTGTGAGGCGTGAAATGAAATCTCTGTTAAAAAAAAAAAAAAAAAAAAAAAAAAAAAAAAAAAAAAAAAAAAAAAAAAACTATTAGAAAAACTGTACCCTTTATCTAAAATTTAGTTCTCACTCAAATCCACATCGACGCACATTGTAGTACTCGTTTCACTCAATCAGAGTCTTCACTCACAATTTACTATACCTCTATCTTTTAATTATATGCACAACTGACGTAATCGCAAAAACATAACTTTCACGACATCATCAACTCAAACGTTTTGGCCCTCTCGGCTCGTCGATCCTAAATGTGCTTGAGAAGGACCGTTTAAGTTAGCTAAGCTAACCATTTTAATTGGTACATTGAATGAATAAGCACTTCTTTATTTAAGTAGATAAATGATTGTTTACCTAAGAATATAGTATATCTTATTACTACTATGCATACAAAAAGCTTAAATACAATTTGGCGGGACCTTTAATAAAAAAGAATCTCGATTAGCTAGGCGTCCACAGTTAAAAATACAAAAACAATGGTAATGGTACACAATTATATGACACCAAAAAATGGTTTAATAAACAAATCTAGAGGATTAAACAAGTGCTAAAATAAACCTGCCTAAGATCTGGTAGACAACAATCTAGTGATATTCATATGTGCACGAGAATTTCACTACTTTTAATTAGGGAATCTCACACCTATACTAAATTTTATATGAAAATATACTTCTAGCTTTCGAAACCGAAATCTCACCTATACTTGCATTGGGTAACACTAATTTACAAGTTTATAAAAGATAGACACATTGACAGTTTGACACACAAATTGTGACTATCACTTAAAAACAGGCAAATATATTTTATTTTAGAGCACGCAGGTTGCTACTTTAAAGCAAATTTTTGGATCTATAGTTGAGATCGTTTTGAAATATTGAAATTGCCAATAAAATGATCATTTTCTAAGGAGCATGATCACGCATTGTTTTTAAATGAACTTGTTGGGTGTGCAAACTCAACCTCATATCGATAGAAGTATAGAACTATAATCTCAAAGTTAACATATAAATTTGGTTTTTTTAAGTAGTAACTTCAGTTGTGCTTATATGTTGGACTTGGTGAGATGTTGGGCCATAAAAATTTTAATAAGCGGTATCATAGCTACAGTTGGGCCAAGTGGTGACGCGGATGGTGTTTCATCGGTTAGAATTTGGTTCAACAGTATTAGTAGATCTCGGTAAACCTTGTATCGAAAGGAAGCCGGTAAAAGATGGTGTGTTCCAATAATAAAGGTCGACGGTATGAAAAAATGATCGTGGCTATAGTTGAAGGAGAGGCCCATGTTGGTTTGGGTTTAAGGGGAGAATTGTTGGTGTGCAAACCCAATCCCATATCCTCAGAATTATAATCTCAATATTAACATATAAATTTGGTGAACTACTCCTTTTATCATCAATCTATTTTAGAATGGAATCTCAATTGGGCTTATACGTCGGATCTGATGAGATGCTGACTCGTAGTAATCCTGACAAGATTGTATAGATTGATTAGTGTTTTTCGACTATTATCATTTTTATAATAATGTTTTACTATCAAATGACATAGATCTTTAGCTTTAATCACGCTCCTTTATTGTTCAATGATTGTGTAAACACTAAGGTAGAATTAGAAGAATTTTAATCTCACTCCAGTAAAGAGCAACAATAAGATTAAGGATGGTGGGTGGATTAGCTTTTAGAAAGAAAGAAAAAGCAATGCTAACTGATACTTTTAACAACTATTTCAAGACATTGTCGAACAATACCATATTTAGTACCATTTCTAGAGCCCAAACCACATCTATAACTGTATTTACTCGCATTTATCGGCGATGATGCTACCATTTACCAAAACACGTTGTCTACTTGTCGTTCAAGTACAAAAGTATCAGTAACGGGCAGTAGTAAATACGAAAACATCAACACAAGCATGTAAATCGACTCGATTTAGCTTATCTAGTCACCTACATATGACTGAAGACGTATTAAATTTCGACGTCTCTCTTTCACCAATGTGCTATCTAGTCACTTTAAATCCATGTTCTTTGGTTATATTAGGTGGGTTAAAATGGTGAAAACCATAAATGAGAAGTGAAGTCTACTCATCCCAAATATTTACATAAAATGAAAAACTTAATTTTTATGGATATATACTAAGTTATAAACAGCCAAATGTGGTACAAAAATGACATATGATCAACCGTGAACGTATTTGTTTGCTGAGAAAAAGTTCATACAGGAATGGTCTCCATCACTATCTCATAGTATGGAGCCACATTCAAGTTTAAGATAAGATTTTGAGAGTTGTGGGGTGACATCTATATATCACTTTTAGTTAAGCGTGCCTAGTGGAGAGTAGTACCGGTTTGGGTGACCAAACCGGGAAGTCCTTCCTTGTGGACCACTGCCCTGTCGGTACGATTTCAAAGTCCTTCAATGAAGGTTTCAACCCACAAGGGTTCGAATCTGGAGAAGGCAGGGTTTACTTCAATTTAAGTGTCGTGCCTTCGGGCGGCTTAAGTTGAAGGTTTTCCCCCCATCGGGTTTCAAATTGGACTTGGATTTCCCCAATGAAAGTCAATTTTCAAAAAAAAAAAAAAATCTATATATCACTTTTTATCCTTTCTTTCCCATCATAATAATTGTCTTTTGTCAAAATATCCTCATTAGTAGGTACTGCTAACAATCATTAATGTCGAAATATTAAGGATAAAGGCAACATAGTCAATAAGGATAGGCAGTTTTGAGACAATTGTGATAAGGTTTGCAAAGCTAGTTGATAAAAATTCAATGTACATTGGCTTGAAAATTAGTAACTTCCTCTACTACTAGTCTACTGTACTATGTGATCCTTAGGCTACCCGTAATGCAGTCCGTCTTAGGTTACCCGTAATGCAATCCACTTCATGACAGAGGACACCACTGCCACATCAGTTTTTCCTTTTTGCAAGTTGCAACAACTGACCAATTTAATGAGGAAATCGAAGACATCATCAAAATATAACCCACAAAAATTAATTAAATAATACACCCACACACAAATATCTCACACAAATCAGCCGAAATTACGACCGACTTCTTCATTTTTCTTGCATAGGACGCGTCTTGTGATGTCCTCGTAAGTCGTAATAGGTGGGATGCGTTTAAGTTGGTGTCAACCGGAAGTAACGACTGACGTATAACGGCCCGCCTTAAGTATAAGATATTGTCGCCTCATTTGAGACAACTAAAAACTTTGAGACTTAAGAAACTTAAATTCACAAATTCTAACTGAAAATGCTATAAATAGATTACATGTTATAGATGATTTCAAACTTATAAGTTGTTTCAACAAAGCAGCTAGTTATGAATTTTGCAGCAAATCAAATATAAAAATGCACATGGAAACAAACTTTAGATGTGGTCGCCGGTTAATCCATATTAAAATGTACATGCATTTTAGCTATGTAATACTATTGTTAAAAGGAAATTTCAATATGTTGGCAATGTACAGTTGTACATAAAAAACAATGGGCAGATATGAAAACTAGGAAGGCATAGAAGTGTCATGCATAGTTGGCAGGTGGGCTTGATGATACAAGTGGGTTAAGTAAGGACAACCCACATGATGTTGAGATGATATGATGTGCTTACCAACATACATTTACCCGTGGGACCTCGTTGAATTCGATGGGCATGTGATGGTACCCCAATCAAGCAGCTTTGTGTCCATGGTTTTACAATGAATTTTGGATAAGTTTATTTTCCAATTTTCTTGCCTTAATGAGAGTTGTTGTCGACATACGTAAATCATAATTGGCCTGAGAGATTATGAAAACTTAAGATTATTTTTTTTTTTGAAAAATAAGTTTTGATCAAAAAATAATATTTATTTGATAAACTAAGATTGTGAAATATTTAAAAAAAAAATAAAAAATTCTCAAAACCAGCTTTTAAAATATTATAAATATTATTTTTCACAAATTAACTAATTTTTATCTTGTTCAGCAACAACACTAGTACCACTTAAAGAAAATTACAATTTTAATTATTTTCAGCACCAGCAACATCTATTTTTACCAAACATGCTCGTAGTATGATAACAAAAAAAAAACGTACCTGAATGAGACCCGATCCCGAAATCCGACTTAATTGAGGGATCCTCAACCAGTGATAAATAGATAATTATACAAGGCTACAAGCAATTAACACTTTTATAGTTATTAGGTGAATGAAGTGTTCATTAATGAAAGAACAAAAACTATCGATTAAATAACAATTCAATATTCAAAGAATCAAAGACAAAGAGATTCAAAGAACCGAATAAGTCATTGTAATCATTAATGAAAAAAAAAACAAATCAATTAAATCATTCAATACCTTATCAGAAAAAACAATTACTTGTTACACTCATCTTTCTATTGACTCTTGAGTTTCAGCAGTTACAATTCTTTTATCCAAGAAACACAATATTGAATCGGTAATATTGGTAGGGGCCGATTGTTCCTAAGCTTAAAATATTTGGCTTTTGGGTTATATTATAGTAAATTTATTGGGTAAGTTGGGGGAGGCCTAGCACCCACTAGTCCCCCCGTTGCCTCCGCCCCTGGGTTTCGGTTCTATGTACTAACAGTTTTCGGTTTCTGTTTGGTTTGACCCAACCGATCATATTTTAGATCGGTTTCAGTTCTATACACTAATAGTTTTTGGTTTCAATTGGATTTTAGTCGATTCGGTTCGATTTTAGATCGATACTCAACCCTAAATAATAACACATTCACCACACACAAAATTATAATTTCGTTGAATAATCTGCACCACAAACTGTAAGCTTTCAGCCTTTCATGACGATGTTACAACTTTTAAAATCAAGTTTACTCGTTTAATCAGCCGATTAGATCAGAACCGGTTAAGTCATCGGAAACTGGTTTTGTATATATATATATATATATATATATATATATATATATATATATATATATATATATATATATATATATATATATATATATATATATATATATATTTGCATCACAAACTGTAAGCCTGTTTGCTCAACAAAAAAAAACTACTTTTTAAAACAACAGTCATACCAATGTTCACACACAATGGAGATGCCATCTAAACCGACCAAGTGCAATTATTAATTTATGAATCAGAAATATACATAGATTATTCAATGTAGTCTAAATGAGCATGCTCGTTTGACTGATACAACTTTGACAAAGACATTCTATGCTAACATTTAGGAACTAAAACTGATTCAAAATCCACCATTCTTCTAGACTTAGCAACTACATGCTAACATCTAGGCAACCATGGAGAAATATCCTATGTTGACTACATTTCCACTTAACAAACTCCCTGCCTAGTCCCATTTGCAGCCCATACAAATGACACTAGAGGCTCTTATTCAGAGCATCACCAACAAGGAGATCAAAACTCCTATTCCATTGGGTCTCATATGCAGGGAGCTACATTTCCTTTGCAGGTATCACTCATTCTACACAGAGTTGCCCAAGGACACATCCCACCTTGATTACATTTCCCATTCTTTGCTCTCCATAACTCCATCACCATGAAAATCAGATAATGTACATCATCAGGTTGGCATTCCACTAAAAATCTAGAAACCTACTTTATGTGCCTGTTTACTAAGCTGAAATGGACAGAGCAATACACTCAATTAGTTGCCACTCCAAGCACCCCTAATGTGAATGCATTGGATATCCATCCATCCTTTCTACAGACACAAGTTACAAGGCCCTCAATACACCATAGACAAGGAAATTATAGTTTTCACAGTTACATTTCCTTGTCCCAAACACCCCTTTCAGGGAACTGTTGCATTGATCTGCTGCATATTTTTTGCAAAATTCATTACCACATTCCATCTTTGAGCTATCCTCAACACATCGACTGTCTTTTTAACAGATAAACACATCAACTGTAGTTTAATGCTGTCTTCAATAATCTTCCATAAGCTTGACTTGTCAATCTCAGTTCTAGTCATGGTTGTCATGAGGATTTCGATCCGATCTTACGATCTCGATCGTGAAAAACCAAAAACGATCCTGATTAGGATCCCGATCTTGAAAACTTTAGTTCCAGTGAACAACCTAGCATTTCTCTCATTCAATAAGTGATAGACACAAGTAGCCAGTCCAATTCTCTTTAGAACACTTCCAATAGAGCTGTTACAAGGATCATTAGCATATTGCTCAATTACATCACACAATGAATTTGACATCCACACAATCTCCATTCTGGCTTTTAGCTTTTCCCATAAATCTCTGGAGTATTCACACTCAAAGAATAAGTAATTATGAGAATCATTTACTCTTTTACATAAAAGGTACTTCATGTTAGGATCATTGTTCCATTTCATAACTCTATCTTGAGTTTGCAGTCTTTCTTTAATTGCCATCCATAATATAAAGGCCATTCACTGAGAAAACCATACTACCTTATACCAACTGACTTTATCTTGTTAATGACTAATATGCTCCCAGGCCACTCTTGGTGAGAATTCACTAATATTGCCATCATTACACTTCCATTTAGTGATGTCTTCCTCAGGTACTAATTGTGGGACTTCAAGGTTTGCTAGAATAGGGTATTGATCATGCCACTCACCAAGCCATCTCCATTGATTATTAGCAATTACCTCATGGACAATCATGTTTTCAGAAAGTCTTGCATTATGAATGCTTATAGTGGAAACAATATCTTTAATGATCCCTAATCTGCTCCATTGATCATACCACATGTTAGTTTTCATTCCATTGATCACAGAGCTTATCATGGTTTGAGAAAGAAATAAAGTTGTCAGTATAGTGATATATTTTGAGTTTAAATTTTCATCATACATATGAATTATTTATATCTTATTAACAAATCCATCGTAATTTTACAAGTAACATTATTTTTTGTACGATTTTAGTTTTGAAGCATAGCAATTATTTATATCTTAATGCTACATAACAATATTTTTTCATTGCATTTTCATAAATTTTATTTCACGATAATCTATGCTTATCATTTGATACTATTTAGACATAAATATGAAAACAAGAGAGCTTATTTGTGTTTCGTTCAGTCTCATGACCACTAGCTCGGCCACAGCAAGAGTGATGTGTTGGTGAACCCGGTCGATGCTGAACATGAGGGAGCTTGTCGCGGATAAACTATTGTGTATGCTTACACCACTATATTTAACAAAAGTCTAAATAAATGTGATAGTCGTAACCGAGGAAACATTTGTATGATATATCTATAAAATTGCGTGTTCTAAATTTATCAGTTTAAAATTTAAGATCGGTGTATACCACTAAGAGTGGTAGGTGCATTGAGTTATAGACGCAAGTTATAAGCATCACTACATCAACTTTGACCCTTCAATATTTTTAAAATAATATAAACACTCCCTAATAAAATTTCTATAACACACAACCAAAAAACACGACTCAGTCCACTTTTACACTTAAAAGAAACAAAGACACAGGGGCGGATGTACATGTAGTTCAGGGGTAGCGGTCGCTACCCCTGAACTTTTACCCGGTAGTGGAATTTTTGGCGATTTTTGGCGATTTTTGGCCATTTTTTTGCGATTTCGCGACCCCTGAAACAAATTTTCGCTACCCCTAAACAAATTTTCATATTTCGCTACCCCTAAACTTGGCTCCTAGTTCCGCCCCTGCAAAGACATAACGTTTATTTTCCGAATCACATTAGCGCCTGTAACGAGTGATAATGGGGCAGTGGTGGCGAGCGCTATAGGCATCATTTTGGCATGATAACTTGGCTCATGCCATAGGTCACCGTGCACTCTAACAAAAGCGAAGGATGTGTATAGTAGAAACCGTCATAGCACTCACCATTTAGCCCATGGTTTTGCTAAGCAATCATGTTGCATGTTGGTTACATGTCAAGGTCTTCATGAAGTATGATTTCACTTTCACTTTTGAACTCATAGGTAGTTTGTGGCACAAGAGTGTATGCGGTTTTAACATATCATAACCGTTTAACCCGGTCCTGTGACACTGTCTCTAAAGTTTACATGTCCATTATATACGGAATCATCATGCAGACAGTGAATTTTATGAAACTTCTTTTTTTCTTTATAGATAGTAAGTTTTCACCATCATTTATGTAAAGTTCTTTATGTCATATATATGGTTCAATTATTCTAAAAGAAAAATAATTGGTTACTGAATATTGAAAACTAAAACTGAATCGAAGCATAAAAATATTATGACCTAGTGCAACTACCATAACTTTTTTTATAACAAAACCAACCAACCAAACAACTAATAAATACATGAATCATTATTAGTTAATTATTAAAATCTATATTATGGACCGTCCTCATTCATTTAAAATTAGAACATGCTAAAATAAGTTACAAGTTAACGAGAACACGGAGTTGTTTATTGTCTTATTTTAGACATGCAAATACGTGACCCATTTTATTTGTCACAGCCTCTGTCCCTTCGCTTATTTTAGATTCAGATATTCTTTTAATTTTCATCGTGGTGATTTTTCGACTTTTTAATTTTAGGTGATATATATGGATCAGCATTCGAAACAAAAACGACCCGCCAATCTATATAGCTTAGCTGTCTCCTAGAAAACAAGTGGATGTCCAACTTGGCCCTCTAGCTTGTTTGTGAAGTAATCATGAAAGTTTAATCTTGCTTCTTGTTAACTTACATTTACTAATTAATTAACTCTTCAAATGTTTATGGTAAACAAAACTTTAATGAAGTTATATTCAGCAAAATCTTAAAAGTGCGCCACTTTTCTCCTATAAAACCCAATATAATACGAGTAAGTTATATCTCATAATTTTAACAACTAATCATATAGTACATACATTTTCACATATGTATTAACTCTATTTGTTTAAAATCATGCAACTTATTGCAACATAACAATAATTGCTAATGAAAGAAATACGAAGAATGGGAAGTGCTATGTTTTCTTCCAACATATTTTGACCGGGGATGGGGATACGGATCGGGAATCCTCAGATTATGTAAGCAGGTATGGAGATAACATCAATCCCCGAACCCCAACCCGTCCCCGATCTTTTTAATGTATAAATACGTGAAAATTATATGTATATGCATATAATATTTACTTTTGTATGTATATTTCAACAACCTTAAAATGTATAAACAATTAAAAACAAATTATTATGTATTACTTAATCATTTTTTTGTTCGAATACTCACATACAATGCACGTTTATATTATATGTGTTGTTCAATATTTTACGTTACTTTAAAGTTGGATTAACATTGCTACTAATTTAAGTATGAGCGATATTCGTTTCTTGAGACACTTTATGGTCAAATTCTTTATATTTTTCGATGAGTTAGTGTATTCTTTATATTTTAAAAACGTATAATCCCTGAATCCCGGCGTGGATCCCCGATCCTTGATGGGAATTGGGATGTAAAACTATTCCCCGATGGGGATTGTTAATGCAAAAAGTGTGGTGGGTTAGAATTGGGCTCAGTAATGCTCTGGGCTACCATTGGCGGACACCTCGTATGGTGAATTCTGCACTAGTTCAAGTAATTGTTTAATCCCTGCACAAATGAGAGTAAACCGTTAGCCTTATCGTGGGGACGGACCCTACGATTAAGCTCTGGCGTGAGAGTAAGTACTCATGTTGTCAGAGAAATATGTATGTATTGGGTTGAGTGAGAAAGTCATACCTCAAAAGTGCGAATCTAGATTTCCTTTTATAGGCGGTGGGAATAACAGAGTTTCCTAATATTTCGCATATCGTCATAGTGGCCGAAGTGGGACTGTTGGTCCCGTTTACTTGGTTAATAGTTAACTAAAGAGTTAATCTAACCAAGTTCCATGACTTTTTAACACAGATATAAAAGATTAACAACAAAGATAAACGTAAAGAAAAGAGACACAATATTTTTCAACGTTTAATTCTTATTAGAAGTTAATCAAAGAATTATACCCCAAGTGTTTGCGGAATAACATTTGGGATTGAAACGACAAGTATGGTATTGACTCCTCTCTAAACTCAAACAATGTTTGAGTGACAACTAAAGGTCTCATTGAGCAATCTTAGGGATTATGTTGTTCTTTGGAGGAGTAAAAGTGGTTTGTGAATGCTAAGCATTAATTGCACAAACTTGTCAACTTTTACTCCTCACTTATGCTACCTATTTATACACAAGTAAATTACAATGTTACTGATAAAGACAAATTGATGACCTATCTAGTAGAGACAAAATACTTACATATTTTGTCTCTGTTACAATAAACTATATTAGGTAAAGGCCAATGTGCCTTTCTGATGCACAGTGATGACACTATCCTGACATAGTGTCATTCAGGGAAAGTTTGACTTCAGGTTGATAGGGACACTTGTTAATACGTTGAAACTTTCCCGCTTTGTCCCACCCATTCTTCAGTCTTCAGATCTTCAGTATTTCAATAGTTGTTGAGGAGTCTTGGGGGTTCAGTGAGTTATTGTCATCCTCACTGAACCCATCACCTTCTTCTTGGCTTAGATGCCACTCGCTGAGTTCCGCCTCACTGAATGGTGAACCTTTCTTCATAGGCTCGTTTTAAGCATCCTGAAGATGACTCACTGAATTACTGTTCACTCAACATAAAAGACCTTACAAGCAGTTGGTGTATCCAGATCAAACCTTCTACCAACAGCATTAAACGGCGCTCCCTGAGCAAGACGGAACACAGCAGCGGCTACGGCAGTAGTAGGTGGGACCGACAAAGATTGTAAGCAAGAATTATTTAAAAGTGACACCTACAGAATTTAAAGAGAAACTCTTAAGGGGTTGTTTGTTAATCTTAGGGCTTATTAGCATATATTAATATTGTCTATAGCTTGTAAAAGCATTTGGGTAAGTTTATGAGCTTATATGAGGGAGTTTTGATAAGCTCAAAATTTTGTGGCTTATTTCAGGGAGGGATTGGCTTATGTAAGGGGTGTTGTAGCAAAAGACAATACCCTCATATAACAATTACAAGTTTAGATCTTCATGTACATTTGATCATATTACTTCATTAGCTATAACAAGGGTATGTTTGGAAGATCTACCAACAGTTAGCAAGCCGCAGTTGTTTGTTTTATAAAATTGTTTGGCAACGTAGTTATGTTTGTGATTAAAGAGTGTAAAATGATGTCTAAAACACGATATCGATATTTGAATTTAAACAATATCAACCTAAACACCATGTTAGTAAAAAAAAAAAAGTCAAATCATTTGTCTAACAAAAATCTATACAAAATATTAATCGATATTACAAAATGAAAAGTTTATGTAAAACACGCACATGCATGTGTATTATAACTATATAAGTATAAAAGATTTTACATAATATAACAACTCTCTATATGTACCGGTACATGCTTTACTATGCCAAAATATACATTTATAAGATAGAAATTAAAAATTTTAACTAGTTATATTAAACTCAGATAATATACAATTCATATGGACAAATAATTAAATTTTAGTTGTATTGTGACTTATCTCAAAATACATTAAATAAGATTTATGCCAAAAACCCGTGGATGCACGGGCCCCCCAATAATTAAAGATGTGTATATTTGTTGATGGGTCTTATAAGGTTTAGCACGTTAGCACGATAACAAACTAACTAAAACCCTAACCCACACCTATTAGGCTATAGGGTCTATTGGGTTGACCCGATAAACTTGATAAGGTGTATTGGACCCGAATCAACCCGACCCTATAAGGCTTTATCGGGTTGGGATCGGGTTCAGGTCATGTTAGGTCGGATTGACCCGCGGGGTAACTAGTATTGACATAAAAGAAATAACTGGAGCGTCAGAATTCTAAAGAAAAATCATTATTGATAAACCAAAACCATACATATACATATTCACAAAACTGGTACTTATTTGCTCATCCCACAGATTTACGAGAAAAATCATGACAAAGCGCTCAGAAAAGGCCGCATATGATTTCGAGTTTTAAGTAACAGCTCAAGTTTGAGTTTGAGTTTACGGAAAATTCCGTACACTGTCTACCAAGTTATCAATGAGGTTAATATTACAGCAAAAATTGGTATTGATTTCATCACATTGCCCTCAACACAAAGCATAAAAGATGCACTTAAAATCTGATGCTACGGCTAGTATTAGTATTGATTCCATGACCTTCCCCACCGTACGTACCATTCGGCAACCTATGTTCGCGTACCTGTCCTTTCCTAGCAACTTCTTTCTTCTTGTGTTTCAACTGCACATATTGCAGAGTGAAAAGACGATAAAAACCAACGGAGCACATATTGTTATAAATAAAAATTTTAAGCACCAGAACATTCTCTAATCAATATGTTAAGAAAAGCAAGTCCAAACACCCACAAAAATGTATATATTTTTGGTCAACCATGGTTTCCGACCTTTGGGCCGACAAATCCAAGGGGCTTGAGCCCACCGCCAGAACTTTGGCAATCATATTTGACCAATTATTGCTCCGCATGTATGCACAAAAGTATTTTGGGACCCATCCATTTTGCCACATAAATAAGAAGTCAACGACAATGTGACATACCTTGTACTTCTTTCTTGGATTTTTAATTTCCTTGTTGCGTTTGCGAGTCAACCCCCTATTCTTCTCCATCTGAAACAAATCCAAAAGCAAATGAGTTGTGTCCAAGTAAAACACTGTATACATATCATAAGTCACAAACATAATTACCTCGTAATTTATGTGACGTTTCCCATCAAGCTTTGTTTCTGGTGCTGCAAGAGCTGAAGGTGCAGTTCTCCAAACCAACAATGTTTCCATTAAACCTTAATTTGAAATTATTACTCTTTAAAACATTTAAAAATAATAATAAAAAATACCTGGAATACTTTTGTGCTTTAGCAGCTAGTTTGGCATCACGCTTTAACTTAGTTTCTTGATAAAGATCAGACTCTGAATCAGTCTCTCCGTCTTCATTTGTGTCATTAACTTCATCATCCTCGAGGGTTTCAGGCTCATCATCTTGAAGATCATCATCAGACTGAATCCCAGCACTTGCAAGAACACGCATTTCATGCTTTCTTCGCCTTTCACCAATGTCATCTCGCTTTGGTAAATCATCGTCTCCGGATATGACCTTTAAACATAATAAATCTTTAGCCTTAATCGCATAAGAGTCAATTTAGTAGTTTTTGCGAAGATGCTTACCCTCGGTTTCTTCAACTGAGTTACAAGCTGTGATAGTTTACTTGAAGGCTTTGCATTGGATTTATTTTGATCATTATCAAAAACATCATCATCGAAATCATCATGTGCCGCTAGCTTTCTGCTTGATTACAGTTAACAACGAAAATTAATTTGGCGATATTAAAGAGACATTTTATAACCAAAACAAAGTGATTTAGGATGTACCCGTTTATTGGTTTTAAATTCTTCTTAACAATGTCAGTTTTTGTTGCTTTTGAGTTATATACACCTTTTTGCTTAAGTTTCTCGTCAAGTGCTGCTCTTACTTTCAACATTTCAACACTCTGCAACCCAAGTTGCTCATTCTGACGTTTACGTTTCCCTCCGTTACCAATATCCTTCGCAGAATCTATCTTCACCAACTTGGGTTCCACACAAGGCTATAAGTTCAGAAAATGAATTAATAGAATGTTAAAAGCATGTTAAAACTTACATATAGTTTCAAGATACTAAATTCTTTTTGTGTTTTGGGGGTCTCCGAATTACTGATTACAGGATTGGAGTCGATAGCTTCTATCTCCATTGGAGAATCCACCGTTGTTGAAATAGTAGCATGTTTCTTCGGAAAATCTTCAACCTCAAAAGAAAGATTTTCGTCAACTGGTTTCATCTGCAAATAGAAAACACTCCCGCTGATCAGCAGGCATCTCATATAACTAAATAATAACAAAAAAACAACATCGCAAAAAGTTACTGCTCTAACCTTGTCTAACAAGCTCTTAATTTCCACCATGCGACCAAGAACAGGGTGATCATGAACTGAATGACCTTCTGACTTGAGAAGAAGGTGAAAGGTAATTGCTTGACAATAAGAAAGCAGAAGTTGCTTCTTGAGCTCCATATATTGTATGCCACTTTTATTTACATTCTTCTCTTCTTTAAGCTACACAAAGAATAGTAGACTTAAATTTCTATTTCAATAATAACAAACTGTATCATGGTACTGAAAGATGAATATTGAGACAAACAAAGAACTGCCAACAACAGAATGTTTAGCACACAACTTGTATTATGTCTACATTAGAGCTATAATTTTGTGGATAGAAAGCTTAATGTCATCAGCTTAGAGTAGCAAAGTAGGTAAGTCATAAGTGGCTTTAAGCTGTAAGTCCTACTCGGGAATGTAAATGACAAAGTATAGTCCCAATAAAATCTCAGTTTATCACTATTATTTCCTTGCAAGTTTTGTATCTGAGCGTGTGAGGCAGTTCAATAATCATAACTTATGCCGTTGACAAACCTGTCTATGGTATGACTAAGCAGAGTTCACCCAGTTGTGTTTAGTCGATGTAGATGCAGGTAGAGTATTGTTGTAAAAAGAAAGGAAGTAAAAGGACAAGAAATGACAAAAGTCAACATTGGTCAAACCTCAGCATAGCGCTACATCACCGGATAAAGATCAACAAGGTCAAATGGTCAATAAAAGTCAAGTTTGTCAAAGCTTGACATTCATTGCCTTAGCAAGTCTCCTAGTCAAGACTCGAGAAACCGCAATTTCAGGGGAACAGGCTGGACTTGTTAAAAGTACTATTGGGTCAAACCCAATTTAAATTAGAGGTGGTTTGGGCTGTGTCATACTGTTTGGACCTAATAAAGCCTGCATTAAGTAGATTTTAAAACACCCCTCACTCATAATCTTACACAGCTTATCACCGTCTTCTTCCCTTTTGCCAGTGAATTGTGACAATTTATCATCATTTTTTAGTGACCGGAAGCATCTAACCAATCCATTACAGTGAGATTCAAGTTTATGTGTTCTAAGTTTGTTTCCTCTTCATACACTTGTTAAATCTCTTAGGTACGTAAAATCAAGGACAATTTTAATATTCACGACAACTAAGATGAAGATAGTGTAGAAGCTCCTATAACCTATAGCTCTATAAAATAGTGTAATTCCATTCCATTTCAGTCTGGTCGGAATAGATTTTATTACCAAACAAATATATTCATAACTCTGACATTAGTATATATTACATTCATTGGGCACCTTATGAATAGTAACTTTTTAGCTACAGTACTGTAGCATGAACAGTGCTACAGTACATGCTATTTTTTTTACGCGTCGCTACAGTACTCGGTAATTTTTTTTTTACATAAAAAACGCAAAACGCACCCGCCGCAACGCGCGGGCAAACCCGCTAGTGCAAGCACAATCTTGAGATCTTGGATTATTCATAATGTATCGAGCATTCAAAGAACAAACATACCTTGCTTAAGACTCGATCAACTTTGGTCTCAAGCTGCTCAACCGCATCATTTAGCTCCGCCAACAAACCCACTAATTCTGGAGCTGAACTGTGGAGCCAAAAATTGTTCAAATAGAGGTTAAAACATGATCAATTCATATAAGAAAATACAAAAGCGATATATTTTGAAAACAAACTGAGAGAGAGAAAAAAAAACATGGATACTAATCTGAGTTTAATCAAAAGAACTCACGTGTATACAATATCCATTTGTTCTTCTTTTGACAAAGCACTTGGATCCTTCATAACTACCTCGGTTTCACTTTCATCTTTGGCATCATGGCCTACAACAGCTTTTGATCGAGATTTTCCCTTACTCAGACTCTCCTAATGTAACCATGTGGTTAATCAGACATTAGGAATAAATTCAAGAATCTAGAGGATATTGGTATTTAATAAAGGTTCATGGTTAAATACCTCCAATGTAGGTTCTCCTTCACTGTCATCGTCAAGACCATGGTCTGCATTTGATAGAAGTTTTGTTTTTTCCTTTTGTAGCCTCACGGCCTCTTTCTCTTCCTCATCATCCTCACTTGATTCACCCTATTTTTTACAACAGATAATACTACCCGATTTCTTTAAGAGAAACAACACACTTTATAGGAACTCGGGAGCATCTTCATATTAGGTTAACCAAAAAGATCCATGGAATTTAATAAAACAATTACCTTACTAGTTTCATAATACATGTTTTTGCTCCTCCCCCATGCAACACTTTTGTCCTGATCATCTTCATTGTCATCTTGTGTTTCATCTGCGGCCCCACCAATCTTTGCCTTCAAACTTTTCTGTTGCTTTGCGACTGTAAAAGTGCATAAGATCATTAGCCACTGCTGAACTTCTTAACAAGGTAACAAAACATATGAACACACAAAACATCCTACTGAAAACCATAGATATCAAGTCATGAACAGTATAGAGTCAGCATACTAAATTCATTAATCGTTGTCCATAAATCTGTTACTACCTCTCGAAATGATACACCTGGTATGTTTAAATATAGAAATGTTAAAGCCCTAGAAGCATGCATACACCAAAATAATCTAACACTGCATACAAAACCACTGGTTTGAGAATGCTTAGAACTGCATAGATAGTGATATAGTAACAGTATGTAGAGCTTTAAAAATAGAACAGAATGCAAGCTTGAACACAAAAAGCTGACAAGAATCAGCATGAAAAGGAAAAGGAAACAAATAATAATCATCATATCATATATATTAGTATAAAGTAGAATGTCCTATGTAATCAATAACATTAATTATAAAAAGTTCTATGTAGAAATGGAATAAATCCCTATAGCATGTTTTTCATAATTTTTTTCTTTATTAACAAATATTTGAACCGATAATATTCTCGTGTAAGTATCTCCAACAATTTTGGCACATAGTGTCTTAAATTTTAATTTATTTTTGTCATTTTATTTTTTGGGTAACCATGGTTTCCGACCTTTTGGCTGACTAATCCAGGGGGTTTGAACCCACCGCCACACAGACTCAAACCGGGTAAAGCCCTCCCTTTTCAGGAGGTTTCGTGGCCACTTCAGGGTTGTTTGCACCTAGCATGAATCGAACTTGAGACCTAACACATTTTAGAGTGATAGTCAAAAGTCCTTTTACCACTAGGCTACCCCTGAGTGGTTAGGTAGTCAAAAAGACAAATGTGCAAGTGATGCAACAAGCCTTCCATATTCACCCTAGGCAAGAGGCGCAAAAAGGCTACACACAAATATGTGAGGCAAGCAGGTCAAAGCTTTTCTGACTGTAAATATGACAGTTGACATTAAAACAATACATAATCACATGACAGAACAAAACAAACATTCTATCCTAATAACTAATACTCGTAATCAAAGCTTTTGTGTCTGTACTTGTATCTTCCTTACACTTAAAAAGTGTAATATCTAAATCATAACCACCCTCTTCTTAATCATACACTTGTCCAGAAATTAGTAGCAGTTTGTAAAATGATAAAGAGTAGTGATACGGGAGAAAAAGGGCTAGTCTTTTTTATATTCAAGTTGAACCATATCCCCAATCGTACATCATACAACTATCCAAAGACATCTAACTAAGAACAATTTAGTCCCTATAAAATAAAGTATAGAACTTGACCCGTCAGCAACCTTAACTGCAACGCAAATATGTTTTAACTAAAATGAAAGATAGAAACAAAATCAATAATTTTCCACACAAAAGCCGGCATATCAATCTTACTTTTTGCAGCCAAGCCAGTATCATTCTCTGAATCATCATCCACATCGTCTTCATCATCAGTGTCATCCTAGAAACAATAATAAATCAGATATAAAATCAAGGTGTGTAGTTTGAAGCAGATGATTAATAATTCTAGCTGCTTATCGGCTAACTTAAATCAGAATAAGCAGTTTACAAAAAGTAAAACATGTTCAGACATTCTTATTTCAAACTGCTTATTTCCCATTAAACTAATACTACTTTTACCATCATAATTAACCTAAAAGCCCATTATAAATACTGCACTTTTTAGGGGTGATTGGGTTAGCTTATTTACCCTGCCTACAAGCTCATATGATTTTGGGAAACTGCATAAGCTCACTTTCTAAACCTTATTAAGCATCAAACTTGCTGGCTAATAAGGTCCAATTGATAACCTAATAAAAGCGAGCTTATCGGGTTTTTCCAAAATCAAAAAAGCCAATAAGCCGGCTAAACTGCTCATTTTAAGTCATTGTAAGCAGTTTCCAATAAGCAAATAAAGTTCAGGTAAGCTTATTTTAGATGAAACTAAAACTAGTTTTTTACCATATCATATGTAACCTCAAAAACCCATTATAACCATTGCATTTCTTTTACAGAAAGGGGGGTGTTTGTTTAAGCTTATTATTCGGCTTATGAGCTTATTTAACTCGGCTTATACTTAACAAGCTCATTTTGTTGAGTTTGAGCTTACTACAAATTACATAACGAAAAATAAGGTCCCATTAAGCAAATGACAAACAATAACAAAACCTGAATTTGGAAAACATGATGCTCATTATCTTCATGAGTGTGAGCAACATCATCATCATCTAGATTCAACGGGACAACACCTCTCTGCTTATGAACTAAAACAAAAAACAAAAAAATTACGATGATGACATGGATGATGACATTGATGTTTGTAAGTTTAGTTATTTATGTTTTGTGTTTGTGGATATTCACGTTTTTACTCTTGTTGAATTTTTCACTTTTGGGTCCTCCTTTACCCATTGTTGATTAATCAAAGCAGGGGCGGATTTAAATTCTTACTAGTGTAAAAAAAAAATTGCTTTTTTTCAAAAGTAATGACACTAAAATCTAACTTACCTTTGTTGAGAAAAGAAAAGAAAAAAAATAGGTAATACTGAGGAAGCACTCAGTTCAGTTTTTTAGATGTAGGTTAAAATGGCCCAATTCTTTCCCAAAGGCCCAATCTATATTCACAGCTTGTACCACTATCTTTTTGGGCCGATTGTTAATTTGATAAAAGCCTAAAAGGATATTTTAAACAAACAAGTATACTAATGGCAAATTATTTTTAAAAGGCATAATCGTAAACTTTTATGTTTCCTACCTTTCTTTCCTTTCTACTAATTTCAAACTCAAAAACACAAAATAAATAATAAACTCTCTCTCATTTCCTTGCTCGTTATTTTCTTTAAATGTACAAGTTTTTTTTTTTTTTTTTTTTTTTTTTTTTTTTTTTAATCTATCTATCTAGCTTAACCTTAGTCATTGTGAACGGCGAAAAAACCATTGATAACCGGAAAATAAATTATCATGTAGAATATAAAACATTGTTCCGAGTTAAATAGTTAATGTTGTTCTGACATGAATTTCCGTACATTTATTGTAAAAAAAATGTAATAATTTAAAATACGTAGCTAACCGGAAATTAAAATACGTAAAGTTATTGTTAGAAAAAAATATAAATGAAAAATCTTTGCTCGCCACAAAATTTAGTCACAGGGTACCTGTCGCCGCATTACGCGGGTACCCTGCTAGTACTATATATATAAAGCATAAAGGACTCTCTCTCCGAAAAAAATTCAGACTTACAACACTTTATGCATGGTGTACAACAATTTAATGCACAAAATTTTCAGACTTACAACACTTTAAGCATAGTGTACAACAAAAAATAGCAAGAACTCAAATTCAGACCAAAATTCTATAAATTTTACATTAATAGCATTAAAAACACCCCTACACCAAAGATTACAAGTATTTAACCACAATGTACAACCCTCCCATCCAATTAATACAAAATGTTAGCACAATGTACAACTTTTGCTTCCACACCTATCAAACTAATTGTACAAATCGAAACAAAACCAAAAGGACTGATCTCAAATCGATCGAAACTAAATGTACAAATCGAAACAAAAAGCAGCTGGTGACTTACTTTTTGTAAACGTGATTTTACTTATTCTATTGAAATTACCCATTCACCCACATTTTACCTTAAAACCTTTCTGTTTGGTGAAAATTTCTTGTATTAATTGCTCTTACTTTTTTTTTTCTTCATCAACATGGATTTGGTTGCTTTGTGAAAGAGAAGATATGGAACTGAAGGAAGTTAATATAGCGGCGAACACATATATAAAAAGTTAAAACATAGCTGTGACAAAAATTCTATTTTTTAAAGCCCAATATCAAATAAAAGTCCATGTTTTTTTATTTTTACTAAAGGGCCATCCCATATTCAAAAGACTTTTTTTTGAGCAAATATTCAAAAGACTTGGTATCAAACTAAAATTAAGAGTTCGAGACTAAACTTTTTATTAAATATTTCGTGAAGAAAAATAATTGTTATGTTGTTACTCATATAAAAGTACACATTAGTTACAACACTACTAAATTTTATTCTAACCTCAAAACTTGTAACATTGAATGCATTAGTTACAACACTACTAAATTTTATTTTAAAAACACACCTATAATAAAAAAAAATAAAAAATAATACATATTATTACACATATTATACAAACTAATAAAACAAACAAAGTTTTATACAATTTATATTCAAACATGTGTGATGGTACATATTGATGTTTTGTTAGAATTGGGCAGGTTAGTTTCCTAGATGTACTAGAATTCTGAGTTAATCTTGTAGCTTTTGGGAGTGTCTACAGCTACCTATATTTTCTATGGGTTTTTCTAATGTGTGCCCTGGGGGCACACGTTAAGAACACCAAAAGGACAATGGGACCCCCGAAAAAGTACATCCGGACCCACACCTTTTATCTGAAAAGTGTACTTTTCTGTGGGTCCGGATGTACTTTTTCGTGGGTCCCATTGTCCTTTTGGTGTTCTTAACGTGTACCCCCAGGGCACACATTAGAAAAACCCATTTTCTATTGTAATAATAATAATAATAATAATAATAATAATAATAATAATAATAATAATAAAAAAAATCAAAGGTTATGTAGTTGGCCTGGCACAAAAGTATTCAAGTAAGACATCAGCTAGTTCACGGTAATTGGTTTGTACAGTTATATTTTTTATTAATACACACCAATGGAAACTTTAGACAACTGTACTATATATACATCCAACTTTATCTGTTTGTACATTAGAGTGTGCAAATAAAAAGTTAATACGTGAAAATCACTTTCACTTCACAATAACATAATCACAAACGATGAAGAATTGATGATGAAGGTCTCTATCGCGGATTTTCAGTCTAGGACTATAAGCTACAAAAAGTGTGTGAGTTTTTGTTGAGCTACTAGAGCTGGAGCTCATTCATGTATAGCTTTTATCGAGTTCATGTCAAAGCTTTTGAAATAGTTTTTGGCTTACTTTTGTAATCTAGTAGTATAAAGTTTACGTATGTTATATTTTGTAAATAAAAAGCAATTTCTACATAAATATTCGCATTATATGAGCCGATTACAGATCCTCCTCAGGCCACGCTTGTGTCTACATCATGAAGGCTCGAGCCAAGCTCAAGCTTAGCCTATATCAGTTGAACCGAACTCTAACTCAAATCGGCTCATTCGCACTCTTGGTGTGAAATGTGCTCAACTGCTAGCTGACATTTGCATTTGCGGGTTGCTTATAATAAATATTTATGGTTAAGCAAGAATCATTCAAGTAGGCAGTGGAGCAACAAAAATTAAATATGCCTTGAGTCGATGTAACATACATGAGAGTTTGTGGCGGAATTAGATGAATCTAAAGTTACATCTTATATTATAAACCGGAAGTTTGAGTTTTTATTTTCAAGTGTTTTGCGAATTACAAGTTTGAGTTTTTTTTTTTCAAGTGTTTTGCGAATTACAAAGTACTTCAAAAGATTACATATATTCCAAATTCTTGTGTATTCATCGATAACGCTATTTTATTAGCTAACTTATTTAAAAACTCAAGCTCCTGTAAGCTTGTATAAGCTCGAATCTAAAAACACAAAACATACCCATAGACACTAAAAAGAATCAACAGCAGGGACCGATACGGTGACTAGGGGTGTTCATCGGTTCAGTTATCGGTTAATCGGTTTATTCGGTTCGGGTTGTTCGGTTAAAAAAAAATTTTGGGTCATAACCGAAAACCGAACCGAACCGAAGTTCGATTCGGTTATGGGTCAAAACCGAAAACCGAATTTTTTACTTAAATTACACTATTTATATTTTTTTTTGAATTTAATTATATATATATTTGGCAAAAAAAATATTTCAAGCATAAAAAAGTATTTTTTATATTAGTATAAAATTTTAATGGATATTTTTTATATTTAAAATATTATCAATATATAAAAAATATATATATTTATATAAATTCGGTTTTCGGTTCAGCTAAACCCATATCCAAACCGAAAACCGAATTTTTAATTCGGTTCGGTTCGGTTTTAACAAGTTCGGTTCGGTTATATGTTCGGTTCGGTTTTATTTCGGTTCGGTTTTCGGTTTATTCGGTTAATTAACCGAACCGTGAACACCCCTAACGGTGACACCAAAAGCAAGAACGGGCCAGGCCTACCTCCATAATTGTGAATTCAAGACTTTTGCCTGGACCCTGGCTACTAGAAGACGGCAAATTGAGGTGACTACCAAATATGGCAAGTCAGCATGCTGCTAAAGAAATACTAACTAATGAGTCAATACGTGTATGAATAGTGCAATGAGCAGCTCCCAACATATCCCTGATAAGACCTGGACAGGCCTATAGGTGCACCATGAACTTAAGTAAGGTTAAAATGGACAAGCCATAAGGGTCGGATAACAGGTCGGTAAATAATTCTGCAAGTCCAAATCGGTCCTGTGAACACTTCTTTTCTTGAGTTTGGTAAATAAATATCTGGTTTAAACATTATCTATTATCAAAATTGATGAACAGAACGACAGACGAGCTTTAAGCATTTGGAGAACACTGAGGTTGACCCATTTTCTTTTTTAGTCAAATTTTTACATATTTGACCCATTAAAGACAGCGGATAACCTAATTAACCTGTTTACCTCGTTATCAGATTAAAACTGCTATAACTGTAGTTTTCCTACCAAATTCTTTCTTTCCTACCAAAAGTAAAACAAATGCACCTTGTTTCAAGTACAGCTTCCGGCTCCACATAATCAAGACACTTTCATTTTGAGAACAAGCCTTGAAGCTACGATGTTGATGAACTCCAACAATGCCAAAAAGACGCTACTAATTTTGATTCAACATTTAATATCTAGCAAACCATCCGTTTCTGTACTGACAAACTTGACAAGCATTTTCTTACCAAATTTGAAAACCCTTTTGAGGGTATCTACAAAATTTTTAGGCCCTAAACAACGATTCTATGGACAGCTTTCATCTCCAATTGTCCCAGGTAGCAGCAACACAGCTTCCAAGACTTCCTGGACAGTAGACGCTTTATCAGCACTAAAAACATACAAAATTAAAGTAAGAATATTCTGAATAATTACAGTGCTAAAATCATACCTTGTCTGCGCTAATAGAAGTCAACAGTCTTCCCACTGAAATAGTCAAACGTAGCATAAATCTCTTAGTACACAAAGAACTAAATGGTATCCAGGTGTTATACGATACATGTCAGGCAAGAAACGTTTAAAAATAAATCTTTTTAGTGTTTCCTTACAATTTTTATCTTGTATAGTTGTGTCTACATTCATATAGAGAAGAAATGCAAAAGGGCAATCTCAAATTTACAGGCCGAAGCTAAGAGGTTCATTTCAAGTCGAGTGAGGTTTTTCAATGCAAATGAAGTTATATGATTATATGAAACACAACTGTTATCCTATTTCATTATGATGAGTGCTCGGGATCGAAGTTTTAGATAATAGAAGATCAACCTCTAACATTTTTAAGGAATAAAAAAACGACCTAGAATTGGTTTAGTTAAGGTTGGCCTCGTATTATTGACTTACAAATAAACTACACACCGCCATTATGATCAGATTTCATCTCATCTACTAGTTTAAACGCAGCTTAAGATCTCTACTCATCATATATACGGAGTATATGACAAGCTTTTGAACGATACAGTTTATATTTACTATACGTTTAAAGAGATATAGTGAATCGACAACACATACACTAGTAACGTTACGTATCTTTTTTGAGAATACCAGAAAACTGAAATACACGTAAATACTACTGAAAAATTATGCATAATACAACAACATGCCTACTGCATCAGTACCTACGTCTAAGTCTAACTAACATTATTTGCTATAATTTACTAGTTAATTTCAAAAAAAAAAAAAAAATACATTTGCTTTTTCCTATCTATACTACTATATAATGTATTTGGGACTATTTTATAATTAGAAAGGCTTAAAAATTCAGACTTTTACTTACTAATTATGAAAACAACCACCCCTAACAATCATCCCCAACAATTTATAACCATCTCAACAACCACCCCCAACAATTTATAACCACATCAACAACCACCCTAACAACCACTTACCACCACCCCACCTCCCTCCTCTTCACCCCAATAATCCGCCCCCGCATCGCGCGGGCACCGTTCTAGTTAGGTAAAATAGTGGCACAAACTAATCTGACTATTCCCATGGCATGGAGGCGTACTATAACTGTATTACAACTCTTATATGCAATCTTCTTTGGGGGTGTTTGTTAAAGCTTATTTACGGGACTTATTTCGGATAAGCTTATTTGTTTCAGCTTATATAGCAAAATAAGCCCATTTTAGTGTTTGGATAAGCTTATTCTAGAGATTCTCATGAGCCCTTTTTTGTGGCTTATTTGAGAGAGCTTAAGATGATCTGCTTTTTGGTTATATTACAAGCATAACCAATCCAAACACCTTAGATTATTAGCTAATACAAACACACATCAAAAGCTTATTTTTATAAGCAAGAGAAACTGGTTACTAAAAAGTAAAAATAAGCTTAAGCCCAAAAAAATAAGCTTAGACAAACACCCCCTCATATAAGTCTGGTAGTTGCAAGTCCATATTCCTGGAAATATCTTCTAAAATTCTAACGCAAAATTCACATTGTTTAACCATTCAAGTCTATTTTGAACATAAAACCATGTTATCCTTTTGCTATATGAGAAAGGTTAGACACTAATAACCATAAGATTTCAAGTTGGATCATCGCCCAATCTAACCAAAGATTGTAATTTGCATAAAAAGTTATAATATTTTGATAAAAATGCAAACATAATGAAATCATATACATGATAACTTATTTTACAAAAGTATGTAGATCGTAAATGCTTTAGCTAGATATCTTTTCTCTATGTCAGGATAATAAACTCATATTGTGTATGATGGATGCACGACCAACTGATCTGTGTTGAATGATATATGCAAAAGCTATTTACATATCATAACTTGTAACTCCCTAAATTCCAAAATCTACATGCAATTATTTGTTCGTAGATACCAATATTAAGCAACCAGTCAACCACATAGCATACCACAAAGAAACATTTAAGTATTGAAAAAGCATGCATTTTTATAAACACATTTGACGTACCCGACACAAGTCTGCAGCAATAGCACTTCTAATCCTCTCACCCGTCTCATCCCCCTCCCCTTCATACTCCGAAAGATCATGATTCCTCATATAATCCGAGTCTTCATCAGGGAACTCCTCATTAGACTTGATCAAAAAATTATGTAACAAACAACACGCCACCACAACATAAGGAAATGACTCAATTGACTCCTCCTTCCAGTCTTTCGACAATATCTTCCACCTTGCTCTCAACCTCCCAAATGCCGTGTCAACCAACTCCATCCCTCTACTATGCACCGAATTAAACGCTTCCTTCATCTCAAGATCATCACCCTCACCACCACCACCACCACCTGATTCACTATCAAGGCGAGATTTTTTATAAGGTGTAATTAACCAAGGCAAAAGCGGGAAGCAAGATTCACCCAAAATGTACTGTGGGATATCCGTCCCATCATTCAACTGATATGTCGCCCCATTTAACAACTCCCTAGTTTCCTCCACAGAAGAAAACAACTCTGATTGGCGTAACACAAGTTCCGGTTTCATAGTACTTGGCCAACCAGCAGAAACATCTAAAAACCTGCATTCGGAATCAACTAATGCCTGAACCATAACCGACCCATTTTCGCCAAATAAATTACCCTTTACACTAAAATTTTCAACACCCAAAACCCCGCAACAATTCGGCAATGACATCCAGCCAAAACCAACACTTATTCGCTCCAAATCACTTCTTAACTCAAACAAATGACTTAAGTTATCAATAATGGCTTTACACACAACATAAAAGACCTTACAAGCAGTTGGTGTATCCAGATCAAACCTTCTACCAACAGCATTAAACGGCGCACCCTGAGCAAGACGGAACACAGCAGCGGCTACGGCAGTAGTAGGTGGGACCGACAAAGATTGTAAACAAGAATTATTTAAAAGTGACACCTGTAGAATTTAAAGAGAAACTATTAAGTTTGTTAAGCTAATATAGAGGCTTATTAGCATGGGTTAATTGCTAAAAAATGTATCATACTTGCCACTTTTTGTTATTGTGTGTACTGAACTTTTTTTTTTCTTCTTCTTATTGTGTGTACTCAACATTCAAATTTCGATTATTGAGTGTATTTTTTGACTATTCTACCATGTAAAATGACTATGTTACCCTTCAAATTTTGGAAAAAGTAAGGGTAAAATGGTCACAAAATACACACAATAATTGAAATTTGAAAAAGTAAGGGTAAAATGGTCACAAAATACACACAATAATCGAAATTTGAAAGTTCAGTGCGCGCGCGAGCACACACACACACACACAAAAAAAAAAAAAAGTTCATTACACACAATAACAAAAAGTGGCAAGTATAATACATTTTCAAGCAATTAACCCTATTAGCATATATTAATAATTTAATACTGTATATAGCTTGTATAAGCATTTGGGTAAGCTTATGACCTTATATGAGGGAACTTTGATAAGCTCAAAATTTGTGGCTTATTTCAGGGAGGGATGGCTTATGTAAAAGGGGTGTTATAGCAAAGGACTTAAATACCCTCATATAACAATTACAAGTTTAGATCTTCATGTACGTTTGATCATTTTTAAATTTTACTTCATTAGCTATAACAAGGGTATGTTTGGAAGATCTAGCAACAATTAGCAACCCGCAGTTGTTTGTTTTATGAAAGTGTTTGGCAACGTATTTATGTTTGTGACTAAAGAGTGTAAAATGACGTAAAAGCAAACGCTTCTTCAAGTAGCGTATTATAAACCTCCTAAACGCTCCTTGCCAAACTAGCTTTCAATTCTAAACGCTCTTATAAACCTCCTTGCCAAACATACCCTTAGCTATCCCACACATCAAGCATGGGCATATGAGCTTATGATTTATATACCATAAGATGCTTATGAAATATAAGCCCACGTCCAAAACATAAGCTTACACGAACACACCCTAATTGTTTTTATTATATTGCTTACTAAACTATAAAAAGATAAGGAGATTAAATAAAAACAAACAAAAGAAACACTAAGGGCTAAAGAGACCTAAACTAATGCATTAAGGTAACAATAAACATATACTCGTATACAGTGTGGGAAATTATTGGGAGCCCTAAAGATGGGTCTACTTTAGTGCCTAAACTTATATCTAGTGTTTAACTGGTTCACGGAACATTGGGTCCCTTAGCTGCAACCTTACATGTCGTCATGCATATTTAGACATAAAAAGGACTAAGCGGACCTAAACTAATGCAATAAGGTAACAATAAACATACACTCCCTCCGTCCTTAAACAAGCGTCATACTTTGATAGTGGTAGTTACGAAAGTACAAATATTCCAATGTTAACCAATCAATGTCATCCTTCAATTGTAGAAATGTTTGACGCTTATTTTGGAACAAACAAAAATAGTAAGTTCGACACTTGTTTTAACGCGTAGGGAGTATAACAAGAGAAATGATCGGAACGCCTAAAATCGCGCCTAGCTTTGTGCCTAAACCTTAAACTTGTGTGACGAGTATTTTATTGGTTTGAAAAAATAGGTCTCTAACTTCGTAATTTTACCTCATCAACTATGATAAGCTAATCGCACCTATACTAATACAAATAAAGTAACAATAAACATATACAAAAAGTAATTTCATGCCTAAACATGCGTGTCAGTGTTTTTTATTCGTTAGTCCAACAGAAAGTATTAGGGGGTATTTGGAATAGCTTATTTTCCGGGCTTATCGGCTTATCAAGATTTAGAAAACCCAATAAGCCCACTTTTTTCGTCTTACGAGTTTATCAAGTTGAGCTTATGGCTTATTACAAATAAGCCATGTGCTAAGGTTAATAACCTCGAAAGGCGAAAAAAGTGGGCTTATTGGCTTTTAAAAATCTTGATAAGCCAATAAGCCCGGAAAACAAGCTAGCCCAAGCACCCCCTTACAAATTTTCACCATACCAAGTACGAAAAAGCCGATCTTTTCATCCGAAAAGCCTCAGAAAAAAAAGGGTCATTGTCATTTTCATCAACTTGTCCATTTCTCATGAATCTTGAAAACCAACAAGGGGGAGGAGGGGGTGGGCGGGGGATAGCAAAGGCAATAGGGTGATGAATAAGGGATAAAAAGTTGGAAATGGATAAAGAGACTTGTGAGATGTTGGATTCTAGTGCGAGTGTTTGTGATGGGTGGAGGGTGAGGTCGTTGGATGTGAGGAAAGTGTGGGCGGCTGCGGTGGCGGAAGCGGCTGTTGAGATGAGGGAGAGGAGGGTTTGGCGGCGGGTTGAGGGGGTTGTGGGTGGTGGGGCCATTGGGTTTGTGGTGTGGTGTGGTGATGATGATGATGATGATGATGAAATGAAGTGAGAGTGTCAAAGAGTAGTTTGGAGTTAGGAGTGAAGTAAGGGTGCGTTTGCTATGCTGCGAGAAATGACAATGAGTATGAGTTTGATAGTAGTGGTGGGTCTTCAACTATGAAAGTTTCATTCCCTTCTAGTTTGAGGTATATGGAGTATGGATAATATTGAACTTTCATAGTCATAGTTGTGGGCCCTCTCAACTAAAACAAACATAATTAATTACTATGATAGTCATAGTTCCATTCCCTTGGTACCATACCAAACGTACCCTAAGTACTTTTAAGATGGTGACGCGCTAGTAGTAAGACAAAATTTCACCGTTAGTTCCTAAAGTTGTCGAGTTTCGCGCGGATCGTCCTTAAACTATTTTTTTTGGCATTTTCGTCCCTGAACTCCTCATTTTTGGCGTGGTTGGTCCCTGGAACATACTTTTGGCTGACGGAAGTTGATTTGCAGCGTTAGTTGACCAGTCAGCTGGGTTTTTGGTCATTTCACATTTTTATAATGGCGCATTTGGTCCATTCCCCCCTTTTTTCCCGCCTATCTTCTTGGTAAACGTTCAACAACTCGTCAGCCTATTTATAACCTCGTTTGTATACCCTACATGACTCACCAACACAGAAATCCCTTTGAAAAAAACCACAGTTAAAAATGGCAGCCCCAAATGCAAATGGATGCTTTCCAAGTGAAGCTGACGAATACGAGTTTGTCTTAAACAACGCCTTGTTGTGGGACGCTGTGTTCAATGAATTCGGGTATGATCCCGTATTGGAATTTGGTAATTACATGCAGGTTAGCACCGTCATGAGGACACAGATACTCAGGTGGGTTCGTAGACAGGACTTTTACTGGGACGAGGTTTTGGGGTTGAATGAGGAAGAAGATATAGAGGAGGAGGAGGAAGAGGAGCTGGAGCAGCAGCAGGGCATGGTGGAGCAGCAGAATAATGTGGTAGATCAGCAGCATAATGTGGTGGAGCAGCAGCATAATGCGGTGGAGCAGCAGCCAAACATGTTGGAGGATAGGTTGAATTTGGCAAGCAGGATTACGGCTCTTGAAATATTCTTTAAAGAATATAAAGAAAGGATGGATAGGAGGGAAAGTGATGCAAGCAGGGCAGAGAGCTCTGGGTCGAACCGGTTGGGGTGAAAGCTTTGAATGATTATGGTGTTTCTATGGTTTTAGTATGTTTGTAATCTGGTGTTTATCTGATGTATGGAATGGTGGCAACTTTATAACTCTATCAATAAATAAATATGAAGTTTAATTACTAGTCATTGTTTATGGTTGATTGTGAATGTTTGATTGCCAACTCCATATGAAGGGCTATTCAAGTCAACCACAAATTACTCTAATTGTATCTGATGTAAACCTTTATCATAAGGAAGCCATGATTTGCAGAATTTGTAAACTAGAAACATGAATAGCATTAACCATTAAGTCATCAAAATAACCACCATAGCTTAAGTCTAATACATTAGCACCATTCATAGTAAGTTAAGAAATATTTACAACCATCATCAAAAATGAACAAGTTTTTCAAAAGCATAAGACATGATACATCATCTTCATGTTGCCTTGCCTTTCCCCTTGCCCTTCCCTTTGGCAAAATTGGCGTACAATCATGCAAAAACAGCTCAGAAATATTTTGGTACTGAAAATCACATTTCCACTTAATAAAAACACATAGATACATAAAACTGAAAATGCATGTCTCATACATATTTCGACCCGTTTGACTTAAAATGGTAAAAGTGGACCTTGTCCCAAACACCCCTTTTCACTACGCAAATAATATGTATTTGACTAATACATAAAACATTCATACATAATGACTCATTTAGGGGGTTAACTTGTTTCCGTAGCATGGTTACTAACACTACTTGCCTACAATACCAAGGCAAGTACTTCCATTAAATGCTTCCATCCTTAAAGCCAAAATCCAAGACTTTACTTGCTCATAAACCTACAAACATACGCCACAACTAAAACCTAAGCCAACCACTAAAGGGTAGCCTAGTGGCAAAAGAGCTTGTGACTATCACTCTAAAATGTATGAGGTTTCAAGTTCAGTTTCTACTAGGTGCAAACTGTAAAACTTTAAATGTAAATATACCTCCAGCCATGATTGTTCAAGCAAGCAGATCTACAGCAATAACAGCAAGAAGAATGAGAATGTTTCTGGCCTTTCACCTATGTTCTATAATTTTTGTGTGTCTAGATGGATATCACAAGCACATAATATATATGCAAGGCTAGGACCCTCTCATTAGGAAAACTAAATCAGTCCCTTCCATCAAGGGATCTGCAAATAATCTTGATGAATAAATTATTCGGTTTCCTTATTAAGATATAGAAAGTATATCACAATCAGTAACAAACTTTAATCCAGAAATTTGACCATGCTATATGTTTAAAAGTGGTCCACAAAAAAGAGATTCTAACATTCTCCCACTTGGACCACGTATATATGGTCAAATATCATTCTTTATAAGTGATTTCGTGTATGGCCATATAAACTTGATTATCACTTTACTTGTTACTGATTAAATCAAAATGTACTTGAACTAGAAATGATAAATGTACGAATCATAGCGGTCTTACTTCATAATCGTGTATTTCCTTCCATGAATCACAATACATTACAATTCCTAATTTAGTACCAAACATAATGAATAACATTAAGTCATTCTGGGTCCACTTTATTGAATAAAAATTCCAAAAGAAAAAAAAATTGCGTAGAGTTGTAAATGTCTAGACATAACATTTAGATGATAAAGGACTAAATGAGATCGATAAGTCCCATACGAGTAACATGATCCTGAAAAACTTTAGCCGGTAATCCCTTAGTCATTGGATCAGCAATCATTGACTCGGTATTGATGTGCACAATAGAAATTTCCTTTCTTTCAACATGATCTCTAACCTTTAAATACTTTATGTCAATATGCTTGCTGCCACTCCCACTTTTATTGTTCTTGGAGAAGAACACGGCAACCGAGTTGTCACAAAAGATCTTTAGTGGTCTACAAATAGTATCGACGATTCTTAGACCTGATATGAAATTTCTTAACCATAGTGCTTGTGATGTAGCTTCGTAGCAAGCAATGAATTCAGCTTCCATCGTAGATGAAGCGATTAATGATTGTTTCACACTTCTCCAAGAGATAGCACCTTCAGCTAGAAGAAAAATGTAACCAGAAGTGGACTTTCCTGTATCTTTACATCCTTTCCAATCGGAGTCAGAATATCCAACAACTTCTAGTAAATCAGTACGCCTATATGTGAGTGCGTACTCCTTTGTTCCTTGTAAATATTTCAAAACCTTTTTAGCAGCTTTCCAATGATGTTTTCCAGGGTTGCTTTGATATCTACTGAGCATGCCAACTGAAAATGAAAGATCGGGTCTGGTGCATACTAAAGTATACATAAGACTTCCAACCAGTGAAGCATATGGAACATTTCTAATTTCTTCTTCCTCAATTGCATTCTTTGGACATTGATCCAATCTAAAAGTATCCCCTTTCACGAGTGGTGCTGAAACAGATGAACAATTCTGCATCCCAAACCTTTCTAGAACTTTGTTAATGTAAGCCTTTTGAGATAAACTAAGTGACTTTCTAGCTCTATCTCGATGAATTTCTATGCCAATGACATAAGAAGCTTCACCCATATCTTTCATATCAAAGTTCTGTGCAAGAAATTGTTTGGTCTCATGCAACATCCCTAAATTATTACTTGCAAGTAATATGTCATCCACATACAGGACTAAAAAAGTATATTTACTCCCACTCACCTTAAGGTATATACATTGATCAACGATGTTCTCTACAAAACCAAATGAAGAGACAACGTTGTGAAATTTAGTATTCCATTGGCGGGAAGCCTGTTTTAGTCCATATATGGATTTATTTAATTTACAAACAAGTTTGTTGTTATTGGGATCGACAAAGCCTTCAGGTTGACACATGTATACATCTTCCGCAAGATCTCCATTAAGAAATGCCGTTTTCACGTCCATTTGATGTAGCTCAAGATCAAAATGAGCTACTGATGCGTGGGAATCGCACCTTGCTTCACCTCTCGAGGGATCTCGAGAAGCTTACAACCCCCACCAGGCAGTGTACCTGATCGTTGTAGTATAGTATAGTGACAAGTACCGGGGGATTGATCGTTCAGCTTAGGAATAGTGTCGCTAGGATTAGAAAACCTAATTAATAGTTCTAGAGGTGGAAGATGATTATTTTTGTATTTTTATATTTTTATGAAAGCAATTAAAATTTCGGGTTTTGAAGGAGTGGGCGGAATTAGTTGCTATTCAACTAACCCAAAACTAATATATAATTAAAATAAACTAATGAAAATGAAATTAAACTAATTTAAACTAAGGTTGTGAGCAGTGGTTGGAGAAATTGTGTTTACTTAGACTTCACTACTCCCTAGATATCTTTTACATGTTAATTACTTGTTATACTTGTATGGATGACGGATTGTATTCCTTAATACCATTCGTGGGGTGGCATACATAACTCCCCAACTCTATGAGCTCTTATCTCCTCCTACACCATGACCCAGCACAACTATAGGGATTGTAAACAGTGGCTCATGCATTAAATACAACCAATAAAGACCTAGTACGCCTCGGTTCATGTTTCTTAAGACGTTCAAGCATGTTACCATTTGGAGATCTGCCAGTTTTCTTAAGCCTAACATATAAAATCATTCATCCAAGACAAGAATAGACAAGTAATCAACACATAATCAACATCTAGGTTTCATTAGATCTAAGCAAACACAAAAGAGATCTAGCCTAGCATAATGGAATTGAGACAAGAACAAGATATAGACAACCAACACATAGACATATTGATTGAATTAGAAGCACACTTATCTCAATTACAATGCAAGGTATCAAGGGTTTGGAACCCTTGAAAAACCTGTAAAAGTACCACCAAATTCGTCTTTAGGGTTTCACCAAAACTTCTCTTTTTTAATGAAAAAAACTAAAAAACTATATATAGGAAAACTAGGCTGACGGCGTCAAGACAACCATGTGACGCCGTCACCTCGCCGCCAAATACTTCCTCGGACGGTCTTGATCTACTTATGACGGCCTATGTGACGCCGTCACCAACCACGGTATTTTATTCTTGGCACTTTGACGCCGTCATGATGACTTTTGACGCCGTCACCACCTACGGTATTTTATTCTTCATGTCTGACGCCGTCAGGGTGTAACTCTTGACGCCGTCACCAAGTGTCTTCAGCATGGAAAATTGGTACTTTGCCGTTTTCTTCACTTTTATGCTCCAAAAACGTCCAAAATGGCTTCTTTTCCAGAATTCACTCTCCAAACACCTAAAATCACAAAAGGAACGATTTAGGGCAATATTTGATCAAATAAAGTCGGATTCGGGCTTAAATGACCCCCTAAAAACGGATCATTTTTCGCCTCATCAGCTACTAGTGCCATTATTATTCTAAGAGAATCCTTCTTTGAAACCGGATAAAAAGTTTCATGGTAATCAATGCCTTCTCTTTGAGTGAAACCCTTAGCAACAAGTCTAGCTTTATATCGTTCAACATTACCCAACGAATCTCTTTTAGTTTTATAAATCCATTTGCATCCTACAAGAGAGACTCCGTTTGGTAATGGAACGAGTATCCAGACTTTGTTCTTAATCATGGATTCCATTTCTTCTTTCATGGCATCATACCAAAGAGAAGAATTCTCTTGATTCATGGTTTGTGAAAACGAAATTGGATCCTTTTTAAGTCCAATATCATAATCAGATTATTGTAAGTATACAACATAATCACTAGGAATGGCTGATCTCTTTGTTCTTGAGGATCTTCTAACACCCACTGTTTCCCAAGTAGGGGGTTCGCGGGTTCAACTACATCTGGTTCAACTACATCTGGTTCAACAATATTTGGTTGTTCAATATGTATTTCTTCTTGTTGAGGGAGTTCATTTGATTGTTCATCAATATGATTTTCCGCATTATATTGATTTCCAACCAAATTTTCTATATGTAAAGGTATGTCGGGTTCATCCCTTACTTCCTCAAATTGTGTAACACCCCCAATTCATGGATGCAGCGGAATTCAAACTGGGTGTTACTCGACGGCACAATAGTCACAATAATAGAAAACGAACTCCAATTGAGTCGTTTTAAGAGATTTATCATTCAAATTGTATAAATATTAGAGGTTACAAAATGAGGTCCCAAATGGTTCCATGTTTACAAATCACATTAAATGAGTTTTGAATGATAATAAAATTTATAGCCCTCTTGAGTATCCGTGCCCTTCCGTGCCATCCTTGATCGTCATGAACCTGAAATACATGCTTGAGAGGTCAACACAAAGGTTGAGTGATATTCATAGAGTTTGTTTAATCTTTGAACACAATATGTTGGTAGTGTGAGTTATAGGCTCACACCAATGTTTGGAAAGCAAAATAGGTAGGCTATGTTGTTATACGCCCATAAAATGCATTATACACTAAGCTTATGACACCAAAACGTTAACGTGTACCAATATCGATCGGCGGTTTTATCCCGGTAGGTATGTTGCTGGCATACCCAGGTCTCAAATATTAATGCATTTGTATGAATGTATTCACTACAAATGGGATTCGTCAATCCCAATAGGCCTATTCACAATATTTGCGCTCACTATTGCTAGTGATTAAATGGTTCATAATAAGGGATCTCGGTTTAGCAAGGTTGGTACTTAGTGATAATAAAACAATCAGGCAAGCATACAATTTAAAAACATTGTGCTCGGTTAAAAATAGCATGTATTCCCCCCAAGGGTTTGTAAAACAATTAAGTAATGGAAAGTGGGGCTATGAACTCACCTTAAGTAGGATAGCAAGTAATGAAGGTGATGATTGGATCGTGTAGGTTTCTACGAGCAACCTATAATAGAATGTTGCGACTTAGGATTTGAGTACAGAATATGAAGTAGTGCCTATATATATATATCTTGCATTTAGTCCATGATGTGGTATGATGTATAGTGTAAGTCTTTGAAAGAAAAGATTCATGAAACATGTATGTTTTGTATATCGTTTACTACCGTTCGGGCCGACATAATTCAGAAGTCATGTTAGTAAGCGTTCGAGGAGCCAGGACACTTTAACTCGTAAATCCACAACTCAACTCGACGGCTTACATAATGAACTCCTCACATGAGGCTCCCTACTATTGTAGTAGTTGATGAAATATATAGATATAAGTTTTGATCCGAAAGGTTACATGTCCGATATTTGAATAAACTTAGGAAAGTTTATTAGTACATGAAGATTGTTATTAGGGTATGTTTCATAAGTTTTGTATGACCATTTTCTCTTGGTAATATCTCATGGTTCCCTTTTAAGTGAAGTAGATCCAAATTGCTTGTTCAAGTTCTCGTCAACTCTTTGTTTCATGTTTACGCCTATGAAAGTTGGTATGGTCATTTCGTCATGGCCTAGCCATGACCTTTGGTCCTTGTTTCAAGGTCATGAGACACAACCTTGGCTCTAGCCATGGTTGTGGTCTTGATTATAGGTCATAAGACCTCTTGTTCCTTTCAAAGTATAACCATAATCTTGTGACTTTCGCCTAAAAATGGGTTGTTTAGAATTTGAAGAATTTTATCACTCGGAAAGTGTTTTTAGGTCTCGAGCTTCTTTGTTCCTGAACGAAAACGTCGTTCCGGACAACTTTCGTGTTTTAACTTTTTGATGAATCGGACCAGAAGTGGGACTTTCAAAACCCAAATTTGATCAGAATGGTATTTGACAGTTTGCCGAAAAGTTTTGGTAACTTCAAATGGGCGTAACTTTTGACTCGTATACTCGTTTTAGGTGGTTCAAATTGCTATGGTTTCCTTGTTAAGTCATCTACTGTAATATGTAATGATCCAATATCATAATTTTACCATTTTGGTCGTGGTTTTCCAAGAAAGTCACTAGTTTGCTTGTTATAGTAACTTGTTGTAACAATCAATAACAATAACTTGTTTTGCTCACTTTTATACATCATGGACATAACTACAAGACATAATATAGCAAGAATAACATGTAAATAACATGAACATGATTATTTAACAAGAATCATGTTAGGGTTTGGCTTACAACTTTTGGCTTTCAAAGATGAAAGGAAGTTAACATGTAAGGATAGGACTTTGATAGACTTGCTTCAACCCACTTCACTTCATGCAATCTTTCTACTCTTGTAATCTTGAAAGAGAGATGATGAAAATTGAGGTGACTTGAGTGGATTCAAACTCAAGAGAAATCACCAAAGTTTCTAAGGATTTGAAGTAGTTTTGATGAATCAAAACTAAACTAGGGTTTATGTATGGATATTGCACTTGATTTCTTGGATGAAACTTGAAGTAAATGAGCTAAGGATGAGATGATGGTGTGTTTTTATGTGTGTGGGTCGTTGGAATGGCCAAGGAGGGGAAGGAATGACTTAAATAAGGTCTTGAGGAGGTTAGAACCTTGACTAGTCAACACTTGCTCACCAAGTTGAACACATGTTCACATCTTAAGGCTTAAAGCATGGGATTAAGCCACCTAGGGGCTGAATCCCCCCCTAAGTCGGTTTGCCAACCTTGGGGAGCAAGGGTGGACTTTTGATGATATTATCCAAGTTATTGAGTTAGTTTTGGCTCCGTAAAATGCTAACCGTAAATGGTTAAGCCACGAAACGTAAAACCGGGTATCGTAAAAATACGAAACTTGGAAGAATGGTTAAACATGTCATTATGCTCCATAATAAAATATAAAATGAGTGGTAGGTTCCATTTGGGTGGTAAAACCCTGCTAAAAACTGGAAACACGGTTCTAAAACGCGTAATACGTAAAACGTACGAATATTGCGTAAAATTGAGAAAAGTAAAATGTTACTTTTCTAATGTGATAAAAATGATTTAAAATGACTTATAATGTCTAGACTGGGCTCAGTCTAGTGTCGGTTGGTATTAAATGTCTTTTAGACATTAAACCGTAAGCCTAAAAATCACGAAATGACTTATAACATCAAGGGATGATTTTTTTGTCAATGGAGGAGGGAAAAAATATGTTGACTTTTTCTAATAAGTTGAAAACTCAAATCGTCTTAGAAACGCGTTTTGTGGTCTAACGGTTAATCGCCCATACGGTTAAGCGTGCTCATGTGAGAATAGTACTGGCTTGGGTGACCTGCCGGGAAGTCTTTGGTCATGTTTTTCTCAGTCACGATTAATTCTCAAATAAATCATGAGTGTGTCAAACATTTTTCTGATGCGGGGTCACTTAACGCGGTCGAGTTTCGTTGTACGTAGAATTTCTGAATGACGTTTTACCCTAAAACGTGTAATTCCCTGTAATTCCTTAATAACTTTCACGAAAATGAGCTTATGAATGTCAAACTTTTAATTTGCCATGGAAATGATTTATCACTTGAGCCCAAGAAATAAAAATCAAATTTCGGGAAAATTTTCGGGAAAAAATGAATAGTAAAAGTGAATAGTGAAATTTTCCGGGAATAGTAATTATCCTGAAAAATGTGAATTGTTACAAATTGTATTTGTTGAGTTGAATCACTCCCACTTACTTCATGTTCCTCAAGAAATTTAGCATTTCTAGCTTCAACCACTTTAGGAGTATGTAAGGGGCAATAGAACCTAAATCCTTTGGAGTTTACCACATACCCAATGAAATAACCACTAACAGTTCGTTCATCGAGTTTCTTTATGTTTGGATTATAAATCCTAACTTCAACCGGACAACCCCAAACGTGTAAATGTTTTAAACTAGGTTTCCATCCATTCCATAGTTCAAAAGGAGTCTTATGAACAGCCTTTGATGGAACTCTATTCAAAATATACACAGCGGTTTTAAGAGCTTCACTCCATAAGGATAATGGTAACTTTGAATTGCTTATCATGCTTCTAACCATGTCCATTAGTGTCCTATTCCTTCTTTTGGATACACCGTTTTGTTGTGGTGTCCCGGGCATTGTGTATTGATGCACAATACCTTCTTCTTGAAGGAACTTGTCAAATGGACCTGGTGCTTGACCTTTTTCAGTGTACCGCCCATAATATTCTCCACCCCTATCTGATCGAACAATTTTTATTTTCTTGTCCTTTTGTTTCTCAACCTCTAGTTTAAAATTTTTGAATAAATCAATAGCTTGAGATTTCTCAGATATGAGGTAAAGATACATAAACCTCGAATAGTCATCTATAAAAGAAATAAAATACTTTTGACCATTCAGGCAAGGGGTAGAAAAAGGTCCACAAATGTCGGTGTGTATGATCTCAAGTATTTCAGAACTTCTTTTGGCACCTTTAGTGGTCTTGTTGGTAAGTTTGCCTTTTATGCAATCTATACAAGTACCAAGATCAGTAAAATCCAAGGCGGGTAAAGCCCCTTCATTTATTAATCTTTTCATTCGTTCAACGGAGATATGTCCCAATCTCCTATGCCATAGACTTGATGAGTTCTCATTTATAATACATCTTTTTGTGCCAACTTCATGCGTAGTCAAAAGACTATGCTCATAAGTGGGGTCAAGTTCTAATCTATATAAAAAACCATCCAAAACAGCAGAACCAACAATTTTATTATTCTTCAAAAAGTTCATAGTGTAAAGATGAGAATTGGTATCATAACCAATAACAGATAGTCTAGAAAATGAAATCAAATTTCTGGAATATGAAGGAACATAAAAAGTATTTTCAAGATCTAACTGAAAACCGGTCTTTAAAATAAGTCGATAAGTCCCCACTCCTTTAATATCCGAGTGCATCCGGTTTCCAGAATAGATGCGCAGCTCATTTGCCTTCGGCTTCCTTAGGTGCAGAAAGCCCTGCATGGTTTTGGCAACATGAATTGTAGAACCACAATCAATCCACCATGTATTATCTAAAACTTCAGTGAAATTAGATTCATAACACAGAAAAATGAGATTACCTTTCTTCTCGAGCCATTTCTTATATTTCAAGTAGTCCTTTTTCATGTGTCCTTTCTTTTTGCAGAAGAAACAATTATCTTTGTCTTTATTGCCAACTTTCTTCATAAGAACACTATTTCCTTTCTTTGCATTTCCTTTGGAATGAGTTGTAAAATGCACAGTTTCAATGGACTCATTTTTCAACCTCAATTCCTCTTGAACACACATGGTCAACAAGTCATTAATTGCCCAATTTTCTTTATGTGTGTTATAAGAAATCTTGAACGGAGTGTACTCCGAAGGAAGAGAGTTGAGAATGAAATGCACAAGGAATGACTCAGAAATATCAACTTTAAGAGAGCTTAATTTAGAAGCTATATCCCTCATTTCCATGATGTGCTCACGCACACCCTTGACTTTGTCAAGTGTCATGTTTGAAAGCTTTTTCATCAGGGTGCTCGCCATAGCTTTAGCAGAGCTTACAAATTGTGCCTCAATGGCTTTCATGTAAGCTTTGACATCATCACTTTTAGGGATAGCACCCCTAATGCTTGGACTGATGCGAGACCTGATGAACATCATGCTCAAACGGTCTGATCGCGCCCATTGTTCATAGTTGGACTTTTCAATTGGCGTACTTGATTCCGTGGGTTTTGGAGGAGCATCCTCACGGAGCGCCAAGTCCAGGTGCATGCACCTCAATGTTAAAAGGACATTTTCCTTCCATTCAGCATAGTTATCACCCGTAAGCATTGGGGTATTAGCATAATCAAAGAAAGCAGTAATGGGAAAAACTGCAAATGTCAAGTAGATCAAATTAAACTACGAAGCATTTAAAACATAAGTTTGATGATATATTCCAAACCTTCCTGTGGGCAGAGGTTGCTTATGAATAGAATAAACATCACTTCATAAAAACACAAAATTAAACTACAAATGGTTTTCCATGCCTGTGGGTATAGGAAAATGAAATAGCTTTATGTTTAATTGAGTGTTTAGTTAGGATATATATAATATAATCACCTCCCTATGGGGCCAAGTAATTATACTAATATATCAGTTCAGAAAAGTGTAGCAATGTAGTGTATACATCAGCAAGGTTTACTTGATCAAAGATCACATGTCAGGAAATATATTTTAGATGCTTTGGCCAATCTTAAATATATCATGTGAAAACTTCTCTGAACTCCAGAAAATAAAATACCCTTATGAGTAAAGTACTCAAGAATGTTTACTGATGAGAAACACGTGTTTTCTCAAACCAAAATTTGTCCCAAGCATGTGTGATCAAAACAAATATAAATACTCAACATGTAATAGTTGATGCGCAGCGGATAAATTTTTTTTGTTCTTATCATCACATGTGACATAACATCTTTGATCCAACTCTTGTTATGATATATGGATAAAAAAAGTATTTGATTATGTCAGAAGCCAATTCAATAATGCTAAACAATATGACTAAAGTAGTCTCTAATGCCAAATGTAAAACTTTAAATGTAAATATACCTCCAGCCATGATTGTTCAAGCAAGCAGATCCACAGCAACAACAACAACAAGAAGAATGAGAATGTTTCTGGCCTTTCACCTATGTTCTGTAATTTTTGTGTGTCTAGATGGATATCACAAGCACATAATATATAGGCAAGGCTAGGACCCTCTCATTAGGAAAACTAAATTAGTCCCTTCCATCAAGGGATCTGCAAATAATCTTGATGAATAAATTATTCGGTTTCCTTATTAAGATATAGAAAGTATATCACAATCAGTAACAAACTTTAATCCAGAAATTTGACCATGCTATATGTTTAAAAGTGGTCCACAAAAAGAGATTCTAACACAAACAACCTTAAAGTGGCCACGCTAACCTCCTGAAAAGAGAGGGCTTTATCTGGTTTGAGTCTATGTGGCGGTGGATTCAAATCCTGTAGATTAGTCGCTAATTCCAAAAAAAAAAAAAAAAAAAAAAAAAAAAACGTAAGCTCTACGCTTAGTAAGTAATCGACAATAACACATAATCATAAATCGTTCAATAATATAAGCACCATGTTAGTCCATAACTAGTCCAAATGAATATAGTCAACCAAACTTGCACAAATAGCACTTAACGTCACTCATCAAGCCATATCAACATAACAATGCTAACTCTTCATACATAGCACCTAATCACTTCATCAATGATTAACCACAAATCTATCACATACTTTGCTTAGTCCATTGCTACCAGACTAACATTCACCTAAACTAGTTTTACCTAACTAGCTTAACCTCTAGCTTGTTGGATATTTTAGTGTAATTGGATTAACTTGTTTGACCAATTTAATCATAATAATACATCGTTTAGGCTTGGAGGTGCGGAGTGCACGTCTATTTGAATTTATTATGATCTTAGGGGCGAAGCTCCTAAGGGACGGGGGTCCGGAGGCATTAGGGTCCAAGTTGTTATGGTAAAAGTTCCTTAGAAAATTAAATTTTTAGAACTCAAGGGACTAATTTTGACAACTTTGAAACCCTTGGAAAAACCTGCATAAAAGGAGCCCTAATCCCTGATTTATAAAAGTAACGCTTTTCTTTTTGGTCATGTATATTCTCTGGTTCATAAGATTTCAAACAAAAAGCCATACAAAACGTTCTCAATCTCTGGATTGTATCCGATTGAATAATTCGGGAGAACCACCGAATTGATTCGATCTGAAAGTGTTCACACGCCTTTCAGAGATTCAACTATATCCGGTTGGGTTCGTTGTTGTTTTCCCCTACAAAGATCGAATCAATTATTGAAGATGACGAACCCGGATTCTGTGAAGGATATGATTAATCTTAACAATCTGATACAATATTTTAATGATAATCAAGATTGGTGTATCTGTAAGAAAGTGAAAAGAGATGATACTCAAATTCGAATGTTTGTCATGTTAGAAAGTTATCTTGGAATCTAGATAAGAACCACTCTGATGATGATATTCAAACGGTGGAATATATGATGCGTTTCGGACATATTTACGGTAAACAATTTCTGTTATTTGTTATAATTGGGCTATGATACTTATAGATACTAATTGCATGACATCTGTTAACATGATATTATATAATAAGAATCTTTATTATATGTTAAGGCAATTTTAAATAAAGATTGCTCTTTCTTGTTTAATTTCCTTACGTGATTGATATTAATATGATGAATCATGGCTTATCAATGTGATGTGTATCTGGTAATTGCTATTACTTTTGTTAAGTATTGGCTGATAATTTCAGAAAAATGGGATTTTCATTTGTTTCTTTATATGCCAATTGGAAGAGAAATAGAATTTAAATGAATGATCATAAACTGATGACTAATATGTTTCTGATTTTCAAGTGCTTAGAAACATTAGTATCTTCTTTTATTTATAAAAGAAGGTTGTCCCATTTTTCTAGCATTAAGTTTTATAAAACTTGTTTCAAAGTCATATATGATTGAAAGCAAAACTTGGGATGTTGATCGTAAATGATTAACAGTAATGGGCATACGTTTCACCCATGTTATTAATCACAGATCATATTGTTGAGTTATGGTGATGAAAGGTGGCTCATGGATATATGAATATATTATGTGGTATGATGCGTGGGAATCGCACCTTGCTTTACCTCTCGAGGGATCTCGAGAAGCTTACAACCCCCACCAGGCAGTGTACCTGATCGTTGTAGTATAGTATAGTGACAAGTACCGGGGGATTGATCGTTCAGCTTAGGAATAGTGTCGCTAGGATTAGAAAACCTAATTAATAGTTCTAGAGGTGGAAGATGATTATTTTTGTATTTTTATATTTTTATGAAAGCAATTAAAATCTCGGGTTTTGAAGGAGTGGGCGGAATTAGTTGCTATTCAACTAACCCAAAACTAATATATAATTAAAATAAACTAATGAAAATGAAATTAAACTAATTTAAACTAAGGTTGTGAGCAGTGGTTGGAGAAATTGTGTTTACTTAGACTTCATTACTCCCTAGATATCTTTTACATGTTAATTACTTGTTACACTTGTATGAATGACGGATTGTATTCCTTAATACCATTCGTGGGGTGGCATACATAACTCCCCAACTCTATGAGCTCTTATCTCCTCCCATGACCCAGCACAACTATAGGGATTGTAAACAGTGGCTCATGCATTAAATACAACCAATAAAGACCTAGTACGCCTCGGTTCATGTTTCTTAAGACGTTCAAGCATGTTACCATTTGGAGATCTGCCAGTTTTCTTAAGCCTAACATATAATATCATTCATTCAAAACAAGAATAGACAAGTAATCAACACATAATCAACATCTAGGTTTCATTAGATCTAAGCAAACACAAGAGAGATCTAGCCTAGCATAGTAGAATTAAGATAAGAACAAGAGATAAACAACCAACACATAGACATATTGATTGAATTGAAAGTATACTTATCTCAATTACAATGCAAGGTCTCAAGGGTTTGGAACCCTTGAAAAACCTGTAAAAGAGGCACCAAAATCGTCTTTAGGGTTTCACCAAAACTTCTCCCTCTTTAATGAAAAAACTAGAAAACTATATATAGGAAAAATAGTCTGACGGTGTCAAGAGTAACTTCTGACGCCGTCACCTCGCCGCCATATACTTCCTCGGACGGCCTTGATCCACTTATGACGGCCTATGTGACGCCGTCACCACCCACGGTATTTTATTCTTGCCACTTTGACGCCGTCATAAAGCCTTCTGACGCCGTCACCACCTACGGTGTTTAATTCCTCATGTCTGACACCGTCAAGATGGTGGTCTTGACGCCGTCACCTTGTATCTTCAGCATAGATTTTTGGTACTTTGTCGTTTTCTTCACTTTTATGCTCCAAAAACGTCCAAAATGGCTTCTTTTCCAGAATTCACTCTCCAAACACCTAAAATCACAAAAGGAACGATTTAGGGCAATATTTGATCAAATAAGTTCGGATTCGGGCTTAAATGACCCCCTAAAAACGGATCATTTTTCGCCTCATCATGGTATCAAGATCACATTAGTGCAATTTCAAAAGGCAATTGGTTTTTGAAAACTGGTAGTTATTTAACCATCTATATGTTCAAATCATGTCTAAGGATTCGAAACAAAATTGAACACATTTGATGTATAAATGGTTGATGCAACGTCATTTTAGATGTTGTGTTACAAAAGTACTTGAGTACTTGAATAAAAGTGACACCAGGGAACTCTATTTATGTATTATAAGTATTGATATAATACCTAGATAACACATGTATTTACTTGGAGTTATGTTTTCATTATCCATTATTAATTGACAAGTGATTGGGTAGGATTTGTACCCATTGTTAAGAATCACAAATACAATAATGTACGGTATATATTTATTGGTGATGATGGTTAATGGAATGTATAAATTGATGTCGATGCACATGGATCTAATTCAAATTTATCCTTAAACCGGACATGGTTTTGAAGTATATAAAAATCATTTGAATGAACATGCATTAGCATGTTGAATCAGATCAGATCAGTACTTACCATATTTGGTGAAAACATTGATCAATGTTTTGAAATACAATGAGAATCCTTAAAATAATATAAGGATAAATTGATGCTTGTTGGATAAATGATCAAGGAGACTATGAATCTATAAGCGATGGATTTTACGCTTGGTAGAGATAGTTTTGGGATCAAAGGAAAAACGTTGCGCAACGTATCCAATGATGACATCAAGATAGTTTATTTGATGCTTCTTAGTTTAAAGAAGTGTATGGTTAAATGACTTGATAATAAACATATGGTATTATGTTTTAAAGTCAATGCTACCATGTTTAATGCTTGTTATAGCAAAAGATATCAATAGCTTACCACTTGACAAAGTGGTTTGCAAGAGACTTAGTGCACAAAGTCGGAATAGGGATGAAATAAAGTCCATTTAAATTCTCTAATGGTGAGACACCCAATTCCCTTCTAATACAATGTTAGAAGCTGAATTCAATGTGGAAAGCTCACACTTAGAGATTGGAACACATGATATACTGTCCCAAGGAATGTGTTTGGACCTGCAAGATAAAGAGGTTGAAGTTTATCTTCTTAATAGTTCTTTTGAAAAAGTGCAAGCAAGGCATGATTGAAAGGAACTACCTATATGAGCATGAAGTTTAGCCGCTTCAAGAAGCTGGGACTTGGCTTTGACATGCTTATGAAGGATAAGGACACAGGCTAGTAAAACATGTGTCAAGATAGAACTACTATGTGTGTAAACTTTTGTGTACATTATCTTCGAGTGTTCATAATGAATTCCCAGGGTTCAATCCTTAGCGACACTCTGGTATTCGAATATTTGGAATGTGTAATGTACTAATGTGAAATTCAATCGTCACGACATTTCATTTATGCAAAAGTTTGATTGTTTGATATTACTTGTTTTAGTTAATCAAGGATTGCACTAAAATAGGGGAGGAATGTTGGATATTTTAGTGTAATTGGATTAACTTGTTTGACCAATTTAATCATAATAATACATCGTTTAGGCTTGGAGGTGCGGAGTGCACGCCTATTTGAATTTATTATGATCTTAGGGGCGAAGCTCCTAAGGGACGGGGGTCCGGAGGCATTAGGGTCCAAGTTGTTATGGTAAAAGTTCCTTAGAAAATTAAATTTTCAGAACTCAAGGGACTAATTTTGACAACTTTGAAACCCTTGGAAAAACCTGCATAAAAGGAGCCCTAATCCCTGATTTATAAAAGTAACGCTTTTCTTTTTGGTCATGTATATTCTCTGGTTCATAAGATTTCAAACAAAAAACCATACAAAACGTTCTCAATCTCTGGATTGTATCCGATTGAATAATTCGGGAGAACCACCGAATTGATTCGATCTGAAAGTGTTCACACGCCTTTCAGAGATTCAACTATATCCGGTTGGGTTCGTTGTTGTTTTCCCCTACATAGCTTTGGTCCAAGCTTTCTCAACCAAGGTTCTTATACCCTTAATACATTCATTCATAAACAAATAATATGATGGAAACATAATAACACTTACTTACCTCAATCCATAGCTATATTATTAAGAACCACTGTCACCAAAACTCTTGATACCTAAACAAGAATCATAATAAACACTTAAAATTACTTCAATGCATAACTAATACTAGCAGGAAACTCTTGCATTGCGGGTGCGAGTACCATATAAATGATATTTTCGACGAATAATGGTTTTTTTATTATTATTTTATTTACGGTGACAATATGTTTAGAGTTGGCGAGAATCTTTTTGGAGTCACGATAAACTATTGAAATTTTGAGGTCGTTGATAATATCTTATCTAAGGCCACATTTTTTTTTTTTTTTGATGATTTTGAAGGTTCGAACATAACCGAATATATTGTTAAAATTTTTTAAGCGTTTAGGTTTATATTGTATAGTAATAGTTTGCTTAGTTCATTGCTACTAGACAAACACTCACCTAAACTCGAGCCAACAACTAACATCTAACAACTAACCCGCCGTTCAAAAAAAAAAAAAAAAAAAAAAAAAAAAAAAAAAAAAAAACTCACCTAAACTAGTTTTACCTAAATAGTTGTACTTTTGAGTGAGAGGATAATTTAAGAACAATATTAAATGTATGCGTTGAATTGATGTGTTTGTTCTTTAAATAATTGCAAACATTGCTTTCTTACTTATAATGCTTAGTAAGTACTTATAGAAATCTTAAAATTGATTAAGATGAAAGTGATAAAATGTATTATATGTTGTATAGATAAAAGTCTACAATTATTCATCGTTTCTTGAAAGTATATTTATGTTTAACACCCAAACCCATCTTTTACATGCATATGATCATTACTATGATCATATGATAAAACCCTCAAAATCACTAATTTAAGTCATACCCATTAAATGGACTTAGGCCTTATCATTAATACTTCAACAATTTGGTTTAAAACCTTTTTTACCCAAAACTTCCTAAATTTAATCTCATGAGCCCTAACTCAAATTTAGAGCTACTTATTTGAATAGGATGATTGTTATCAACTAAACCTTTGAATTGGAAGTTGGAACACTTAAACACAGTCATTCTATCTCCAAGAAGTTTTGATCTTCCCTCCTCTTAAGTCTCGTCCCACCTACACACCCTCCAAAATGATAACTTATGAAATGTGGTGGAAATTGGTAGTTACCACTTATAAAATCTGGCTCTAAGTTTGGTTAGTTGGCATATTTAGTCCCTCAAGTCTCATTTACTTTATAAAAGACACATAATACTTTTTATAACCATTTTGCTTACACTTAACTTTTATGTTTGGGGCAATTCCATATTTACCCAACTTAAACATGATAATGTCATATTTACCCAAAACATGCTTTAACTGCATTGTAAATCATGCATTCAAAACTTGTATTTTGAGTATATATGACATTTTCATGTTTAGATTAGGTAAATATGAAACTATCCCTTTATGTTTAACTTCTCAAACTATTGTAATGTCATTATAGTGATAAAATTATTTAAAAAAAAAAAAAAAAAAAATTATGTGTGACAGCTTGTTTGTACTCACTCGCTTAACATCTTGATGAACGGATATATACGAACATGAGCAACCTTATTTTCTTAAGAAACAAACATAAACACAAATGTCTATCCGGACAAGCATTCGTATAAGGTTGTTATTTTAGTTAATTTTGAACAAACAAACAAACAAAAACGTATTGTGTTTGTTTTATTTTTTATCATCCTATTTTAGATTATCAGAATAAACAAGTTTGGTTTTCTCAATTTCTCAATCTTCAATACTCCTTAGTATTTTTATTGTTATTTTATTATTATTTTTTCGTAGCTAACCTTCCATTACTCTAATCATTTGAAGAACTAAAATTACGCAAACGAATTTTGAAAGAGTCTCATTTTAAAACTTCGCTTTATGTCTCCATATGGTTTGAGCTGCCCTGGTTTGGATTGACCTAAATGCTAAATAAAGTCGGTTGGATTAAGTATTTATGTTTGTCAAAGGATAGTGTCTACTTATTTCGGAGTAATTTCTATGAAACTATATGGTTATCGACTTTCCTATTCTATCTTATAACAACTAATCTACATTAAAAAATATTGCATTATATTTGGTACGATAAAAGTACAAAAGTAAAAGGGCCCATTCGTTCTCCTTGGTGCCGAAGAAAAAGATAATGGTATCCTTTTTAACTCCAAGGTTATTGCCTTTAGTTCCTTTTAGTTTGATCAAATTTCATTTAGGAGTCCTGGCTCTCAAAGTTTGCTTTTTAAGGTCTTCACTTTCTCAGAACAAAATATGTTTCTTCTTTTACTTAAAAAGTAAAATCTAAAGGATCGACTTACAATTGACTTGTGAGCAGATCTTTCAAGCGAGTTAAACCATAACGTTAAGTTAATTCCCATAACAACTTGTTAAGAACATATTTATATAATTACCATTGTTTTTAAACTGAATTTTTGAAAGTATATGAATTATAGTCATATAGATAACTCAAAGTACCAATGAAAATACCAAAGTGCATTTGTATTAGAATATAGTGGTTCACTTTGTATCTTTATAACTTTGAATTGTATGTTATTTACATAGACAGATAGACGTTTGTCTATTGTTCTAGACTTCTAGTTTAAGGTATTTTGCCCTCTTTGTATGTTCATCATCTCAAGGTATCAATCAAAACTGTACATAATGTAAACGTTATTTAGTTTTTTGTTAATATGAACTCAACCTTGGCTACTGCTGTTTTCCAAACGTTTGCGCGTTATTTGATTGTCCATGCTTCTAAAATCTACTACTCCAAACTACAATATGGTGTTGTTTTATGATGTGACGCATTTACGTACCAAAATGTGCTCTTACACGGTGTGGTACGTAGTATTATTACCTAAAACATAACACCAATACAAAAATTACCACACTCCCTACAAGGCATAGAAAGGAAAACAAACGAAGAACTGATTCCATGTATAACATGTTGAAAATTATTGATGAAATAATGTTTTTCACTAACGTTGAACACATATAATTATAGACCTGCGTTATTCGTATTAACGACATATTTTTTAGTTACATGCTCTCTTTGATGAGAGCTTCATAAAGATATATAAATAATGTGTATGAAATGGAGACGATGTATCAAGTCTTCAAAATGAATGTTTTTTCTTTCCTTTGTTTGGATTGAAACTTAAAAAAAGAAAAATAGGTAACTTTATCCCACATTGATGAATGAAGAAACTTTAAATTAGTTTATAACCAAGATCGTTCATCTTTTTGCAAGTTCCTTTAATGTTGAAAGAATTGCACTTTGTTAAATGTGAAGGAAGATTTAATTTCATTCTTTACGTTCTCAAAGTGCCATTCGTTTCACATTATAGGCAAGTTTTTATACATCTACCTTTACGTATTGTGAATGATCAATATAATTTTTATTTTTTTGTAAATTATTATTTACAATTTTGTTCCTTTCTTTCATTTGTCAATGTTTTTAGGTACGAATACTTTCCCTTCAGGTGGTCATGAATCAAGAATTTTGCTAATTTTCGAGCCTGAGAGTACCAACGCTATGTTCTTGAGTTTCTTTATAAAAGGAAAGAAGAGAAGATACAATCACTTATCTTCTTTCATTTTCTTTCCAAAACTGGGCGGAACATTTCTTCCCAAAAAACACCGGATCTTCCTTCCTTCCTTCTTCTTTCCAAATCATTTCCTTTCTTCCCCATAAAACATTTTGAGAACACAAGATTTTTCAGTTTTTTTCCCAAAATCATTTCCTTTCTCACCTAAATCAAACTCAAGAACATAGCGTAAAGCTCTAAGTTAGAACCCCATCAAACTACATGTTAAAAAAAAAAAGAGAGAGAGAGCATAAATTAAAGGAAAACTAAACAAAAATCAAGGCCTAAAAGACAACAAAATAAACAAACTTTTACCTTTCTGTTAGATATCCGCATATCCCAGTTTAGCAAACAAGCCGAACACCTTTTAGACGCTCATAGAGACAAGAGTTTCTATACCTGATAGTATGTCTTCCCAACGCATTGATCAATCAAACTCATGGAATTCATTAACAATTCTATTATGCCATCTTCATCTAGTCCAAGTAACACATTGATAAAACATGTGTAATATATCTTGTTTATAACTACATTACCGAATTAACCACTTTTTTTCAAAAACAATGTCAACAGTAGAAAACGAGAGTTTACAAAGTGGATAGATAAACCAAAATGTTTAAATGATACACATCAAACAAAATTATAATTTCTTATAGAAAAAAAGTAACCGATCGATCATCTAACAATTCTACAACCCTATTAACAGTCCTATGGCCAACCATTATAAATTACTCCGTACGTAACACCATGACTGAAATAAAATATGCTTTGAATTTACAACTTATGTTATTCACGGTTAAACTATCATTGCAGCAGACAAAATTTATATAATTGAAATTAAAAATCTCTCCTTTTATTTGGTAACCATGGTTTTTTTTAGGTAACCATAATTTTTTTTTGGACGCTTCAAACCAGGCGGGTTGACCCAGTTTAGATTGACCCTTTTTTTGACCCAACCCGTCAGGTTGACCCGGTTTATATTGAGTCATTTTTTGACCTGAACGGTTCAACCGGTTGAATCACTCATGTCGAACCGGGTTTCAGAACATTATGTTTAATCCTAAATCCTCAAACTTTTATTATTTTTCGTTTATAACCCGTAAACTTTTTTCTATCACTAAAATTATTTGCCGTTATAAAATCCCATTGCTATGCACGGTTACTCGTCTAGTATAGACAGGTAGATAGACGTTTGTCTATTATTCTAGTTAAGGTATTTCGTCCTCTTTGTAAGTTCATCATCTCAAGGTATCAATCACAACTGTACATAACGTAAACATTCTTTAGTTTTTGTTAATATGAACTCAACCGTGGCTTCTGTTGTTTTTCCAAAGGTTTGTGCTTTATTTGACTGTCTATGCTTTTAAAATCTCCTATTCCAAACTACAATATGATGTTGTGTTGTGTTACGATGCATTTACAAATAATAAATGTTTTTCACATGTAGTATCTTTTATATAATAAAACAAAACTCTTATTAGGAATTTTCCATTTTAAAAAAATGCATTCATACTTTATTTAGTAATAATTTTATTTAAAAAAAAAATTATTTTCTTATTAGGTAACACTAGTTATAATGCCCGCTCACACGCGCGGGGTTTTTTTTTTAATTTTTTGAATAATATATTTTTATTTATTAAAAAACAAATAATTTAATCTTTGTTTTGTTTGATTTATGATGTTTAATTATAGTTTTTTATTATTAAAGATAATTATTTAAAAATTTTAATCCTATGGTTAATTGTATCTTATCTATATTTTTTGTATTTATCTTCTACTTGTGTTATGGATAAATATAAAATATTACCTAATAAGAAAACAATTTTTTTTAAATAAAATTATTACTAAATAAAGTATGAATGCATTTTTTTGAAATGAAAAATTCCCAATAGGGGTTTTGTTTTATTATATAAAAGATTTTATATTTATCCATAGCACAAGTAGAAGATAAATACAAAAAATATTGATAAGATGTAATTAATAATAGAATTAAAATTTTTAAATAATTATCTTTAATGATAAAAAACTATAATTAAACATCATAAGTCAAACAAAACAAAGATTAAATTATTTGTTTTTTAATAGATAAAAATATATGATTAAAAAAATTTTAAAAACCCCGCGCGTGTGCGGGCATTATAACTAGTTATTATCTAAAATATAACACTAATACACAAATTACCATACTACAATGCATGTATAATATAGAATGGAAAACAAACAAATAACTGAATCCATGTATCAAACAATATCTTCACTCGAATAGTATAACATGTTGAAAATATATATTGATGAAAGAATGTTTTTCACTAACGTTGAACACATATAATTATAGACTTGCGTTATTTGTATTAACGACATATGTTTTAGTTACATGCTCTCTTTGACGAGAGCTTCATAAAGATAAATAATGTTTATGAAACGGAGACGATGTATATTAAATATCAAGTCTTCACTCTTCAAAATTAGGTTTTTTCTTTCCTATGTTTTGATTGAAACTTAACGAAAGAAAAATATGTAACTTTGTCCCACATTGATGAATGAACACACTTTAAATTAGTTTATAATTAAGATTGTGTGCATTTTTGTGTAAGTTCCTTTATAATCTTGAAAGAGTTGCACTTTGTCAAATGTGAAGCGAGATTTAATTTCTTTAGGGCCTGTTTGATAAAACAAAATGATTTAGTACTGAATGATTTACTGAATAAATATTTCTCAATGGCATAAACCACAATTATATTATGTATAAATGATTAAAATCGGTGGGTTCAAACCCCATGAATTAGTCAGCCAAAAGGTCGGAAATCATGGTTAAAAAAAATGATTAAAATCTTATAGTATTATCCATCTTCTTTTTAAAACTTTATGAATTAGAGAATTCATTGATACATAGATTAACTTTTGCGAATATTGTTCAGTTTAGATGATTAGATGTAAGTTTTTTCTTATTTGTTTTAAGATGCAATAATACCCACAACACTATTTGAATAACATACAAGTCATGAGTTAACTTGTAAAAGCTAAGATGGTTGATAAGATCTAGATGCGTTTTGTTGTAACAAATAAACAATAAATTGTTATAAGAGCATGGGGTACGGGCGAGCCGTCGCTCGCGCCGTCACCACCAGCCACGACTTAGCGCCGTCGGGTATTTTTTTTTCTTTTCTTTTCTTTTCTCCCTTTTGATGGGTTTGTTTGTGTTTTTATGTTGTGTTTGTGATTGTACGTGTGTTTGTGTGTGGGTTTTTTATTTATATATATTTTTTACTTTTTCATTTTATACCCTTTTGTTTTAGGTATTTACATTTTAAGTCAATTTGACATTCTTTTACATCCCTAGTCTTTAATATGCTTGCAATCTTAGTCCCTAAGTTATTATTTTTTTTTATTAGTTAATCTAATGTGTTTTAGTTAATATTGTGTATGTTTTGTTAATACTGTATATGTTTTATTTAATGTAAAAAGAAAAAAAAAAATGGCCGACGGCACCAGAATTTCTGGTGCCAACGGATACCCCTGAAATGTGGTGCCGTGTGATTTCTGATGCCATGGAGTTTTTTTGCTGACGTGGCAGCAAAAACAGCCCACGGCTTGGAGCCATGGCACCAACGGTACCTAATGCTCTAAGTGGACCCCTTCAATATGATATGTATTTCGGTTGCTGAATCATTTTGGATGTATTTCTCACTGACCGACTCGGCACTAAATTGAACGAGTAAGATAAGAAAATAAAATTGTCAAACAACCATTATCACTTACCGAATAAGTGTGAGGCCAATTAAGAGGCTATGAAACAGCCCCTTAATCACATCTCCTAGAGTGCTACTTATTCCACATTATGGGCAAGTTTTTTTTTTTATACATCTATCTATTGTGAATGATACAACAACAACAACAACAACAACAACAACAACAATACCCAATCCCGCGGAAGCAAGGTATGGGGGAGGTAGAATGTAGGCAGATCCTACCCCTACCCCAGCAAAACTGGGAGTAGAGAGACTGCTTCCAGGAGACCTCCGGCAAGTGTAAAAGTGCAAGTGATAGAAAAAGAGACACCTGCAAACAAAGCAAAACGCATGAGCCAACAAACAAGGAACAAAAAGAAGACAAAGCAAAGCAGCACACCACACAAACGACAAGAGGCAAAAAAAAAAAAAAAAAAAAAAAGCAAGGGACAAGCAAGCGGGCAAAAGGGCCTACAACTAAGGGAAAGAGCCCTAAACGAAGGCAAGGCAAACGCACGGGACCTACAGCTAAGGCAAACGCAAAGGGCCTACAACTAAGGGGAAGAGACCTAAACAAAGGCAAGGCAAACGCAAGGGGCCTACAGCTAAGGCAAACTCAAAGGACCTACAACTACCACCTAGCCCGAAACTAGTCGCAAACTCTAATCCTGGCTCTCCAAGCTTTCCTATCTGAGATCATGTCCTCGGACAAGAGAAGCTCCTTCATGTCTTGTCTAAGTCTATCCTCCCACCTAAGTTTAGGCCTACCCCTCCTTCGTAAACCGTCGACCATTAGCGCTTCTACTCTCCTTACTGGCGCTGTTTGTGGCCTCCTCCTGACATGACCGAACCACCTCAACCTTCCTTCTCGCATCTTCGAGATAATAGTTTCAACTTCGAGTTCTGCTCTAAAAACTCCGTTCGGAATCATGTCAAGCCTGGTCTTACCACAAATCCACCTTAGCATTCTCAGTTCTGCCACTTCCACTCTGTTAGCTTGAGCTTTCGTGATAGGCCAACACTCTGACCCGTACAAGATAGCTGGTCTAATCGCCACCTTATAGAATTTTCCCTTTAACTTAAAGGGAACTTTCTTATCACAGAGTACTCCTGACGACGCCCTCCATTTCGCCCAACCAGCTCTAATACGGTGGGTGACATCATCATCTATCCTCCCTGACTTGTGAATCACCGAGCCCAAATATCTAAAAGACTCCTTTGGTTGGAGAATCTGGTCGCCGACCCGAACTTCCATCTCCTCGTTGAGGCCGATCTCGTTGCTACCGAAATCACATCTCATATATTCAGTCTTCTCTCTGCTAACCCGGAGGCCATTGTCTTCCAGTGCTTCTCTCCAGTGCTCCAGTCTGTAATTTAGCCCTTCCGCCGATTCTGCAACCAACACAATATCGTCTGCGAAAATCATGCTCCAAGGAATATTCTCTTGAATCCCTCGAGATATCTCATCTAGAATCAAGGCAAAGAGGTAAGGGCTAATGGCTGATCCTTGGTGAAGTCCAACTTCCACCGGGAAAAACTCAGTGGTCCCCACCGTGGACCATACACGGGTCTTTGCCCCCTCGTACATATCCCTAATGACTCTTAGGTATCTCCTTGGGGTCCCTTTATCTATTAGAGTCCTCCAAATCAACTCCCGTGGGACACTATCATATGCCTTTTCTAGATCAAGGAAAGCCATATGCAAATCTTTTTGTCTTTCTCTAAACTTCTCCATGAGACTTCTAAGGAGGTGGATAGCCCCTACTGAGCACCTCCCTGGCATAAAACCAAATTGGTTCTCTAACACGCTGGTCTCCCTTCTTAACCTCCTCTCAATAACTCTCTCCCAGAGCTTCATTGTGTGACCAAGTAGCTTAATACCTCTATAGTTGCTACACACTTGAGCGTCACCCTTGTTCTTAAAGATGGGGATGACTTCGCTAAGTCTCCATTCTTCTGGCATCTTAGCACCGGAGAAAATCTTGTTGAAGAGACAGGTCAACCATTTAACCCCCTCCTCTCCTAGGCTCTTCCAAGCTTCTATGGGAATTTGATCCGGGCCTACTGCTTTGTTTCTACCCATCTTTTGTAAAGCAACCTTCACTTCTCCTTGGCTGATCCCCGAGTAGTAGCATTCTGGTAACAACTGTTCGCTTGGGTTCTCTCCTTCCCCGCTACCATCGGTGCACCCCTCGTTAAAGAGAGAGGAGAAATACTCTCCCCATCTCTTCCTAATATCTTCCTCGATCACGATGGTGCGTCCTCCTTCATCTTTGATGTACTTTATGTTACCTAAATCCCTTCTTCTTCTCTCACGGGCTTTATCTATTGTGAATGATGATTTATAATATTATTTTTATATCTTTGTAAATTATTATTTACATTTTAGTTCATTTCTTTCATTTGTCAATGTTTTTAGGTACCAATACTTTCCCTTCAGATGGTCATGAATAAATAATTTTGCCAACTTTCGATCCTGAGAGGACTATAGCTTAGACCTTAGACCTAAAAGGCAATAAAATAAAAAACCTTAGACCTTTTAGGTTAAGATATCCGCATGTCCCGATTTAGCAAACAAGTCGAACACCTTTTAGACGCCCATAGAGACAAGAGTCTCTATAGCCGATAATATGTTTTCCCAACACATTGATCTATCAAACTCCTGTAATTCATTAACAATTCTATTATGCCATCTCTATATAATCCAAGCAAACAAGACTTGGTTTCTTTGCCACGTGTAAGCTGCAGGTGAAATGTTATTTTTAGAAAAAATTAATTAGGAGACTAAAAAAAACTCTGTTTTATTAGATAAAATAGATAACTGCATTACCGAATTAACCACTTCATTTCTTAAACAATGTCACCGATAGAAAACGTGTTTCATAGCTAAAAGACCCGTGAAATTCACGGGTATTTTAAAGAAAAGTTAAAAAGGTACGTAATGTTGATATCTTGTGTAATAAGATGGAGGAACGAAACCTATAAACATACCGTGTTTCATAGGGTAAATGTCAAGAAATTAAACATACAGACACTCCAACAATTGTCAAATAAGTTAAGAAAAGCATAAAATCGTACACACATATTGTAGTTTAGGATTATATGATACAATACACAATTATGGTTGAATTTCACAAACTCGTACATCAGGAAGACCACGATGACGCCTTCATCTAGTTGATTCTTTAAACCTAACACCAAAGCAATTCTCATTGTGGCTTGAATTTTGTTCATCTTCTAAGTTTAGATTATTGAAACAATAATGTTTGTTGTTGCTTGCATTTCATACACAAGTATAGTTCAAATGACATTTCAAGTTAGGTATGTAGCTCATATGACATTCTCGTCATGTCCATCTCAAGTTAGGCTTGTAGTAACTAACATAGTGAATAATTACGTTCATATGACATGTTAAACTCCATTTTCAGGAGTAATTATTTGTAGTAACTAACATAGTGAATAATTATGCTCAGATGACATTTAGTTAACAAAAGATGGGCAATGCTTTATGAAATTATAGTTAACAAAAGTGAATCGGTAGAAGAAAATATACTTAAAAACATGGAATAAGAGGTAGTGGTTCAACCCATTCAATTATGAATATGTCACATGGGATATGTTTTATCTCTAAGGGGGTTGGCAACACACCCCTCACCCCAAATACCTTCACTCACTTACACCCAATCCCCTTATGCCACATCATTCTCTCACTTTTTCCTTCACTCACCCATTTTTTGTTAGCATCACACCCCTCACCCTTCACTCACTTCTTTTTGAAATATCATTGGTCCCCGCACCCATTGCCAACCCCCTAATAGGTTAAATATGTCCAAAGTCTACGTAAGTATATTTGTATTCAATAAAGAATAAATAGTTATTTTACTCCAAAAGTGAGTGTTTTGAGTCAATTTGAACCATAACAAAAATACCCATTTTGACCGGCTAACAAAAATACTCCAAAGTCTACATAAGCATTAATGAGTAGGGCATAGCTCACGGAAATGAACATATGTTATTGCTTCTTTATACTTGTTTAGTTTGCTCCTTAATACTTGTCTTAAGCAACATAAGTTATTGCATACCCTGATTTTCCTAAACGTTGCAATGGATAAAAGAAAAAGGAGAAAACAATTAGCCACTATTAGAGTAGTTATTCTAATAAGCAATCTCCCTATAAACGTTTTAATAAGCAATCCCAAACAACCCTTAAAAGTACTTACTACAAAAAGCAATTCCATACAGTCCCTATACGCATTTTAAATCATCCACAGGTGATTAAAGCAATACAAATTGATCCATTAGTTTCAAAAAGTGATATTTCTATTTACTCATTTAGAAGAAAAAGATGCAGTCGGATCACAAATTCTTCCTCAAGAACTAATATTGTGAATGTTGTTAATTTTTTATCTTGCTCTTGGATAACTTGATTAAGACTGCTTCTAATACTCATGAATTCTTTCATTTTCTAGCTTTGCAGGAATCACAAGTTCTTTCGTCACCCATAAATAAATCAATAACTCATATAATCACAATTCCCCTGCAATAATCAAACAAACACTAATGAGTTCCATAATTACACTCCAACATCCCCTAAATTCTTGAGCTCACTTGCAACGTTCCTAAGTCATAAAATCATACCCATTAACCCTCTAATTTTCACGATGGCAATGCACATCTCAGAATTCCCAAATAATGATAACCACAACAACTTTACCCCTTTATCATATAATAATTAGTCCCAAAAGTTTACCCATTACCACTTTAATTTTCATCTTAAAACCCAAATATCTAAAATTTAGTTGGATTTTAAAAGATGTGACCAAGAATGAATCTAGAAAAACATGCTTTTGCAAATGAGAAAGCCAACCAACATATGGGTGTACTAATGCAAGAGACAACAATAAACAAACCAATTTTATACATTATCCTAAATAAATTTTATAAATGGAAAGGATAAGGGACAAATAGGTTGCTACTTGGTTGCTTATTCCTACTGAAATATGTTAGCTTCACACATTATCCAACTAATGGTACAACTTTTATATTAAACTCAGTAGCTTATTCCTACTGAAAAATGTTAATTAGCCCTTTGAAATAAGTTGTTCCAGATTATAATGACTCAAATAAATCAAAATCTAAGGAAACAATGACATACGTAAATGGCGTACTTGAATCTTGTTCAGTCAACCAAATCATGTACCAAAGCATCATCATCTTCCATTCTATGTTCTAATAAAATGATCTCCATAGTCCATTTATCACCAAATCCGGTTCTCTCGCTAATAAATAAAACACCAGATTCATTGGCATCCTCATATTGTAGCATGATACTCAATATAGACTTTTGAGGAGAGACTTGCACAATCGCCGAGATACTGATGTATAATTGACAACAAAAAAACATAGTTTTATAAGCAATTATACTCACAAACATGAAAGGTTGACAAAACAATATAGAGTACTAATAATAGGAATATTTTGCCTTTCATTGACGCATTTGATCAAGCACATAGTGCATAGAAATTTAAGCCTTCTCATATTAAATCATACTAAGAATAATAGTGACACTACAAAACGGTCTAACGTAGTTTAAGCAACCTATGTCTCTTTAACATATATCCAAAGCAAAACCTTCTGAGTTCACCCATCATGGGTCCTTCAAAAAAGGTTTTTACTTATTAGCTCTCCAAAATCATATAATGTACAGATCTTGATTTCATTGTTGATAAATTCAATATAATCAACCTAAAAAAATTGATTTTCTTTCCTAAACTCATTTACATATAAGATGCATAGCCACATATACTCACCAATTTCATTTAAAGCGACAAACAATGATAGATCATCATCTAGATTAGCTTCACCAACATGTTCATATGGCATACCAAATGAGATAATTGATCCACCTTTTAGATACAATGTTGGTATATCCTGAAATATCCACAAGATTATGAAAACCATCCATCAACAGAATGCAATTAAACTGCTATAAAAGACAATAATAAGAAGTATTTTTGTCAGGACATTCGTACCGGATGTGAATCTTTTGAATCAAAACTCATCCAAATTCCATCAGGCATTGCATGCTTCACTTGATGAACCCCAGATCACTTATGGTACTAAGACATTATAAAATCAGATCAAAAGTATGAATTAAAAGTTAAATATACGAACAAATATAAGAAAGTCCTTGTAGCACAAGTAAAATGAGAATCTTGCATATAAAAGAAGAGGGCCCAACTGGAAAAAAATCTCATTAGTTCTCAACTGGGAATCCTTCAAATCTGCAAAACAGATAATAAAAATGAAGCAACCCAAACCTAAAGCTAAACACTAATATATGGATGAAGATAAATTCATAGCATCAAGGCATACCCGCAAAAAAAGTGGGAACTGCCATTGGATAACCTTTTGTATGTGCCAAATAGAAAAAAGTGTATATATGTGTAGAATAAGGTGGTACCGCCTCTTTAATGCCAAACGACAAACTTCCTTGCACTTTCAAATGTAAATTTAATTATGAATTGAATTGTTAATCAGACCTATCCTGCATTGTTTAGCATTGTTTAATGTTTAGTCACAAAGCTAGAGGGCTTACCTCCTATCCAAAGGACCATGGCTCGTGATCAATAGTTCCCTTTTCGGAATGGCCACAAGAAAATGGAAACATGGCTTCAATTGCAAGCAAATCCACCAATGTCGGGTGTTGAAAGTGGTTGACCACTAAGTCCCTGAATCCCAGGAAATCATAAAGTAAACTGTGAACCCAATTTTATATATCTTGAATCAAGCTTATACAAAAGAAAACCTATACTATTTTCATGCAACATATGCAAGCAGCTTACCAACTGGAGTACCATAGAGATATTCATATGTAGATGTTCCGAAGTAGAAAGATTATCCTCTATTCATGTAGCAGCATACGTCTGACTACCAATAAACCAAACTCAAGTAAGAACAAATAGTTGTTCATTAGGATTAGCTAATTTTATGCCTTCATATGTTGATCTTGCCATTTAGCACATGCCATAAACCTACATGAGAATTATTTTAATAAAATGTCCATATACCCTTCTAAACCAATTTAGAGTAGCGATTGCCAGATGTACGCATAGTAGCACAGATAAAACGGTCCATGTCAAAGTGGGTAGTTTGTAGTGCATGTCAAAATGGGTCATGTCGATAAGGATTGACCCACAACCACTTTAAACCTATTTATTTAACATCAATGTAGTAAATAAGTTTAGAAACCTATGTTATATAATAATAATCTAAATAGATGAAGATATGATTTTGGGCGACTTTTAACCGTTTAAACTATTCAACCCGTATACCCCATTGCTTTTAGTAAAAAACAATTCTTTGACCAATTTTAGATGAAACATAACCCAAGTTAAACCACCCATAAGCATGATATAGAGTTGATAGTTGATACCTCTATATAAAGCAATATTAAACAAACAATGTAACTTACATTATAATAGTGCAAGTGATTCTGATGGCCACCAAGTTCTGCATTGTCTTTGTTATTGACTCGTGAAAGGAATCCTAATTCGAACCACAATCTTCAAAGAAAAAATGTTGAATACAATTAAAATATTTCACAAATATATTTCAAACATGACAATCAATTACAATCGAGCTTAAAAAATCATATCAGTCCACACAATTAAAAAATCTGAATAAAGGCCCAAAAAAATTAGATGTTACAATTATAAAGATCAAAAATTACAAAAAACAACCATTAAGAATTATTAAACAGCAAAAAAAAAAAAAGAAATCGCTAAAAAAATTATTAGTGTACCTTATGTGTAGACCATTTTTGAAATGGGCGATATCAAACTTGGGGGAGGAACAACTATTATTGAATATTGATTTTAGGAGGAGATATGATCTTTTTGTTGGTGAAGTATTTTTGATGAAGATAATGATTTTTGAAGAACAAATTAATTACTACGTACTTTACAAATTGAGTTTTTTCAAAGGCTGCAATGTTGACTTGGTTTCTTTGCCACGTGTAAGCTGCAGGTGAAATGTTATTTTTAGAAAAAATTAATTAGGAGACTAAAAAAAACTCTGTTTTATTAGATAAAATAGATAACTGCATTACCGAATTAACCACTTCATTTCTTAAACAATGTCACCGATAGAAAACGATAATAGAGTTATGAATCTACCATTAGTACACTTTGGTTGTTCAAACTAATCGATAGCGAATTACAAAGTGGATACACAAACCAAAATGTTTTAATGATACACATCAAACAATATAGTAGGAGTAATTTCTTTTAGAAGAAAAGGTAACCGATCATCTCTGACAATTCTACAACCCTATTAACCAGTATTTACCAGAGTGCTACAACCAACATGACATTATAAATTACGTAACACCATGCTTAAAAATACAAAAAAAAAATGATTGGAATTTATAACTTATGTTATTCACCGTTAAACTGCCATCTCATAGACAAAACGAGCGGAGGAACCCGCGCGTTGCTGCGGAAATGCCGTGCTATTTATTTATTTTTTTTTATTTTTTTACACTTTAGGGCTTAGGGACTAAATTGCAAAAGACTATTCTTGCTTCCACTGTGGCACTTTAAATGAATTTTGTTAATGGATTTTTCAAATCTTGTCAAAAATGTATTCTCATTAAAATTTTTAATAATCAAAATATCATTTTTTTCCAAATATTACAAAAAAAAAATGAAAATTTTTAATAATCAAAATATCATTTTTTTTTCTTCCAAAAAAAAAAAAAAAAAAAAAAAAAGCTATAGTACCGATGCTACAGTACCACTGCTACAGTACCCGGCACTCACAAAATCACTGTTTCGTCCACTGTAGCAAGCACTGTAGCTGCTACAGTACTGCTACAGTGAGCGTTCCCCCTTTTAGTATATACGAGGATTTAAACCCGCGCTTCGCTGCGGTTCGTTTGGCTAAAGAAGTATTTTAGGCTTCATTTGGTTTTATTTGATTTAGTGAAAGTTTGTTTTGTTTTTTGTTTTTCTGAAATGTGTAGCTATTAAGAGTGTTTGCAGCCCGACATGTAAGGCAAGTAATAGGAGCTGTTCTCAAAACTCCTAACCTGATACATCAACTAATAAGCATGTATTTAGTTGATATAAAAATGAATCAAATATAAGATAAATTATTCCAACAGCTCAAACACATACGCAACAGAAAATAAACTATACACTTTAAATTGATCCATTTGATATGGCTTTAAATTTCACATTGAACTAACTGTTACCAAATAGTCACCACAAAAGGCATCACCTTGTTTGCAGCTGAAAATATGACATTAGCGGGCAACTAAATACCACTATCTTTATAAATCTTCGATTATGTTTCCAACCATATACTTACGTAGAACACCATTACGGTTTTGTGCATTACAAATGCAAAACTTAATAAATTAAAAACAGATAATCTGTATTACATATATGTTGGCCTATAACACAAAAAAATACTCCAAATGACCCATTGTGACCCAACCCTCTTTTGAGATGTTACCCAACCGGCACAACCCACTCATGTCACCACCTCTAAAGTAAATATTTGCGCAAGCTAAACTAATAAGTATGTGAACTTGCCTTTCAGCTAAAGCTTTCTTGCCAACTCGTCCTTGCTATCACATCAAAATAATCCACAATTCATGCATCAAACCTATATCCCTACCAAAAACAATAAAACCGGAATCTTGTAAAATCATTCATATGGTTAATAAAAGCTTATAAGAACATGTATTCATATTACTAATACAATTTGATATCACAAAAGGAAGTTTTGGCTTATACACGTTCATACCATCAACCCCAATATTTGCCCGTGTAAATAGCATACTATCACTTATCTACTTAATTATCAGACATATGAACTACAAAGGACAAAGTTATGGCAATTTATTAATGAACATTTGATTATACTGAATTTCAAGCATACAAATAATTAGAGGTTAAAATCTCAAGCTGCAAATGTGCCAAGAAAAAGAAAGAAAAAAAAAACATCAGCAGCTAGCTATACAGCCTGCATTTTCACAGGTTTAAACCAATGCTAGTATTGTACTTCACTCTATATAGCCCAAACCATGATAAAAAAAAAAAAAAAAAAAAAAAAAAAAAAGTGAAGGATACAGTTAAAACTTATAAATACATAGTATTGTTTATTAATCTCAAATATCTAAAATGATTCAAAAGACTTTGCCTCTATGTTTTTATCTTGCTACAAATAATAACAGTAAGAGGCATGGATGAATCATATACCATTAACAATAGATACTTTTTAGACCATTTATATGTTTAATAATGTCCCATGCTTTAACACTAAACCAATCCATAACCGTGCTTAGGTAATGATGCAAATTGACCCACAAAAAAAAAACAATTATTCATGGTAAAACTCAAATTCGAATGTTGGCAACCAATCACTGAAACAGTTGTCAATGCCTGCTAATTTTTTACTGGACAGGTTGGAGAAAACATTCTCAATCTTACAAACCTTAGAAGTCTTGAATAATAGGGTGTTTGGATACACACTTTAGACTCGCAGTGACACATTCCTTTCCTATCCATATCCTCTTATTTAACCCATAACATATCATACCAAATCCAAACTGACCTGTTCATCAATAATGTTGCACCACCCTGCCTGCTAAACATCATCTGTCTCTTCAAACCAAAAAAGAGCATGACGATGCGGACAAATGCAGTCACAGGAAGTGAAAAAATTATATTCTGGTGGAGGGCCTGCAAAAATGTATGAAATATAACACGCATACACATGACATATATTTGAGAAAAGTAGTGCGGGAACACGGTACATAAGAAATTGGATATATAAAAATGTGGCTCACTTCAATTAACCGCGGGATTATGATTGTCACCTACACGTGAGTTAAAAAAAATGTAGCTTGCGACTGCATCCCGCCTAAATGTCAGCAAGAAATTAACAGATAAATGTTTAGTACCGGAACAAATAAACGCTCTTTTGAGGATGCAACAGGTTGTTCACGTAACCTGTTTTTCTACAGCGCAGACATTTATTACGTGCAAACGAAGAACTCACGCCTCTTGCTTCCTGAGCTTAAAAAAAAAAAAAAAAAAAAAAAAAAAAGTTGGTGTGTAAATGTCTTCACCTGGGAAAGAAGGGGCACAACTGTAACTCCATGTCGACCGACCAACGCATCAGAATTCAAGCTCTTTCTGCAATCATATATAAGGCCAATAATGCATAAAGTTAATGGAAACCTAAATCAAATCCAGAATATTATATTATAAGATCTTGAATTCTTCCAACTAAATAGTTAATATGATACCTTGTTCGATACAGTGTAACACTGAATATCAACAAACTCTTGTAGATCGAAAATGCTAAATGAACTATACAAAACAACTATAGTAATTACAATATCTATGGTCCACTACAGGTAAGTTCAGATCCCATGCCACAAAACGATTTAACTCATACTAAGAATTGCAGATTTCTACATCTTTATAATATTATGCATGACTTAAAGGGGTGTTTGGCATTATGCCATTTTTACTCGCTTTTTACCTGTTTTACTTTATATGGGCCTAACGATAACAGCATACCAATCCCGCCAGGGCGGGGTGACTTTATATGGGTCTAAATGTAACTAAAATGGTATGTTCAGCTTAATTATTACATGCATCTGTACCACAATCTCTCTCTTCAACATCATATCTACGGCAACTGGCACTGATTAGCCTTTCTTACTTAAGCAATGACGCTGTTGTAGCAGTAACCGCCTTTCAGCAGCAACTTTCTGATAATGAGCTTCAAATAAAGCCTTCTGCTCTACAACAAATCCAGCCTGGGCATAACTATTGGCCTCTTCAACATATCGCTAATGTGGAAAATTGGGCCATTTTTCCCAAGCTAATTACTCTGATGTAAACCTCCCAAAAAAAACTGAATGACTAATACCATGGACATTGTTACCCTACAGTACAAACAACAGCAAAATCTTCAATCAATTACCCCATAAACACAAAATACCAAATTCATAATCTCATAAACAAAATGTGATACAAACAACAACAAAAACAACCTATCAACCCAAAACCACAAAATAAACCAAGTACATAACAATATTGGTGGATAAAAAATGAAAAGTTCTTACATACACCATTGCCCTGTCAGATGATTCGTGGTTGGCCCTATGATATATGACCCATACCTTAGCTTTAAAGTGAAACATCGTCTTTTTTTCCATCGATATTATCTCAATGGCATATTGAACAGATACAACATCTTCTAGTTTTCTCCTGTAACCTTGTCCTTTTGCGCGTAACAGATTTGATGAATCTGTCACCTGTTAATGGCGACAAAATTAGTATAGTTTGTGTTTCCATATGTAACGAAGGAGGGCCACCATGTGGACCTGTATGAGTGCATTACAATTCCATCATAATGTGATGGAAATAAATTAAGATATGTACTTACGTTAACAATAGATGTAATCATTTACCGGTGTTTTGGTAACAATTGTCTCACCGAATAGCCCTTCACTAAAAATCCAACACCAATGGCATGTTTGTTGTACCTACAATGAATATTTGACTAAGTTACTATGAAGTTTAAAAATTGTACTATCAAGTTGTATTTTTATAGACCGAACTAAAACATTACCGGCACGCTATGATGTCCCTCCGATGGACATGGGCATTTGTACATTATCTAGCTCGTTTGTAGACGTACAACCTTGTATATCATGTGTGCCTGAACCAAACCTCCAACTCTCTAATGTACTTGGAGAACACATTTGATGACTCTCTGATCTAATGTCCCCTGACACAATGTCTAGGATACATGGCGTGCCTGGCAGACCTAAAAGAATTTTTTTGCAAAGTTGTTATCAAGCATACAAAATAAAACATAAATTTGAAAGTGACGAAGTAAAGTCTGCCAATAACCTTTAAACGATGGTGCACACAAAGGTTCATTTGCTGAAAATACATGAGCCGTAGAGGTGTCCATAATTTTCTGCTTTCTGTTCAAACAGAGTGGGACAAACCTATTGTTATGCACACCTTGCATCCCTACGGAGGTAGTAATCTCTGAGGATCAATTGAAACCCGCCGATCATTTGCACATGAACATAAAACTATTGAAATTTATAAAAGGCACCAGTTTTTCACAATTGTCCATCACTTCTTACACAACTAATCACCAACGGTATTAATTTCAATTAAAGGGATTAAGAATGTGGGAATGAAAGTCAGATGAATCAGGATCGGGAAAAAGAAAAGACACCGAGAATGGCTGCAAACTCAGTATGTTGCCTCACCAACATGTAAACAATCTCATTCTTAATCGAAACCTATCATAGTCAATACCATTTGCCAACAGTGACTTTTGAAGGGGCCCGTTTATTTCTACACAGCTTAAGCATAAGCACAAAATATAAGGAAGCGAAGTTCATAACCTGTCTAAGCCAATGAAAATATGTTCCATAGAATATGAACATCTCATAACCATATATTTGCACAAAAGAGAAACATCAAAAGATTTTAGAAATGGAATAAGCTGTTTTGAGGTTTTGGATGAACTGATACTGTGTTTGTGTGAACTTATTTAGCAGGTTTATTAGGCTTCAACTTTTGAAAAGCACATAAGCCGACTTTTCCAAGGTTATTAGCTTATTAAATTGAACTTATGAGTTTAAATAAGCCATAAAGTCAGTTCAATAAGGTCATAACCCAAAAAAAACAAACTTGTACCAAATCAAAATCTTAGGCTCATATTCATTGACATAAAATTGCAAAACACCAAATGAAAATCATAATTTTCACTTTTTCCATTTAACGAAGCAACAAACACATAAATCATACAAATAAACCTAGAAGCTAACTAATCTAAACACAAAAGCTATAACCATAGTTTTTCTCATTCGGCTTCTCATGAACCATTTCACAAAAACCCTTAAATTAATACGATACCCAAATCCAAAACAACCCTAATTTCAATGGCAGCCTTCCAATCCCAAAGAAGTCGCTTTATAACAAAGAAATCAAACAAAAAAGCACCTATAATGAGCCATCAAAGCAACTCCAACAACCAAAAAAAACCTACAAAAAATACACATCGGATAAATTTTTGTCTTTAACATACCCATTAATTGAAAGCGATAAAAAAAATGTCTTTAACACACCCACCAATCAAAATTAATAGAAAAACAAACCAATCGAAAAAAAAAATGAGATAATCTTACCTGGTCTAGTCTAATCCGCTGCGTGTTCTTGTTTAATCCGTGTTTTTTTTGTTTCGTATGGGTGTGTTTTGTGAAGAAATATGAGTGTCAAAGAAGGATCTGGAAGAAAATATGGCTGAAAGCCAGCCACAAATCCTCACCCAAACACTGTACACCCATTAAAAAATTGCACACTGTAGCATTAACTGTAGCCACACACACATAAAACACTATAGATGCCCCGAATCGAATTGCGTTTGGGTTTTTTTTAGGTCCAGCGGATCTCCGGTAAACCGGAAGTGTTGTGAGAGAGGTGTGAGAGGAGAAGCGTTAATTTCGAAGGCGGGTATAACACCCACGGTCGGTTGGGCCTCCAACGGGCTAAAAAAGTTCTACAGTAAAGAAACGGGGATTAGTATATAGATATAATAATAATTTATATAATTTAAAGTAAAAATCTTTTTGTTAACCATAGTTTCCAGACTTTTTGACCGACTAATTAACGAGATTTTAAATAAAAATCTTTTTACCACGTTATTAAAACCCAAGGGACCAAAAAAAACCACCACAAAACCATAAACCCCAAACACAAAATCCACACTCCTATAAGTCAAAAATTCTTCATAGACTCCATCATCTTGATCAAAACAACAAACCCTTTTTCACAAACCATGTCTACTGCAAAACTGAAGATCGCAGGAGCATGGAGTGGAATCCTAGAAGCAGATTTAAACGAATGGACAATACCCTTTTTAAAGCAACAAATTCTAACCAAAATAGACAACTCCAGTAGTAACAACAATGATTCCATTAACCTTATTTGTGCTGGTAAAGTGTTGAAAGATGATGATCATGATGGGACCCACCAAAAAAAGCTGGTTGAATTTGGTGTTAAGAATAATTCCAAGATTTTGGTTACTAGAGTGTCTCCTGATCATGGCAAGGAATTGGTTGCTGAGGAGGAGAAGACTAATAGGCTTCAAAGATTAAAGTTTGTTTCTTTTTTAATGTTTGATTGTCTTTTTTATGATGCTTTTATGGGTTGATCATGTTTTTATGGTTTTTAGGGTGAAAAGTGTTTTTTAGTATTTGGTTTTGTAATTGAACACATATGGTGACTCATGAGGATACCTCAGTTAGGCCGCGTACATCGAAAAAGTCATCCATTTACTGTTTACCCCTTGTTTTAGTTTACTAGTTCTTTATAGGGGAGTTTGGAATTTTGTTTTGACTGTGATTATATGAGTGTTGTCTTTTTCGAAAGGGTAAAATATGGGTTGATCATGTTTTTATGGTTTTTAGGGTGAAAAAGTGTTTAGTATTTGGTTTTGTAATTAAACATATATGGTCATCAGGATACCTCGGTTAGGCCGCGTACATCGAATAGGGAAAAAGTCATTCATTTACTGTTTACCCTTTGTTTTAGTATTCTTTATAGGGGTGTTTGGAATTTTGTTTTGAGTGTGATTATATGAGTATTGCGTTTTTCGAAGGGGTGGATTATAAGTTTTTCTAGTGTTTGGGTAAAATGTGGGTTGATCATGTTTTGGATTAAAGTTTGTTTCGTTTTATGTTTTGATCATGTTTTGGGTTAAATTGTTTCTTTTTAATGTTTTGATCATGTTTTTTGTGTAGTTTTTGGTTAGAAAATTGATTGGGGTTATGATTTTTCGGTGAAACGTGTATAATATATGGTTTTTGCATTTTATGCTCAAAATCATATTGCAGATGTTCAAGTGTTTATTTGTTGATTTTTACTCATTATGGTCTTAATAGGGGTGTTTGGCATTATGTTTTACAAGTGATTATCTGATTATTGCTTTTCTCGAAGGGGTAGATTATAAGTTTTCCTAGTGTTCGGGTAAAATAAAGGTTGGCACAACATAGTTGATTGTGATTCTATAGGTGTGATTTTACGCGAAGAACCTTAAATTGCCAGAATTTTATGGGTTATGATTCATGTGAATGCTTACAGATAAGTTAAAAGTTAGTTTTTGGGGCTCAAAATTGTTTAATTTATGTTTTATAATCAAATTTAGGGTCTTATTTGCTGATTTTGCTAATTAGTTGTTGTAGTTTTGATATTATGGATTAATCATATGTTGGCTTTAGAATTATGATACCGAAACCTAGAATTTTAGTGATGCTTTAACCAGAGTAGGACTTGTGTGTGAACCCCTACTTTTGCTGTCAATAACACTCTCTAATGCTTGGCCTTATTTTTTTTGTTCAAATGTTCACTTCATTAACAAACCGTAAAGATAACAGAAAACATATTAAAAAGGCCTCTTTACTTGTTATAAACATCGATGCACAGTATCAATGACAATATCTTGACATTATTACAGGGATGCTGCTAATTCATTGGCCACTAGACATGCTGATGGTTCGTTGCCACTTGAAGACTTCAATCTTGAATTGGAGAATCAAAGTGGAGAGAAAGTGCAGCTTGGTTCTGAGAACGATCAACGGTAATGACTTATATTGAAATTATTAAATCAGGGGGGTTTAAATTATTTACCGACTCTAAAAATACGTTGCTAATTTTGACAGTGCGCTAATGATGGGGCTTATGTTTCATGGAAAAGCAAAACAATTGGTAAAAAAGAAAATGTACGAAGATGCTGTTGAAGTTCTAGCTATGGGCGAGGTTAGTTTTCGACTTTCTTATTACTCACATCTTCACTATGTTCCAATAGAAAAAGGCAGAACATTTTTAATTTACATATTCTTTTACCTTTATAGAATGTATAGTAATAATTTTAACTGACTCTATTGCAGGAGTCTTTTTCGCTATGTGATTCCAAGGTCGTTGAGGTAATTAGTCTTATTAACGATTCTTCTTTTTATTTATGTTTAGGATGTTTATGCCCTTAGTTTTCTGATGATTTTACATATGTATCCTTATTTTGTGCTCTTATTTTGTTTTCAGCTAATCGACAATGTCCCAATACTTCAAATAGACATGGTTTGGTGTTACTTTATGCTCAAAGACATCAGTAAGCTATCAGTAGCTGGAAAACGACTTGAAGATGCTCGTAAAGGAATTGAAAAATCTCATGGAAAGGAATCCACTCGTCTTAGACTCCTTCACGGAAATTCCCATCCCGAACTTGCATTGTAAGAAACTTCATTGCACACACACACACACATGTATCATGTATGTATATGTCTAATTGCGTTTGCACTAATTTTCTGATACAGGCACTTGCGATTGGAACTGCTTGAAGGAATAGTGGCGTACCATAGTGGCAATATAGAAAAAGCAAAGATATCGCTGAACAGTGCTAGGAATAGATACTCGCAGGTAAATTGTTAATGGTTTTATACTTTTATAGGCTATCAACTTATAAGTTATATGTATATAATATGAATATATTGTATTATTGCAGCTCCAGGTCCCGGATGAGGCGCTATCTATGCTAATGGGGATGGGGTATGGAGAAAAGGCTGCAAAAAGGGCCCTACGCATGAACCGTCAAGATGTTGAGCATGCTGTCAATTTTCTTATTGAGGAAAAAGCTAAGAAGCAACAGAAGCTTGAGGATGACATAAGGCGGAGAAACGAAATCATGTAAGTATTTATATCCCTAAAATATAGAAGTACCCGCTTTCATAATTATGGTATTTCTGGCCTTGATACCATCCGAATTGCAGGGAGCAGAAGAAGTTCGGAGTTACACCACTTAAGAAAGCCGTTGATCTCCAGAAGTTAAAGGAACTGGTATCATATGGGTAAGCTTACAATGCTAAAAGAAAGTATTTTGTTTATCTAAAATGTTAACGAGTAAGTAATGGTTTGATGTTACAAGGATTTTAGTTTTTTGCATATATAATTTTTTATATAAGCTGATACGGTTCCTGATGTTGGCAGTTTTGAAAAAGAACTTGCTGCAGAGTCGCTTAGAAGAAATGAAAATGAAACTCAAAGAGCTCTAGATGACTTGACGAATCCAGAGACTAATTCTGATATTCAGGTAACGTTTCGGTTATAATTGTTTTTGTCACTTGAAATTCTTGAAAGAACGATAAAGATTCTCATAGACCTGAAAATTTTGTAGCTTTTCATTGAATCAAAAAAGAAGAAGAGATTACGTCAAGCTGCAAATGCTACTATTGAGAGACTCATAACCTTGGGATTTCCTAGAGATTCAGGTGACTCCAACCTCCATCTTTACCGTTTTATAATCTGCGTTAATCAGAACCAGATACGATAACAGCTGTAATAAAAACAAACACTGCACAAAAGTACAGTTCTTTGAAGCTGTAACAATATGATGATGTTCGAGTTCTTGGAATATTTTTCATGAAAGTAAAGTAAGTAGTAAAACTACCAAGACATTTTTGTAACAAAAAAGGACCGTCATAAAAGTCAACCAAATTAGAAGCAAATATTATAAACTGATTGTCACGGCTATGATGCATTAATCAGTTTCAAAGTATTAATCCAGTACCAAGTTAAGGGTGACTGCTTATTTGATCTTGTCTGTAATCTTTGTTTGTTACTTTTGGTAGTTGTGGCTGCTGTTCGTGCTTATGGAACAGAAGAACTGGCCTTAAACCATCTGCTCGAGCAAAATCAAACAAATGAGAACCAAGAGCTGACAGCCCCAGTAGCAGACAATGCCACAGCCCCAGTAGCGGACAATGTCGGGAGTTCAAGTGGCATAGGTGAAGGTTCATCAAGTGCTGCCAATGAAACCACCCAGAATGGAGACTTATCCGGGTTTGAGGAAATGGAGAGGGATGTGGAAATGGAAAATGAACTTACTGAAGACTTGCAAAGTGAAGATACGTTTTCGGATTATGACATGGAACTTACAAGGGAAAATGAAGCCATCGACGAGTACTTGGCTCTCGTTTCGGTTTAGTTATTGAGTAGATGTTATGCATGCACATAATGCTTTCTCTGTACATGGGGTTTCGTAGTTTTAGTTCTGATTGACGAAGGATGATGCAACTATGTTACTCTAATGGATGTTTTTAATGTCTTCATTTTGCTAGTATGATTGGGTTCAGTTCAGTTTAGCCGCTTATTGGGTGTATAAAGGCTTGGATCAGGTCTGTTTATAGGTAAGCCAAAAGCAGAATTGGTTCTGAACTTTTCTAAGACGAAGGAAATTGCTAGTCATCAGACGGAAATTGACTATTTGAATCTCGTATGTGAAATATTTCAAGAATAACGCCACAAAGCTGTCTATTTAAGCTTATGCACGACGCTTATTAGTTCTTCAACTATAACGACGTGGCTCCTTCTGTGAAGATGTTACGAATAACTTTGCGGACTATTTCTTACAGATTGTAGACTGCTTGGTTTGTTTACTAAATTTGGTTCGAAGAGTTCATACACAAAAAAAGTTCCTATCATGAAAATGCAAACCAAACTAAGATTGTTAAGAACTCAGAACGAGATTAAGTCTACAAATTCTTTTCTTTTGTGACATTCGTGACTCGACTAACATCCTCAGATGGTTACAAATGAAGAAATGAATGAAAGAGAATAGAAAAAAAAGGCTATAGTGGATACTGGATACACATATGTTAGTTATTGTGCGATTAAGAGGATGAATTCGATACAAGTTATAATTGCTTGAGTTTCTGAGTTTCTTAAGAGTATTGCGTGTCAAGCATTATTGTCGACGTGGAGAACCATCCGCACTGATTTCAAGTCTCTTTAAAATGGGATCAAGTCTCTTAGTATATTCTGTGTCGAGCATTATTACCCGGGCGTGGTGAACCGCCCATACCGAGGTTTGAGTTATGACATCACACCTGGTGTTATAATTTTGGTCAGTAACAAAACTTGAACCATTTTACATTAGAGGTGAGTTATTTTACATACTAACTTTTTGTTACAAACTGAGGGACAAATCCCCACCATCCATCTAGTTTGATTTAATGGTGGGGATTAACCTAAGATTTAATAGACAACCTAAGTCCATGTTTTTTTATTGTCTTTTTGTTTTCTTTTTATTCACTTTTATTTTTTTCTTTTGTCTTTTTTTTCCCTTTCTATTTACGTTTTTTTTTCATCCATTTTCTTTTGTTGCATTTTTTCCTTCTTTTTGTCTTTTTTTTCTATTATTTTAAAAAAAAATTCACGTTGTTTTTTTTTTCATGCCTTTTTTTTGTCCTTTTTTTTTTTTTTTTTTTTTAAATTTCACTTTTTTTTTCTTTCTTTTAAAAGAAAATACATTTTTTTTTTGTTTTTTTTTAACGTTTTTTTTCGTTTTTCATACATATTCGTCGTTTTTTTACGTTTTCGTCAGTTTTCTTACGTTTTCGTTCGTTTTCACACATTTTCGTCCGTTTTCATACGTTTTCGTCTATTTTCTTACGTTTTCGCTCGTTTTCGTCTGTTTTCTTACGTTTTCACCCGTTTTCACACGTTTCGTCCATTTTAATACGTTTTCGTCTAGTTTTATACGTTTTCGCCCGTTTTCTTACGTTTTCATCTGTTTTTGAATTTTTTTCATACGTTTCCGTCTGTTTTCTTACGTTTTCGCCCGTTTTCATATATATATTCGCCCGTTTTCTTACGTTTCATCTGTTTTTGAATTTTTTTCATACGTTTTCGCTCGTTTTCATACGTTTTCGTCCATTTTCTTACGTTTCTGTCCATTTTCATACGTTTTCGTCCGTTTTCATATGTTTTCATCCGTTTTCATACGTTTTCGTCCGTTTTTATACGTTTTCGTCATTTTTTTATACGTTTTCATATGGTTTCATCTGTTTTCATTTATTTTTGTCCGTTTTCTTACGTTTTCGTTCGCTTTCATACATTTTCGTCCGTTTCCATACGTTTTCGTCCGTTTTCATTCATTTTCGTTCGTTTTTAAATGTTTTTAGACGTTTTCATACCTTTCTGAATATCACAAATGATATACTGTGATTATCAGAATATCACTTGTGATATTCAGAATATCGTGAGTGATATTGAATATCACTTGCGATATTCTGAACATCACAAGTGATTTTTAACATTCTGTAAACATGAAAATCACAAGTGATATTCAGAATATCGCAAATGATATTCAGAATATTGCAAGTGATATCTGAATATCGCAAGTGATATTCTGAATATCACAAGTGATTTTCAACAAATGTTTTGTGACATGAAAATCGCAAGTGATATTCTGAATATCAAAAGTGATATTCTGAATATCACTCTGAATATCACAAGTGATATTCTGAAAATCACAAGTGATTTTCAACAATTTTTCTGTAAGATGAAAATCACAAGTGATATTCAGAATATTACAAGTGATTTCACGTTTTTTTTAATTCACGTTTTTTTAAAAGTGATATTCTTAATATCACAAGTGATATTCAAAAAATCACAAGTGATATTCAAAAAACACAAGTGATATTCAGAATATTACAAGTGATTTCACGCTTTTTTTAATTCACGTTTTTTCAAAAGTGATATTTTGAATATCACTCTGAATATCACAAGTGATATTCTGAATATCACAAGTGATTTTCAACAATTGTTCTGTAACATGAAATTAACAAGTGATATTCAGAAAATCACAAGTGATATTCTAAATATTACAAGTGATATTCCGAATATCACAAGTGATTTTCAACTAATATTTTGTAACATGAAAATCACAAATGAGATTCTAAATATCACACGTGATTTTCAACTAACGTTTTGTAACATGAATATCACTTGTAATTTTCAGAAAATCACAATTGATATTCTGAATATCACAAGTGATATTCCGAATATCACAAGTGATGTTCAACTAATGTTTTGTAACATGAAAATCACAAGTGATATTCTAAATACCAAAAGTGATATTCAGAAAATTACAAGTGTTATTCAGAATATTATAAGTGATTTTCACATTTTTTTAATTCACGTTTTTTTTCACTTTCTTACGTTTTCTTCTGTTTTTGTTCGTTTTCATACGTTTTCTTTCGTTTTTATATAAAAATGTACAAAAATGAACGAAAAAAAGTTGATTTGATGTTTAGGTGTTTGTTAAGATGTGATAGCGTCGTGTAATGTTGCGACGATAAAATGTATTATTGATCTTATATATAAGAAAACTGCTACTTGGATGAAATATAAAACTATAGAAGTTATGAGGTAAATTAACTCTCCTCCGATTTTAAAGTTATTTCACTATACAAATAATCCCACATCAGTTAAAGTTAACAATCTCATTACATTTGATGACGCTATCACATCTTAACAAACACCTAAACAACAAATCAGGCCACTAACTAACTCAAACTAAACAAACCACGATACTAAAACTATTCTGAACAAGTAATACTAAAACACCATTGTGTGTTTGAATATCACAAGTGATTTTCAACAAATGTTTTGTAGCATGAAAATCACAAGTGATATATTCTGAATATCACAAGTGATATTCTGAATATCACAAGTGATTTTCAACAAATGTTTTGTAACATGAAAATCGCAAGTGATATTCTGAATATCACAAGTGATATTCTGAATATCATAAGTGATATTCAGAATATCACAAGTGATTTTACATTTTTTTTAATTTACGTTTTTTTCACTTTCTAACGTTTTTGTCCGTATTCATACGTTTCTGAATACCACAATTGATATTCTTAATATCACAAGTGATATTATGTCACATTCTAAATATCACTTGAGATATTAAGAATGTCAATTGTGATATTTAGAAACACATGAAAACATACGAAAACAAATGAATACGTATGAAAGTGTAAAAACACGTTTGAAAACGGATGAAAACGTATAAAAAAATGGACGAAAATGAAAGTAAACACACGAAAATGGAGAAAAACGTATGAAAACGAACGAAACCAATGAAAACGTGTAAAAACTGCCGAAAATGTATTAAAACAGATGAAAACGTCTAAAAACAGACAACAATGTATAAAAACGAAAGAAAACGGACAAAAACATTAACATATGAAAACAAACAAAAACAGACGAAATCGTATGAAAACAGACGAAAACATATAAAAACTAACGAAAACAGACAAAAACGTCTGAAAACAGACGAAAACGTAAAAAAATGGATGAATACGTATAAAAACAGATGGAGAAGTATGAAAACGAACAAAAACGTCTAAAACGTATGAAAATGGACGAAAACGTATGAAAACGCACGAAAACGGACAAAAACGTAAGAAAACAGATGAAAGCAGACGAAAACGTCTGAAAATAGACGAAAACGGACAAAAATGTCTGAAAACGTATAAAACTGCCGAAAACCGACAAAAACGTCTGAAAAGGGACAAGAATGTATAAAACGGACGAAAACGGACAAAAACGTTTTAAAACGGACGAAAACTTATAAAAATTGACGAAAACGTATGAAAACGGACGAAAACGTATAAAATTGGATGAACATCTGAAAGCAGATGAAAACGTCTAAAAATTAACGAAAACTTAAAAAAAAATAGACGAAAACATATAAAAATGGATGAAAACGAATGAAAACAGACAAAAACGTAAGAAAATGAAAAAAAAATATGAATTTTAAAAAAATATGAATTTAAAAAAAAACGTGATTTTTTTTAAAAGTAAAAAAAATGAATAAAAAACGTTCATTAAAAAAAGCAAAACAAGAGCTAGAAAAGAAAAGAAAAAGAAAAAAAAAGCGCTTGAAAAAAAAAGAAAAAAAAAAGCTTGAAAAAAAAAGTGAACAAAAAAGGAAGAAAAAAAAGAGAAAAAGTAAAAGCGTAAACATAAATGATAAGGAGAAAAAAATGGGAAAAAAGAAAAAAGAAAAGAAAAATACAATGAATAAATAAGAATGATAAAAGGACAAGAAAAAAACATGGACTTAGGTTCCATTTTTAAATCTTAGGTTAATCCCCACCATTAGATCAAATTAGATGGATGGTGGGGATTGATCCCTCAGTTTGTAGAAAAAAACTTGTTCACAAAAAAACTTTTCTCTTTTACATTAAGGATAGATTTGGGCCATGACCCTCACTAATCGAGTTAGTTCCGTCTATGGTTGTGTTTCTCCTAGATGATCCAAATCATAATGTGTGTTAGTATGTGTTAAAGTGTATTGTAGTATGCTAGTAAAGTAAGTTCATGTGTGATTATGACCACACCTAATGTTTTGTGGTAATTTAATGCTCCCTTATTAAAAATCTTTTATATAATAAAACAAAACCTCAAGTGGGACTTTTTCATTCTAAAAAAATTAAACCATACTTTATTTAGTAATAATATTATTTAAAAAAAATATTATTTTCTTATTAGGTAACATTTTATATTTATCCATAACACAAGTAGAAGATAAATACAAAAAATATAAATAAGATTCAATTAACAATAAGATTAAAATTTTTAAATAATTATCTTTAATAATAAAAAATTATAATTAAAAATCATAAATCAAACAAAACAAAGATTAAATTATTTGTTTTTTAATAAATAACAATATATGATTCAAAAAAATAAAAAAAAAAACCCGCGCGTGCGCGGGCATTATAACTAGTAGTTGTGTTACAAAATCATAAATTTTACTCTAACTAAAACTAATGTTTTTATAAATTTTGTAATAATAATTTTAAGTAGAGATAATATAATAATTTCGTCAAAATTTCTTATAATGGACAACTAAATGTGATTGATAACCCAAATTAAGAATACGAACAAATAATTTCAAAAAAAAAAAACCTTGTTTTCCTATGTCATTTCAAACCTAGAATACAAACATTATACACTTTATCCGTCTCAAATTATTAGTCCATGTCTTTTTTTTCAAAATGTCTCAATTTAATTGTTCACTACTAAAAATAGATAAGAAAGTATCCTTGCTTGAAGGTATTATTACAAACTTTAAAGAAGAAATTAATTAGTTAATGATAAAACTGTTATTATGGTAAAAAAAAAAGAAAAAAAAGAAAACAGTAATAATTTTATTTATTTTTTATTTTTTTATTTTTTTGTCGAGAGATAATTATTTTGAAAAGCAGAGAGTACTTAGGCTACCCGTCATGCAACTCAACTTAAGACCATGGACACTACTTTTACATCAGCTTTCTTTCTCTACAATAACTTCATAACCAACTTAGTATAGTGAGGAGGTCGAATACACCACAAAAATATATTCCACAAAATATCAATTAAATAAAACACGAAAACATACAAACATCTCACACGACTCGATCTTATTTACGACTGAGTTCTATTTTTTCTTGGCCTAGGACGCGTTTAACACAGGATGAGAGTAATGGAAAAGATGCGTCTTATTTGGAGGTCGACCACAAGGACGACCATGCATCGCGGCCCGCCTTAATACTTGGTTTGAAATAGACATGACATAACTTTTTTTGAATTTCACCTCGAATAAAGTGCAAGCCTTTAATCACATCTTTTATTTATATAATACAATAAAACCTCTAGTGGGGACTTTTTCATTTCAAAAAAATCAAATCATACTTTATTTAGTAATAATTTTATTTAAAAAAAAAATCTTATTAGGTAACATTTTATATTTATCCATAATATAATTAGAAGATAAATACAAAAAATATAAATAAGATATAATTAACAATAGAATTAAAATTTTTAAATAATTATCTTTAATAATAAAAAACTATAATTAAACATCATAAATCAAACAAAACAAAGATTAAATTATTTTTTTAATAAATAAAAATATATGATTCAAAAAATTTAAAAAAAACCCGCGCGTGCGCGGGCATTATGACTAGTTTCATTTAAAATTTTTCAAACAATAAAATCCAAAAAATCAAAACAAAACAAATCAACACGTGACTTAAAAACTCACAAACTTACCATTTTCCACCCCAAACTTATCCACATTTCACAAATCACACCCTCACAAAACCCTAAAACACTTATTCACCCAAACAAACCAAAACCCTTTGAAACCCTAGTTACAAAATCCTTAAATTCTCTCAATTTCACACACTAAAAAGTGTAAAGTTTTGTGCTTTTTGTCATGGAAGTGATGAGCTCTGTTCTGGTGGAGAAAAAAATGAGTTCTTTTGGTGGAATGATGGTTTTTGAGGCTGCTAAGGTTTCAATTGCTTGTGTTGTTATGATGGTATGAAAAAGATTGAATCTTTATGAGTTTTTTTGTGTTTTGGTTAATGGGTATGTGTTAAAATTGCTTAATTGTTGGTTTAATTGGTTTTACATGTTTTTTTGTCATTATGGTATGAAAAAGATTGAATCTTTTGTTTGATTTGCTGTTTATTCTTATTTTTATATGTAATTAGGGTTTAGATTTTAGGGTATAGTGTCTTATTTTTGTCTTTTTAAGTGCTTAATTTGTTAACTATTGTGGATTTGTGTCTGTAACAGATTTGGTTTTAGATGTTATTCTGTTTGCAATTATACGGCTAGGGTTTGCTTCAATTTAACTTGCTGATGTATGCAACAGTTTTTGTTTTTCGGCTAGTTGGTTCTTTCTTGTTTTTGGATTTTCTTATTATTTGGAAGTTAGAAGACTCAGCTTTTTAGACCATTATTGACTTATGCTCATTGCTGTAGTTTGTAAAAATGAGTTGTTGGTGGATATGTGAATTCAAAACAATCCAATGCTGTTGCACGTTCATAATTGCTCGTTTTTACAAGTTGTAGTGCCAAGTTTTTAGGCTGCTTGGGTTTTCCCTTTTTTAAGTTTCTGCAAATTTTACCTTCAACCATGATTGACCATTGATGTTTTGTACTAATCTTATTGCAAATTAACCTTTCTTAATTGCGTTAAACTATCGATCTTCTGAGGTATGTTTTCTTGTGTTTTCACAAGATTGATGGTTTGTTTGCAATAAAAAGTCAAGTTCCAGTTTTAAAAAGTCCAAAACTCTTTAATTTTGATGGTTCATAGTGTTGGAAAAACTTTGGTTTCTCAAGTCTTATATGAGGAAAAGCTAATCTTTTGAATCGAGTAATCTTATTTTGTCAATCTGTGGCTTTCAGTGGAATCAACATCAAGCTCGAATATTCATTGTTCCATCTTACTCTTCTCTAGCTTTGACCATCACTGGATTTGTTCTACCATTCTACCTATCTGTTTTCAGTTTATAGTTTTGATCATTTTTATTACCAACTATCACAGATTTCTTTCGTGTTTCATGTTTGCCTGTTTCATATATGCGCACGTTTTTCCATTGAATATATCTAACCTAAATCTGTCTAAAATTCACGAGTTTTCACTTGCAGACGGGATTTCTTCTTCGGGACGCACAAACTTTGCAAAATTTGATAGCAAATGATCAGAGGTAATGTTCAGTTACCAAACAGTTCTAAATGTTCTTTTTGGGTTTAAATCAGAAACTTCAATAGAGTTTGACATATGCAGGTTTCCATTTTCCGAGCTTCACAAAAAGGACACAACTGAACCTGAAGCCAAAGATGGCAGTGACACAGAGGATGATGACGACGAGGATGACAATGACGCAGAGGAGCCAGAAGATGATGCTGGAGATGAAGATTTCTCTGGTGATGAAAAGGATGAAGAAGACGATGATGATGAAGGAGACGCTGAGGATCCTGCGGCAAATGGCAATCAAGGTAGTGATGACGAGGACGATAATGATGATGATGACGATGACGAGGACAATGACGATGATGATGATGATGATGAGGAAGAAGAAGACGCGGATGAAGATGACGATGAGGAAGACCAACCACCGGCTAAGAAGAGAAAGTGAAAAAAATTTGTCTTTAACAGGGACTCAGGGAGATCTTCCTTGAATGTTCAATTATCAGGTATGTAGTAGAGAGGTATAACATTTTAGTTTCGTTTGTGTCTTGGGCTCTTGGCGATTGTAGGATTTTGAATTATTCAAACCCTTGTTTGCAATGATTATCATGTTTTTTTTTTTAATCCTTTGATGAAAGCTCCTAGACGGGGTTTGTGTTTTATAGCTTATTGATTTTTTCTTGAACTCGTGTTTGAATTGGAAATTGCAGTCCATACGTCAATTGGTCAGAGGCGTTACGTACCAAATACACACTTGCTTTTGCTTATTTTTTTTTGGGTGCAACAAATTGATCTATATATAGCAAGTTTTGACAAATTTTTGTATTTTCTTTTGTTTCTGTGTCAATTCATTTTAGCGACTTATTGGGATTGGTTTTCTTTGATTTAACTGACCTCACTTTAGCTCTAGACTGATTTGGTCAAACAAAAAGGTTGCGAGTTCAAGTCCATTTGGGGATGGTGTATTTGTATTGTAGCTAAAGGTAGATCAGAAAATGCCATTGTCCTATGGCTGCACTAAACTTTGAACTGGACTAAACGAAGACAAAGTGAAGTCGAAGAGCAAAGTTTAGTCTGGGATATAGTGAGACTGTAATGCTCTGTCTTTTAAAAAAAATAAACTCATTTTTTTTTACGATCATATATTCATCCCATTTTTACAAATCATCTGCAGCAGTCCACATGTTACTACATGTTTTGTTCTTTTTTTTTTTTTTTTTTTTTTTTTTTTTTTTTTTGCTGTCTTTTTGACCCAAGTAGACTAACATTAACAAATGTAAAAATGTTTGACTTGTCTCCCCCATGGTTCCCAGATAACATACATAATACCATAATACCATTCATGATAAATTATGAAACAGATATCTCAGATAACATACATTGGTGAAACATGATAATACTCCTTATCGAGAAGGTTTAGTTTTACGCATAAAGTATCGGTACGTAATTATCTACGTAGTATGATTCTACACTACTGTTTTTTTTTTTTTTTTTTTTTTTTTTTTTTTTTTTTTTTTTTAAAAAAAACTTTTAAGCTAGTGTTGCAAAAAAAGTCTACAAGGCAAATTAATCGCCGTCTAAGTGCTAATCGGCCACTAACCTTTTCGATTTCTGTAAATCGGTCAAATAGATATTGTCAATGACGGTCAACAGTGGTCATAATTGCCAGAAACCTACAAATCTTGCCAGAAATATCCAAAATTCACTGTAAACTTGTTTTAATCACTTATAGCCGATGTTTATTTCTTGTCTACCTGCTTTATAAAAATCCGCCGTTCAAAAAAAAAAAAAAAAAAAAAAAAAATCACTTATAGTCGATGTTTATATCTATTACAACTTGTTTTTCAAGAAGAATCTTGCCGGAAATACCTAAAACTTGCTGGAAATACCTAAAACTTGTCGGAAATGCTAATCCGACTAATCACCGATTAATCCCGCCTAAACCAGTTAAAGCTACATATGGATTGACCGACCGACTACCGATTAGCGATTTTTGCAACCTTAATTTTAACTAAGTGATACGTTAGTAACTCCATATTTAATAATTTCAAAATTAATAAACTTAGGAGGGGGCCTCCTTCCTAAAAAAACGCCTTTCCGATTGCCTCAGCCCTTATCTCTTAAAGCTACGACATCCCACCGATCATCAGCTCTGCTAGTTGGCTTTGCTATCAAGGCATAGCATTCTATGGACTCTTCCTCCATGTCCAGAAATGCTATCGCTGGAAGGCCCTTTCTTTTTAGTGAAAAGGAAATTGAAAAAGAGCTTATAAGATGTCGGGGCTTTTATTTGTGCGTTAAGGGCAGTTTCTGTAATAGCACTAGGAATCGATGCTTTTAGTCATGCACGGCGATATTACTCTACCACTCTATAAATAGAGGCTCGATAAGTGTCTTCACTTCATCAAATTCAAATCAAATAAATTGAGTACTAGCACGTATGGCTACTATTGCGGATGCAGTAAGGTTCGCATATGAATTTCCTGGAATGCAGATAGACCAAAAGAGGGAATGAAGGTATATGAATAGGAATTATAAGGGCTTTACTTGATCCATTCCCTCCCACAGTGCTCAAGGAGAAAGAGGTTGAGAATCTTTTTCTTGTTCGAGGTTCAAGAGGGTCCATTTCCATCAGCCGGTGGGTGGAAGTGAGAAGTTTGGGATATGTTCTAGTGGGTCGTTGGCTCCAATTGTTATCTCCAGTCTATGCCCCCGGATAGAGACATGGTTAATGCTTTGGTCATACTAGATGACGAGTCTTACCGTAATACCTTTGCCGTAACTCAGAGAAGGCCGCGCAAGCAGAATCCGAATATGACTGTGCGGAATTTTCTTTGTCGTTTGCTGGATCTGATCTATAGTTAGGGGGAAATACATACCAAAAGGCTTGCTAGCTAGTTTCATTCCAATGCACATGTCTACAGATGATTAAACATTTAACTTTGTAATTTTGGTCTTGTCATTGAAGGATAATTACAAAACTAAACACGAAGTATATTACAAGACATTCCTTTTACTCGTATTATTATTATTATTATTATTATTATTATTATTATTATTATTATTATTATTATTAATTCAAATGTATAATTTTATCTTTTTAAATCACTTTTGTGTTCTCCAACCACCAAGGTTATAAATAGCACGTGGAGTAGCGTGACAGCATGATCAAACCTCACGCCTTAACGGCTAAGGCGAAATTTTTGCATTTTTAAAACGTGACGTAAGACGACACAAAATATGAAAATATGTTTATATTTCTATCATATTTCATATATATTGAGTTTACAAAAATTGTTGTACATAATGAATAAAGTTAAGAAACTATCCTTACATGTAATATTCTTCATTTATATATATTTTTTTATCAGAATTGAATAAAAAAACCTCGTCACGCCTCACGCCTTAGCGCACCTTATCGCGCATTTTACCGCTCATCTCACACCACGCCTAAAGTTGATGCCTTGATATATTTCGTAACGTAGAGGTCACGTTTTAGCGGCATCTTGTCACCGCCATAACGCGCCTTTTATAACCATGCCAACCACGTAATTTATTTGGATGCGCGTTTATAACAGCTCACGCATTTTAATAGTAAATGCAAACAGTAACTATATTAACATGATAATTTTCCCATTTGACAAATAATGTGAATGCAATGCTTTACTATCTTTGACCATCAAATTTTCTTAGAATGCAAAAGAAGTTATGACATTTGAATAATAAATTTGTCCAAAATGGTAATATTTTGATAATATGTAATAGTATCTTTTTGTACTTATAAATGATGGATTTTAATGTAATAGATAGTCAACTCATAATTTCAAATGGTTTATTACTTTATTGTTGAAGTTCTACTATATAAATGAATCGCTGCTTAGGCTCAAAATGTGATATCAATCAAGTCTAAAAATGGTTTCGAAATCGAGGGTTCTGCTTTTTGCAGTTTGCTTAGTATCTTTAATCTCTCAAGGGCTAGCACGAACATCATCCGCTAGTTCTCCTAGGCCTTCGAAGGCGTTGGTGGAATGTTATGATGCAATGTTTGATCTCGGGTTTTGTAACGGTGAAGTTATAAGGGCTGTACAAAGTGGCCGAATTGGTTTTAGCATCGGGCCAACTTGTTGCAAAGCTGCCAATAAAATAACTTCCGGATGTTGGTCTATGTTGTTTCCTTTCAATCCCTTTTTCTCTCGAGTCCTTCAATTGAATTGTGCTCGATTATCATTGACACCATCTCCACCCACAAACACTCCATTTTCAAATTCTAAGGGGCCGATTTCTCCAACTCCAGATGCTCTCCCATCCCCCGCGGTTGAGGGGCCGTTCATGGATACACCAACAGGTGCACCGTCCCCGGCGGTTGAGGGGCCGTTTATGAATACACCAAGTGATGAGGGTGATATTGAATAATCATTTTACTATCTTTGATTTAGGCAATTCACTTATGATATATGAGCATATTATTAGAATTTCTGTTGTTACAAATGCATTTAGTTTATACCCCATATGGGTCAATAAGTTTTTGCATCTTAATGTTGTAGTATTTCCATTTGCTAATATGAATATGATTTCGTCTTTTAGAGAGTTATTATAATTAAATATCTCATCGATGCAGTGTTATATATTTGAATGTTCACATTAAGAGGACTCAAGGAAAATCAAAGATATACTATTTTGCAATAAATCACAGGCTAGATTGTTATAATTTGTAATCTTTAAAATAACTAGTCATTCAGACCCGTGTGATGCACACAGACTCGATCTAAATGTTCATAGCGTATTGTTCAACACTAATTTTCGTCATTTTGGTCATGGATGGACTTTGTTGGTCAATAAGTTTCTAAGTTGTATTTGTTAGCATGACCTGAAAAATGTTGATGCCGTTATTTCGTTACTTTTAATTGAGGTCGAGTCAAACACTCAAAATACAATATGTAACTTGGGCTGCCTCATGACCGTGCGATGCACACAACTTTTTTATTTGTTATTATAATTTATAAATGATTGTGAGGCAAAATTATGTAATTTTTCATTTCTATTCATTATTCAATGTGATATTTTTAATATGTCGTATTTTGTTATTTTAGCAAATTTTTTAATATATCTGCTCAAATTGGATGTACTAAAACTCACTTACCCGTGCGATGCATTGTTTTTGTTTATCATTAGAAATTCTAACTCTTAGTATTGTCAAAACTAATTTTTATATGATGTATGTTTACGAATCGTAGGGATTAAGCCATTAACCATTTTGACAATTTCGAACACTCGAGTATCCATATGTTTCATTAGTTATAGAGTTAATATTCCCTGTGGTTTACCGGGTCAATCAAGAATCGTCCCTACCGTTAATTTTCATCGGGTTTGGTCCCCATGGTTTACAACCCATACGGGTTTGGTCCCTTGACCAACTTATCCGTCAGTTGACCATGTTTTATGGTGACGTGCCTAATAAGTGGGGGGCAATTTAGTCTTTATACGTATTTTCCCTTATAATACAAACACAAACACAGTCTAAACACAAACACAACACAAACACACATCATCACAAACACAATCTAAACACAAACACAAACACAATGGTTAGATGCAATCGATGTGGATCAATAGCCATTATCAAAACATCTTGGACACCTACTAACCCCGGAAGAAGATTTTATTGCTGCAGTAAAAGGGTAAGTAATCAAAATTTTATTTTCAAAAAACCCCCAAATCGACCTAAGTTGACCTAATTTTTGGATTTGGATTTTAGGTATCAAATTGTGGGATTGTAGATTGGTATGATCCTCCTATGTGTGATAGGGCTGTTCAAATCATTCCTGGTCTACTAAATTCAATGAATCGGCTACAAGGAGAAGCACTTGAAGCTGCTAATGAAGCTAAAAGAAACAAGAAGTGGTTGATTATCAGTTGGATCTTGTTTTCCCTTGCTTTTTTGTTACCAGAGGTTGTACCAGTATTTTTAGGTGGAAAATAAGAATTCCAACCATCTGATTCTGATGAATAAGATGATATTTCAATGACAGTAGGCTTGGAACTCATAATTGATAGTAGTTTGTTGTTTTGATAGTGTTTGGTGTTGTAATTTTGTGTGACCAACATGTTAATTTAAAAAAGATACCAACACAAAACTCTAGGTAAAAGTAAATGGAATTAAAGGCTTGGTAGATATATGTAGTTTCTCACAATTAGTTTGACTGCATATGCATTAAAAAACATGCTTTTTGTAACTGTTACTTTGACCCAAAGACTTTCAAAGTCTTACCTATTAAAGTTAGAGCATTTTGTAACTGTTGGTGGCTATTTCTAGTGTTATAGACTTTATGAATACAATAAAGGGTGACACACTTGCCACAAATACAACAATACAATAATGAGTTTGATAAAAGGCACAAATTCAATAGATACGACACATTGACTTTCAAAGTCAAAGCCAAATGTCAATTTGACAACAAGACTTTGCAGTTGTGCATTTGCATCTGCAGTTGAACCTTGACTTTTAAAGTCTAATGCAATAAGACCATGATAACAAGATACCACAAACATTCATAAACACATAACTAATATATCATTAGACATTGTTTAACATCAATGTATTTGGCCATAACAGATTAGGCCAAAGTAACAAAACACAAACATAACATAACATAAATTTTAGACAAAGTAATTAGTAATCATACCTTTTGCCTATCAGTTATAAAGGTAAGTTAGAGTTGCTGAATAGATTGAGATCATCACCAAGCCAATCAATAAACCATTTCCAAGAATCTTTTGTTTCAGCCTCCACAATTGCATAAGCAAGTGGGTAAATTCCATTGTTAGGATCTACACCTACTGCTATCAACACTTGACCAGGGAAACGACCAGACAAAAAACAACCATCCAACCCCAACAAATCTCTCTTTCCTTTCTTAAAATCCTCTTTTAAAGCACCTAAACATATATAAACCCTCCTAAACTTCCTTTCAAGAACTTTTATGGGGTCAGGTGGTCTTTCTAAATCAATCCTAGCAGTTGTATCAAGATTCTATTTTTGTAGCTCAATAAGGTAGTCTCTTAATTGTGCATAACTCTTAGTGTAATCACCAATCACTTTTTCTTTGGCCATCTGCTTAGCTCTTTGAAATTTTTGGTTTGACATACCAATTTCAAGTTTTCTCTGTAATTGATCTTTAAGATCACTCAATGGAATTTTAGGATTTGGTTTAATGGTTGCCTCTACTTCTTTTGACAAGAATGCTGCTGTGCATTTCTTCACAGTTCTTGACTGTAAACATTTGTGAACATCCTCAAAAGTTTTCACTTGCCATGTATCCTTATTTGGTAACTTTGAGCACTGCAAAAACCAATGGCATTGAGTTTCACTATCTTTTATAGACACACCTTTTGACCTAATTTTGGATCCACTAGCTGTTTTTGACTTAATGGGCTTACCCTTTACTTGTGGTCCATCAGCTAGCCCACTATCAACCACAGGATCCTTATTAGATGTAAAAGTTGGTGTCTTTCCTCTACAAACTACTCTCACCCTAACCTTGTCATTCTTCTTTAACCACAACTGTCTTCTTTGTTCAATAACTACCCTTGTGACCATCTCCTTTATGAGTTTGCTATTAGCAAACTGTTGACCAATGAAGAAATTTTCATTCCGTACGCTTTTCTCCTCATTAAGCTTATTCATCCTAGCCAACTTCCTTAATGCTTTTCTCCTCCCACCTTCATCATCTGAGTCAGTCCCACTACGTAACTCTTCATTATCAACCTCATCCTCCTGAACCACCTCATTAACTTCTTCTACTGTTTCTGCACATCCTATCCATTCTGAATTTTTGTCTATGTTCTTCTTAAATTCAGCCATATCAACATCTACATTGTTCATCATCTGCTCTTTATCAACTACAAAATCACTATCCTCACTATCATCACTGTTTGATTCACTGTCACTATCTGAACCATGTTCACTACCTGAACCATTGTCAGTCTCCCCACTATCTGAACCATGTTCAGAACCAACATCTACATTTGGGCTTTCATTCCTACTAGACTGGCCTACATTCTTATTCAACCTTCCAACCTTGCTTAAGCAATTCCTCAACCACTCATCCTCACTTACATCATCAACTACATCATTATCAGCATTTTCTAGTACATCTTGACTATCATCAGCTACATTTTCTAGCAAAGCAGGTTCTACGTTCTTACTATTCTTAGAAACACAGTGATCAACATAAAAATCAATAACCTTATACTTAGATAAATGGGTCATCAATTCCAACACATCTTTATCAGTATCTAATTTTCTTAAACCATTATCTAAATCTTAGTTAGGTAACTTGTAAAAAATGTCTATACCTAAACTTCCATTTTCATACCCTAACTCTTTCATCATTGTGGCAACCTCAACAACAGAGAACCTCTCTGAATCAATTGTATCTATCCAATTCACCTTCCCACCTTTGTAACGTACCTTAGGAGGGCTTGTGAATGCACCACCATGGTTAATCTTTAGGCAAAACACTGTTGGAAACTTACTTGAACAAAAAAATAACGATTTACATTACAACCTCTTATTTTCATTAAAAACAGAGTACTTTCTCTAGTGTATACTTACGATATGTAAGGATTCGAAGTTGAGCCCTTTTTACGCACTCTCCACTCACACAACATTGTGTAATTGCTCTAGGGTTTCATTCAATTAGATAGCGAATTTTGTGTGTGTTTCGGATTTGGTAACCATGGGGATGCATAATGATGCGTTAGGGTTTGATAAAGAAGCCCCAAATTTGCGCCAAAGGTGAAGTACCAAAAATACCCCCGTTATATTACTCTAACTATGGGATTTAACGGTCAACTGACGGATAAGTTGGTCAAGGGACCAAACCCGTATGGGTTGTAAACCATGGGGACCAACCCGATGAAAATAAACGGCAGGGACGATTCTTGATTGACCCGACAAACCACAGGGACGAAAAATGATATTAATTCTTAGTTATAATATGATTTCAATGTTTCAATCCGTTACACTCAATTTATACAACTCAAGTAATGATCTCTTAATTCATTTCTTTGTCATTACTAATCCAAGACGTGCGATGCACAACTTTGAAATAAGTTATTTAATTGTTAATAGATATAGCTTGTCGATGATTATTTTGTACGGCGATTTATATTATCATTTGAGTTCCTTTAGTTGATTTTGTAAGTTTATCTAATCCCAAGCACCCCCAACATTAAAAATTTCAACCCAACTACTAAGTTACCTAGTCAATAATGCCCGTGCGATGCACATGGGCTGTATAGAAGTTTTCATAGATATAAAATACGTGCAATGCACATGGGCTGTATATAAATTTTCATAGCGTAATATTCGGCATTTATTTTCCTCATTTTATATTTAAGTTGTCATGGTGTCACACATTTGCTACACTTTATACGTATTTAAAATACTTTATTGATTTGCACATGGGCTGTATATAAGTTTTTATAGCGTAATCTTCGGCACTTATTTTCGTCATTATAAAATTATAAAATTATGACGTTTCCATTGCCCCTTTAAAAAATAAAAATAAACTTATCATAATTTTGTGGGCCGATCATGCGCATTATTTACTAAAAAAAACTGTTTCTAAACTTGTAACACATTTGTTTCCTAAATGTAATCAAACAAGTCCGTTAAATCCTTGACTTGCATGGCAAGGTTTCACGTAATTCTATCTTTAATCTCCACTATATATACACCGAGCCTCAATAATATTAAACCTCATACACACCTAATTATCAATATATCAATCGACTAAAAGAAATTACGATCTTAAGGTATAGTTAATCTATTCACTTTCTGAATTTTCAACTGCTTTAACATCTGTTGTTTATTCCATCGTTTGTTTACTTAAATCACATTCTATTCAGTTAATATTAGTGCACTTGCATGTAAACAATATATTTAAGGGTTTTTAGTTTGAAACAGGTTTGATATCAAACTTTTATTTATTTATTTATTTATTTATTTATTTTTATCACCGTTTGGATGTTAAGGAATGGTTTGGCCGCCGGGGGTTTTGTTTTCTGGTTAATTAAAGCTTTTGAGTGTTTAAATACGCAGTGATGGACTAGTTTATTTGAAAAAGCATCAAAACAGCTGATACTTAGCTAATATAAGCACTTTATAATAAGTCGTATATTATAAATAAGAATATACTCCGTATATGCTTTTAATTTTCATAAATTATTTTATGTTTGAAATTTTGTGTTAAGTTAGGATTTTATTGCTTGCCTTTTAGTACTACAAATAAGCAGTAATTTTGTACATTACAAAAATCAGTTTAGATTGAATTTGTAACATATAATTTGATGCTTGTATAATTTGATGATTGCATGTAGTTTCCATGTTGTTGCCTACATGTTTTGTGGCCTTGTGCCCTTGTGGGTTCTTTGAACATCACATACGCTTTAATGGTTATTAACACCACGCAAGTGAGGATTTTTTATTTTTATATTTTTATTATTTTATTATTTATTTATTTTTATAATTTTCTTCTATTATGTTAGTTAGCTTCACGCTTAACTAGTCACATGTATGTGGAAGCATATGTCGATAATAGTGGTTGTTTTAGCATGTGATTAGTGTTTCAGTTATAACCAAGGACGATTGCAGTTTCTTTAACCATGTCATGAAGTTCTAATAGCATTATTTTTTTTTCCTTTTTTGTTGACCAGGAAAGGTTAGAATTGCGGATTCTTCATACTTGATTATTAAAAATGGAGTACTCCTATGCACGGGTACTTAATGTATGAAAGTAGAGATAAATTTACCAAATTGACAATATGAATTTAATTTAAAAAGTTTCTGCTCATTTTGTTAATACCTTGTTTTCGTTATTTATTGGCCTTTGTTCAGGTTACTCGTGTGAAAACAAGAGCTATGAGCCCACCACGGGTTCGTCACGAAGGAATAAAAAAGACCGTCGTTGTGAATTTCGCAGACCTTTGCCAATCGTATGTCCTGCTCTATGATCATTTCCACCATATCCATTTCTTTAGTTAGATGCGGGAGTTTTAACCCATTCACTTGTGAATGAACCGATTTGGGTTGTGTTGCATCTTAAATGGGTCGCATCAAACAAACTAGCTGAAAGGGGAACGTGTCAAATAAGTAAAACAATTAGTCTATATTTGACGACTTTGGTTATTGGTGTCTACATGTTGTTTTTGTTAATCATAATTAACACACCAATTGTCTTCTGCATCTTCTTTTAAAGTTTGTCATAGCTTTGGACTTCAACCTGACCATTTAGACCCATACTAAAAAAAAGACTTTTTTTCCCTTTAGTCTATTGTCGGGCCTCTAGTTTTTACACTTGATTATTTTAGAATTTGACAGTTGCTAAAATGTTCACTGGTTATTTTAAACAGCATGAACAGGAGTCCAGAGCATGTTATGTGGTTCTTGCTGGCAAAATTGCGTACGACTGGGTCACTTGATAGCTATAAAAAACTGGAAGTCAATGGAAGATTTGTACCCAAAAACCTTGAAGGGATTATGAAGCAATACGCGGGTAAGTTTTCAAAACTCCTGAATAACTTCATCTCCATTTATTTCACCCCCTCTATTGCGTACGACATTTGCTGATAAGTTTATCATTACAGATAAGTATGTCATCTGCCAATTTTGCAATAGCCAAAACACTTCTCCTTTGCAGGATAGCGGTGCAGTGTTTATTAGATGCAAAAGGGTATGTCTGTTTACTTTTTAGTTTCATTCAGCCCTTTCATAATTACATTTATTGACCTGTAAAATCAGATAAATCGATCTTGTCTCATTTTTTTTTAATCAACGACATAGCTATTACATAGATTTAAAAAATTCTCTTGGTTTATTTTTTGAAGTTCCGGTTATTTACTCTATATAGAAAGCACATGGTATTGCAGTAGGTTTTTTTGTTTAAAACCCTATTCAACTGAAACTTGGAGACTCCAAGACAATACTAGAATATAAAAAAGTTTGACTTCCGATATATAGCATTATTACAAAATAGTTTAATTTCTTTTATCAAAAGTATTAAGGTGTTTTTAGGCATTTTGAAACACATACAATTTGGGTGACTATCAATCTGTCTGACCCGTTTCCATTAGCATATGTTTTTAATATACCTATTTGGCTTGCTAATATAACAAAAATTGACCCGTTTGTGCACAACTGATTTCTAAAATTATAACCTGTGTGTTTTTTCTTGTAGTGTAAATGGGACTCTTATTTATGACAAGACTAGTTTCGTGGCTCGTCCTGGAAAGACTTGGACATAGTCTTTGTAGCTGAAATTGAGAAAGCCAAGTGGATTTTATTTCATGTTTTTTCTTTAGTGGTTTATTTTACCTTTGGTACCAACTGAGTTTGGATCATGGCAAAATGTGTACTTTTGATCATTCATTTTCCTTTTCAACAACATTTTTATCTCTTAAATAAAGTTCCTTAGAATGAGCAATGCTGATCTCTTAATTCAAGTGCTTTAGGACATACACTTTGATTTAGTTTGGCATATGGTTAGGGGACTGCAAAACTCAGGACAACCTTATGCAATTAATAGACGACACTGAATCCGTACTTATACACTCTACCATTCATAGGAAAAAGATGGTTTTTGCTTTTTAGTATGGTATTGCGCCGCTTAGTCCGGGTTATATTATGTGTCCTTTTGGATGTGCATCATTACATATGCTTAAATTAAAGTTAAGACATTTTATGACGTTAGCCAAGAATTTCAATTGATATGGACATCATACCTCTTAAATTTGTATTTTTTTGGCTAGTCATTCTGTCGAATAATTACCAAAACTGATATTTATTTTACGTGTTTACTTTGTTAATGCTTGACATGCATGTGTTTGTTTGATAGATTTTGTCTAGATTCATATGTTTATGTAATCTGATATCCATTTAATAATATAACACAAAATTTGAAGATTTTGCATCATGCTTTTACTTGCTATTCTTTCTTTCGTTAGGTTTACTGTTTCTTTGAGCAAGGCGTTTGATCCATATGCTTTTGATTCCACTTAAGCATAATAGCTATTTAGATAGACCAGTTGATTAGGACGTTTATTATATTCGCATCGACTTTTATTGATTGCACATTTTGTCTATTTGAACAGAAAGACCAGTATATGTGATTGATCTCGCAGTTGTCCTTCTTAACTTCCCTCTTGTGATGCACGTCTTTTGCATCGTGTGACTTAATTCGTGCTTTGATCACAAAATATAAAATAATTTTTTTGGAAGAATTTTCCATATTAAGTCATAGTTATTAGAGGACATATATTGATTTCTAGTGTAATCGGCCCATAGGCCCGAGCCCAGTTTGTATAGTTAGTAGGGTAAGCCTAATAGTAACTGCTACAGTATATCATTATTCACATCTGTTACGTCCCTGTTGATGTTTTTATCCATCCTTACTACACATTTTGCAGAACAAGACTTTCTGTTCGAGTTGCCTCTAAGGTTGATAATAGGTCTCGCCATGTTGTTCATCTCAACAACAATGATTGTAGCTTTTGGAGCAACATTGTAAGAACTTGTGTCTATAAGTTGCCCTCTTTTGTGAATTGTGACAATGCTAGTCTCGCCATTGTTTAGGTGTTTTGGAACCATTTTGACTTTAAACTTCAATTTTTTTTTTTTTTTTTTTTTTTTTTTTTTTTTTTTTTTTTTTTTTTAACAGTCATTTACCAAGGGTACATTCTAGAGAAAGAATTTGATTGCTTAATGTTGTACTCAGTTTTTTTGTGTTAGGCACAACAAGTAAAAGATCAATATACTTATATTTTAACACAAGATTGTCTCTTATACCTTTCTTCGCAAAAAGAGGACTTACATTATTACAGTATCATTTAATTTACACTTTTTCACTGTCATGCTTTTGACTGATTCTTTTTCTTTTTCATTGGTTATATACTAAAATGATGATTTGAGTCATTTGTATTATGGTTAATCAGTTTTGGATGTATTTTATTAATAATGATAATTAGAAAACATAGTTATAAACAAATAAATTAAATGGGTTGACGATTCTTATACATAAAAGAAACATATATATATATTAATTTTGATGGTTATACTATTTAATCCAAATTTCTGACTTTTCAACACATTTGCAGTGAAATATATTAATCTACGGGTTAAGTTTAATGTAGGTTGAGTTCTTCATGGAGCCTTGGAGAATGAAGATGTTGTTTGGCCTAAAAGATCAGTTGAGCCGCCCACGAGAATTACTAGTCTAATTATCTGATTTAGCAATTATGGCTTTTGTTATACGAATACTTGCTAAAGTAATTATTGTTCATGTTTGTAAGCTCATATAATAAAATTAAACATTTTGGAAAAAACAATAAATTATTTGAGAAATAGCCTCATTCAATTCAACAGGTAAAGCGTATGTTATTCCAAACTTCTTGAAGTAAGAAATCTTTTGCTTTTAATATGCTTAGAAGCATTCTTGAAGCAAGTAATCTTATGGTGTATATATGTAAGAAGATGGAATTGAAAGACTAAAACAAAGAAATTAAACAATATACCCTTCAAGAGATGGATAAAGCCTCAACTTCCAATCCATCCTTCATAGTTGAGGTTGGAGAAAAATATCCTTACCCTTCACATTTTGCACCAAATTTATCTACTGTGAAACTGAGTGGTAAAAACGAGTACAATGTGTGGAATACACAGATGTTATGTCTGTTATCGAGTCATGATATGCTCGGTTTCATTGATGGTCAGTTTCCACGTCCTTCTGATGCAAATGGGAAGACAAAAGTGGAAGACATGAAGGCATGGATCAGATCAGATTCACTCGTCAAAGGCTGGATACTTGGCTCACTCTCCAAACAAACAGCCATGAGCGTTGTCAAGCGTCTCACATCCAAACACAAGAAGGCAGAGTTTACTGCGAAAGATGTGTGGGATGAACTACAACGTAGTTATGGTCCTTCTACTCTTGAGCATGCAACCACAGGTATAATGTCTTATTAATTTTCTAATCTAAGATTTTTTCAAATTTCAGATTTAGAAATCTTCTAATAAAATTTATTATTATTTTTTTCAACACAAAAAGAAGATGCAAAAGCAGAGGACCAGTCAAAAGAAGGGATGGCAGATGATAATGAGGACCGGTTAAAAAAAGAACGGATATATAACTTTATTCTACGAGAAGTTGATAAGCTAGGTGGTCAAGTAAGTTTGAGAGATGTTAGGGACCATTTCAGTAAAGAGAATCTCACACCCACGGACAAAATCACAAATAATGGCAACACGGCACTCCATGTAGCAGTAGGCTCTTCTATCAATAGTCATGAATTATTAGAGAAATTGTTAGAAATGACACCTGCAGAGAACAACAAACTAGTAGATCTTATAAATTCAAATGGAAGTACGCTACTTCATGTTGCTGCTATTGTTGGTAACACTAAAGCTGCTGACATCTTGGTGAGAAGAGACCCAGGATTGCTAAAAGCCATGGACAATGAGGGTCACACGCCACTTACTTTATCTCTTTCTAATGTGCATTCTGAGACGTCTCTGTGTCTGGTGAATCACATCAAAGGAAAAGGATATGATGCTCTGTTTTCTGGCAAAAGTGGCGAGGATCTTATTGTTCTTGCAATTTCTTCAAAAGAATTTAGTAAGTGTCATATCTTGTCTTCAAAAGCTTTTCATTCGTGATACTACTAATCCTTTATATATATAGGCTTGGCAAAAGAGATGCATAAAGACGAAGAGCTCCCACATAGTGACGCTGTCTTGATGGCTCTAGCTCAATACTTCCCACCTGAACTCAACTATTGGGAAAGGAAAGGAGAATCCAAAGGTATTTTGATTCTTAGTGATTTTTCTTTAACTTTTCAATATATCATTAAGCCTCTCTCTATACACCAATTTTTTATCTACGTTGCAGACATCATTGATGAGGCGAAAGAGAAAATGGGTTCCTTCAGAAATAGGAATCGAAGACTTTTTGAGTTTATTGATCGGTCCTGTGGTTACCTGGTTACAAATATATTGGCATATATCATAATTGGTATATTAATTTTAATTGTTATCGTGGTTGTGCTTTACTGATGTTATTGTAATTTATTGGTTGTACCATACCCCCAAAATTCTAACAATCATCCCATCCTGAAGCAGGCATGTTCTTTATATCAGCTGCTTTCCAGGCTATCCTTAAGGTGATTGGTAAGCTGCACCAAAAGTTACTATACGACCAAATAACATAAGAGAAAATGAATTTATTTGTTTACTTGAAATTTTTATTTGGCTCTATGTTGCAGTACGGCCATTCATTGGAGATAAATTTCAAATTCATGAAGATGCTGCCAATTTATTAGATAGTGAATGCTGTAGGATTGAGTGTCACACACACAACGGGGATCACCACTTTTACAACAATCCGATTTTTGAAGCCACAAGACAAAATGCACGCGAGGTTGTTACAAAAATTGTGTACTGGTTTCCGGATGCAATTTGGAGTGCCAATGAAGACGGTCACAATTTTATTCAATATTCTGTGATAAATCGTTCAGAGAAGATTTACAGCCTGCTATATCAAATGAGTGAACACAAGAATATTTATAAAACAATTAAAGACTCTTCAGGGAATAACCTCTTGCATTTGGCTGCAAGATTGGCACCTACCAACAGATTGGATCGATTATCAGGGGCAGCTTTGCAAATACAACGCGAATTACAGTGGTTCAAGGTAAGATTCTTTAGCTAAATGACTTAAAATTTGAATTTTATTCAACATGCCGAAAGTTATTAAGACCCTTAGACCCATTATTATATATCTAGCATGGTTAACATGTGCTAATCTTGTAGGAAGTCGAAGGATTTCTATGTCCCCTAAACCGCATGCAAAAGAACTCAGATGACGAAACACCTCGGATGGTATTTACAAGGGAGCATAAGAACTTGGTAATCGCGGGTGAAAAATGGATAAAGTCCACTGCTGAGTCGTACACAATAACAGCAGCGCTCATCACCACAATTGTGTTTGCAGCAGCCATTACTGTGCCCGGTGGAAACAATCAGGAATCCGGGATACCCATTTATACTAAGAAACCAGCCTTCGTGATATTTGCATTGTCAGATGCCGTATCATTATTCACATCTGTTACATCCCTGTTGATGTTTTTATCCATCCTTACTGCACGTTTTGCTGAAAAAGACTTTCCCTTCAAGTTGCCTAAAAGGTTGATAATAGGTCTCGCCATGTTGTTCATCTCAACAACAGCAATGATCATAGCTTTTGGAGCAACATTGTTCCTTGTGTTTGGACACGAGAACTTGTGGATACTTATTCCAATAGGTGCATTGACATGCCTTCCAATCACATCTTTTGTGACCTTGCAGTTTCCTCTTATCGCGGACTTGATAAGTGCCACATATGGTCGTAGTATATTTGTTAAAAAGAAATCTGATGAGTACTTTTACTGAAGTTTATATATCTGTATTCTGTAATGGTCATTTCCAATGGATATTGCTTAATTTTGTTAAATATATAAATATCAGTGCATTCATTCAATGGTTTCTTATCATTTTATGTACCTTCAAAGTATTATTTGTGCCTTTAAGATGATCCAAAACTTATTCAGACCATGATCATCAAAATTAAAGATGTATGATTTTGTACATGCATTCTAAACATCTAACTAATTAATGTGTAAACGTGTGTTTTCCACAATTGGAATACTTGAATCATTATTAGCTTGCAATATCATTTCAAATTCACCACTCTCAGCTCATTCTTTGAGTGAAATAGAAGACACTCTCCATATATCACGGACACAAGTATCAGCCTTTGTAATCACCTGACATGAGTGGTGGAACCACGAAACAAATTCCTAGGGGGCACCATGTAGGTGGATTAAGTAACGAGTTGGGTTAGTTGGTCAGTTCCGTTTGAGATAAAAGCATTTAAGCCAAACTGATCAGGATTAACAAACTACTGAGTAACATATTAGACCATCATTCATTCCCGCCCTCGTGTCAGGGTTGGATCATCTGTAGCATAGCCCTGGACATAGTATCGATACCACAGCTTAAGATATATGTGTATTGGATGGTACATTATTCTACTAGTATGTGATTTGGGAAAAAGTAGAATTCAGCAAATCTTAAGCCGAAATTGGGCATATGACTGACGAAGGCTGTCAGGGGGTTTATATCACCTAAGCGCCATGGCACAATTTTTTTTAACTTATAATGACCAAATTGACACAAAAAATATATAGTACAATATACTAAAGTGAAGCATTACAAATAGGAAATGTAATACTATAATACGGCACAAATCCTTATAAGAAATAAGAACATAGTAGATCACCTTTATAAACACAAGAACCGATAACAAGATTATCGGGATTGATGGGCTATTATTTTCAGTTACAGTACAATTTTACAAATATGAATGTGTGTTTGATGGACAGATCTGGCCTGTTACGGTTTACATCTCAAGAGTAAAGGACTAAAGACCCATAACTATGGGCTATCATGCATAACATATATCATGGGCACATGTTGAATACGGCCCATACAGCTTCCAGCTTTTTTTTTTCTTTTCTTTTTTTTTTTTTTTTTAACCGCAATTTTTTACAACATACACCACCTATCTAACAAATTATATCTCACATGTCTCAAATGAGACTTAAACTCACAATCTTTAAGTTGATGAGCCACTCACATACCGCTTGGTCAAGAAGCCTTTGGTGCTTCCAGCTTTTTTAAATAAGTGTGATTTTTATATAACGCCAATTTATTGTGTACACCATATGTTTTAGTGTTTTACATAAAATGTGCACAAAATAGTAGGGTCAAAATGATTAAAAAGCAAGACAAAAGTTTGGGTGGTGTTAACCGGTCCTATCGTTTAGTGCACAACTAGTTTTATGACGCGTATTTGAACTTTTGTTTTCCTTTTTAAACACTCTTTTACCTTTCATTAATTTTACAATCTCCTTATAAATTTAGATCGTTTCATGCACAATTTTCAGTATCGACTGATCTCTTATTTTAAAACGTAGCCCCAAAACAGTCCACATACGTTTCAGTATCTTTAGTCAGGAGTTAAAATTGATCTCGTGGCATAGTTTATCAAACGTTGTCCTTAACGAGGAATAAATCTGAGTAAGCTTTTTCTAACAGAAACATTTGGGTATTCCTTAATGTACTTCCCCCTCTAATGTGTGACTTGAAATGCAACCTAAATAGACTTTGACCCGTCCTATATCGAGGTACACGCCAAAGAAAATTGAAAAGGATTAGTATATGTCTTGGATGTTTTTTCTACCACTATTTCATTGTAAGTGTATGGGTAGGAGATAAAAAGAGGAGCAGAGTGTTGGCAGCTGCAACTGTCGTGGCATGGCTCAGGTTGGTTGTTAAGTTGGTAAACATATAAAACCACGTTGATTAGTGATTACTGATAAACAGCTTTAAATTTCCACTATGAGCCCTATTGGCGTCACACACCAACCGTGGTTTCTCTAAAATCATCAACAATGGATATCTTTTGTGACAATGCTAGTCTCAGTGTCTCATTACCGTTAGGGTCATTCAAAACCATATTTGTAGGGGATAACAATAACGAACACAACCGGATATATTTGAATCTCTGAAAGGCGTGTAAACACTTTTAGATCGAATCAATTCGGTGGTTCTCCCGAATTATTCAATCGGATACAATCCAGAGATTGAGAACGTTTTGTATGGTTTTTGTTTGAAATCTTATGAACCAGAGAAAATTGATGACCAATGAAAAGCGTATCAAAATCTGTATCTGGATTAGGGCACAAACTATTTTTTATATAGTTTTCCAAGGGTTTCAAAGTTGTCAAAATTATTCCCTTAATTTTTTAAAATTTAATTTTCTGAGGAACTTTTACCATAACAACTTAGACCCTGCCAGCCCGGACCCCGTCCCTTAGGGGCTTCGGCCCTATGATCATAATAGATTCAAATAGGTGTGCACTCCACACCTCCAAGCCTAAATGATGTCTTATTATGACTAAATTGGTCAAACAAGTTAATCCAATTACACTAAAATATCCAACATTCCTCCCCCATTTTAGTGCAATCCTTGATTAACTAAAACAAAACTCAAACAATCAAACTTGTGCATAAATGAAATGTCGTGACGATTGAATTTCACATTAGTACATTACACATTCCATATATTCGAATACCAGGGTGTCGCTAAGGATTGAACCCTGGGAATTCATTTTGAATACACGAAGATAATGTACACAAAAGTTTACATACATAGTGGTTCTATCTTGACACATGTTTTACTAGCCTATGTCCTTATCCTTCATAAGCATGTCAAAGCCAAGTCAGCTTTTTGAAGCGGCTAAACTTCATGCTCATATAGGTAGTTCTTTTCAATCATGACCTGCTTGCACTTTTTTAAAAGAACTATTAAGAAGATAAACTTCAACCTCTTTATCTTGCAGGTCTGAACACATACCTTGGGATAGTATAACATGTGTTCCAATCTCTAAGTGTGAGCTTTCCACATTGAATTCAGCTTCTAACATTGTATTAGAAGAGAATTGGGTGTCTCACCATTAGAGAATTTAAACGGACTTTATTTCATCTCTATTCCGACTTTGTGCACTAAGTCTCTTGCGAACCTCTTTGTCAAGTGGTAAGCAATTCATATTATACAAATGGTAACCTTGACTTTTAAACATAACACAATGTTTATTAACAAAGTCATTTAACCATTATTCTTCTTTAAACAAAAAATTAAAACAACAATTCATGATGCCAAAGTTAACCACGTTGTACAACTTTATTTCTATGATCCCAAGATTACCACACCAAATGTGAAAATACATTCACCATTGAAAGTGTAATCTTCTTGATCAATTATCCAACTTAATTGCATCAATAATTGTATCGTTTCTAAACTATAATCCATAGTTTTTATTCAAAAGTACGTGAGTACTTAAACTAGCCAAACATATCAAGCAAATGATATCTTTGTAGACCAGTAGATTGTCTAAATATACATGTACAATGTATCCTTTTAGACAAAATAACTATGTCAATTACGTTATAATTCTTTTGGCTACTTTTCCAATATAGACAATTGTCAATTTAAGTATCCCAAACACATTTGTTATTACAAACAAATAATCACCATCAGGCACATGTACAGTTTCATACATTTTAAGTTCATCACTTAATATGATTCTAATGCCGAATACATTAATGATATCCAATTTAGTTAGAACTAAATTCACCATCTAGGCACTAGAACTATTGTCATCTTGCTGACTTTGGTAACCCGTTGTTCCAATATAATCAACATTTGGATTGAAACAGGACTTTGATCATATTTGCTAATATCAACAAACAATCACTGATATGATCCAACATATATGCCAACTTCTTACTATACAAGTTTCACTAATAAACTTTGCATATAATAGTAGGTGGAAGAACCTTTTAATTCAATCAACATCATACCACTTTCGTCATAATGATGAAAACAATCATATCAACAACTTATTCAACATGCCCACATAAATCAAATTACTCAATAATTTGCAGAAAATTAATGACATTTGTTTGATGAATCTCGCCACAAAGAGAATGGATTTCTCTAAGTAGGCTTGGGCCTCCGATCATGAACCATATGCATAAAACAAGCAATCAATGGTGTCAAAGACCCACACCAAACTATTCAGAACCTGTTCCACGCTTCCTTTATGCATTGCATTTTGTGTATATAAGAAAGTCAAGTATCAAGGCAATATATTTCATTAAGGATAATTATAAGTAACAATAATCCCAGTTTTCCAGAAACTTCAATTCGGTTCATAATAATTTGAACGTTCAAGAATTTCATTGCCTTCTTTTAAAGATTTGTATAGTTGATTCCACATTTAAGTCATTCGCACATGCATATATCAATAATAAACCATTTGAAAACCATCATAGCAAATTACAGCCATTCATGTCATCATATAAAATATCAATTACTTTTACGAAATGTCATACATGAATCAGTTATAAAACAACATCAAGGCAACTAATTACTTTATCATGATTTATATATTAACAGTTGCTTGAAAAATTGGGCAATGATTTATTTTAAAATCATATACTTTGTCATAAACATCACAAAGTTATTTGTGTTCCCTCATACTAGCATATCAAAGCAACATTGTGTGCCATGCAATTAAACAAACATTAACGTTTACCATGTTTATCCACACGTTAATTAAAGCAACATGTGTGCCATGCAATTTGACTCTTATGATTACCATAACTCTCATGCAAAGTATACTTGTATGCATGCATCAAGGCTTAAAATAAAATATCAATAGAAAATGCGTACTCGACCGTAAACGACGTTGGCACGACGTCTGTTCCACAATTTCAATCTCCCTGCACCGCCATATATCTTCAAGTTTACATTCACTCCAAGACATCCATGTCAAACTTCATTATTCCCATCGAATTTGTGTCATATCTTCAACAGATTCTAGGATCTTTTTTTACAGATTCACCAACGATTATCACAAAAAGTATTGTATCAGATAATATGATTAATCATATTCTTCACAGAATCAGGGTTCGTCATCTTCAATAATTGATTCGATCTTTGTAGGGGATAACAATAACGAACACAACCGGATATATTTGAATCTCTGGAAGGCGTGTAAACACTTTCAGATCGAATCAATTCGGTGGTTCTCCCGAATTATTCAATCGGATACAATCCAGAGATTGAGAACGTTTTATATGGTTTTTGTTTGAAATCTTATGAACCAGAGAAAATTGATGACCAATGAAAAGCGTATCAAAATCTGTATCTTGATTAGGGCACAAACTATTTTTTATATAGTTTTCCAAGGGTTTCAAAGTTGTCAAAATTAGTCCTTTAATTTTTTAAAATTTAATTTTCTGAGGAACTTTTACCATAACAACTTAGACCCTGCCAGCCCGGACCCCGTCCCTTAGGGGCTTCGGCCCTATGATCATAATAGATTCAAATAGGTGTGCACTCCGCACCTCCAAGCCTAAATGATGTCTTATTATGACTAAATTGGTCAAACAAGTTAATCTAATTACACTAAAATATCCAACATTCCTCCCCCATTTTAGTCAAATAAGATAATTTATGTTAACCCATTTCACATAAGAAAACAGGGATGTTAAATTCTAGTGGGTGTTTGTTTAAGCTTATATGTGGGCTTATGAGCTTAACTGATTTTGGCTTATATTTCATAAGCCCCAATTTTCCAGCTTATTTTGAGACTTATGGGCTTATATGAGTTTATCATATCATAATATAAACTTATATAATCCCACAAATCTCAAAATAAGCCAGAAAATTGAGGTTTATGTAATATAAGCCGAAAAATAAATAAGCTCATAAGCCAAGCTTAAACAAACACCCCCATAATATTAATTGATTTTATAATAACGAAAGTGACAACATAATGTGTTGGTAGGATTTGTCTAACCAGCACAGGTACATTCCTTATTATTCCTACCACCCTTTATATAGTATGTAATAAGAAGGAAGTAGTTGGAGCATTGGCATAAAGAAACTAAAACAGTATGTAAAGTGATGGCTGCAGCTTCAACTTCGAATCAAAAGCTTTATAGTTGAAGTTGAAGAAGATAATCAATACCCATAACCTTCACATGTTATTGCCCCAAATTTTAACATAATATGTATATATATGAATCACTGGCTACTAGGGTTTTTTTTTTTTTTTTTTTTTTTTTTTTTTTTTCCCGGAACTGGTATTTTTTTGTGACAGATTTCCTACAGAAATTAAAAATTAAAAAAGTAATCAGAAATCAAATTATTTCCGACTAATTGGGAACAAATACATGGATGTCAGTATGAGGTAGCAGTGTCCACGGGAGGTTATGTAATTCACTGAAAATTTTTCTGACTAAACGAGTTTCACTTGGAAATCCTTCAGAAGTCGGCCGGAAAAGCGTCGTTTTAATATAGCAGCAACATATGTCGTTAATCTGTCGGAACATGATCAGTAATTACATTCGGATTTATCTGTCGGAAATTCCGTCGGTGGAAGTCAACTTTCTAGTAGTGGGATAATGGTTGGGATCATTTTGTTTGAGTTGTGGATAACAAAATATGAAATAACATATTGGCTCAAGATTCATTGGGGATACCTCACCGATTTTCAGTTCATGGATCAACGATGCCTGAGATACGTGTAACGTGTTACAAACAAGTGCCTTATAAATACATGTTTATGCCTGGACAAAGACACGCAATATATATCTGAGTAACTGAGTAAGCCTTTTCGAACAGAAACATTTGAGTATTCCTTAATGTACTTCCCCCTCTAATGTGTGACTTGAAATGCAACCTAAATGGACTTTGACCCGTCCTATATCGAGGTACGCGCCAAATACAATTGAAAAGAATTAGTGTATGTCTTGGATGTTTTTTCTACCACTATTTCATTGTATGTAGATGGGTAGGAGATAAAAAGTGGAGTAGAGTGTTGGCAGCGGCAACTGCCGTGGCATGGCTCAAGTTGTTTGTTAAGTTGGTAAACATATAAAACCACGTTGATTAGTGATTGCTGATAAACACACACAATACTTCCCTTAAGTTTAGAACAGGAACATATAAGTATTCGTAATCTATAGATAGGATGACTTAATATTAGGTTTAGGTCTAACGTGGACCATTGGTTGGCAAATACCCGGATGACACATCGTTAAATATAAATCACATTCTATAAATAACAAATCAAAAGAAAAGAAAAGCATAGAAAACAACTTTAAATTTCCACTATGAGCCCTATTGGCGTCACACACCATCAGTGGTTTCTCTAAAATTATCAACAATGGATATCTTTTGTGACAACGCTAGTCTCAGTGTCTCATTACCGTTGGGGTCATTCAGAACCATATTGACTTTCAAGGTCAAATAAAATGCTTAGATATACAAAATAAATTAAACCTTTATAAATATTTTAGCATTAATTAAAATGGTTCAAAATGCTCTACAACTTTATGGTATTGCAGAAACCTCTCAGATTTTAAACAATAGTAACTTGAGTTAAATCAGTCAATGTCGATCTGGCAATTCTTCTTAGTTAGATTGACTTCAGAAGTCAGATTGTAGCTCATTTATTTATAAGGTGAATTATGCCTGAGGAAACCAGGTTTTAACTTGGTGACTGATATTGATATAAATCTTCTTTATTTCATGTTGTGGCCTCTTGCGTAGCAAGACAAACAACAAGTAGTCTCGAGGTTAATGCTCATTTGTATTACGGCACAAGTTTGATAGATCTCGGGATAGCAACCTCTTAACAGACGACCTCAGTTATGCCAATGTGGATTGAGCAAGTGGTGTGTCGGTTATGGGTTATATTCATTAGAGAATTAATCACTAGACTATGATAGCTTTAAAGGGTAACTATGGTGATGTTTCTATGAGAGGCAAAGTATATGATCATGTCCACTCTATCGCTTTATTACTTTAACACTCTACTCTTTTTAAACTTAATTAAAAATCATAATAATGCATAACTCAGTTATTTGATTTTTGTACTGTGGCAGTGTGGCTAATATATCAAATAAGTTCGACTTTTCTGCTATGGGGTTATACACTTATACTGAATATGTATTTGTATATGAACTGTATTTGTATATGAACTAGTTTCTGTCCTTTCTCTCCACATTGTTCATACTCAACAATGCTCCTCATTGGTCAAATAAGATAATTTATGTTAATCCATTTCACATAAGAAAATAGGGATTTTAAATTATAGTGGGTGTTAGTTTAAGCTTATATGTGGGCTTATGAGCTTATCTTATTTCGGCTTGTATTTCATAAGCCCCAATTTTCCTGCTTATTTTGAGACTTATGGGCTTATATGAGTTTATCATATCATAATATAAACTTATACAAAATCCCACAAGTCTCAAAATAAGCCAGAAAATGGAGGATTACGAAATATAAGCGGAAAAACAAATAAGTTCATAGGCCAAGCTTAAACAAACACCCCCATAATATATATTGAATTATATTATATTAACAAAAGTAGACGTGTTAATGGACAACATAATGTGTTGGTAGGATTTGTCTAACCAGCACAGGCACATTCCTACCACCATTTATATAGTATATATGTAAGAAGAAGGAAGTTGGAGCATTGGCATAAAGAAATTAAAACATTATGTAAAGTGATGGCTGCAGCTTCAAATTTGAATCAAAGCTTTATAGTTGAAGTTGAAGAAGACAATCAATACACATACCCTTCACCGGTTATTGCAGCAACGTATGTCGTTAATCTGTCAGAACATGATTGGTAATTCCGAGGGATAATTATCCGTTGGAAATTCCATCGGTGAAAGTCAACATTCTAGCAGTGGGATAATGGTTGGGATCATTTTGTTTGAGCTAGTTGTGGATAACAAACTATGGAATAACATATTGGCTCAATATTCATTGGGGATACCTCACCGATTTTCAGTTCATCGATCAACGATGCCTGAGATACGTGATACAAACTAGTGCCTTATAAATACATGTTTATGCCTGGACAAAGACACACAATATATATCTGAGTAAGCCTTTTCAAACAGAAACATTTGAGTATTCCTTAATGCACTTTCCCCTCTAATGTGTGACTTGAAATGCAACCTAATGGACTTTGACCCGTCTTAATTTCGAGGTACACGTCAAATACAATTGAAAAGGATTAGTGTATGTCTTGGATGTTTTTTCTACCACTATTTCATTGTAAGTAGATGAGTAGGAGATAAAAAGAGGAGCAGAGTGTTGGAAGCAGCTGCAACTGCCGTGGCATGGCACACGTTGGTTGTAGTTGGTAAACATATAAAACCAATTTGATTAGTGATTGCTGATAAACACACACAATACTTCCCTTAAGTTTAAAACAGGAATATATAAGTATTCGTAATCTATAGATAGGATGACTTAATATTAGGTTTAGGTCTCACGTGGACCATGGGTTGGCAAATACTCGGATGACACATCGTTAAATATAAATCACATTCTGTAAATAACAAATCAAAAGAAAAGAAAAGAAAACAATTTTAAATTTCCAGTTTTCCACTATGAGCCCTATTGGCGTCACACACCAACAGTGGTTTCTCTAACATTATCAACAATGGATATCTTTTGTGACAATGCTAGTCTCAGTGTCTCATTACCGTTAGGGTCATTCAGAAGCATATTGACTATCAAAGTCAAATAAAATGCTTAGATATACAAAATAAATTAAACCTTATACATTTTTTAGCATTAACTAAAATGGTTCAAAATGCTCTACAACTTTATGCTATTGCAGAAACCTGTCAGATTTTAAACTATGGTAAATTGAGTCAAATCAGTCAATGTCGATCTGGCGATTCTTTTTAGTTATGACTTCAGAAGTCAGATTAAATCTTCTTTATTTCATGTTGTGGCCTCTTGCGTAACAAGACAAACAACAACTAGTCTCGAGGTTAATGCTCATTTGTATTACGGCACAAGTTTGATAGATCTCGGGATAGCAACCTCTTAACAGACGACCTCAGTTATGCCAATGTGGATTGAGCAAGTGGTGTGTCGGTTATGGGTTATATTCATTAGAGAATTAATCACTAGAGTATGATAGCTTTAAAGGGTAACTATGGTGATGTTTCTATGAGAGGCAAAGTATATCATCATGTCCACAATATCACTTTATTACTTTAACACTTTACTTTTTAATCACTTTATTACAAATCTTAATAATGCATAACTCAATTACTCCGTATTTGAGTTTTGTATTTTTGCTACTGTACATGTATTTGTATATGAACTAGTTTCTGCCCTTGCTGTCCTGATTGTAAATACTGAACAATGATATCCCCAATGAATATTCTACATAATCTTTGAGTAGCGGGTAAAATAAGATAATTTATGTTAATCCATTTCACATAAGAAAATAGGGATTTTAAATTATAGTGGATGTTTGTTTAATTAAGCTTATATGTGGGCTTATGAGCTTATCGGATTTCGGCTTATATTTCATAAGCCCTAATTTGACTTCTGGGCTTATATGAGTTTATCATATCAGAATATAAACTCATATTATCCCATAAGTCTCAAAATAAGCCAGAAAATTGAGGCTTATGAAATATAAGCCGAAAAACAAATAAGTTCATAAGCCAAGCTTAAACAAACACCCCCATAATATATATTGAATAATATTATATTAACAAAAGTAGACGTGTTAATGGACAACATAATGTGTTGGTAGGATTTGTCTAACCAGCACAGGCACATTCCTACCACCATTTATATAGTATATGTAAGAAGAAGGAAGTTGGAGCATTGGCATAAAGAAATTAAAACATTATGTAAAGTGATGGCTGCAGCTTCAAATTCGAATCAAAGCTTTATAGTTGAAGTTGAAGAAGATAATCAATACCCATACCCTTCACCGGTTATTGCAGCAACGTATGTAGTTAATCTGTTAGAACATGATTGGTAATTACGAGGGATAATTATCCGTTGGAAATTCCGTCGGTGAAAGTCAACATTCTAGTAGTGGGATAATGGTTGGGATCATTTTGTTTGAGCTAGTTGTGGATAACAAAATATGAAATAACATATTGGCTCAATATTCATTGGGGATACCTCACCGATTTTCAATTCATCGATCAACGATGCCTAAGATACGTGATACAAACTAGTGCCTTATAAATACATGTTTATGCCTGGACAAAGACACGCAATATATATCTAAGTAAGCCTTTTCAAAAAGAAACATTTGAGTATTCCTTAATGCATATATTAATAATAAAACGATCACGAGTAAACGTTATAATAATATAACGATAGTTATTATGCTATGCAAATAGTGTAATAAATGTCGGACTATTGTTATAAATAATAACTATAAATAATGGCGAAATAATAAGTCGGGTGAATAATAATTAAAAACGTGATTTTTACAAATTTAGAAACTTATCGCGTTATACGAGTTGTGGTTATTTAAAGTCCAAGCGGGCTTTATATTATGACTTTTGTGTTGTCACGGATATATGACGATTAATATAAACATTTTATATATCAAGTGACTTATTTAATCGACGGATTAGATCGAGTTAATTGACGATATAAAATGAGTATATTAATGGGCATCGTATCCCACGACGCCCATAGGTTGTGGTATATGTTTTAGGGTAATAAATTACTAGGTATCTCGTGGAATTTGGCCGATTCGACGATATATCTAGGGAATTTATAGGACTACGATATATACCAAATAGAATTCTTTGTGCTATGTGCTTTAGGTTGGGTATAATTTTGGAACGATATATTACGTAAATAAATATGGGAGATTACCAAATCGACGGATTTGATAAGCTTCGATGAGTATTTAAATAATATGTTGGGCTAATATTAGACTTATAGTTGGTTTATTATTTCGTTTGTTGTGGCTTTTTGGTTTGAGTTGTGTCGACCCTTCACCCATATGGATACCAAACGTCGAATTTCAAATTAATATGAAGTTAATTCGAGAAATGGATATTTTTGGAAAGTAAAATGGAATACGTTCGAGAATGGGAATGTTTGATTTTGAGGAAATGATTTCTGAACGAGTTTGATATTGTTAGGAAGTGCTGAGTCTGTAGTCGCCGTTACGTGAGTTGCTTGAGTTGCTTACGTCTTTCTTCTATCGATTTCTTTTGAGGATTTCTGGACTTGAGGTGAGTCATAGCCCCACTTTTACTCTTGAACTTTGTTTTCAATACTTGGGGTGAGAAACGTGCAATTGTTTTATGTGGACTATTATCGCTTTTTGATTTCAAAACTTGCTATGCTTATAGAACTAGGTAGGATTAAGCGAGGCCTAGACATGAGCTAGGTAAGCTATTGATTTGGTTGTTGAGCGAGGCCTAGTCCCGAACTAGGTAAGCTATCGAATTGGTTATAGAGCGAGGCCTAGCCTAGAGCTAGGTAAGCTATACAACGGGGCCTAGACTAGATCTAGGTAAGTTGAACATGTCGTATCCTTACGAATGTTGGGTATTCCGTATCCTTACGCATACATATTGATTTGATTGATTTGGTTATAAAGCGAGGCCTAGTCCCGAACTAGGTAAGCTATTGGATTGATTATAGAGCGAGGCCTAGACTTGAGCTAGGTAAGCTATTGATTGGATTGATTTGAGCTATAACGTGCACCTATAGGGTTGATTTGATTTGGTTGGATTATATTGGATGGATTATTTTGGTTGGATGATTGAGGCCTAGTCTAGCTAGCAAGCGTTTTGCGTATATGTCCACTATATTGAATTATGAATTTAAACCTATGATCTCACCAGCGAAAGCTGACTTTTAGCACGTTTTCTCAGGTAATTAAGTGATGCTCTATGGATGCTTGGGATTGGAGGCTTGGCAATGGCACCGGTTATGGATCTATTTTTCTAAAACTCTGATAACTATTGTGGACCTATTTTTATTTCTTTTGGGCCTTACTTTGGAAAATTCTTGGGATAAATGTAAACTTTAAAACCCGTTTTGGTTGTGTTTTTCTTATGTTTACTTTATCTCGTTCTTTCATGACTTTGAATGGATACCAATCCCCGTAGCACCCCGAAAGCTTGTTGAGTCTTCTGCTGTATCAAATTTTGGGGGTGTTACAGATTGGTATCAGAGCCAAGGTTATAGAGAACTAGGTAAATAGACACCTAAACTATAACCGATTTTTATAGAAAACGATCCTCGACCATTGCCCGCCAGCCCGCCAAGCCGAAGCATCATTGTTTATTATTGAGGTATTATGAGATTCTTGAGATGATTATTAGATTTGGGATTTCTTGAGATGATTTGAGGTTTTGAGGTTTATTGATTTAGTGATATGATGGCGTTTTGAGGAATTATATGCGTTTTTGAGGAATTATATGGCTTAATTGTTTTACGAATGGTTTTAGTAATGCGGTATTTTAAATCTTTCTTGATTATATATGATTTGGAATTATTGATGATGTTGATATGGTATTTTGAGTTCGCGGTTTAGTTGTTTTGAAACACTTACACCTACCCTACGCCGTTGTCACAGACTATGGCCTCCCGTACGCCCAATGTTGTTGAGGATATTCTTACTGCACCGGTATTTCCAGCACAGTTCACCATGGCTCCTGATGATCTTTACCAGGTTGCCATGCATGCAGCTACTGTGACACCGACAGGTTCTACTTCAGCACCACCTGCTGCATCTACGCAGGGACCCTCATCTTCTCTAGGGCTCCCTGGTACATCGAGGCAGCTTACTCTTCATCAGGCTTTGGCTCGTGTGGCTCCACATTTTGCCCACCGAGCTACGGCACGTATGTCGGTATGCCCTACTTCACCACCTTTACAAATAGATGCTCACTCTCTTCTGTCAGAGGCGCCACCTGCATCATTGCGTCATCGTCCTAGATCACCTACCCCCTTCACCACATGGTTCACCTGTTAGGAGACGACGATTGATGATGTACTCTTCCGATGAGGAGGAGGAGGAGTACGAGGGTGAGGATGAGGCTGATGACCCCCAGGAGGCTGAGCAGGGTGATGATGATGACCCTGAGGAGGACGATGACCCTGAGGAGGAGGAGATGCCTGATGATGTAGATTTGTTAGTGCCGCCAGCTCAGGCTAAGGAGCCTGATTCACCTATACATCCGATTGAGCCTGATTCACCTGATCATCCGTTTTTGTTTGAGTTGCCACCTGGTAGTCCCGTTGAGTCGGATGCACCTTCTGAGGTTTCTGCTGAGCATGCAGAGTTAGGTGAGACTGGTAGGATGTGGGCTCAGATTACTGATCTTGGTGAGAGAGTTACACGTATATTTGATCGACTTGAGAGGGTTATTGGAGAGTTTATAGCGGGTCTGAGAGTTGATATGACTGTGGTTGTGGGCAGGATGACTGAGATGAGGAGAGGTTTGATGGAGATTCACGAGCATATTGAGAGTTTACAGTGAGGTTTTATTACAGCTCGAGAGGCCGACCGCAAGTTATGGCAAAGGAATGCCGAGCTGGAGAAGGAGGTGGCTGACCTCAAGAGAGACAGATACACCCATAGCGTGGAGTTAGGATCATTATGGAGAGATCTTGATGGCTTGAGGCAGGAGTTGAGGAGCCTTCGCCAGCAGCGTGGCTAGATGTTTGAGCTATGTTATCTTGTTGCTTTCTTAACCGAGGAGTGTTCGGTTAGAAAAGCTAGTTATCCTATTTTTGATGTATTTTCCGTTGATTACTCGTCTTGTTGGAACGATTATTATCTTTGTGTTTTCGGTAGTTGGAACGATGTTGGATCTTTATTGTATGGTTGATGGTTATTATTATATGGTATTATGTGGTTTTTGGATATTATGGAAATTGAGTTCCTATTCTCCTTATTGATGTTTTACGATGTATTGTTGATATTCTTTTCATGACTTGGCTTCGTTGATTTAATTCTTGTTGAGCATATGATAAGTTCTATCGGAGACTCACGAACTTGTATGATGTTTCAAATCAATGGCCCCACGACGAAACCCTGTTAGAGCTATCAGAACTGGTCCTGCAACGACTACCCCTGGTCGTCGAGGACGCCGTCCTACTCGAAATGTTGAGACCCCTACTCCTGATAACCTGGACACTACTAACCGCAACAACAGGAATCAAAATGTTGATGTTCAGGGAGACAATGATCATTTTCCACTTAATGCACCTACTGTGGATCAAGCAATGATCAATCAACTTGTGGAGCAACGAGTTGCTAAACTACTGGCTGAGTCAAATCATTCCAACAATTCTGCTGGAACTTTTCCGCCTGTTCGTGCTGGTGGATGTCACTACAAGGAGTTTAAGATTTGTGGACCTATTGAGTTTGGTGGAACTGAAGGAGTGATTTACTTGGTCAGGTGGATAGAGAAGACTGAGTCAGTGTTTAATGTCAGTGGTTGTGCGGAGAATGCGAAGGTAAAGTTTACTTCTTTTACTTTCAAGGATGAAGCTTTAACTTGGTGGAACAATTACCGTAACTCAGTTGGGAGTGATGTGGCTTATGCTATGACTTGGGAGCAATTTAAGTCTTTGCTGATTCAGACTTACTGCCCAAGGAATGGGATTAAGAAGCTGGAGATTGAGTTCTGGAACCATAAGGTGAAAGGTACCGATATGGCAACTTACAATCGCCGTTATCGAGAGTTAGCCCTACTTTGTCCCGATATGGTTAGGACTGAGACTCAAAGGATTGAGAGGTATACCGATGGGTTGCCGGTAGCTACAAGGAACGATGTGATTTCTGCTAAGCCTGCAAACATTCATGAGGCTATCACTATTGCTCAATAATTGATGGACTCGTTGGCATTGGAAGAAGCTGAGAAAGACAAGAATGGAAAGAGGAAGAGGGATAATCACTCTAAGGGTAATGATCATCGAAACAAGCGATAAACAACTACTAGAGCTTATGCTATGGGAGATGGAGACAAGAAGAACTACAATGGAGATGCACCCAAGTGTAATCGATGTTATAGGAATCATTCTGGACGATGTACTGTGATGTGCAAGAATTGCTCTAGGATGGGACACATAGCTAAGGATTGTAGAGCTCGACCACTTGCTATGGTTCAAGCTACTCCTGAAACTATGAGTAAGGCAAATGTTACTTGCTATGGATGTGGAAAGAAGGGACATTATAGGAATGAGTGTAGGGAATCGTGGAACCGAGGAAATCAAGGATCGGGTGGTAATGGGTACAATAATGGAAACCGTGGAGCTGGAGGAAATCGTGGATGACAAGATAATGGGGACCAACGTGTGGAAGCTGGAGCTGCTCATGGGAGAGTGTATGCACTTGGGAACGAGAGAGGAGAAGATCCGAACGTCGTTACTGGTACGTTCCTTCTCAATAATCGTTATGCTTCCATACTATTTGATACTGGTGCCGATAAAAGTTTTGTGTCCACTAAGTTTGCACCCTTGCTAGAGAAACCCCCGATGGCCTTAGGAATTGGTTATGATGTAGAGTTAGCTTATGGGAACATAGAGAGGATTAGGACTATCATTCGCGGTTGTACGTTAAACTTTCTGAATCGTCCTTTCAACATAGATCTTCTACCCGTCACATTAGGGAGTTTTGATGTTATTATTGGTATGGATTGGTTGTCGAAGTATCGTGCTCATATAATCTGCGATGAGAAGATCGTGCGCGTGCCATACGGCAAGGAGATTCTGAACATACCAGGAGATAGAAAGGATTTGAGAGGCCCATCTAGATTAGCGGTCATATCTTGCACTAAGTTGCCGAAGCCAATGGAAAAAGGAAGTTGCCTTTTCTTAGCTCAAATTTCTGAGAAAGGAGGGAAGGAGAAGAAGGAAAGGTGCATTGGAGATGTACCTATAGTTCATGATTTTTCGGATGTGTTTCCCGATGATTTTCCGGGAATTCCGCCTACTAGACAAGTGGAATTTCAGATTGAGTTGATACCTGGTGCTGCACCTGTAGCACGAGCGCCTTATCGTCTTACACCTACTGAATTAAAAGAGTTGTCGAAACAATTAGCGGAGTTAGCCGAAAAGGGATTCATAAGACCAAGTTCTTCGCCTTGGGGAGCCCCGGTCTTATTTGTGAAGAAGAAGGATGGATCGTTTCGCATGTGTATTGATTATCGAGAGTTGAACAAGTTAACAGTGAAGAATAGATACCCGTTACCGAGGATCGACGATTTGTTCAATCAACTTCAAGGATCGAGTGTGTATTCAAAGATCGATTTGAGATCGGGATATCATCAGCTTCGAGTTCGCGAGGAAGATATTCCGAAAACGGCTTTCAGGACCCGTTACGGGCATTACGAGTTTCAGGTAATGCCGTTTGGGTTGACTAACGCACCGGCGGTAATCATGGATCTCATGAATCGGGTGTGTAAGCCTTACTTAGATAAGTTTGTGATTGTGTTCATCGATGACATTCTAATTTATTCGAAGAGTGAAAAAGAGCATGAGGAGCATCTAAGACTTATCTTAGAATTGCTCAGGAAGGAGAAACTGTATGCCAAGTTTTCGAAATGTGAATTTTGGATTCCGACGGTACAATTTCTGGGTCATGTGATTGATAGACAAGGAGTTCATATAGATCCTGCTAAGATTGAAACGATTAAAGATTGGGCTGCACCTACGACCCCAACAGAAGTTCGTCAATTTTTGGGATTAGCCGGTTATTACCGAAGATTCATTGAGGGATTTTCGAAGATAGCAAAACCGTTGACCAAATTGACTCAAAAGAATGTTAAGTATGAATGGGGAGATAAGGAAGAGGAAGCATTTCAGTTACTTAAGGAAATGTTGTATAGTGCTCCTATCTTAGCGTTGCCTGAAGGTAACGAGGACTTCGTCGTCTATTGTGACGCTTCTCATAAAGGTTTAGGAGCTGTGTTAATGCAACGAGAGAAGGTGATAGCTTATGCTTCCCGACAGCTCAAGAAGCACGAGAAGAACTACACCACCCATGATTTGGAGTTAGGTGCTGTGGTTTTTGCTTTGAGGATATGGAGACATTACTTGTATGGAACCAAGTGTGTAGTGTTCACTGACCACAAAAGTCTGCAACACATTCTGAACCAAAAAGAGCTTAACATGAGACAGCGACGTTGGATTGAGTTGCTAAGCGATTATGATTGTGAAATTCGCTACCATCCTGGTAAAGCAAACGTTGTTGCTGATGCTCTTAGTCGAAAGGAGAGAATTCCACCGTTACGAGTTAGGTCATTAGGAATGACTATCGTATCGCCATTACAGTCTCAAATATTGGAAGCTCAAACGGAAGCGTTGAAAGCAGAGAATCGATCTGCTGAGAATATATTTGGGATGGCAGAAAATGAGAAGGGATTTGTTAAGCGTTCTGATGGAATATTATGTTTTGGAGAGCGAAGTTGGGTACCATTGTATGGAGGAATTCGAGAGTTGATTATGCATGAGTCACATAAGTCAAGATACTCTATTCATCCTGGGTCTGACAAGATGTACCAGGATTTGAAAAAGTTATATTGGTGGCCAAATATGAAGGCAGACATAGCGTTGTATGCTAGTAAGTGTTTGACATGTTCTAAGGTTAAAGCCGAACATCAAAGACCGTCAGGATTGTTGACGCAGCCAGAACTCCCGGTTTGGAAATGGGAGCGGATTACGATGGACTTTATTACCAAATTACCAAAGACAGCTAGCGGTTGTGACGCTATCTGGGTAATTGTGGATCGATTGACTAAGTTTGCTCATTTCCTGGCGATTAGTGAAGATGATAGTGTTGACAAACTTGCGAGGTTGTATGTGAAGGAGATTGTTTTTCGTCATGGAGTTCCGATATCGATTATTTCTGATCGCGACAGCCTCTTCACGTCAGCATTGTGGCGATCACTTCAAACCGCTTTGGGGACGAGACTTGATATGAGTACTGCATATCACCCCCAAACCGATGGTCAAAGTGAGAGAACTATTCAGACTTTGGAGGATATGCTTTGTGCATGCATAATAGACTTTGGTAAAGGCTGGGAGAAATATCTACCCCTTGCGGAGTTCTCCTACAACAATAGCTACCACACAAGTCTTAAGGCTGCACCATTTGAAGCTTTGTATGGTCGTAAATGTCGTTCGCCTATTGGTTGGGCAGAAGTTGGAGATAGCCAACTCACAGGCCCTGAGCTTATTTTGGAAACTATTGAGAAAGTAACGCAAATTCGAGATCGACTGCAAGCAGCTAGAGATAGGCAGAAAAGTTATGCCGATCAGAGGCGTAAACCCCTAGAATTCCAGGTTGGAGACAGAGTGATGCTGAAAGTCTCGCCTTGGAAGGGTGTGATACGTTTTGGGAAACGTGGGAAACTAAATCCCCGCTACATTGGACCATTCCTTATTTTGGAAAGAATTGGGCCCGTAGCTTATCTATTGGAATTGCCAATGGAATTGAATAAAGTTCATGATGTGTTTCATGTTAGCAATCTGAAGATATGTCTTTCGGAGGAAACGCCAGTTATACCAATCAAGGATATTCGTGTGGATGAGAGTTTGAATTTTGTGGAAGAGCCGATTGAGATATTGGATAGAGAGATTAAACGACTTAAAAGAAGTCGCAACCCGCTCATCAAAGTTCGTTGGAATTCGTGGCATGGACCGAAATTCACGTGGGAACGTGAGGATGAGTTTCGAAAGAGATATCCAAAGCTTTTTACTTCGTAGATGGTTTGTTCCGAGAGAAACCCGGGACGAGTTTCTTCTGAGGCTGGGAGGATGTGACAACTGGCAAAATAGGGAGCCGTTTTTAAAACCCGCATTACATTAAAAATTATGATTTTGGAATTTTTGAAAAGTTTATTGTGACGAGATGTTTTATGAACGTTGGAATGTGATTTTGATCGTACGTTATTTATGGGATTCGATTATTTATTTATGGTTTGGTTTGGTTCGTTCGTGATGATTTATTTTGAGATCATTATTTTGGCACTACATTGACTCCGGCACTAGGTTAACCTAACAATTTTAATTATTTTTAATATTGGTTTGGATATTATTATTTTTGGAACGTATCGCGAGGTTTTGATTATTTTTGGAACGAGTTCGGTTTGAGAAAGTTGTTTGGTTATTTAAGGTTTCGGGTTTGGTCCGTGTATTTACACCGGGCTACTTAACCAACCTTACCCATTTCCTATCATTATTATTATTAAAAAGTTTTCTTTTATTATAAGAGTAAATTACATAAAAATCGTCCTTGTGAGCCTGTAAACACAACACCATCACCAACATTTCAATTCACTCTCTCTCTCTTCAAAACACAACCATCACCGCCGCCCCTAATCCCCTCAATAGCACCACCACCGCCACCCTCACATCAAATCTAACATCACCATCTTAACCATCTTCTTCCGATCTATCTATTGGTGCAAACAACGCGCGATTTGCACCACCCTAACACCCTTTTCAAATTAAAATCACCACGTTTTCACCACTTATACCATCTTTTCTTTTGGGTTTTTGAAGAAATCGGATTTTTGGAGCTTGTTTGGAGGTGAGTGGCCACGAAATGTATTCGTGCGCCCCGATGTATACCCAAATCGTGGGTATCTTGTCATTTTTATGTTGGGTTTTGATGAAATAATGATGGGAAATGATGTTTTGACAAAAAAAGTCCGTTTGGTATCTTGGGTTTGGGTGTGACGCGAGTTTGGTACTCGTTGCGTGACATTTGGGTCACGTTTGGTTTTGTTGATGGCTCGAATGGAGCTCGACCGAGACATTAGGTCTCGATGTGACCTCTCCTTGACTCGTTTGGGAGTCTCGGATGTTTTGTTGGTCCGATTATACATTTCTTGGTGTTATGATTCTTGGTATTTGGTGTATTGGTTGAGTTGTGATTATTCTTGGCTTGTTGTTGTTGTCATGGTTCTTGGCCGACGACCCCTTTGGGTCCGTTTGGTTCTTTTTGGCTCGTGGAGCAATGCCGAGACCTAAAGGTCTCGGGTGAGGCCATATTATGAGTTATATGGTCTCATTGTTGACCCGGGTTTGACTTGGTAAGTCGACCCGTATGCATGATATATATTATTGATTGTTTATATTGTGGTGTTTATTATTTTTATGTTGTGGCATACTTTGGACCGAAGCTTTTGGATGGGTCGAGACACTTTGTGGTCTCGACTTGGTATACTTGTGTTTTGATATGGAGATGTGTTGTCGAATGTGAAACTTGGGGACCGATTGTGAGACGGTCGATTAGATGACGGAGATAGGTTAGTTGGGTGCCGTAGTCGGACCCTCATGTTGTAGCACGTGATTATGGGATTGATTTGGACGGAGTTGGTTTATTTATTTTGACTTGATTCTTATGTTGGACTTGGACTATGAGCCGAGAGTCATGACTTGGACATTTGACCAAATTCTATGACTCGATAAATATTTAAAAGTCAAATATTAAAAATAATACTCGTAATAATATTATTGATAATATAATCGTTTATATACGTATATAGACGTGATAAACGTATATATATATATATATATATATATATATATATATATATATATATATATATAAATGCGTATATTAATAATAAAACGATCACGAGTAAACGTTATAATAATATAACGATAGTTATTATGCTATGCAAATAGTGTAATAAATGTCGGACTATTGTTATAAATAATAACTATAAATAATGGCGAAATAATAAGTCGGGTGAATAATAATTAAAAACGTGATTTTTACAAATTTAGAAACTTATCGCGTTATACGAGTTGTGGTTATTTAAAGTCCAAGCGGGCTTTATATTATGACTTTTGTGTTGTCACGGATATATGACGATTAATATAAACATTTTATATATCAAGTGACTTATTTAATCGACGGATTAGATCGAGTTAATTGACGATATAAAATAAGTATATTAATGGGCATCGTATCCCACGACGCCCATAGGTTGTGGTATATGTTTTAGGGTAATAAATTACTAGGTATCTCGTGGAATTTGGCAGATTCGACGATATATCTAGGGAATTTATAGGACTACGATATATACCAAATAGAATTCTTTGTGCTATGTGCTTTAGGTTGGGTATAATTTTGGAACGATATATTACGTAAATAAATATGGGAGATTACCAAATCGACGGATTTGATAAGCTTCGATGAGTATTTAAATAATATGTTGGGCTAATATTAGACCTATAGTTGGTTTATTATTTCGTTTGTTGTGGCTTTTTGGTTTGAGTTGTGTCGACCCTTCACCCATATGGATACCAAACGTCGAATTTCAAATTAATATGAAGTTAATTCGAGAAATGGATATTTTTGGAAAGTAAAATGGAATACGTTTGGGAATGGGAATGTTTGATTTTGAGGAAATGATTTCTGAACGAGTTTGATATTGTTAGGAAGTGCTGAGTCTGTAGTCGCCGTTACGTGAGTTGCTTGAGTTGCTTACGTCTTTCTTCTATCGATTTCTTTTGAGGATTTCTGGACTTGAGGTGAGTCATAGCCCCACTTTTACTCTTGAACTTTGTTTTCAATACTTAGGGTGAGAAACGTGCAATTGTTTTATGTGGACTATTATCGTTTTTTGATTTCAAAATTTGCTATACTTATAGAACTAGGTAGGATTAATCGAGGCCTAGACATGAGCTAAGTAAGCTATTGATTTGGTTGTTGAGCGAGGCCTAGTCCCGAACTAGGTAAGCTATCGAATTGGTTATAGAGCGAGGCCTAGCCTAGAGCTTTGTAAGCTATACAACGAGGCCTAGACTAGATCTAGGTAAGTTGAACATGTCGTATCCTTATGAATGTTGGGTATGTCGTATCCTTACGCATACATATTGATTTGATTGATTTGGTTATAAAGCGAGACCTAGTCCCGAACTAGGTAAGCTATTGGATTGATTATAGAGCGAGGCCTAGACTTGAGCTAGGTAAGCTATTGATTGGATTGATTTGAGCTATAGCGTGCACCTATAGGGTTGATTTGATTTGGTTGGATTATATTGGATGGATTATTTTGGCTGGATGATTGAGGCCTAGTCTAGCTAGCAAGCGTTTTGCGTATATGTCCACTATATTGAATTATGAATTTAAACCTATGATCTCACCAGCGAAAGCTGACTTTTAGCACGTTTTCTCAGGTAATTAAGTGATGCTCTATGGATGCTTGGGATTGGAGGCTTGGCAATGGCACCGGTTATGGATCTATTTTTCTAAAACTCTGATAACTATTGTGGACCTATTTTTATTTCTTTTGGGCCTTACTTTGGAAAATTCTTGGGATAAATGTAAACTTTAAAACCCGTTTTGGTTGTGTTTTTCTTATATTTACTTTATCTCGTTCTTTCATGACTTTGAATGGATACCAATCCCCGTAGCACCCCCAAAGCTTGTTGAGTCTTCCGCTGTATCAAATTTTGGGGGTGTTACAGTTAGAGTGTGAGTTCTTGTATTCTATTGTTGCACCTATTAGAGGGACAACAATCTTTTCTTTGTATTGTTTGGTTAGCACCTGTGTTGGGGACTAATCTGCTGTGTATATTGTTATAATAAAAGATTATCACAAAGGGGTGGTTGGTTGGGTGATTATTGGCTTTGTTCTGTACCATTTTAACATGGTATCAGAGTTCTAGGTTGGTAATTGGTTGATCTCTTGGTTGATTAAGAACTCGATTGAATTAGGGTTTTTTCTTGAAACCCTAATTTTTTGGGGGTTTTCTGTTACTGAGGTTCTTGGTTCGATTGAAGGTGGTTTTAGTAGTTTCTATGGTTGAATTGTTGGTTTCTTGGTTCAATTGGAAGAAACCCTAATTTTCCTAATTGGGGGTTTCTTGTATTCTGGGAATCTTGTGGTTCTTGGGCTATTTTCCGCTGCTGGTTTCGTCTCTATAGTACTGTAAGGTTCTTTCTTCCTTTAGGGGTAACTAGTTCTGAGTTTAGTGGGCGCAAACAGATTGACTAACTTCTTGATCTGCCTCTATAAGAGGTGTGAATACCTGCTCTGGTCAATCACAGCTTGCAGGCTTGGGCTAAGTTAGTCCTGGGTGTGAGTGGTTTGTTTCTTTTATGCTTTGTTGTTTTAGTCTTATTTGGTTGATTGTTTGGTCTATTAGTTGGTATCTGTTGTTTATCTGTTTCTTTAGTACTGTTAGCTTATCTGGTTTTCTGTGGTTTAGTATCTTTTATTTTTCAATATGGCTATTATGATTAGTAGTCTTGATCAGAGTAATCCTCTGCATCTTCATCCTAATGATTCTAATTGTGCATCTGTTGTGAGTATTAAATTGGCTGGTGTTGAGAATTATAGAGTTTGTGCTAGTGCTATAAAACTTGCTATGCAAATTAAAAATAAGATGGGGTTTCTTGATGGTTCTTGTGTTAGAACTGCTTATGCTGCTAGTCCTTTGTTAGAGGCTCAATGGGATAGATGTAATGCTGTTGTGCTTAATTGGATTTTGAGTTCTTTAACTCAAGATGTGTATCTTGGGCATGTTTTTTCTGATAATGCTTCTGTTGTGTGGAAAGATTTAAAAGATACATATGATAGAATTGATGGTTCTGTTGTGTTTAATTTGCTTCAAAAGATTAACAGTTTTAAACAAGGTGGATTACCTGTATCTGAATATTATCATAAGTTGAATTCTTTGTGGAGAGAGTTTGATATTCTTACTAAGTTACCTGATTGTACTTGTGAGGCTAGACAAGAGCTTGTTGATCATGGTAAGTTGTTAAAATTGATGCAGTTCCTTATGGGTCTTGATGACATTTATCAACCCATAAGAAGTACTCTTTTGACCAGGGAAATCCTTCCTGAAGTCAAAGATGCTTTTGTCATTGTATCAAGGGAAGAATCCCATAGAGGGGTTCCAACCACAACTGTTAAAACTGAGAAGGCTCAGGTGTCTGCTTTTGTTTCTAAGACTTATGATAATAAAAATGCTAATTGGAAAAGAAACAATAATGGTAGCAATTCTGGGTCTAATAACTGGAGAAACTATGATAGTTTGCTTTGTTCTCATTGTGGTTTGAAGGGGCATACTGTTGAAAGGTGTTTTGAAATTATTGGTTATCCACCTAGCTTTAAAAAGAATCCTAATCTGAAACCTGCTAATAATTTCAATAAAACCAATGACATAAAAAGTGCTTATGTGGTTAAAAATGGTATTAGTAGTATGTCTTTGAGTAATGAACAGGTTATGAAGCTTTTAAGTTTGTTGAATAATAAGCCAGGAACCTCTGCTCATGCCAATATGGCAGGTAGGGATTCTTGTTCTTTTTTTAACTGCAGTGTTTTCTTTAATCAGCATTTTTATAAGTTTTTTGGTGCTAATATTAAGTTGGATGGGGTCAATTATCATCTGGAATGGATAATTGATTTTGGTGCTAATCAACATTTAACTAATAGTCCTCTTAATATGCATAACCTGATTGATATATCTGATTTAAAGAATTGTTGTGGGACACCCTAATGGAACTTTAGCTAAAGTTACTCATGTTGGTAACTTAAAGCTTAATGATAATGTGGTTTTGTTTGATGTTTTAGTTGTTCCTGAGTATTGTGTTAGTCTCATGTCTGTTAATAAGTTGATTAAAGATAGCAAGTTGAGAGTTGGTTTTGATGAGACTAAATGCTATATTCATGATTTGAATCAGCAGAGGGTGCTGGGGACTGGTAGTGAATCTGGTGGTCTTTATTTGTTTGATAAGTCCAAAATTTCTTCTGCTTGTGTGATTAAAAGTGAGTTTCTTAGTTGTTTTGTTTCTAAAGATGTTTGGCATAATAGGTTGGGACATCCTGCTAATCAAGTTTTGAAACTTTTAAAAGGTTCTTTAAAATTAACTCATATTGATCATGGGGCACCTTGTGATGTTTGCCATAAGGCTAAACAAACAAGGGATCCTTTTCCTTTAAGTGAACATAAGACTTCTGTTTTTGGTGACCTTATACATTTAGATGTGTGGGGGACTTACAAGGTGACTAGCAGGGAAGGTTTAGATATTTCTTGACTATTGTTGATGACTTTAGCAGGTCTGTTTGGGTGTATATGCTAAAAGGAAAACATGAAGTTTTTGAGATGTTTCAAAAAAATTTTAAAATGGTTTTGACTCAGTTCAATAAGAAAATTAAGATTGTTAGGTCTGACAATGGTACTGAGTTTGTTAATACTAAAATGGGTGAATTTTTTGACACTATGGGTATTATTCATCAAACTAGTGTTGCATATACTCCCCAACAGAATGGGATTGCTGAAAGGAAACATAGGCATCTGCTTAATGTAGCTAGAAGCCTTATGTTTCAGGGGGGGAATTCCTCTTGTTTTTTTTGGCCTGATTGTGTTTTAACTGCTACTTATTTGATTAACAGGTTGCCTTCTTCTGTCTTAAGTGGTAAATCTCATTTTTCTTTGGTTTATGGTAGAGAACCTAGTCTGGCACATCTTACGTGTTTTGGGTGTCTTTGCTATGCTACTATTTTGAAGGAATCTGATAAGTTTTCTGAGAAGTCTGAAAAATGTGTCTTGCTTGGATATGCAAGTGGAAAGAAAGTTTATAAGTTGTTAAGTCTGGAAAATAGGTCTATATTATACTCTAGAGATGTTAAATTTTATGAGACTATTTTTCCTTATAAAATGAAACAAAGTGATCTTTCTGAGTCTAATCTTGAAGTTAATAATTTGAATTTCTTTGATAACTTTGAGTCAAAAACCAGAACTCCTAGTCCCTCTCCCAATGATGAAAATTTGGAAGAAGTAAGAGAAAAAGTATCATCTGTTGGTAGAGAAGGTAGTGCCAATCAATCTGATAGGGTTGTGGTTCATGATCATGTTGATCATTTAGAACAGATACATCAAAGTATTGATCCACAGCAGTCAGTTGATTTGGATACTGCAACTTCTTTAGATGATAATAATAATTCCGAGGGAAATGCAGTTTCTGAAATAGATGTGCCTAGTTTTCAAAACAGTTTTCAAAGTGGTTCTCAGAGTCAAACTGAGGAAGGAACTACTAGTCATAGAAGATCTAGTAGATCTTCTAAGCTACCTGCTAGATTAAATGACTATGTGATTGATACTAAGCTTAAGTATGATCTTAATAAGTATGCTAATCATACTAGGCTAAATGCTGAAAATTGTTGTTTTGTTGCTAACCTGAAAAAGTCTTATGAACCTACATCTTATGAAGAAGCTTCTAAAAATGTTAATTGGATAAGTGCTATGAATGATGAAGTTTTTGCTTTACATGAAAATAATACTTGGGAAGAAGTTGATCTTCCTGATGGAAGAATTCCCATTGGTTCTAAATGGGTTTGGAAAATTAAGTATAAGTCTAATGGAGAAATAGAAAGGTATAAAGCTAGAGTTGTAGCTAAAGGTTTCAATCAAAAAGAGGGTTTTGATTATGATGAAACTTTTAGTCCTGTGGTTAAAATGGGGACTGTTAGATATTTACTGAGTATTGTTGTTCAAAGAGATTGGAAATTTTTTCAAATGGATGTTAATAATGCATTTTTATATGGTGATCCAAAAGAAGAAGTATATATGTTGCCACCTCCTGGTTATTCTCTAAGTGATAGTAAGAAAGTTTGCAGATTAAAAAAGTCTCTTTATGGCTTAAAATAGGCTCCCAGACAATGGAACCTTAAGTTGTCTGAGGCTTTGTTTGAAGCTGGATTTGAAGAATCTAAGAATGATCATTCGCTTTTTGTTAAGACTAAAGGCAATTCTGTTGTGTACTTGCTTGTTTATGTTGATGATCTTATGATCAATGGCAACAATGAAAGTGAAATTGAGAATTTTAAAACTTTTCTTAGTAACAAATTTAAAATTAAAGATTTGGGAGAATTGAAATACTTTCTTGGAATTGAAGTATTAAAAACTAGTAAAATGTTTATGTTTAAATCAAAGAAAGTATTGTCTTGAGTTGTTAAATGATTATGGTTTGCTTGCTTGTAGACCTGTGTTAACCCCTTTACCTGAGAATATTTTTTTAAATCATAAGGAATCGGATGATGATAAGTTGTTGAAAAATGTCACTAATTATCAAAAGCTTATTGGAAAATTGATTTATCTTACTATGACTAGGCCTGACATTTCATATGCTGAATGCTTGAGTCAGTATATGCATAGTCCTTTGCAGTCTCATCTTGATATTGGCTTAAGAGTTCTTAAGTATCTTAAGCTTGCACCTGGTAATGGTCTGCATTCTAGTAAGAATAATGAAAGTTTTAAAGTTATTGCTTATTCTGATTCTGATTGGGCTAAGTGCCCTGTTACTAGGAAGTCTATATCTGGTTATTGTGTTTTTGTCAATGGTAATTTGGTTTCCTGGAAGAGTAAAAAACAAGCTACTCTATCTAAGTCTTCAGCTGAGACTGAGTATAGATGTATGGCCTCTACTACATGTGAGGTAATGTGGATTCTTAAGATCTTAAAAGATCTTGGTATTTCTGATAGTTTGTTGCCAGTTGAGTTATTTTGTGATAACAAAGCTGTTATTCAAATTGCTGCTAATCCAGTGATGCATGAGAAAACTAAACACCTTGATATTGATGTGCATTTAGTTAAAGAAAAAGTTGCTTCTGGGTTGATTAAAACAGTTAAGGTTGACTCTAAAAGTCAAACTGCTGATGTTTTAACTAAAGCACTTGGTTCTGTACAACATTGTGTTATGGTTAGAAAGCTTGGTATGATTAATCTTTTTGCAGGTTCACCAGTTTGAGAGGGGGTGTTGAAAGTATAATAGTCTCTTTGTCAAACAGTTGAACCTTCAGGGGTATATTATGTAACATTTTTATATTGAGTTTTCTAATCCTAATACTTTGGGTGTTGGTTGTTTAGTTTAGTTTGTGCAGGGTTCTTTATGTAAGTTTCAAGGCTATATAAGCTGGGCTTTCAGCTAGGGTTTCATTATCGTTTCTCTACCTCTCAAAGTTTGTTACACAAAGTTTTCTCATCATATTCTTCTGGGTGAAATAGGGTTTCTGGGTATTCTACTATTGTAAGCAAGTATATGAGATCAACTTGATCTCTAGTTTAGTTTGGTTTTAGTTTTGGTTAGAGTGTGAGTTCTTGTATTCTATTCTTGCACCTATTAGGGGGACAACAATATTTTCTTTGTATTGTTTGGTTAGCACCTGTGTTGGGGACTAATCTGCTGTGTATATTGTTATAATAAAAGATTATCACAAAGGGGTGGTTGGTTGGGTGATTATTGGCTTTGTTCTGTACCATTTTAACACCCCTCTAATGTGTGACTTGAAATGCAACCTAATGGACTTTGACCCGTCCTAATTTCGAGGTACACGTCAAATACAATTGAAAAGGATTAGTGTATGTCTTGGATGTTTTTTCTACCACTATTTCATTGTAAGTAGTAGATGGGTGGGAGATAAAAAGAGGAGCAGAGTGTTGGAAGCTGCAACTGCCGTGGCATGGCACAGGTTGGTTGTAATTGGTAAACATATAAAACCAATTTGATTAGTGATTGCTGATAAACACACACAATACTTCCCTTAAGCTTAAAACAGGAACACATAACTATTCGTAATCTATAGATAGGATGACTTAATATTAGGTTTAGGTCTAACATGGACCATTGGTTGGCAAATACCCGGATGACACATCGTTAAATATAAATCACATTCTGTAAATAACAAATCAAAAGAAAAGAATAGAAAACAACTTTAAATTTCCGCTATGAGCCTATTGGCGTCACACACCAACCGTGGTTTCTCTAAAATCATCAACAACGGATATCTTTTGTGACAATGCTAGTCTCAATGTCTCATTACTGTTAGGGTCATTCAGAACCATATTGACAATCAAGGTCAAATAAAATGCTTATATATACAAAATAAATTAAACCTTATAAATTTTTTAGCATTAATTAAAATGGTTCAAAATGCTCTACAACTTTATGCTATTGCAGAAACCTCTCAGATTTTAAACAATAGTAACTTGAGTTAAATCAGTCAATGTCGATCTGGCAATTCTTCTTAGTTAGATTGACTTCAGAAGTCCGATTGTAGCTCATTTATTTATAAGGTGAATTATGCCTGAGGAAACCGGGTTTTAACTAGGTGACTGATATTTATATAAATCTTCTTTATTTCATGTCGTGGCCTCTTGCGTAGCAAGACAAACAACAACTAGTCTCGAGGTTAATGCTCATTTGTGTTACATCACAAGTTTGATAGATCTCGGGATAGCAACCTCTTAAGAGATGACCTCAGTTATGCAAATGTGGATTGAGCAAGTGGTGAGTCGGTTATGGGTTATATTCATCTCAGAATTAATCAGTAGACTATGATAGCTTTAAAGGGAAACTATGGTGATGTTTCTATGAGGGCAAAGTATATGATCATGTCCACTATATCACTTTATTACTTTAACACTTTACTTTTTAATCACTTTATTATAAATCTTAATAATGCATAACTCAATTATTTGAGTTTTGTACTTTTGGTAATATATCAAATAACTTCGACTTTTCTGCTACGCGGTTATACCGTACATGTATTTGTATATGAACTAGTTTCTGCCCTTGCTCTCCTGATTGTTAATACTAGTGAAGCACCGAAACGCCTATAAGGCCGGCATTCCCATTTGGAAACGGGGTGGGAACGGATACGTCCCCGAAACGTTTCCAATCCGTTTACCATTTTTGAAACGTTTCGTATGAAGTTTCCTAGCCGTTTTTGGAATTCCAAGAAGTTTCCAAGCCATTTTTTTGGGGTTTTAATGGGCTTTTTTATTCCAAAAGGCTGGGAACCCAACCGGCATATACATTAGGGCATTGGCATATACATATACGATTATATACATACTCTCTCATCATCTCTATCGAATATCTATTATGGCTTCTTAAGAAAAACAACAAGCAACACAAGGATCATCAAGTACGAACACAGATCAACGTCCATTGTGGGAATATGTGACTAAACTCGAAAAGCAATGTGCAGCAAGAGGAGCATGGAAATTTGATTATTGATAATTAATTACTTTTGGAAAATGTAGTATTTTTGGAGATTACAATTTACATCAACATATATCTATTTTGGATTTTCTTTAATATATTTTTAATTTTTTAAAATTTTTTTATTGCCGCATTTATGCCGTTCCCGTATCTTAAATTTTTTATTTTTGTCTTTTCCCATTCCTGTATCCCTTTGTCGTTCCCGTTTCAGTGCTACACTTCCACATTGGTTAATACCAAACAATGATGTCCCCAATGAATATTCTACATAATCTTTGAGTAGCGGGTCAAATAAGATAATTTATGTTAATTCATTTCACATAAGAAAATAGGGATTTTAAATTATAGTGGGTGTTTCTTTAAGCTTATATTTGGGCTTACGAGCTTATTTGATTTCGGCTTATATTTCGTAAGCCCCAAATTTCCGGCTTATTTTGAGACTTATGGGCTTATAATCCCACAAGTCTCAAAATAAGCCGGAAAATTGGGGCTTATGAAATATAAGCCGAAAAATAAATAAGCTCATAAGCCAAGCTTAAACAAACACTCCCATGAAAGTACGTAGATGTGTTAATGTACGACATAATGTGTGGGTAGGATTTGTCTAACGAGCACAGGCACATTCCTAGCACCCTTTATATAGTATGTAATAAGAAGGAAGTTGGAGCATTGGCATAAAGAAATTAAAACATTACAGTATATACATACAAATAATTTAGTAAAAGTGATGGCTGCAGCTTCAACTTCGAATCAAAGCTTTATAGTTGAAGTTGGAGAAGATAATCAATACCCATACCCTTCACTTAATTTTGCCACAAACTTAGTTGCACTGAAGCTGAGTAGTAAGAGTGAGTACAATGTCTGGAATACACAGATGTTATGTCTGTTGTCAAGTCATGATATGCTCGGTTTCATTGATGGTCAGTTTCTAAGTCCTTCTGATGGAAATGGGAAGACAAAAGTGGAAGATATGAAGGCATGGATCAGATCCGATTCACTTGTCAAAGGTTGGATACTTGCCTCACTCTCCAAACAAACAGCCATGCGCGTTGTCAATCGTCTCACATCCATACACAAAAAGGCAGAGTTTACTGCAAAAGATGTGTGGGATGAACTACAACGTAGTTATGGTCCTTCTACTCTTGAGCATGCAACCGCAGGTATAATCTCCTATTAATTTATTAAATTTGAGATTTAGAAATCTTCTAATAGAATTAATTTATTAATATTTTTTTTAACAAAAAAAGAAGACGCAAATCCAGAGGACTGGTCAAAAAAAGGGATGACAGATGAAAACAAACAACAGATATATAAGTTTATACTACGAAGAACACAAAAAGTTGGTTCGCAATATATTAGGGACCGTTTCAGTGAAGCGTATCTTACACCCACGGACAAAATCACAAATAATGGCAACACGGCACTCCATGTAGCAGTAGGCTCTTCTATCAATAGTCATGAATTATTAGAGACATTGTTAGAAATGACACCTGCAGAGATCAAACTACTAGATCTTAAAAATTCAGATGGAAGTACACTTCTTCATGTTGCTGCTATTGTTGGTAACACTAAAGCTGTTGACATCTTGGTGAGAAGAGACCCAGAATTGCTATTAGCCAAGGACAATGAGGGTCACACGCCACTTGCTTTATCTCTTTCTAATGTACATTCTAAGACGTCTCTGCGTCTGTTGAATCACATCAGAGCAAAAGGATATGATTCTCTGTTTTCTGGCAAAAGTGGCGAGGATCTTATTGTTCTTGCAATTTCTTCTAAAGAATTTAGTAAGTGTCTTATCTTGTCTTCAAAAGCTTTTCATCCGTGATACTACTAATCCTTTATATATATAGGCTTGGCAAAAAAGATGCTTAATGACAACGAGCCCGCACATAGTGACGCTGTCTTGATGGCTCTAGCTCAATACTTCCCACCTGAACTCAACTATTGGGAAAGGAAAGGCGAAGCCTGCATAGGTATGCTGATTCTTAATGAATGTTTCTTTAACTTTTCAATCTATCATTAAGCCTTAATACAACAATTTTTGATCTACTTTGCAGCCATCTTAGAGGAGATTGAAGAGAGAATAGACACGTACAGAGACGCAAATTGGTCATGTAGTTCCTGGGTTCAAATGACACTTGCATACGTCGTGCTTGGTAGGTCATGAGATAATATTATGTCATTGTTTGTAACATACTGGCTGTACCATAACCTCACAATTCTAACAACCATTCCATCTTGAACCAGGCCTGGTCTATATAGCAATGGTTTTTGAGTGTATCCTTAAGGCGATTGGTAAGGCGAATCAATAGTTACAAATAAGAGAAAAAGAATTTATTTTTTTACTTGAAAATTTTATATGGCTCTATGTTGCAGTACGGCCATTCATTGAAGATAAATTTCAAATTTATGAAGATGCTGCCCATTTATTATTTTGGGTATGCTCTAGCAATTATCGTACACGCAACGGTGACCATCACTTTTACACCAATCCGATTTTTGAAGCCACAAGACAAAATGCATTCGAGGTTGTTACAAAAATTGTGTCATGGTTTCCAGATGCAATTTGGAGTGCCAATGAAGATGGTCACAATTTTATTCAATATTCTGTGATAAATCGTTCAGAAAAGATTTACAGCCTGCTATATCAAATGAGTGAACACAAGAATATTTATAAAACAATTAAAGACTCTTCAGGGAATAACCTCTTGCATTTGGCTGCAAGATTAGCACCTACCAACAGATTGAATCTATTATCAGGGGCAGCTTTGCAAATACAACGCGAATTACAGTGGTTCAAGGTAAGATTGTTTAGCTAATGACTCAAAATTTGAATTTTATTGAACCTGCAGAAAGTTGTTAAGACCCTTAGACCCATTATTATACATCTAGCATGGTTAACATGTCCTCCTAATCTTGTAGGAAGTCGAAGAATTTCTATGTCCCCTAAACCGCATACAAAAGAACTCAAATGACGAAACACCTCAGATGGTATTTACAAGGGAACATAAGGACTTGGTAATCGAGGGTGAAAAATGGATAAAGTCCACTGCTGAGTCGTACACAATAACAGCAGCGCTCATCACCACAGTTGTGTTTGCAGCAGCCATTACTGTGCCCGGTGGAAACAATCAGGAATTCGGGATACCCATTTTTACTAACAAACCAGCCTTCGTGATATTTGCATTGTCAGATGCCGTATCATTATTCACATCTGTTACGTCACTGTTGATGTTTTTATCCATCCTTACTGCACGTTTTGCGGAACAAGACTTTCTCTTCAAGTTGCCTAAAAGGTTGATAATAGGTCTCACCATGTTGTTCATCTCAACAACAGCAATGATCATAGCTTTTGGAGCAACATTGTTCCTTGTGTTTGGAGACGAGAACTTGTGGATGCTTATTCCAATAGGTGCATTGACATGCCTTCCAATCACGTCTTTTGTGACCTTGCAGTTTCCTCTTATCGCGGACTTGATAAGTGCCACATATGGTCGTAGTATATTTGTTAAAAAGAAATCTAATGTGTACTTTTACTGAAGTTTATATATCTGTAATGGCCATTGCCAATGGATATTGCTTAATCTTTTGTTAAATATATAAATATCAGTGCATCATTCTATCATTCAGTGGTTTCTTATCATCTTATGTGTGTACCTTCAAAGTATTATTTATATCTTTGAGATGATCCAAAACTTATTCAGACCATGATCATCAAAATCAAAGATGTATGATTTGGTACATGCATTATAAACATATACAGTAACTAACTAATGTGTAAACTTGTGCTTTCAACAATTGGAATACTTGAATCATTATTAGCTTGCAATATAATTTCAAATTCACCACTCTCATTCTTTGATTGAAACAGAAAACACTCCATATATCACGGACACAAGTATCAGCCTTTGTTATGTAATCACGTGACATGAGTGGTGGAACCAAGAAACAAATTCCTAGGGGGCACCATGTAGGTGCATTAAGTAACGAATCGGGTTAGTTGATCAGTTCCGTTTGAGATAAAAACATTTAAGCCAAACTGATCATGTTTGAATTTTGAGGGGCCACGGAATGAATTTCATAGATACGAAATTGGTAGGTAATGAGTCTATACTCTATGTCTATAATACACCCATTTCATTCCTGGGCCCACTAACCAAACACCATTAATCGGTATGAAACCAATAACCCCATTCCCATATACCCATACCAAACACAGTGAGAAAACCAGGTTTTAACTAGGTGACTGATATTGATATAAAATCTTCTTTATTCATATTGTGGCCTCTTGTGTAGCAAGACAAACAACAAGTAGTCACGAGGTTAATGCTCATTTGTATTACGGCACAAGTTTGATAGATCCCGGGATAGCAACCTCTTAAGAGACGACCAATGTGAATTGAGCAAGTGGTGAGTCGGATATAGGTTATATGCATTTGAGAATTAATCACTATACCATGACAGCTTTAAAGGGTAATCATGGTGATGTTTCTATCAGAGGCAAAGTATATGATCATGTCCACTATATCACTTTATTACTTTAACACTTTACTCTTTAATCACTTTATTACCAATCATAATAATGCATAACTCAATTATTTGAGTTTTGTACTTTTGTATATGTACTTTTTTCATAACTCAATCTTGATACTGAACAATGATATCCCCAATGAATATTCATACATAATCTTTGAGTAGAAGTTCAAATAAGATAATTTATGCTAATCCATTTCACATAAGAAGATAAGGATTTTAAATTATAGTGGGTGTTTGTTTAAGCTTATATGTGGGCTTACTAGCTTATCTGATTTCGGCTTAAATTTCATAAGCCCCAATTTTCCGGGTTATTTTGAAACTTATGGGTTTATATGAGTTTAGCATATATAATCCCACAAATCTCAAAATTAGCTGGAAAAATTGGGGCTTCCGGAAAAATTAGGGCTTATGAAACATAAGCCGAAAAACAAATAAGCTCATAAGCCAAGCTAAAAAAAAAAAATAATAATAATAAGTAGGATTTGTCTAACCAGCACAGCCAAATTCCAAGAACCCTTTATATATATAGTATATAATAAGAAGGAAGTTGGAGCATTGGCATAAAGAAACTAAAACATTATATGCAAATATAAGTTAGTAAAGTGATGGCTGCAGCTTCAACTTCCAATCCAAGCTTCATAGTAGAAGTTGGAGAAAAATATCCTTACCCTTCACATTTTGCACCAAATTTATCTACTGTGAAACTGAGTGGTAAAAACGAGTACAGTGTGTGGAATACGCAGATGTTATGTCTGTTATCGAGTCACGATATGTTCGGTTTCATTGATGGTCAGTTTCTAAGTCCTTCTGATGCAAATGGGAAGACAAAAGAGGAAGATATTAAGGCATGGATCAGATCAGATTCACTCGTCAAAGGTTGGATACTTAACTCACTCTCCAAACAAACAGCCATGAGTGTTGTCAATCGGCTCACATCCATACACAAAAAGGCAGAGTTTACTGCGAAAGATGTGTGGGATGAACTACAACGTAGTTATGGTCCTTCTACTCTTGAGCAAGCAACCACAGGTATAATCTCTTATTAATTTGCTAATCTAAGATTTTTTAAAATTTGAGATTTAGAAATCCTCTAATAGAATTTATTAAAATTTTTTTTAACACAAAATGAAGATATAAAATCAGAGGACTGGTCAAAAAAAAGGATGACAGATGAAAATACGAAAAATATTAGACAACGGAGGAAACGGATATATGAGTTTATTCTACGAGGAAAATCACAAGTAGTTTATAGGTATGGTATATTCAGGAGTCACAAGACATTGAGGACTATTTCAGGCAAGTGGGTCTAACCCCCACGGACAAAATCACAAATAATGGCAACACGGCACTCCATGTAGCAGTAGGCTCTTCTATCAGTAGTCATGAATTATTAGAGATTGTTAGAAATGACACCTGCAGAGACCAACCTACTAGATCTTAAAAATTCAGATGGAAGTACGCTACTTCATGTTGCTGCTATTGTTGGTAACACTAAAGCTGTTGACATCTTGGTGAGAAGAGACCGAGAATTGCTATTAGCCAAGGACAATGAGGATCACACGCCACTTGCTTTATCTCTTTCTAATGTGCATTCTGAGACGTCTCAGTGTCTGTTTGATCACATCAACCAATCAGAGAAAGATGCTCATGCTATGTTTTCTGGCAAAAGTGGCGAGGATCTTATGGTTCTTGCAATTTCTTCTAAAGATTTTAGTAAGTGTCTTATCTTGTCTTCAAAAGCTTTTCATCCGTGATACGACTAATTCTTTTAAATATATAGGCTTGGCAAGAAAGATGCTTAATGTCTTAGAGCCCGCACATAGTGACGCTCTCTTGATGGCTCTAGCTCAATACTTCCCACCTGAACTCAACTATTGGGAAAGGAAAGACGGAGCCTGCATAGGTATGTTGATTCCTAATGAATGTTTCTTTAACTTTTCAATCTATTGTAAAGCCTTAATACACCAATTTGTTATCTACTTTGCAGCCATCTTCGGGGAGATTAAAGAGAGAATATACGTAAATAGGCCATATAGTTCCTGGGTTCAAATGAAAATTGCATATATCATGCTAGGTAGATCGTGAGATAATGTTATGTCATTGTTTGTAACATACTGGTTGTACCATATCCTCGCAATTCTAACAATCATTCCATCTTGAACCAGGCCTGGTCTATATAGCAATCGTTTTTGAGCGTATCCTTAAGGCGATTGGTAAGGCGAATAAATAGTTACAATAAGAAAAAAAGAATTTATTTGTTTACTTGAAATTTTTATTTGGCTCTATGTTGCAGTACGGCCATTCATTGAAGATAAATATCAAAATCATATAGCAGCTGCCAGTTTATTAGAGGGTGAATGCTCTAGGATTTCTCACACACCCAACAGCCATCACTTTTACACCAATCCGATTTTTGAAGCCACAAGACAAAATGCATTCAAGGTTGTTACAAGCATTGTGTCATGGTTTCCGGATGCAATTTGGAGTGTCAATGAAGACGGTCACAATTTTATTCAATATTCTGTGATAAATCGTTCAGAGAAGATTTACAGTCTGCTATATCAAATGAGTGAACACAAGAATATTTATAAAACAATTAAAGACTCTTGAGGGAATAACCTCTTGCATTTGGCTGCAAGATTGGCACCTACCAACAGATTGAATCTATTATCAGGGGCAGCTTTGCAAATACAACGCGAATTACAATGGTTCAAGGTAAGATCATTTAGCTAATGACTCAAATTTTGAATTTAATTCAACATGCATAAAGTTGTTAACAAGGTAAGATCCTTTAGCTAATGACTCAAATTTTGAATTTAATTCAACATGCATAAAGTTGTTAAGACCATTAGACCCATTATTATATATCTAGTATGGTTAACATGTCCTAATCTTGTAGGAAGTCGAAGGCTTTCTATGTCCCCTAAACCGCATACAAAAGAACTCAGATGATGAAACACCTCACATGGTGTTTACAAGGGAACATAAGGACTTGGTAATCGAGGGTGAAAAATGGATAAAGTCCACTGCTGAGTCGTACACAATAACAGCAGCACTCATCACCACAATTGTGTTTGCAGCAGCCATTACTGTGCCCGGTGGAAACAATCAGGAATCCGGAATACCCATTTTTACTAAGAAACCAGCCTTCGTGATATTTGCATTGTCAGATGCCGTATCATTATTCACATATGTTACGTCCCTATTGATGTTTTTATCCATCCTTACTGCACGTTTTGCCGAACAAGACTTTCTCTTCAAGTTGCCTAAAAGGTTGATAATAGGTCTCGCCATGTTGTTTATCTCAACAACAACAATGATCATAGCTTTTGGAGCAACATTGTTTCTTGTGTTTGGACACGATAACTTGTGGATGCTTATTCCAATAGGTGCATTGACATGCCTTCCAATCACGTCTTTTGTGACCTTGCAGTTTCCTCTTATCGCGGACTTGATAAGTGCCACATATGGTCGTAGTATATTTGTTACAAAGAAATCTGATAAGTACTTTTACTGAATAATGGTCATTCCCAATGGATATTGCTTAATGTTCTTATACTATAAAAGTATCAATGCATCATCTATCATTCAATCGTTTCTTATCATCTTATGTTTGTGCCTTCAAAGTATTATTTATACTTTTGTGATGATCCAAAACTTATTCAGAACATGATCATCAAAATTAAAGATGTACTCTATATAACAATAGATAGATATACTCTCCTTGTGCATAACTCCTGTAATATACATAGCTGTCGTAACTGTTGCGCTTGAACCCATTGATCAACATGTACTCATCGAACCTCCTATACCATTGCCTAGGTGACTGCTTCAAACCATAAAGAGATTTCCTTAACAAACATACCTTGTTACCTTTTTCATATCCTGGTGGTTGTCTCATGTAGATCACTTCTTAGATTTCCATGGAAAAATGCCGTCTTTACATCAAGTTGCTCCAGCTGATAATCTCTACACGCAGTCAATGCAAGTAACCTGGATAGATGTGTGTCGAACTACCGGAGAAAATACTTCATTGTAGTCAATAACTGCCCTCTGTGTGAATCCAAGAGCTACCAATCTCACTTTGTACCTAAGCTTTTGAACACCTTCAATCCCTTCCTTTATCTTGAATAGCCATTTGCAGCTCACCAGCTTTTGTCAGTTGGATGATCTACTAACTGATAGGTCTTATTCTTCCTCAGAGAATCCATCTCTTCATCCATAGCAGCTTTCCACTTAGAACTATCTTCACAAGCAACTGCCTCCTGGTATGTCAATGGTTAATGGATATCTTCTTCCTCTGTTGCAGCAAACGCGTAAGCAACCATATTACTCTCATCTCAAAACCTCAAACGTTTCGTTCTTGTCCTTGGCTCTCTATCCCGAACCAACTAATAATTTATGAGATCCGGTGTCTAATCATGATCCTGATCCCAACCACATCTCCATAGGTGTCTTTTTCTCAGTTGCTGTCGATGGTGCTGGTGTGTGCTTATTCACATACCTTTTTCTGTCCATATTAAGACCAAAACAGACACAAACTAACCATAAATGCCAAAGATATTGTGTTTTTGTGTTTGTGATCGTGCAGGAACGGATATTTCAGAAATTGGCAAAAATCAGGCCAAAAAGGACAAAAACGAGCACGAGTTTGGAAATCATGTCAAAAGCCAGAGCCGGGGAAGCAAATTACCATTTTTGAGCTCAGATTGTCAAAACACACGTTGGAGAATCACAAAATTCCAAAAATAGTCCTTGGAGCAAAAGTTTGCAAAATTGGCAAAAATGGTCCCTCAAGTTTGGAATTTAGCAGAAAAAGCCCCTGAGCATTGGATTTTGGAAGAAAAAGTCAACACTGGTCCTTGGAATTCACAAGTTATCAAGTTTGGTCCCTAGGTGAAAGATTTGAAGAAGTTACAAGTTTAGTCCCTAAAGTTTCAAGTTTGGCAGACTTGGTCCTTGGGATTAAAATCATCATTCATGGTCCTTGTACTATTCAAGGTTGGCAAATTACACCCTTGAGACAACTTTGGAAGAATGGCAGATCAAACCCTTGTATTTTCATGAAATTGCAAAAGTGGTCCCTGAAGTTTTAGATTTGGCAAAAATGGTCCCTAGAATTTCAAATATGGAAAATTGCAATATGGTCCTTATAGTATTCAACCTTGGCAAGAAAGTACCCTTTGTGAACTTTGGGAAAGTTACAAACTCAGCCCCTTAAAATCCAGAAAATTACAAAATTGGTCCTTGTAATAATCCTAAAACCAAACGGACCCTTGTTTTATTATTACACCACAAATCCAAATCCAACCCAAACACACAACCTGATCTAACACACATCCAAGCCCAACACCCCTTAGGCCCAAACCCCTTTTAATACTCCCTCCGGTCAAAATAAGTCAAACCATCACCCCTGCACACTCTCCCTCCCAACTTGCACCCTGCAAGACATCAACTCACCCCCCACCATCTCCATCACATCCCACCGCCCACACCACTATCCCTTACCCTTCACCTCAGCATTAAATGCTGCCACCCCCAATTGGTACTTAATAGAGCTAATTGCAATTGCTCTTTTCCCGCCAAAACACGTAGAGGGTCAAAATTAAGTTTCAGTGATCCAATGGCTATCAATAGAAGTGGGAAATGATCAAAGAGTCCTAAAACCCTAATTCGAGGCTATAAGAAGGAAGAGGAAGCAAGAGAAGAGAGTAGTAGATTAATAGTAGTTTTCTTATGTCGTTTTTATTAATCATCCAAATTTAGTTGTAATTTTAAGCTTTAAAAGCATGTACTCAGTTTCTTATGCTTGGGAATTGCACCAGGCTTTACCTCTCAAGGGATCTCGAGAAGCTTACAACCCCCACCAGGCAGTGTACCTGATCGTTGTAGTATAGTATAGTGACAAGTACCGGGGGATTGATCGTTCAACTCAGGAATAGTGTCGTTAGGATTGAAATTAATCTAACTAGGTCTAAAGGTGAAGGATGATTCTTTTTGTATTTTTATATTTTATGAAAAGCAAGTAAAAATCTTGGGTATTGGAAGGAGGGTCGGAATTAGTTGCTAATCAACTAACCCAAAAGCTACTAATCAAACTAATGTGCAAGAAAAATAAACTAAGGTTCTACAAGATAAGTGAAGCATGTCTACCTATGATATGTTACTCCTTGCTAGCTATCCAATTCTACATATTGAATTGTCACACCTTGTTTTAATTGACGGGTTGTATTCCTTAATACCATTCGTGGGGTGACGTACGTACTTCCCCAACTCTATAAGCTCCTACTTCACTCCTATGTCGAGCCTGCAAGAAGCTCCTAACATGGGATCATTAGAATTCCCTCATGCATTAAATACAACCATAATAACCTAGTACACATTGGTTCATGTTTCTTAAGACGTTCAAGCATGTTACCCTATGGAAGTCTGCCCGTTTTCTTAAGCCTAACATCGAATACAATCAGTCAAACAAGAGTCAATAGGAATCAAGAATTATAAACTAAAACAATTAGACCTATCGAAGAGTCACACCCTAATTGATGAAGATAGACACAAACATTAACAAGGAATCAATAAGATCTAATCAATTATATACAAGTTTCACACAATCATAAGTAGACACAAGGTGAATTAGCCAAGCATAATTAATAAAGAACAAGCAACAATAATGATAATTGAAGACATGAATTAAGATCGAATCATCAAACCATTACAAGATGTTTATGGAGTGATTGAAACCCTCTAAGTTGCTGGAAAAACACCTACCTAAACCCAGGAATCGACCTTAGGGTTTAGGGCTTACAAAAAGTGAAGTTATGATGTTATATTTATAGGCTGATTTTCTGTCGGCCCGCTCATGACGGCGTCAGACCAATCATGACGGCGTCATGACCAGCTTTTCTTCACCAAATTCTAGATCTCTTTGTCCTCTTCGCGTGGGCTTCTGAATCACCTAAATCCGAGTTCGTATGCAAAAGTTATGACCAAAACAATATCAGCTACTTCGCGCGCAAGTTTTGACAAGTTAACACGTGACGGCCTACGTGACGCCTTCAGGAAATTTTCTAGGCCTTCACTCTTTAATTTTACACGTGACGGCCTTAGGTGACACCGTCATCTCCAATGCACAAAACTTTCTGGACCGTCACGAACTTTATCCACTTCCACCTCTTGTATTACTCTTGACGCCGTCATGAAGAAGCTTGTGACGCTGTCAGGTACTGTTCCCAGCAAGGAAAATTAAGACTTTGCCGTTTTCTTCACTTTTATGCTCTAAAAACGTCCAAAATGCTTCATTTTCCAGAATTCACTCGAAAAGTACATAAAATCACAAAAGGAACGATTTAGGGCAATATTTGATCAAAAAAATTCAATTCGGGCTTAAATGACCCCCTAAAAACGGATCATTTTTCGCCTCATCATATACCCTTACACTTGAGATTTGCTTGTCCTCAAGCAAATGCGCTTTTATTTTAGTCAAAATACAAGTTAGGGGTAATTTAACACTAATATAAAAGTAATTACAACGAATAATCGTTCCACTAAAGACCAAAGACAAGCACGGAGGTCATACACTAGCACCTCACAAATAGTGTTTAGATACTCACATCTCTCGGGTGTAATAAAGTATATATCACAATATGAAAATGGAAAACATCTCTCACTACCTGTCATAGCAAAATAGATTACCATAGGCTTGAGAAATGATCAAACCTCCACCACATGGCGTAAGCACCTAGGATAAACTATCAAAGAGGTATTTTAAAGGGTTATAACGTTAGGTGTAGGGATATGGAATACACGGTTTTGTTGGATGAAGGCAATCTTTACTGGTGGCGAGTTAATCATTTTAGTTAATTACATGTACAATATGGCGTTGCTAAGCCAAGACTAGACTCGACTTTAGCCAATAAATGAAAAATAGCAAAACATAAAACAAACATAAAATGAAACGAGATGGTAGTCCGTATGTTTTTTCTCTTTTATCTTTTTCTATTTTTTTTTTTCTTATTATTATTATTATTATTATTATTATTATTATTATTATTATTATTATTATTATTATTATTATTATTATTATTATTATTATTATTATTATTATTTATTTTATTTATTTATTTATTTATTTATTTTTTGTTTTTTTTTTCATACACTCTTACCCTACCATCCAAAATAATACATCATAGGGAATGAACATTCCCCTTACACTTGAATTTTTACATACTTTGCAATAAACTAATCTAATGACTCGAATTAAGATAATCAAAACACTTGGAGTACTTTTAAGATTAACGTACATATGGGGGTAATAAATGATGTTCTTCCCCATTACTCCATAACATAAGTACTTTACCCATGGGTCCCAATCGTCCCAAAACAATATGTACAAGGATATGACTCGACTTAGCAACCATGTAATCAATTAGATAATTAACTAAGGGTTTAAACATGTAACAATAATGCACTAAAGATGAGTGCATACACGGAAGGCTAAGGCGATTTGGGTGTACATTTAAGTGGGTTGTAACAAATTCTTCCTTTAAGTAAGATACTTAAAGTTAGAAACGAAAAGATAGGCTCGGAGGGGTGTACTAGGGGTTTCGTGTACTAAAAAGGAGTACAACGCTAAGGTGTGGGAAAAATTAATTGACTTTACTAGCTAGGTAATATGACTTAAATGGTCAAGTAATTATGATACGGGTTTAACACAAGGGTGATCCTAATGCCTCTTATCATGTAGTAAATCTTATTACACGAATGTAGTCTCACTAGCGGTCTCAGGATGCATCACTAACGCAAGTTCTAGAATCTAAATGCTACCGGTACACTCTTAAGGACTAATAGTAAATGCTTTTCCTGTCAAATCTAAAGGCGAACCTCACATATTTGGGTGGAAAATTTTTCTGAATGGTACGGTTTTGTGCTAGTCGTACAATCTCCTATCCATGAGACGCTTGCTAAGGCTAAAGTTTCACTCCTAAATGTTGTAAAAAAATTTAAATTTGGCTCTAAAATTACACTAACAAGTATTTCTCTTAGTTTTATTACACACCTACCATCAAACAAACAAACTCAAGTGCAATAATATCCTATAAGGTATCATCATTTACCCTCCCCTTACACTTAGGATGAGCATTGTCCCCGATGTTCAATTAAAGAATGTAAAAGTGAAATAGGTAAAAGAATGAAATCAAATACTCCCTTGATTCGTTCGGTGTGGATAGTGTGTCAACAAGGTTAGATCTTCCTCCAAGAAAATGAACATTCAAAGCTTCCCTTCCAGAAATATAAATCATCTTCTTGTCTAATATAACCTGGTAAAGCTAAGAAAACAAACACAAAAACCCAAAGCATCAAACCGATCAAAGGAAACTCACAACTAGATGTAATTTTAGACTTAGGAATAAAAACAAAACAATTAAAGATATAATGCTTGTGGAATGAATGTTTGCAGATTTCCTGGAGTTTATAAAACTAAAGAATCAACAAAAACTTTAAGAGTCCGGTATAAACAAAACTCGCAAAAATTTTCAGAATTTTTATACCTGTCGCCGTCTGGTTATAACTCATGACGCCGTCAGAATGTTCCTGCAAAAATCTCATGTTAAGTTTCCGGCAAATTTCTGGAAAAACTTATGTCCTACTTCCTGGAAAATCCTGCAAAACATCATTATGACTCGATACAAGCATTTTACTCAAACAATTACTAATATACATGTTCATTTAATATTGTTGGGGATCATGCTCAATTTCGTTCTTATAAGCAAATTTGGGTCTCCCCTTACACTTAGCTTTTGCAAAATACCTTTATATGTAATTAAGACGAAGTTAAAAACAAAATAAAGCATTTTCACAATTTACTTTGAAATATGAGCCACAAACAATAAAAATAAAGCATGCGTACGGAAACAAATAAAATCAAACAAACAAACAAATAAATAAATAAAGCTTGGGTTGCCTCCCAATAAGCGCTTGTTTTTGTTCGAGTCACAAGCCTGACTCTACCCTTATTTATCGGAAATAGGGGAGGTTTTCCCTACACTTTAAATTAAGTGCAGGTAGAAGTAGCGATACACACCCTTAGGGTGGAAATATGCCACGTGAGGTGAAGGGGGTGAGTGAATGGCTTCCTTCATCCAAAAACTACCCGGATAATATTAGTTGATGGGTGGGTCGGTTCCTCTTTTGTCTCCTAGAAATATATCTAAGGATGGAAAGGTGTGTAAAGATTGCGGTTCCGGTTCATCAACACTAGGAAATTCCCTAGAACTAGGAGTAAGGTTATCACTACAAGTATTCAAACCTATATCCTCAAGTGGTGCCGGGTCCAAGGGTTCTACCTCCATCGGTATTCCTAAAGTTTCTTCTACTTCTTCCTGGTAAGTCACGGGCGATGTGTATGCATCAAATGACGGTAGGACTTGTGGGGTACTTAGTGGGCTTGGGTTTTCTACTATCTCTTCCATCACATCAATATCACCTATGTGTTCATCTTGTATTATGGTAGTGCCTAACCATGACATGCAACTAGGTGGCTCAACTCTAACCTCATGTGTATCGTATGTTTTGGTGAAATCTATCCCGCTCATGCAACTAGGTAGATCAACACTAACCATCTCATAATCTTGGTTTGATTCTAAGTTCATGTTCTTAGAAACTAGGTCATCTTGCTCATACGAATCCACCAATTCGTCGAGCTTATGGGTCATGGTTAGGAAGCTTTTCTCAAAATTCATCCAACGGGTCTGACTAAAAGGAATTGATCCTGATAATGATCGTCTAATAGAAATCACACATGCATATAATTCATCAAACCCATCTACCTTTACCCCCAACTCCTCTTGGATGTCATAAAGATCACACAAAAAATCATTGGAATGATAGGAAACAAATTTACTAGTGAAATATAGTTGTTCCTCTATTGTCAGGGATCTAAATGGAATTTCATCTGCCATAGTGACAAGTGAAAATGGTTTTACAAACAAAGGGTACAAAGAAAAAGATAGACTACAAGAAAGCTAATAAAAAGAAAATAAAAATCTCACTAGGAAGGAATCTAATGAGTAGACCTAATTAAAATAAATTCCAACCTAAGCAATAACTATTCCCCGGGCTGTGGCGCCAAAAACTTGATGCGTGGGAATTGCACCAGGCTTTACCTCTCAAGGGATCTCGAGAAGCTTACAACCCCCACCAGGCAGTGTACCTGATCGTTGTAGTATAGTATAGTGACAAGTACCGGGGGACTGATCGTTCAACTCAGGAATAGTGTGGTTAGGATTGGAATTAATCTAACTAGGTCTAAAGGTGAAGGATGATTCTTTTTGTATTTTTATATTTTATGAAAAGCAAGTAAAAATCTCAGGTATTGGAAGGAGGGGCGGAATTAGTTGCTAATCAACTAACCCAAAAGCTACTAATCAAACTAATGTGCAAGAAAAATAAACTAAGGTTCTACAAGATAAGTGAAGCATGTCTACCTATGATATGTTACTCCTTGCTAGCTATCTAATTCTACATATTGAATTGCCACACCTTGTTTTAATTGATGGGTTGTATTCCTTAATACCATTCGTGGGGTGGCGTACGTACTTCCCCAACTCTATAAGCTCTTACTTCACTCCTATGTCGAGCCTGCAAGAAGCTCCTAACATGGGATCATTAGAATTCGCTCATGCATTAAATACAACCATAATAACTTAGTACGCATTGGTTCATGTTTCTTAAGACGTTCAAGCATGTTACCGTATGGAAGTCTGCCCGTTATCTTAAGCCTAACATCAAATACAATCAACCAAACAAGAGACAATAGGAATCAAGAATTATAAACTAAACCAATTACACCTATTGAAGTGTCACACCCTAATTGATGAAGATAGACACAAACATCAACAGGGAATCAATAAGATCTAATCAATTATATACAAGTTTCACACAATCATAAGTAGACACAAGGTGAATTAGCCAAGCATAATTAATAAAGAACTAGCAACAATAATGATAATTGAAGACATGAATTAAGATAGAATCATCGAACCATAACAAGATGTTTATGGAGTGATTGAAACCATCTAAGTTGCTGGAAAAACACCTACCTAAACCCAGGAATCGACCTTAGGGTTTAGGGCTTACAAAAAGTGAAGTTATGATGTTATATTTATAGGCTGATTTTCTGTCGGCCCGCTCATGATGGCGTCAGACCAATCATGACTGCGTCATGACCAACTTTTCTTCACCAAATTCTAGATCTCTTTGTCCTGTTCGCGTGGGCTTTTGAATCACCTAAATCCGAGTTCGTATGCAAAAATTATGACCAAAACAATATCAGCTACTTCGCGCGCAAGTTTTGACAAGTTAACACGTGACGGCCTACGTGACGCCTTCAGGAAATTTTCTAGGCCATCACTCTTTAATTTTACACGTGACGGCCTTGGGTGACGCCGTCATCTCCAATGCACAAAACTTTCTGGACCGTCACGGACTTTATCCACTTCCATCTCTTGTATTACTCTTGACGCCATCATGAAGAAGCTTGTGACGCCGTCATGTACTGTTCCCAGCAATGAAAATTAAGACTTTACCGTTTTCTTCACTTTTATGCTCCAAAAACGTCCAAAATGCTTCCTTTTCCAGAATTCACTCCAAAAGTACCTGAAATCACAAAAGGAATGATTTAGGGCAATATTTGATCAAATAAATTCAATTCCGGGCTTAAATGACCCCCTAAAAACGGATCATTTTTCGCCTCATCATATACCCTTACACTTGAGATTTGCTTGTCCTCAATCAAATGCGCTTTTATTCTAGTCAAAATACAAGTTAGGGGTCATTTAACACTAATATAAAAGTAATTACAACAAATAATTGTTCCACTAAAGACCAAAGACAAGCACGAAGGTCGTACACTAGCACCTCACAAATAGTGTTTAGATACTCACATCTCTCGGGTGTAATAAAGTATATATCACAATATGGAAATGGAAAACATCTCTCACTACCTGTCATAGCAAAATAGATTACCATAGGCTTGGGAAAGGATCAAACCTCCACCACATGGCGTAAGCACCTAGGATAAACTATCAAAGAGGTCTTTTAAAGGGTTATAACGTTAGGTGTAGGGATATGGAATACACGGTTTTGTTGGATGAAGGCAATCTTTACTGGTGGCGAGTTAATCATCTTGGTTAATTATATGTACAATATGGCGTTGCTAAGCCAAGACTAGACTCGACTTTAGCCAATAAATGAAAAATAGCAAAACATAAAACAAACATAAAATGAAACGGGATGGTAGTCCGTATGTTTTTTTCTCTTTTATCTTTTTCTATTTTTTTTTCTTTTTATTAATTTTTTTTCAATTTTTTTTTTTTTTTTTTTTTTTTTTTTTTTTTTTTTTTTTTTTTGATACACTCTTACCCTACCATCCAAAATAATACATCATAGGGAATGAACATTCCCCTTACACTTGAATTTTTACATACTTTACAATAAACTAATCTAATGACTCGAATTAAGATAATCAAAACACTTGGAGTACTTTTAAGATTAACGCACACATGGGGGTAATAAATGATGTTCTTCCCCATTACTCCATAACATAAGTACTTTACCCATGGGTCCCAATCGTCCCAAAACAACATGTACAAGGATAAGACTCGACTTAGCAACCATATAATCAATTAGATAATTAACTAAGGGTTTAAACATGTAACAATAATGCACTAAAGATGAGTGCATACATGGATGGCTAAGGCGATTTGGGTGTACATTTAAGTGGGTTGTAACAAATTCTTCCTTTAAGTAAGATACTTAAAGTTAGAAACGAAAAGATAGCCTCTAAGGGGTGTACTAGGGGTTTCGTGTACTAAAAATGAGTACAACGCTAAAGTGTGGGAAAAATTAATTGACTTTACTAGCCAGGTAATATGACTTAAATGGTCAAGTAATTATGATACGGGTTTAACACAAGGGTGATCCTAATGCCTCTTATCGTGTAGTAAATCCTACTACACGAATGTAGTCTCACTTGCGGTCTCGGGATGCATCACTAACGCAAGTTCTAGAATCTAAATGCTACCGGAACACTCATAAGCACTAGATGTAATTCCAGACTTAGGAATAAAAACAAAACAATTAAAGATATAATGCTTGTGGAATGAATGTTTGCAGATTTCCTGGAGTTTATAAAACTAAAGAATCGACAAAAACTTTAAGAGTCCGGTATAAACAAAACTTGCAAAAAATTTTAGAATTTTTGTACCTGACGCCGTCAGGTTATAACTCCTGACGCCGTCAGAATGTTCCTGCAAAAATCTCATGTTAAGTTTCCGGCAAATTTCTGGAAAAACTTATGTCCTACTTCCTGGAAAATCCTGCAAAACATCATTATGACTCGATACAAGCATTAGACTCAAACAATTACTAATATACATGTTCATTTAATATTGTTGTGGATCATGCTCAATTTCGTTCTTATAAGCAAATTTGGGTCTCCCCTTACACTTAGCTTTTGCAAAATACCTTTATATGTAATTAAGACGAAGTTAAAAACAAAATAAAGCATGTTCACAATTTACTTTGAAACATGAGCCACAAACAATAAAAATAAAGCATGCATACGGAATCAAATAAAATCAAATAAACAAACAAACAAACAAATAAATAAATAAAGCTTGGGTTGCTTCCCAATAAGCGCTTGTTTTTGTTCGAGTCACGAGCCTGACTCTACCCTTATTTAACGAAAATAGGGGAGGTTTTCCCTACACTTTGAATTAAGTGCGGGTGGAAGTAGCGATACATACCCTTAGGGTGGAAATATGCCATGTGAGGTGAAGGGGGTGAGTGAATGGCTTCCTTCATCCTAAAACTACCCGGATAATATTAGTTGATGGGTGGGTCGGTTCCTCTTTTGTCTCCTAGAAATATATCTAAGGATGGAAAGGTGTGTAAAGATTGAGGTTCCGGTTCATCAACACTAGGAAATTCCCTAGAACTAGGAGTAAGGTTATCACTACAAGTATACAAACCTATATCCTCAAGTGGTGCCTGGTCCAAGGGTTCTACCTCCATCGGAATTCCTAAAGTTTCTTCTACTTCTTCCAGGTAAGTCACGGGCGGTGTGCACGCATCAAATGATGGTAGGACTTGTGGGGTACTTAGTGGGCTTGGGTTTTCTACTATCTCTTCCATCACATCAATATCACCTATGTGTTCATCTTGTATTATGGTAGTGCCTAACCATGACATGCAACTAGGTGGCTCAACTCTAACCTCATGTGTATCGTATGTTTTGGTGAAATCTATCCCGCTCATGCAACCAGGTAGATCATCACTAACCATCTCATAATCTTGGTTTGATTCTAAGTTCATGTTCTTAGAAACTAGGTCATCTTGCTCATACGAATCCACCAATTCGTCGAGCTTATGGGTCATGGTTAGGAAGCTTTTCTCAAAATTCATCCAATGGATCTGACTAAAAGGAATTGATCCTGATAATGATCGTCTAATAAAAATCACACATGCATATAACTCATCAAACCCATCTACCTTTACCTCCAACTCCTCTTGGATGTCATAAAGATCACACAAAAAATCATTGGAATGATAGGAAGCAAATTCATTAGTGAAATATAGTTGTTCCTCTATTGTCAGTGATCTAAATAGAATTTCATCTGCCATAGTGACAAGTGAAAATGGTTTTACAAACAAAGGGCACAAAGAAAAAGATAGACTACAAGAAAGCTAATAAAAAGAAAATAAAAATCTCACTAAAAAGGAATCTAATGAGTAGACCTAATTAAAATAAATTCCAACCTAAGCAATAACTATTCCCCGGGCTGCGGCGCAAAAAACTTGATGCGTGGAAATTGCACCAGGCTTTACCTCTCAAGGGATCTTGAGAAGCTTACAACCCCCACCAGGCAGTGTACTTGATCGTTGTAGTATAGTATAGTGACAAGTATCGGGGGATTGATCGTTCAACTCAGGAATAGTGTCGTTAGGATTGTAATTAATCTAACTAGGTCTAAAGGTGAAGGATGATTCTTTTTGTATTTTTATATTTTATAAAAAGCAAGTAAAAATCTTGGGTATTGGAAGGAGGGGCGGAATTAGTAGCTAATCAACTAACCCAAAAGCTACTAATCAAACTAATGTGCAAGAAAAATAAACTAAGGTTCTACAAGATAAGTGAAGCATGTCTACCTATGATATGTTATTCCTTGCTACCTATCCAATTCTACATATTGAATTGTCACACCTTGTTTTAATTGACGGGTTGTATTCCTTAATACCATTCGTGGGGTGGCGTACGTACTTCCCCAACTCTATAAGCTCCTACTTCACTCCTATGTCGAGCCTGCAAGAAGCTCCTAACATGGGATCATTAGAATTCGCTCATGCATTAAATACAACCATAATAACCTAGTACGCATTGGTTCATGTTTCTTAAGACGTTCAAGCATGTTACCCTATGGAAGTCTGCCAGTTTTCTTAAGCCTAACATCGAATACAATCAGTCAAACAAGAGACAATAGGAATCAAGAATTATAAACTAAACCAATTAGACCTATCAAAGTGTCACACCCTAATTGATGAAGATAGACACAAAGATCAACAAGGAATCAATTAGATACAAGTTTCACACAATCATAAGTAGACACAAGGTGAATTAGCCAAGCATAATTAATAAAGAACAAGCAACAATAATGATAATTGAAGACATGAATTAAGATAAAATCATCAATCCATTACAAGATGTTTATGGAGTGATTGAAACCCTCTAAGTTGCTGGAAAAACACCTACCTAAACCCAGGAATCGACCTTAGGGTTTAGGGCTTACAAAAAGTGAAGTTATGATGTTATATTTATAGGCTGATTTTCTGTCGGCCCGCTCATGACGGCGTTAGACCAATCATGATGGTGTCACGACCAACTTTTCTTCACCAAATTCTAGATCTCTTTGTCCTCTTCACGTGGGCTTTTGAATCACCCAAATCCGAGTTCGTATACAAAAGTTATGACCAAAACAATATCAGATACTTCGCGCGCAAGTTTTGACAAGTTAACACGTGACGGCCTACGTGACGCCTTCAGGAAATTTTCTTGGTCATCACTCTTTAATTTTACACTTTACGGCCTTAGGTGACGCCGTCATCTCCAATGCACAAAACTTTCTGGACCGTCACGGACTTTATCCACTTCCACCTCTTGTATTACTCTTAACGCCGTCATGAAGAAGCTTGTGACGCCGTCAGGTACTGTTCCCAGCAAGAAAAATTAAGACTTTGCCGTTTTCTTCACTTTTATGCTCCAAAAACGTCCAAAATGCTTCATTTTCCAGAATTCCCTCCAAAAGTACATAAAATCACAAAAGGAACGATTTAGGGCAATATTTGATCAAATAAATTCAATTCCGGGCTTAAATGACCCCCTAAAAACGGATCATTTTTCGCCTCATCATATACCCTTACACTTGAGATTTGCTTGTTCTCAAGCAAATGCGCTTTTATTCTAGTCAAAATACAAGTTAGGGGTAATTTAACACTAATATAAAAGTAATTACAACAAATAATTGTTCCACTAAAGACCAAAGACAAGCACGAAGGTCATACACTAGCACCTCACAAATAGTATTTAGATACTCACATCTCTCGGGTGTAATAAAGTATATATCACAATATGGAAATGGAAAACATCTCTCACTACCTATCATAGCAAAATAGATTACCATAGGCTTGGGAAAGGATCAAACCTCCACTACATGGCGTAAGCACCTAGGATAAACTATCAAAGAGGTCTTTTAAAGGGTTATAACATTAGGTGTAGGGATATGGAATACACAGTTTGGTTGGATGAAGGCAATCTTTATTGGTGGCGACTTAATCATTTTGGTTAATTACATGTACAATATGGCGTTGCTAAGCCAAGACTAGACTCGACTTTAACCAATAAATGAAAAATAGCAAAACATAAAACAAACATAAGATGAAACGAGATGGTAGTCCGTATGTTTTTTTCTCTTTTATCTTTTTCTATTTTTTTTTCTTTTTCTTAATTTTTTTTCGATTTTTTTATTTTTTTTCATACACTCTTACCCTACCATCCAAAATAATACATCATAGGGAATGAACATTCCCCTTACACTTGAATTTTTACATACTTTACAATAAACTAATCTAATGACTCGAATTAAGATAATCAAAACACTTGGAGTACTTTTAAGATTAACGCACATATGGGGGTAATAAATGATGTTCTTCCCCATTACTCCATAACATAAGTACTTTACCCATGGGTCCCAATTGTCCCAAAACAATATGTACAAGGATATGACTCGACTTAGCAACCATGTAATCAATTAGATAATTAACTAAGGGTTTAAACATGTAACAATAATGCACTAAAGATGAGTGCATACACGGAAGGCTAAGGCGATTTGGGTGTACATTTTAGTGGGTTGTAACAAATTCTTCCTTTAAGTAAGATACTTAAAGTTAGAAACGAAAAGATAGGCTCGGAGGGGTGTACTACGGGTTTCGTGTACTAAAAAGGAGTACAACGCTAAGGTGTGGGAAAAATTAATTGACTTTACTAGCCAGGTAATATGACTTAAATGGTCAAGTAATTATGATACGGGTTTAACACAAGGGTGATCCTAATGCCTCTTATCATGTAGTAAATCCTATTACACGAATGTAGTCTCACTAGCGGTCTCGGGATGCATCACTAACGCAAGTTCTAGAATCTAAATGCTACCGGTACACTCTTAAGGACTAATAGTAAATGCTTTTCCTATCAAATCTAAAGGCGAACCTCACATATTTGGGTGGAAAATTTTTCTGAATGGTACGGTTTTGTGCTAGTCGTACAATCTCCTATCCATGAGACGCTTGCTAAGGCTAAAGTTTCACTCCTAAATGTTGTAAAAAAATTTAAATTTGGCTCTAAAATTACACCAACAAGTATTTCTCTTAGTTTTATTACACACCTACCATCAAACAAACAAACTCAAGTGCAATAATATCCTATAAGGTATCATCATTTACCCTCCCCTTACACTTAGGATGAGCATTGTCCCCGATGTTCAATTAAAGAATGTAAAAGTGAAATAGGTAAAAGAATGAAATCAAATACTCCCTTGATTCGTTCGGTGTGGATAGTGTGTCAACAAGGTTATATCTTCCTCCAAGAAAATGAACATTCAAAGCTTCCCTTCCAGAAATATAAATCATCTTATTGTCTAATATAACCTGTTAAAGCTGAGAAAACAAACACAAAAACCCAAAGCATCAAACCGAACAAAGGAAACTCACAACTAGATGTAATTTCAGACTTAGGAATAAAAACAAAAAAATTAAAGATATAATGCTTGTGGAATGAATGTTTGCAGATTTCCTGGAGTTTATAAAACTAAAGAATCAACAAAAACTTTAAGAGTCCGGTATAAACAAAACTCGCAAAAATTTTCAGAATTTTTGTACCTGACGCCGTCAGGTTATAACTCCTGACGCCGACAGAATGTTCCTGCAAAAATCTCATGTTAAGTTTCCGGTAAATTTCTGGAAAAACTTATGTCCTACTTCCTGGAAAATCCTGCAAAACATCATTATGACTCGATACAAGCATTTGACTCAAACAATTACTAATATACATGTTCATTTAATATTGTTGTGGATCATGCGCAATTTCGTTCTTAAAAACAAATTTGGGTCTCCCCTTATACTTAGCTTTTGCAAAATACCTTTATATGTAATTAAGACGAAGTTAAAAATAAAATAAAGCATTTTCACAATTTACTTTGAAACATGAGCCACAAACAATAAAAATAAAGCATGCATACGGAAACAAATAAAATCAAATAAACAAACAAACAAACAAATAAATAAATAAAGCTTGGGTTGCCTCCCAATAAGCGCTTGTTTTTGTTCGAGTCACGAGCCTGACTCTACCCTTATTTAATGGAAATAAGGGAGGTTTTCCCTACACTTTGAATTAAGTGCGGGCGGAAGTAGTGTTACACACCCTTAGGGTGGAAATATGCCACGTGAGGTGAAGGGGGTGAGTGAATGGCTTCCTTCATCCTAAAACTACCCGGATAATATTAGTTGATGGGTGGGTCGGTTCCTCTTTTTTGTCTCCTAGAAATATATCTAAGTATGGAAAGGTGTGTAAAGATTGAGGTTCCGGTTCATCAACACTAGGAAATTCCCTAGAACTAGGAGTAAGGTTATCACTACAAGTATTCAAACCTATATCGTCAAGTGGTTCCTGGTCCAAGGGTTCTACCTCCATCGGAATTCCTAAAGTTTCTTCTACTTCTTCCGGTAAGTCACGGGCGGCGTGTACGCATCAAATGATGGTAGGACTTGTGGGGTACTAAGTAGGATTGGGTTTTCTACTATCTCTTCCATCACATCAATATCACCTATGTGTTCATCTTGTATTATGGTAGTGCCTAACCATGACATGCAACTAGGTGGCTCAACTCTAACCTCATGTGTATCGTATGTTTTGGTGAAATCTATCCCGCTCATGCAACTAGGTAGATCAACACTAACCATCTCATAATCTTGGTTTGATTCTAAGTCCATGTTCTTAGAAACTAGGTCAGCTTGCTCATACGAATCCACCAATTTGTCGAGCTTATGGGTCATGGTTAGGAAGCTTTTCTCAAAATTCATCCAACGGGTCTGACTAAAAGGAATTGATCCTGATAATGATCGTCTAATAGAAATCACACATGCATATAATTCATCAAACCCATCTACCTTTACCCCCAACTCCTCTTGAATGTCATAAAGATCACATAAAAAATCATTGGAATGATTGGAAGCAAATTTATTAGTGAAATACAGTTGTTCCTCTATTGTCAGTGATCTAAATGGAATTTCATCTGCCATAGTGACAAGTGAAAATGGTTTTACAAACAAAGGGTACAAAGAAAAAGATAGACTACAAGAAAGCTAATAAAAAGAAAATAAAAATCTCACTAAAAAGGAATCTAATGAGTAGACCTAATTAAAATAAATTCCAACCTAAGCAATAACTATTCCCCGGGCTGCGGCGCCAAAAACTTGATGCGTGGGAATTGCACCAGGCTTTACCTCTCAAGGGATCTCGAGAAGCTTATAACCCCCACCAGGCAGTGTACCTGATCGTTGTAGTATAGTATAGTGACAAGTACTGGGGGATTGATCGTTCAACTCAGGAATAGTGTGGTTAGGATTGGAATTAATCTAACTAGGTCTAAAGGTGAAGGATGATTCTTTTTGTATTTTTATATTTTATGAAAAGCAAGTAAAAATCACAGGTATTGGAAGGAGAGGCGGAATTAGTTGCTAATCAACTAACCCAAAAGCTACTAATCAAACTAATGTGCAAGAAAAAAAACTAAGGTTCTACAAGATAAGTGAAGCATGTCTACCTATGATATGTTACTCCTTGCTAGCTATCCAATTCTACATATTGAATTGTCACACCTTGTTTTAATTGACGGGTTGTATTCCTTAATACCATTCGTGGGGTGGCGTACGTACTTCCCCAACTCTATAAGCACTTACTTCACTCCTATGTCGAGCCTGCAAGAAGCTCCTATCATGGGATCATTAGACTTCGCTCATGCATTAAATACAACCATTGTAACCTAGTACGCATTGGTTCATGTTTCTTAAGACGTTCAAGCATGTTACCGTATGGAAGTCTACCCGTTTTCTTAAGCCTAACATCGAATACAATCAACCAAACAAGAGACAATAGGAATCAAGAATTATAAACTAAACCAATTATACCTATTGAAGTGTCACACCCTAATTGATGAAGATAGACACAAACATCAACAAGGAATCAATAAGATCTAATCAATTAGATACAAGTTTCACACAATCATAAGTAGACACAAGGTGAATTAGCCAAGCATAATTAATAAAGAACAAGCAACAATAATGATAATTGAAGACATGAATTAAGATAGAATCATCAATCCATTACAAGATGTTTATGGAGTGATTGAAACCCTCTAAGTTGCTGGAAAAACACCTACCTAAACCCAGGAATCGACCTTAGGGTTTAGGGCTTACAAAAAGTGAAGTTATGATGTTATATTTATAGGCTGATTTTCTGTCGGCTCGCTCATGACGGCGTCAGAACAATTATGACGGCGTCACGACCAACTTTTCTTCACCAAATTCTAGATCTCTTTACCCTCTTCGTGTGGGCTTTTGAATCACCTAAATCCGAGTTCGTATGCAAAAATTATGACCAAAACAATATCAGCTACTTCGCGCGCAAGTTTTGACAAGTTAACACGTGACGGCCTACGTGATGCCTTCATGAAATTTTCTAGGCCATCATTCTTTAATTTTACACGTGACGGCCTTGGGTGACTCCGTCATCTCCAATGCACAAAACTTTCTGGACCGTCACGGACTTTATCCACTTCCACCTCTTGTATTACTCTTGACGCCGTCATGAAGAAGCTTGTGACGCCGTCAGGTACTGTTCCCAGCAAGGAAAATTAAGACTTTGCCGTTTTCTTCACTTTTATGCTCCAAAAACGTCCAAAATGCTTCCTTTTCCAGAATTCACTCCAAAAGTACCTGAAATCACAAAAGGAACGATTTAGGGCAATATTTGATCAAATAAATTCAATTCCGGGCTTAAATGACCCCCTAAAAACGGATCATTTTTCGCCTCATCATATACCCTTACACTTGAGATTTGCTTGTCCTCAAGCAAATGCGCTTTTATTCTAGTCAAAATACAAGTTAGGGGTCATTTAACACTAATATAAAAGTAATTACAACAAATAATCGTTCTACTAAAGACCAAAGACAAGCACGGAGGTCATACACTAGCACCTCACAAATAGTGTTTAGATACTCACATCTCTCAGGTGTAATAAAGTATATATCACAATATAGAAATGGAAAACATCTCTCACTACCTGTCATAGCAAAATAGATTACCATAGGCTTGGGAAAGGATCAAACCTCCCCCACATGGCGTGAGCACCTAGGATAAACTATCAAAGAGGTCTTTTAAAGGGTTATAACGTTAGGTGTAGGGATATGGAATACACGGTTTTGTTAGATGAAGGCAATCTTTACTGGTGGCGAGTTAATCGTCTTGGTTAATTACATGTACAGTATGGTGTTGCTAAGCTAAGACTAGACTCGACTTTAGCCAATAAAAGAAAAATAGCAAAACATAAAACAAACATAAAATGAAACGGGATGGTAGTCCGTATGTTTTTTTCTCTTTTATCTTTTTCTATTTTTTTTTTCTTTTTATTAGTTTTTTTTCGATTTTTTTTTTTTTTTTTTTTTTTTTTCTTTTTTCATACACTCTTACCCTACCATCCAAAATAATACATCATAGGGAATGAACATTCCCCTTACACTTGAATTTTACATACTCTACAATAAACTAATCAAATGACTCGAATTAATATAATCAAAACACTTGGAGTACTTTTAAGATTAACACACATATGGGGGTAATAAATGATGTTCTTCCCCATTACTCCATAACATAAGTACTTTACCCATGGGTCCCAATCGTCCCAAAACAATATGTACAAGGATATGACTCGACTTAGCAACCATGTAATCAATTAGATAATTAACTAAGGGTTTAAACATGTAACAATAATGCACTAAAGATGAGTGCATACACGGATGGCTAAGGCGATTTGGGTGTACATTTAAGTGGGTTGTAACAAATTTTTCCTTTAAGTAAGATACTTAAAGTTAAATTTGAAAAGATTGCCTCTGAGGGGTGTACAAGGGGTTTCGTGTACTAAAAATGAGTACAACGCTAAAGTGTGGGAAAAATTAATTGACTTTACTAGCCAGGTAATATGACTTAAATGGTCAAGTAATTATGATACGGGTTTAACACAAGGGTGATCCTAATGTCTCTTATCATATAGTAAATCCTACTACACGAATGTAGTCTCACTAGCGGTCTCGGGATGCATCACTAACGCAAGTTCTAGAATCTAAATGCTACCGGTACACTCATAAGCACTAATAGTAAATGCTTTTCCTATCAAATCTAAAGGCGAACCTCACATATTTGGGTGGAAAATTTTTCTGAATAGTACGGTTTTGTGCTAGTCGTACAATCTCCTATCCATGAGACGCTTGCTAAAGCTAAAGTTTCACTCCTAAATGTTGTAAAAAATTTTAAATTTGGCGCTAAAATTACACTAACAAGTATTTCTCTTAGTTTTATTACACACCTACCATCAAACAAACAAACTCATGTGCAATAATATCCTATAAGGTATCATCATTTACCCTCCCCTTACACTTAGGATGAGCATTGTCCCCAATGTTCAATTAAAGAATGTAAAAGTGAAATAGGAAAAAGAATGAAATCAAATACTCCCCTGATTCGTTCGGTGTGGATAGTGTGTCAACAAGGTTAGATCTTCCTCCAAGAAAATGAACATTCAAAGCTTCCCTTCCAGAAATATAAATCATCTTATTGTCTAATATAACCTGTTAAAGCTGAGAAAAAAAACACAAAAACCCAAAGCATCAAACCGAACAAAGGAAACTCACAACTAGATGTAATTCCAGACTTAGGAATAAAAACAAAACAATTAAAGATATAATGCTTGTGGAATGAATATTTGCAGATTTCCTGGAGTTTATAAAACTAAAGAATCAACAAAAACTTTAAGAGTCCGGTATAAACAAAACTCGCAAAAAAATTTAGAATTTTTGTACCTGACGCCGTCAGAATGTTCATGCAAAAATCTCATGTTAAGTTTCCGGCAAATTTCTGGAAAAACTTATGTCCTACTTCCTGGAAAATCCTGCAAAACATCATTATGACTCGATACAAGCATTAGACTCAAACAATTACTAATATACATGTTCATTTAATATTGTTGTGGATCATGCTCAATTTCGTTCTTATAAACAAATTTGGGTCTCCCCTTACACTTAGCTTTTGCAAAATACCTTTATATGTAATTAAGACGAAGTTAAAAACAAAATAAAGCATTTTCACAATTTACTTTGAAACATGAACCACAAACAATAAAAATAAAGCATGCATACGGAAACAAATAAAATCAAATAAAGCTTGGGTTGCTTCCCAATAAGCACTAGTTTTTGTTCGAGTCACGAGCCTGACTCTACCCTTATTTAACGAAAATAGGGGAGGTTTTCCCTACACTTTTAATTAAGTGCGGGTGGAAGTAGCGATACACACCCTTAGGGTGGAAATATGCCACGTGAGGTGAAGGGGGTGAGTGAATGGATTCCTTCATCCTAAAACTACCCGGATAATATTAGTTGATGGGTGGGTCGGTTCCTCTTTTGTCTCCTACAAATATATCTAAGGATGGAAAGGTGTGTAAAGATTGAGGTTCCGGTTCATCAACACTAGGAAATTCCCTAGAACTGGGAGTAAGGTTATCACTACAAGTATTCAAACCTATATTCTCTAGTGGTGCCTGGTCCAAGGGTTCTACCTCCATCGGAATTCCTAAAGTTTCTTCTACTTCTTCCGGGTAAGTCACGGGCGGTGTGTACTCATCAAATGATGGTAGGACTTGTGGGGTACTTAGTGGGCTTGGGTTTTCTACTATCTCTTCCATCACATCAATATCACCTATGTGTTTATCATGTATTATGGTAGTGCCTAACCATGACATGCAACTAGGTGGCTCAACTCTAACCTCATGTGTATCGTATGTTTTGGTGAAATCTATCCCGCTCATGCAACTAGGTAGATCTACACTAACCATCTCATAATCTTGGTTTGATTCTAAGTTCATGTTCTTAGAAACTAGGTCATCTTGCTCATACGAATCCACCAATTCGTCGAGCTTATGGGTCATGGTTAGGAAGCTTGTCTCAAAATTCATCCAACGGATCTGACTATAAGGAATTGATCCTGATAATGATCGTCTAATAGAAATCACACATGCATATAATTCATCAAACCCATCTACCTTTACCCCCAACTCCTCTTGGATGTCATAAAGATCACACAAAAAATCATTGGAATGATAGGAAGCAAATCTATTAGTGAAATATAGTTGTTCCTCTACTGTCAGTGATCTAAATGGAATTTCATCTGCCATAGTGACAAGTGAAAATGGTTTTACAAACAAAGGGCACAAAGAAAAAGATAGACTACAAGAAAGCTAATCAAAAGAAAATAAAAATCTCACTAAAAAGGAATCTAATGAGTAGACCTAATTAAAATAAATTCCAACCTAAGCAATAACTATTCACCGGGCTGCGGCGCAAAAAACTTGATGCGTGGAAATTGCACCAGGCTTTACCTCTCAAGGGATCTCGAGAAGCTTACAACCCCCACCAGGCAGTGTACTTGATCGTTGTAGTATAGTATAGTGACAAGTATCGGGGGATTGATCGTTCAACTCAGGAATAGTGTCGTTAGGATTGTAATTAATCTAACTAGGTCTAAAGGTGAAGGATGATTCTTTTTGTATTTTTATATTTTATGAAAAGCAAGTAAAAATCTTGGGTATTGGAAGGAGGGGCGGCATTAGTTGCTAATCAACTAACCCAAAAGCTACTAATCAAACTAATGTGCAAGAAAAATAAACTAAGGTTCTACAAGATAAGTGAAGCATGTCTACCTATGATATGTTACTCCTTGCTAGCTATCCAATTCTACATATTGAATTGTCACACCTTGTTTTAATTGACGGGTTGTATTCCTTAATACCATTCGTGGGGTGGCGTACGTACTTCCCCAACTCTATAAGCTCCTACTTCACTCCTATGTCGAGCCTGCAAGAAGCTCCTAACATGGGATCATTAGAATTCGCTCATGCATTAAATACAGCCATAATAACCTAGTACGCATTGGTTCATGTTTCTTAAGACGTTCAAGCATGTTACCCTATGGAAGTCTGCCAGTTTTCTTAAGCCTAACATCGAATACAATCAGTCAAACAAGAGACAATAGGAATCAAGAATTATAAACTAAACCAATTAGACCTATCGAAGTGTCACACCCTAATTGATGAAGATAGACACAAACATCAACAAGTAATCAATAAGATCTAATCAATTAGATACAAGTTTCACACAATCATAAGTAGACACAAGGTGAATTAGCCAAGCATAATTAATAAAGAACAAGCAACAATAATGATAATTGAAGACATGAATTAAGATAGAATCATCAATCCATTACAAGATGTTTATGGAGTGATTGAAACCCTCTAAGTTGCTGGAAAAACACCTACCTAAACCCAGGAATCGACCTTAGGGTTTAGGGCTTACAAAAAGTGAAGTTATGATGTTATATTTATAGGCTGGTTTTCTGTCGGCCCGCTCATGACGGCGTCAGACCAATCATGACGACGTTGATGAGTATGTAAATACTCATCATTTTTACCTATTCTGAGCTGCCAAAACATCTAAAAACACTCATAATTGCATCAAAATACTGAAAATATCCCATGAATGTGTTTTATATGTCTCATATGCAAAATAATCAAAAACAGATGAAAAATAAACAAGTTATGCATAATTGGCAGTTTCAGTCCCTCGTCTTTCAAAAGTTGTCAAAACTAGTCCCTGGCTATTCTATAAACTTGAAAAAGTCACCAAAGGTCGTTTTAAATCACAAAATTACATATTTAGTCCTTTGGTACAATGTTTCACAAAATGGCAAGTTTAGTCCCTAAACTTTGAAAATTGACAAAAATGGTCCCTGGGATATTAAAACTTTGAGAAAAATAAATTTTTTCCTTGTACTTCTCATCTATTGCAGGAATGGTCCTTGGTTGCAAAGTTTGGTGAAATTACAAATCAGGTCCCTGAAGTTTGAAAAGTTGGCAGATTTTGTCCCTGGAATTTCAAATTTTGGGAAAGTCAACTATGATCCTTTGGTATATGGAATAAGGCAAGTTTGACCCTTGGAAAGGCTTTGGAAAGTTGGCAATCCAGGTCCCTTAAAATTCAGAAAGTTACACAATTGGTCCTTGTTTTTATCCTAAACCAAACCGGACCCTTTGATATTATTTCACCTAAGTCCAAAATCCAATCCAAATACCAAACACCCACTAGGCCCAAGTATTTCCCCAAGCCCAACCCTTAGCCTACTCCCCCTAAAAATATACTTCCTCCGTTTTGAATAAACACACCCAGGGTCAAACTCAGTCAAACCACACAACCCCTTCCCTCCCCACTTGACCCTGCAAGCCATCACATCCACCACCATCCACCACCCTTGTCATTTCCACCACCCAACCCACCATGTATACCTAACAGGACAACCATAATAAATTCCACCCCCCCCCCTGTTGCATTATTAAACAATTTCACTCCACCAATTTTGGCGCCAAAATCAGTTAAACGGCCAAGATGGATTCTTATTGATCCAATGGTTCAGATGGAGGTGGGAAAGGCTCAAGAGGACCCAAGGAGCTCAAAAACTCAAGTATAAATAGAAGAGAAGAACAAGAGAAGAAGTAATAGCTTAATTTGGTAGTTTTGTTGTCGTTTAAGTAAATTTCAAGTTTTTATGTTACAACTTAGCTTTCAAATAGTGTATTTCAAGTTTCCAGTGTACTCTTAAGTCTTTTCATTAATAAAGATCCAGTTTCTATTTATATCTCAGTTGTGCAAATTTCACTTTTATTTCGAATTTCCCAATTAGCTGTATTGTTGTTATTACTAGACTATATGGACTCTTAGGCTAACTTAAGCTCCCAGAAAGCTTAATTAAGCTTTTAGAAACTCTAAAAAACAGTTTAGTATTAAAAATCAAAAAAATACAAAAAGGTCAACCAAAGTCAAAGTTTGCAGGTTAATGGTGATAAAAGCTGGAGCAGGGTGAATAGTGGATGGCCCTGGGTTAGAGGTCTTGTGGAAGACCTATAGGATTGGTTCTGTGGCCCTTGGTTCAAGAAAAGCAAAGCTTTGATGGCATGAAGTAAGAAAATTTCTATTTTCTTCTGTTCTAATATTACCTAGTTTATTGTCTGTTTATTTATGCTTATGATGAGTGTCTAAATACTCATCATTTCGTTCACATTTAAGCTACAAAAACATCTGAAAACATACAGATATGCTTTAAAATATATGAAATATCAATAAATTGTGTTTTTATGAATTACAAGTGCAAAAGGATTGAAAACTGATGAAAAACAACAAAGTTCACATAATTTACAGTTTCAGTCCTCGATCTTTGAAAATTTAGTAAATCTAGTCCCTGGTAATCCAAAATATGTAAAATATCAACAAAGGTCCTTTGGAATTTATAAGTTGTCAAGTTTAGTCCTTTAAAATTAAAAATTGCAAAATGACAACTTTAGTCCCTCAAGTTTGAAAAATGTCAAAATTAGTCCTCAAGGTTTTGAAAATGGAAAAATATTAAAAATAAACCTTGTACTATTCATAAATGGCATAATTGGTCCTTGTGATACCTTGTGGAAAGTTACATGTTCAGTCCCCATAAAAATCCAAAATTACACATTAGGTCCTTGGGCCTTAAATACCACAAACCAAACCGGACCCTAAAATATTAAACCTAAAAACTAAACCTAAAACCAAACCAAATCCAAGCCAACACAACACCCCAGCCCACCTTACCCTTTCCCAGGCCCAAACACATAACAAGCCCACACCCCTTTTAATAATAAAACGGGGTTTGACCCGTTTGACTCTCCCAAACCGCCAACACTGTACACCCATCACCCCCACCCCTGCAATCCCAAAACCAGGGTGATTTTCACCACCACCTCACCCCCCAGCTGGCTACTCTACACCCACCAACTCATCCCTTCCACCTCACAACTACTCCACACCCACAATAAATGCTTCCCCACCACTTTTTCCCTCCAAGCCATATCTACACCTCTGTTTTCTACTAACCCACCCCAACTTGCTTCAAATGATATCAAACTTGTCCCCTCTACCTCTACAACACTCCAAAGTTCCTTAATTGTCTTGAAACTGCCACAAGCTACTTGAAAGACTTTTGGCGCCAAAATGCCACTTGTACGGTTTTGATGAAAGAGGTGAATCCAATGGCTAGAATCAAGTGGGAAAGTCTTAGGGATGTCGACAAAGGCTAAAAGATCAATATATATCAAGAGGGGAGCAGAGGAGTAGATTATCTAGTGTAATTTAGTCAATTTTAGCTCGCTTAATTAACTTTCCTAATTTCAGTGTATTCCAAAGCTTTCAAGTGTTAGACTTATCAATTTCAGTGTATTCTCAAGTGTTTTCAATAATCAATTTCAAGATTTCAGTTTCAATTTCAGTTATTGCAAATTCGTATTAAATTCTCAAGTTTACTTCCATGTTATTCTAGTTAATGTTAAGGACTTGTTTGAATCATTTAAGCTCCTATATAGCTTCTGCAAGCTATTAGATACCTTAAAAGTCAGTTAGAGTGGAAATGCAAAAATACAAAGAAAATACAAAAAAATAGCTCAATATTCAAAAATCATGGTTCTGATCAAGAAAAGCTGGAGCAAGGCGTATTCATTTCTAAGTGTATGGGGGGGGGGGGGGTATTCTCACGAATTTTGTCCTTGTCAAAAATGAGGGCAATATTCATTTCTAAGTGTATGGGGGGGGGGGGGGATTCTCACGAATTCAAACACATGTTCCATCAAGCACCCTCATTTGATCAAAATTTAAAGTTTTTTCACACTTAGAAATGCAATAAATGGTTATCAGTCCACCATGTCTAACCCACATAAGAACTGGCTAATCCAGGAGCAAACGGCTCTTGGTAAAGATAACTCAAATCCGTTTATGGTTTACAATTTGCCCAAAATTGTATGGTATCTCAGCTCGCCATATCCTAAAAAGTGAAAGAGTTGGCTAGCCCGCAAGATTATGGCTTGTGGTAAAGGCAGTGGAAAAACCATAATTGGTAATCAGCTCACCAAGATGTCGACTATGTCCATCAAGAGTTGGCTAGTCCAGAAGCAAACGGCTTTTGGTAAAGACAAAAAAAATCCGTTGACAGCTTGTGGTTTGCTCAAAATCATATGGTTATCAAGTGGACCATAGTTCTTACTTGAACTAAAACATTTGGCTACTCCAAGAGTGATGGCTTTTGGTAAAGAGACAAAGATCCATTAAAATTTTCTCAAAATATTGCTAGGGACTAGCAATAGTTTAGTGTGGGGGATTGATGAGTCTCTAAATACTCATCATTTCGTTCACATTTAAGCTACAAAAACATCTGAAAACATACAGATATGCTTTAAAATATATGAAATATCAATAAATTGTGTTTTTATGAGTTACAAGTGCAAAAGGATCAAAAACTGATGAAAAACAACAAAGTTCACATAATTTACAGTTTCAGTCCTCGGTCTTTGAAAATTTGGCAAATCTAGTCCCTGGTAATCCAAAACATGTAAAATATCATCAAAGGTCCTTTGGAATTTATAAGTTGTCAAGTTTAGTTCTTTAAAGGTAAAAATTGCAAGGTTTTGAAAATGGAATTTATAAGGTCCTTTGGAATTTATTAGTCCTTTGGAATTTATAAGGTCCTTTGGAATTTATTAGTCCTTAAGGTTTTGAAAATGGAAAAATATTAAAAATAAACCTTGTACTATTCATGAATGGCATAATTGGTCCTTGTGATACCTTGTGGAAAGTTACATGTTCAGTCCCCATAAAAATCCAAAATTACACTTTAGGTCCTTGGGCTTTAAATACCACAAACCAAACCGGACCCTAAAATATTAAACCTAAAAACTAAACCTAAAACCAAACCAAATCCAAGCCAACACAACACCCCAGCCCACCTTACCCTTTCCCAGGCCTAAACACAAAACCAGCCCACACCCCTTTTAATAATAAAACGGGGTTTGACCCGTTTGACTCTCCCAAACCGCCAACACTGTACACCCATCTTCCCCACCCCTGCAATCCCAAAACCAGGGTGGTTTTCACCACCACCTCACCCCCCAGCTGGCTACTCTACACCCACCAGCTCATCCCTTCCACCTCACAACTGCTCTACACCCACAATAAATGCTTCCCCACCACTTTTTCCCTCCAAGCCATATCTCCACCTCTGTTTTCTACTAACCCACCCCAACTTGCTTCAAATGATATCAAACTTGTCCCCTCTACCTCTACAACACTCCAAAGTTCCTTAATTGTCTTGAAACTGCCACAAGCTACATGAAAGACTTTTGGCGCCAAAATGCCACTTGTACGGTTTTGATGAAAGAGGTGAATCCAATGGCTAGAATCAAGTGGGAAAGTCTTATGGATGTCGACAAAGGCTAAAAGATCAATATATATTAAGAGGGGAGCAGAGGAGTAGATTACCTAGTGTAATTTAGTCAATTTTAGCTCGCTTAATTAACTTTCCTAATTTCAGTGTATTTCAAAGCTTTCAAGTGTTAGACTTATCAATTTCAGTGTATTCTCAAGTGTTTTCAATAATCAATTTCAAGATTTCAGTTTCAATTTCAGTTATTGCAAATTCGTATTAAATTCTCAAGTTTAATTCCATGTTATTCTAGTTAATGTTAAGGACTTGTTTGAATCATTTAAGCTCCTATATAGCTTCTGCAAGCTATTAGATACCTTAAAAGTCAGTTAGAGTGGAAATGCAAAAATACAAAGAAAATACAAAAAAATAGCTCAATATTCAAAAATCATGGTTCTGATCAAGAAAAGCTGGAGCAAGGGGTATTTTGGATTGCCCTTGAGTTAATGGTTTAGTGGTAAACCTATAGGCTTGATCATTTGTCCTTGGTTCTGAGTTTCCAGCTCAATCCATTTTGTAAGCTCATTTTACCATAATTTGCATTTCAATATAAAAGTGGTTTCTCATTTAAATCTTTGTTTTCTTATGTTCCTGTGATATGTTTAAGTAGATTTATCCATTAAAATAACCTTGTTGTTTGTTGAAATTTGAAGTTGCTAAAAATCTCAAAATTTCACAGTTTACTGCCATCTTTGTCATTTCTTGATTTCATGCTATTATTGTTGTTGATTTATGTTCATAGGATCTTGTTTGATGATAATATAAGGTTTGTAAACAGAGTTGAGGATCAAATCATTCATTTGCTTTGATAATCTCATAATCACCTTGTTAAAGGGGTGTTTGGATTTGCACTTTACTAGGTGGTAGTGTTGTTGTTTTGTTGTTGTTTTAGTATGATTACACTGCATTAGTCCATATTAGGTCTAGTCAAACTTTAAAACCTCACCTTATAAGCAGAAAAGTCAAAATTGGTTGTGAAACCTTCTCACAGCCACTGTCAAGTTTTTTTTAATGACCAAAGCATTAAATCTAGCTCTAAACTTGTCACTTTAGCTTACATTAGTCTTATCTTAACATCTTTAAACTAGATCAGTTCATAAATTCACCACAAAGTTCATATAAGTCAACATTTCAAGTTTAAACAAAAAGTCAAAATTGCATTTGTTCTGAAATTCCATTTTTTGCAAGAATTGTTTAGATTTTTGAGTTTACTTTTAGGACTTGAACTTTTCAGGATTGGTAGTCACCCAGCTAATCTATTGATTCCCATTGATCTTATATTTTTGGTAATTTTTGTGTGGGCCCTACAAACCTCCAAACTGACCTGCAGGGGAAGGAGTTCCCTTGTGCACAGCAGACATCCATCACCACCACCACCTTTGGTGGTTGATTCTGGCCACCACAGTGGGTCCCACTGACCCACTTTGGGTTCTTTCAACCCCCCTCCTGGCCACCTTCCTAGTTTGATCAAGATTTTGAGCTTAGGCTCAGTGGACCCCACTTGAATCTTCCTACAATCTTTGTCCCATTTTCAGTTCAGAAATAAGAAAATCAAAGTGCTTATTTTGGCTTGTGGGCTTATTCAACTAGCTTATTTGTTTGAATCTAGCTTAAACTTGTCCAACAAACTCAGTTGAACCAGAATCCACCATTGTGGACCCCACATAAGCTCATTTGAGCTTAATCTCTTGTTTGGTCAAACAAAGTCAACTGTGAAGCCTATAAGCACTCACAGTGCTTATTTTTAAGTTCTAAAAAAGTTGTTTTTGTAAAAGTTAGTTTTTAGTATTAAAATAGTTTGGAAAAATAAAAAACAGAAAAATCCAAACCTAATTATAGTGATAGCTTCTATTTAATAGAAATTATCTTTTTTATTTTTCTTTTTAGCTTATTTATAAGCACTCTTGCATTTTTATATTATTAATAAATTTCTTTTATATTAAAGTACGTTTCAAAAATTTTCCAGATTTTTCCTTTATCATTTAATGATATTTAAAATTAATATTAGTTTAATTAATTATTAATTAATATTAAATAATTAAATAGCAAAATTAGATTTTATTAAGTAACACCTAGTTTTTATAATTTTCCTAGCTTTAATATAAGTAAAAACATTTTTAGGAATTTTTCTAGAATTTCTACTGTTCATTTTCTATTTTTTTAATATAATTAGTTTAATTGGTAATTAATTAATAATTAGAATAATAATTAGTAAATTAGTTTAAAAATACATAAAACCAACTTTTTATAATTTTTTGGATTCCTGTGATGGTTAATTAGATTTATAAAAATCATCTTAATTATCTAAGTCTTTTTAGTATTTGTAATAAATTAAATCAGTTTAATTAGTTAATTAATAATTAAATAATAATTATTTAATAATAATTAGATAAATAGTGTGAAAAATATAATTTTAGTTTTAAAATAAGTTTTATAATATTTTAGATTTTTCTAAGTTTTAATTTTATTTTTCTAGACTTATTTTACATTTTCTTATTTATTAGTGCATTATTAAATAATTAAAAATAGTTATTAAATAATAATAATTAATTAAATAGTTATAAAAATAATTTTAAATTTCTAATAAATTTTCTTTTACTTTTAGGATTCCAAAAATATAATTTTTACATTTGTGGGAGTTATATTTGACAGAATTCACGTTTTGTTTCGTACGTTTACGTTTATTTAAATTTAAACGTACATTTTTATATCTTTTTACATTTTTTAGGTTTTCTTAACTTTTAAATAAATTAGTAATTATAAAATAAATATTTTAAGTTTATTTAATTTGCATTTAAGCCCCTAAAGCATGCAAATTTCTACTATAGTTAAAATCGTTTTTGTTTCATATGTTTACGTTTAAATATTAAACGTATGCGTTTTCCAGTTCCTTTAAATTTGTGATTATCTGATTTCACGTATTAGTTGATATAGCTTTTCAAATCTATTTTCACTTATATTTCAGTAGTATAATCACTTGAACCCTTTTCCTGTTCATTTCACCTGATCTCAAAGTCGTCTTATTTCAGATTTCATGCCTCGTTGGGATCTAACGACCCGGGGAGACACTACACTCCACGGAGTATTGGTTTAGACTGTTTGACTTGTTGACCATTACTTGGTTGATATTTTCTGACTGTTTACCACCAATCAATTTATGGCGCCGCTGCCGGGGAGGTGTGCTGCGTATAACGACTTTTGAAGCATCTGTGAGTTTGAATTAATCACTCATTGTTATATATCATCTTTTGTCCATATTTCTATATTACTTTATAAAAACAAAAATCCAAAAAGATTTTTCTTTTCTATTTTTAAATCCCCGTCACTCTAAGGATTCTTAGAGTCGTCTCTAGTGCATGCGCACTCGTTTTTCTAGGTCAAGAAGCCCTTTTCGTGAGCTTGTCAGAATTCCTCGAAGACGCCGTAGACGTTCTGCCCCAACAGCCGTATCTGAGATACGTGTTGTTACCACAAAAAAAGTTATCATGGCGGAAGACCGTCCGATGAATGAGCTTCTCCAAGCACCCATCGAGGGTTACGGAGACGCTATTGTTGTCCCAGCCATTGTGGCTGAATACTTTGAGCTCAAAACCGGGTTACTAAATCTAGTAACCTCAAGCCAATTTTATGGTTTTGAGAGGGATGATCCTCATGCTCATATTCGATGGTTTAACAAGATTACATCTACCATCAAATACAAGAACGTCCCTTCCGAAGCAGTCAAGCTTCTTCTATTCCCATTTTCTCTTGAGGGGGCAGCCCGGATTTGGCTGGAAAAACAACCTCCTCGTTCAATAGCATCATGGGAGGATTTAGTTACCAAATTTGTAAACGAATTTTTTCCCCCGTCCAGAACGACAAGTCTTAAAAATGAAATCATCAAATTTACTCAAAGGTTTGATGAATCGTTTGGTGATGCATGGGATCGTTTCAAAGAATTGCTTCGTCGATGTCCTCATCATGGTTTCACTGAATTAATGCAAATTGACACTTTCTATAATGGTGTGAGTCAATCTAACCAAGATTCTTCTATAATGGTGTGAGTCAATCTAACCAAGATTCTTTCAATTCCTTCGCGGGAGGTAATTTTTTGAGCAAAACCACTAAAGAAGCTTTAGCAATCATTGAATATAAGTCCAAGATCCGCACTACACGCACAAAGCCATATAACTCCCAAGTGAGTGCTGGTCCTTCTACTTCATCTCCCGTGAGTACTTCTAGCACCGATGCTAAGATAGACAAACTCACGGACGCTATTCAAGCTTTGGTTCTCTCAAACCAAAAGAAAGTCACTTTCACACAAAACCCTTCACATGCTGAAGTAAAAAAGGTGGAAGTTTGTGTCACTTGTGGTGGCCCACATGCATACTACAACTGTACTGCCACCGATGGTAGTCCTTTTGAAGCCAATGCCTTAGCCGGTACTACAAATCAGGGAGGTAATCAATACTGTCCTCAAATGGAACCAAGTTACCGTGCTAACACACATATGGGACCACCTGGTTTCAACCAAAACCAGAATTTGCAAAATCGAAACCAGAACCAACCTCGAATGAACCAAGGTTATCAAAACCAAGGGAATTTCAATCCTGGACAGAATCAAGGTTTCCACAACCAAGGAAACTTTAACAGAAACAATTTCAACCCGGGAAATCATTTTCAGGGAAATGGTAATCTAAATCAGGGAAATTTTCAACCACAACAACGTTATAATCAAAATAACCGAGTCTAAAATTTCCCCAACCAAACACAAGCCATTCTCCCAGCCCCACAATCATCATCTGATGAGTTGTTGAAGCAGTTCATGAAAACTCAAGAAGAGACAAACAGGTTGTTGGTCAGCCAGATTTCTGAAATCAAGAAATCTTTAAATGAACGACCCTCGGGCTCTGGAAAACTTCCGAGCAACACGATCGCAAACCCGAGGGGCGATGCAAAGGCGGTCACAACCAGGAGCGGAGTTTCATATGACGGACCCACTGTTCCCACTACCCATTCTTCTTCTTCTCCTAAGGTAGTGGAAAATAAAACCGAGGTACATAAGGACGAAGTACTTCCTACTCATAATGGAGGTACCCAAGACATCCCACCTCATGTTGTCCCGAAACCCAAACCAAAACCAAGAGTTGTTTTTTGAACCCAATGATATCCCAGTTGAGACCCCTAAATCCAAACCTTCTACCTCTTCTATTCCTTACCCCTCACGTTTGAATGAACAAAAGCTCCGCGAAAAGGCTAGTCACCAGATGGATAAATTCTTTCAAATCTTTCAAGATTTGCATTTTGACATTAGCTTTGTAGATGCTATTATTCTGATGCCCAAGTTTGCATCAATAATCAAACACTTGTTAAGCAACAAGGAGAAACTATTTGAAATGGCAAAGACTCCCTTGAATGAGAACTGCTCAGCAGTTCTTTTAAAGAAGCTTCCCGAGAAGCTTGGAGATCCTGGAAAATTTCTAATACCTTGTGTATTTCCAGGAATGGTTGATTGCTATGCCTTGGCTGATCTTGGTGCAAGCATCAACCTAATGCCTTATTCAGTTTGGAAGAAACTTTCTCTTTCGGATCTTACTCCTACCTGCATGACTCTAGATCTTGCAGATCGATCGATATCTCGTCCTCTTGGCATTGCCGAGGACGTGTTTGTGAAAGTAGGTAAGTTCCATCTCCCCGCTGACTTTGTGGTTGTTGATTTCGATGCTGATCAAAGGGTCCCTCTCATTGTTGGGAGGGGATTCCTTAGAACGGGCCGTGCTCTTATCAATGTATTTGAGCAAGAAATCACCTTGCGTGTGGGTAATGAAGCTGTTACCTTTAACCTCGATCAAACCTCGAGGTACTCCTCAAATTATGATTCTGAAGCAGTTAATCAAATAGATATCATAGACATTGCTTCAGAGGAGTACTCTCAAGAATTTCTTGGTTATTCTCATAATTCTGTGAGTGGGGATCCCACTCCATCATCTCAACCTATCATTTCTGACTCTTCCCCTTCTCTCACTCCGTTTGAGGGAAGTGATTTCATTTTGGAAAAGGTTGAGGCTTTTCTCAGAAGTGATTCAGTTCTAGCAAGAATTGATAACACTGAGATTGATCTGGAGGGAGATATTCTTCTCCTTGAGAAATTGCTAAATCAGGACAATTCTCCTCCACTCCCTCCCGTAGAACTTCATAACGAGGAAATTAAATCGGTTGATAAAAACGATGAATTTCCTGAGGTCGAGCTCAAGGACTTACCTCCTCATCTTGAATACGCATTTTTGGAGGGTAGTGACAAATTATCCGTCATTATTGCTAAAGATTTAAGTACTGAGGAAAAAGTTGCTCTCATAAAGGTCTTGAAGTCACACAAGCAGGCAATTGCTTGGAAGCTCTCCGATATTAAGGGTATTAACCCAGATTTTTGTACACACAAAATCTTAATAGAGGATGACTTCAAGCCCGCAGTGCAACATCAAAGACGGGTGAATCCAAAAATCCATGATGTCATTAAACAAGAGGTTCTCAAACTTCTTGATGCAGGATTGATTTACCCCATCTCTGACAGTCCATGGGTTAGTCCCATCCATTGCGTCCCAAAAAAAGGTGGCATTACTGTTGTCACTAATGAGGAAAATGAGTTGATTCCAACTCGCCTGGTTACTGGGTGGCGTGTTTGCATTGACTATCATAAGTTGAATGACGCCACCCGTAAAGACCACTTTCCGCTGCCCTTTATGGATCAGATGCTTGAGAGATTAGCAGGAAACGAGTACTATTGTTTCCTTGATGGTTTCTCAGGATACTTTCAAATCCCCATTGATCCATCGGATCAAGAAAAGACTACCTTTACATGCCCTTATGGAACCTTTGCTTATAAACGTATGCCTTTTGGCTTATATAATGCTCCATGTACGTTCCAGAGGTGCATGATGGCCATATTCATCGACATGATCGGTAAAACAATGGAGGTCTTTATGGATGACTTCTTGGTCATTGGGGATTCATTCCAAACATATCTCACCAATTTAGAAAAAATGCTGAAAAGGTGTGAAGACACCAATCTATGTCTAAATTGGGAAAAGAGTCATTTTATGGTCAAAGAAGGCATTGTCCTCGACCATAAGATTTCCAAGAATGGGATTGAGGTTGACAGAGCTAAGGTTGATGTCATTGCTAAATTGCCTCACCCTACTACCATCATAGGTATTAGGAGTTTCTTGGGTCATGCCGGTTTCTATCGTAGATTCATACAAGATTTTTCTAAAATCTCCCGGCCTATGACTCATCTCCTCAAGAAGGATGCTCCTTTTATCTTTTCACCAGAGTGTATCGAAGCTTTTGAAACATTGAAGAAAAAGCTTACTGAGGCACCCATTCTTGTTGCCCCCGACTGGGATTTACCCTTTGAGCTCATGTGCGATGCAAGTGATTTTGCTATCGATGCAGTCTTGGGGCAACGCAAAACGAAACACTTTCAGTCTATCCACTACGCAAGCAAAACTATGAACGCAACTCAAACTCATTACATTGTTGACAAAAATAATGTCTTAAAACATTGTTAGCATATTAACAATGTCTCTATGTTTTGATAATTACAAAGCATAAACTCATTAATCTAAAACTTATGACGTAAACAAGTTTTTAGTGCTTAATATTTGTCTTTGCTTCCATATCACTTAAGGTATGAATAAACAAAGGGTTTATTACATTTCATGATCAAAGGAAATTTCTCTAATCACTAGAATTTTTATAAAATGCATTAAACATCTTATATCTTTTACAAAATTACTTTTGGAATTAAAAGAATATGTTTAATTCGTTATAAATATATGATTTTAAATTTCCAACCAAAAATGACAAATTTTATCCAGAAAAATATTCCTCAATAAAAGACAAGAAAAACCAACGTTCTGAAGGGGCGGCCCCCTTAATTCCTTAGGCGGCCCCCTTAATCATTAAGGGACCGGCCACGCTCCAGAACAGTATTTTTCTCCCCTATAAATACTGGTTCATCCCTCAGAATTTTCTCACCTTTTGCACTTCTAAACTTTCTGATCTAGATCCATATTTCTATTCTCTTATCCTTTGATCATAAGTGTATAATTCTTTGTTTCAAAGTAATCCAAACTTCATCCTCTCAAGTGCAAGAGAAGAATACTTCTATCCCCCAAGACAAGAAGTATTACAACTTGTTGTGATCTCCACATCCAAGTTGTTGGTGCATCATCAAAGATCATTTACATTATTCTTTGTGAAGATTATTGTGAATATTTGATTGTAGATAGTTGTGCTAGATATATAGATTGTGTGATTAGTTAGTAGCTTGGTGTGAAGAAGAAAAGTTAGGAACTAGATTGGTGTGAAGAAGATAGGTGTGAAGTAGTTAGTTGTGAAGTAGATTGATTTGAAGAAGTTGTGTAGAAGTTGTGACTTAGGTGTGAAGAAGTTGTGGTGTGAAAATTGGTGTGTAAATTGGTGTGTAAGGTTTTCTCCGCCTTAAGGGAGCTTGTTGATATAGTGAAGAAAACTCTCGAGTTAGGTGCTCGGGGAGTGGAGTAGGGCAAGGAAGGTGTCCTTGTAGCCGAACCACTATAAATCTCTTGTCTCGCGGTTCAATCTTTCCATCTCTTACTTATTTCATTACTTATCATTGTTATATATTGTTTATTGATAGTTGTTTATATTGTGCAAGACTTGAGATCACATATTATCGAATCTAAGTTTTTAAAAGCTAAGAAAACACTAAAACTATCTTTTATAACGAATTAAAAAGACGTAAAACTATTCAACCCCCCTTCTAGTTTTCCACAATTGGTATCAGAGTCACGTCTAGCAAGATTTTTAAAATATATTATATTTTAAAACTTGTAACGATCTATGGAATCTGAAAAATATTTAGAAGGGCAATCTATGCAAAGACCACCACTATTTGAAAGTGATGGATTTTTATATTGGAAAAATAGATTCGAAACGTATGTGAAATCAAAAGATCTTGATCTTTGGCATATTATTACCTTTGGTGATTTTCCCCCTATTCAATATAATGTTGAAACTAAAATGAATGAAATTGTATCTTTCGAAGAACAAAATGATGATTTGAAAAAGAAATTTGCAAAAAATAATGAGGCTAAAATGGTTATTTATAACGCGTTACCACGCAAAGAGTATGAAAGAATTTTTATGTGTAAAACCGCCAAAGAAATTTGGGATTCTTTACTAATCACTCACCAAGGTAATAGTCAAGTCAAAGATAATAAAATAGATCTTCTTGTACAACAATATGAACAATTTATGATTCCGGAAGAGGAATCAATTGATAATGCTTTTGCTAAGTTTAACACTATTATCACAAGTTTAAAAGCACTTGATGAGACATTTTCTAGTAAAAATTGTGTTAGGAAATTTCTTAGGGCATTGCATCCAAAATGGCGAGCTAAGGTCACGGCAATTGAAGAATCAAAGAACTTGATGACGTTATCACTAAATGAACTAATTGGCAACTTGAAGGTTCATGAAGAAATCATAAGAAGAGATTCAGAAACGGTCAAAGTCAAGAAAGAACAAACCAAATCCATTGCTCTAAAAGCCAAAAAGGAACCTAGTGATGATGATGATTCAAGTAACGAAAGTGAAGACGAAGAATATGCAATGGCCGTAAGAGAATTCAAGAAATTCTTCAAGAGACGAGGAAGATTCACTAGATCATCACGAGACGAAAGAAAAGCGTTCCAAAGAAATAGAAGTGAAAACTACCGGAAAAGAAAGTGCTTTAGATGTGGAAGTCCAAATCATCTCATTGGCGAATGCCTAAAGCCACCAGGTTATGAAAATCAAGGCGCTTTTGTTAGTGGAACATGGAGTGATAGTGACAAAGAAGAAGTTGAAAAGGTAAGAGACGAAAAGTGTCTTATGGCAAAAGAAACCGACGAAATATGTTTAGGAATTGACTTGGAACCTGACGAATGGATCAAAGATAGCGGATGTTCGAGGCACATGACGGGGAACCGAAAGCTATTCTCTACATACAAGGCATACAATGGAGGTAACATTATTTTCGGTAGTGACTTACGTGGAAAAATCATTGGCAAAGGTACGATTTCTCAAGACTCACTTACTATTGAAAATGTAGAGCATGTAGATAAATTAACATATAACTTGCTTAGTGTAGGACAAATATGTGATAATAAATGTAGAGTCACATTTACCGAAGAGGATAGCGAAATAGTTAAGAATGGAAAAATTATAGGTAGAGGAATTAGGAAAGGTGGCATATATGTTATGAAACTAGGAAACAAACCTGAGGATAGGATATGCCTAACGACCCTAGATGAAAACTCTATATTGTGGCATAGGAGATTAGGACATGCTAACATGCAACAAATACAATCTTTGGCCTCTAAGGAATTAGTTAGAAATTTGCCTAATCTAAAATATGACAAGCATTTTTGTGATGCATGTAAAATTGGAAAACAAGCTCATGCTAGTCACAAAGCCAAGAATATAGTATCCACTACTAGGTGCCTAGAATTATTACATATGGATCTTTTCGGTCCATCCGCTGTGCGGAGCTATGGAGGAAACACATATACCTTAGTAATAGTAGATGACTACTCATGATACACGTGGACTAGGTTTTTAAGTGACAAAACCCAAGCCTTTGAAAAATTCGAAATATTTAGTAAAATGGTTCAAAATAAATTAGGATGCTCAATAGTTGCCATTAGGACGGACCATGGTAGGGAATTTGATAACGAAGTACAATTCGGAAAATATTGTGAGTTAAATGGAATATCTCACAATTTCTCCGCTCCTCGTACTCCTCAATCAAATGGCGTAGTAGAAAGAAAAAATAGGTCACTACAAGAAATGAGTAGAACTATGTTAAATGAACAATCCATCCCACAAAAATTTTGGTGTCACGTCGTAGATACATCTACTTATATTTTAAATAGGGTATCAATTAGGAGAATTCTTGGAAAAACTCCTTATGAGTTATTAAGAGGTAGAAAACCAAACTTAAGCTACTTTAGGGTATTTGGAAGTAAATGTTATATTCTAAACACTAAGGATTACCTCACTAAGTTTGATCCAAAATCATATGAAGGAATATTTTTAGGATACTCACAAAATAGCAAAGCATATATAATACTTAACAAACACTCCATGAAAGTAGAGGAATCACTAAATGTAACATTTGATGAAACACCACCTCCTCCTAAAACATTACCTTTAGAAGATGATGACTTAGTCGAAGATGAAGCTATTGAGGTTAGTAAAACGAAACCCATAGGAAATGATAATGAAGACATTCACTTAGAAAATAATGAAACTGTTAATATTAAAGAATCTAGATCACATCCATTAGATAATATAATAGGACATCTTAACCAAAGAACCCTTAGGTCACAAGCCCAAGATAAAAACAATTTCTTTTGTTTCCTCTCAGCAATAGAACCTAAGAATATTAGCGAGGCTTTAAAAGATGAAAGTTGGGTTATAGCTATGCAAGAAGAATTAAATCAATTTAAGGCAAATGATGTTTGGGAATTAGTCCCAAATCCAAAGAATATGACCATCATAGGAACCAAATGGGTATATAGGAATAAGTTAGATGAGAATGGAATAGTTACTAGGAATAAAGCTAGGTTAGTTGCCCAAGGTTATAATCAACAAGAAGGAATTGATTATGATGAAACTTATGCCCCCGTAGCTAGACTAGAATCGATTAGGATATTACTTGCCTATGTTTGCGCCCTAGATTTTAAGTTATTCCAAATGGACGTGAAAAGTGCATTCCTTAACGGTTTTATCAATGAGGAGGTATATGTGGCACAACCTCCAGGATTCATTGACTTCGCAAAACCTGATTATGTTTATAAGTTAAAGAAAGCTTTGTATGGACTCAAACAAGCTCCCAAAGCTTGGTATGATCGATTAAAAGCTTTTCTTATTAAACATGATTATTCCATGGGAATGGTAGATAACACACTTTTCACTAAAAGGAAAGACCCAAATCTCATCATTGTCCAAATATATGTTGATGACATTATATTTGGATCGACTTGTCAAGACATGTGTGATGAATTTGTCAAAATCATGCATGATGAGTTTGAGATGAGTATGATGGGTGAACTTAACTTCTTCCTAGGATTACAAATAAAACAATTAGAAGATGGAATATTTTTTAACCAATCTAAGTACATTAAGGAAATGCTTAAGAAATTTGGCCTAGAAAACTCAAAACCCATGAAAACTCCCATGTCTACGGAAGTAAAGCTCACAAAGGACGATGAAGGTGAGTCCGTAGATAACACCAAGTATAGAGGAATGATAGGTAGTTTACTATACTTGACAGCAAGTAGACCCGATATCATGTTTAGTGTTTGCCTTTGTGCCCGTTTTCAAGAGGATCCCAAAACCTCTCACCTAGAAGCGGTTAAGCGTATCTTCCGATACGTTAAAGGCACTATACACTTAGGATTATGGTATCCTAAGGGATCCGGCATAGAAACCATCGTCTATACGGATTCGGATCATGCGGGAGACTACGTAGATAGAAAGAGCACTAGCGGTATTTGCACGTTTATGGGATGTTGTCTAACATCTTGGTTTTCGAAGAAGCAAACCGCTCTTGCTATTTCTACCACCGAAGCCGAATATGTAAGCGCCGGAAAGGCATGTCAACAAGCACTATGGATGAAACAAGCTCTCGTAGACTATGGCATTAGGTTAGAAAATGTCCCCATTATGTGCGTGCGATAAATTTAAGTAAAAATCCGGTGCAACACTCTAGGACTAAACACATAGAAATACGCCACCATTTTCTTAGGGATAATGTACAAAAAGGAAACATATCTATAGAAAAGGTTGCATCGGAAGACAACATTGCGGATATATTCACAAAACCCCTTAAGCGTGAATTATTCAACCACTTGCGTTTAGGATTAGGAATGATGGAACATGTTGACTAAGTTATATTGAATTAATACAAATTTATACTTGCATAAAATTTATTTTTCTTCCATTTCATCTTTTCTGAGTCTAGGAATCTATTTCGCACAAAACTAAAGATTGGGAAGATTTATTTTCTTTGCATAAACTCCTTTGTAAAACCCAATCAATTTTCTCTAAAAATTACTCTCACAATCTAGGAATCACATGAAGATCATTTTCCTTGCATTGTTGACTAATTCTAAAAACATTGTTTTTCATAATCATGCATAAACTCTCACATAAATTGTCAAGGTATATAATCGAATATATGTCTTTGACATTCATGATCGAGCAAAAATTGAATCAAGGAGATCATTTGGATTGTTTCTTAGGATCATTATTTCTTTTTGCATTTAGGATTCGAAACAATCACAACTCCACATTTGTTGCATATAGACACACACTAGGATAAATTCACTAATAAAGTTGTCATCTTGATCCATCACTAGTTTTTCACTCACTAATTGCCTTTGCCTTTAATCTAAGATAGGTGCCTTAGGAAGTTTAAGTGATCTTGCCCTTACTTACCTCCTCTTGCTTATTATGTGTTGATTATTTGCTCTTTTGCCTATGTGTTATTGCATGCATGCTATATCTTGATTAGATTAGATTCTATATTGCCTAAAGGAATTGAACTTGCTTGAATTCTAATCCAAACACACAACCTTTCTGCAAATTTTCTGCCAAAAACCCAATTCTGGCAACCTGGAAATCACCAAATGGGCGGCCCCCTTAATTTTGTAAGGAAGCCCCCTTAATCATTAAGGGGACCGCCCCCTAATTAAGGGGACCGTCCATCTGATGGTCGGGTTTACAGAATCTTTTCTGCTTTTTAGCCCATTTCAACCTACATTTCCCAATTTTCACCAACACATTTTGTCCTAATCTCTCAAACAAACTTTATCCATCCATAAACACTTAAATCTTACACTATAAATAACCCCAATCCTCAAAACTCTTCACTCATCCCTTCATGGCTTCTCCAAACAAACCAAAATCAAAAGCTTCAAGGCTTGCAAGAATGACGGAAAAACCCGTTTGGCAAAGAAAAAGCCCTCGAAACAAATCCATCATAACAAATGAAGTTGGAAGTCACTCAACACCACCAACCACTTACTTCCCAAACTTTCCACCAAATTCACAAGGACATTCATTTGATCCTCTTTACAAAGCATGCAACATTGGCCAAACATCTTCCTTCATGCCAAACCACTCATCTCATCCTCCAATCACTTGTAATGATCCATACAAGTTTGATCAACCATCCTACTACAACTCCAACTACACAAACCAAATTCATCCATATCAACACAATGACTTTCTCCGCATTACCACGGAAAAGCAAAAGTTCCATGACAAAATATCACAAATCCATGATCTTTGTGATCTCAATGCCATGCATCTTGCACAACGCAACAAAGGGAAACCTCCATCATCACCCTACAACAATTTCCTTCCTCACTCTCTCAACTTGGATCAAGTTACAAACCACACTCACTATTGCCCATGTTGCATCTTTCTTCAAAAATAACTCCTTTACTTGAGTGAAGATATTTCTTGGATTGAATATCTTCTCACTCGACCTCATCCCATTCCACCCTTAACACGATACAATATTGTAAGGGCCACCTCTTCCGCTCCATACCCCACTCCATATCCCTCTCCATCTAACAACTAAGCTTTATGCTTATGTTATCCTTCAAGCAAATAAAACAATCAACCATGAGTTGCAAGCAAGTCCAAGTGCTCTTTTTAGGCAATATAGGACTATGTCTTTTCTTTTGTTTTATTATGATTAATATGCCTTAAGCATATTAAATGTTGTAATGCTTTCTATGATGCTTGAATGAATCTATTTTTATAATTATTGGTTTGCATGTATATGTGCCTTGTTCTCTTCTAATATTTTGTGTAGCCAAGATTTCCATAGCTCATTCCCTTGGTGCTCTCAAATGAGGGGGAGCATACATCAAGGGGGAGCATTAACCTTTTTGATTTTACAAAAAGGGGGAGAAGAGAATGTTAAACTCTAAATCCTTGTCTAAAAATTATTTTTTAGACCTAATGAGTTTAAGGTTTTGTAATCATCAAAAAGGGGGAGATTGTTAACATAAATAATGTCTTAAAACATTGTTAGCATATTAACAATGTCTCTATGTTTTGATAATTACAAAGCATAAACTCATTAATCTAAAACTTATGACGTAAACAAGTTTTTAGTGCTTAATATTTGTCTTTGCTTCCATATCACTTAAGGTATGAATAAACAAAGGGTTTATTACATTTCATGATCAAAGGAAATTTCTCTAATCACTAGAATTTTTATAAAATGCATTAAACATCTTATATCTTTTACAAAATTACTTTTGGAATTAAAAGAATATGTTTAATTCATTATAAATATATGATTTCAAATTTCCAACCAAAAATAGCAAATTTTATCCAGAAAAATATTCCCCACTAAAAGACAAGAAAAACCAACGTTCTGAAGGGGCGGCCCCCTTAATTCCTTAGGCGGCCCCCTTAATCATTAACGGGACCGGCCATTAATTAAGGGGACCGGCCACGCTCCAGAACAGTATTTTTCTCCCCTATAAATACTGGTTCATCCCTCAGAATTTTCTCACCTTTTGCACTTCTAAACTTTTTGATCTAGATCCATATTTCTATTCTCTTATCCTTTGATCATAAGTGTATAATTCTTTGTTTCAAAGTGATCCAAACTTCATCCTCTCAAGTGCAAGAGAAGAATACTTCTATCCCCCAAGACAAGAAGTATTACAACTTGTTGTGATCTCCACATCCAAGTTGTTGGTGCATCATCAAATATTATTTACATTATTCTTTGTGAAGATTGTTGTGAATATTTGATTGTAGATAGTTGTGCTAGATATATAGATTGTGTGATTAGTTAGTAGCTTGGTGTGAAGAAGAAAAGTTAGGAACTAGATTGGTGTGAAGAAGATAGGTGTGAAGTAGTTAGTTGTGAAGTAGATTGATTTGAAGAAGTTGTGTAGAAGTTGTGACTTAGGTGTGAAGAAGTTGTGGTGTGTAAATTAGTGTGTAAGGTTTTCTCCGCCATAAGGGAGCTTGTTGATATAGTGAAGAAAACTCTCGAGTTAGGTGCTCGGGGAGTGGAGTAGGGCAAGGAAGGTGTCCTTGTAGCCGAACCACTATAAATCTCTTGTCTCGCGGTTCGATCTTTCCATCTCTTACTTATTTCATTACTTATCATTGTTATATATTTTTTATTGATAGTTGTTTATATTGTGCAAGACTTGAGATCACATATTATCGAATCTAAGTTTTTAAAAGCTAAGAAAACACTAAAACTATCTTTTATAACGAATTAAAAAGACGTAAAACTATTCAACCCCCTTCTAGTTTTCCACATACACCACTACGGAAAAAGAATTATTAGCCGTGGTGTATGCTTTTGAAAAGTTTCGGACATACTTAATCTTGACTAAATGCGTAGTGTATACGGATCACTCGGCTCTAAAATATCTCTTTGCAAAACAAGTTGTAAAGCCGAGATTGCTCTGTTGGGTTCTCCTCCTTCAGGAATTTGATATCATTATTCGTGATAAAAAAAAAAGGAGCTGAGAACCTGGCTGCTGATCATCTGTCCCGATTAGAAAACCCTCATCAAGATGTGTATGAGAAAAAGGAAATAAATGAAACATTTCCTCTCGAAACACTCAATGCGGTTGCTTTTCGTGGAGATTCTACTACCCCATGGTTTGCTGACTTCGCAAACTATCATGCGGGTAACTTTGTTGTGAAAGGGATGTCAACCTAACAGAAGAATAAATTCTTTAAGGATGTCAAACATTACTTCTGGAATGACCCCTACTTATTCAAAATCTGTGCGGATCAAGTCATCCGTCGGTGTGTGTATGGGCAGGAAGCCACTGAAATTCTCAAGGCTTGCCATGCTGGACCCACTGGGGGCCATCATAATCCCAATTACACCGCCAAAAAGGTGTTTGATTCCAGATTCTTTTGGCCCACAATTTATAAAGATGCCCAGGATCTCATTAAAACCTGTGACGCTTGTCAACGTCACGGAAACATTTCACAAAGAAATGAGATGCCACAAAATGCTATTCAAGTCTGTGAGATCTTTGATATCTGGGGCATTGACTTTATGGGGCCATTCCCACCATCTAGAGGAAATAAATACATACTTGTGGCTGTTGACTACTTGTCAAAATGGGTTGAAGCGAAAGCTTTAAACACAAATGATGCCCGAGTTGTTGTGAAATTCCTGAAATATCTTTTTGCCCGTTTTGGAACTCCACGTGCTATCATAAGTGATCGTGGTACGCATTTCTGCAATGACAAATTTGACAAAGTCATGCAAAAGTATGGTGTAACTCACCGTCTTTCTACCGCGTATCACCCACAAACAAGTGGGCAAGTGGAGGTTTCAAACCGTGGTATCAAAAGGATACTTGAGAGGACTGTAGGAGAAAATCATGCTTCCTGGTCGGATAAATTGGATGACGCACTATGGGCCTTTCGTATAGCTTATAAAACACCCATTGGGTGTACGCCTTACAAGCTTGTGTACGGAAAGACATGTCATCTTCTGATGGAACTTGAGTACAAAGCCTACTGGGCATTGAAACATGCCAACTTTGACCTCAAAACTGCGGGTGATCACCGAAAAGTTCAAATGAATGAATTAAATGAACTACGTGATCAGGCTTACGAGAACTCTTTAATCTATAAAGAAAATACAAAGAAGATTCATGACTCAAAAAAAAAAGAACCGCGTTTTTAACGTTGGTGATCGAGTCCTTCTCTTTAATTCTAGATTAAAGATCTTCTCGGGTAAACTCAAAACTCGTTGGACTGGCCCATTCACTATCACTAAGGTTTATACATATGGTACCATTGAGTTATCTCAAAATGACGGTCCATGTTTTAAAGTGAATGGGCATCGTTTGAAACACTACTTTGGAGAGGACATACCATCCATGGTTGTCCCGGATCTCCAAACTTTCCCCAAGGACAATTAAATTCGGGGTCGAGTCAAGCTAGCGACTCGGTAATCAAAAACAGTAGCTTCCTCATGAACAATTTAATTAGAGGTCGAGTCAAGCTAGCGACTCGGTAATCAAAAACAGTAGCTCAATATGGGTTTTCACCCATATTTCTGTCTTCTTTCTCTTTTCTACCACCCTAGTGTGGGGGGAGATGCCCCACATGTTGTATATACGTATATATCAAAAAAAAAAAAAAAAAAAAAAAAAAAACCGTTTAAATAGACTAAAATAAAGGTTATTAGTATTTCCTTTTTACGTTCTAAGTGTCGGTTTAACACCCGGTGCTTTGAATATTGAGGGCAATATTCATTTCTAAGTGTATGGGGGGGGATTCTCACGAATTCAAACACATGTTCCATCAAGCACCCTCATTTGATCAAAATTTAAAGTTTTTTCACACTTAGAAATGCAATAAATGGTTATCAGTCCACCATGTCTAACCCACATAAGAACTGGCTAATCCAGGAGCAAACGGCTCTTGGTAAAGATAACTCAAATCCGTTTATGGTTTACAATTTGCCCAAAATTGTATGGTATCTCAGCTCGCCATATCCTAAAAAGTGAAAGAGTTGGCTAGCCCGCAAGATTATGGCTTGTGGTAAAGGCAGTGGAAAAACCATAATTGGTAATCAGCTCACCAAGATGTCGACTATGTCCATCAAGAGTTGGCTAGTCCAGAAGCAAACGGCTTTTGGTAAAGACAAAAAAAATCCGTTGACAGCTTGTGGTTTGCTCAAAATCATATGGTTATCAAGTGGACCATAGTTCTTACTTGAACTAAAACATTTGGCTACTCCAAGAGTGATGGCTTTTGGTAAAGAGACAAAGATCCATTAAAATTTTCTCAAAATATTGCTAGGGACTAGCAATAGTTTAGTGTGGGGGATTGATGAGTCTCTAAATACTCATCATTTCGTTCACATTTAAGCTACAAAAACATCTGAAAACATACAGATATGCTTTAAAATATATGAAATATCAATAAATTGTGTTTTTATGAGTTACAAGTGCAAAAGGATCAAAAACTGATGAAAAACAACAAAGTTCACATAATTTACAGTTTCAGTCCTCGGTCTTTGAAAATTTGGCAAATCTAGTCCCTGGTAATCCAAAACAAGTAAAATATCATCAAAGGTCCTTTGGAATTTATAAGTTGTCAAGTTTAGTTCTTTAAAGGTAAAAATTGCAAGGTTTTGAAAATGGAATTTATAAGGTCCTTTGGAATTTATTAGTCCTTTGGAATTTATAAGGTCCTTTGGAATTTATTAGTCCTTAAGGTTTTGAAAATGGAAAAATATTAAAAATAAACCTTGTACTATTCATGAATGGCATAATTGGTCCTTGTGATACCTTGTGGAAAGTTACATGTTCAGTCCCCATAAAAATCCAAAATTACACTTTAGGTCCTTGGGCTTTAAATACCACAAACCAAACCGGACCCTAAAATATTAAACCTAAAAACTAAACCTAAAACCAAACCAAATCCAAGCCAACACAACACCCCAGCCCACCTTACCCTTTCCCAGGCCTAAACACAAAACCAGCCCACACCCCTTTTAATAATAAAACGGGGTTTGACCCGTTTGACTCTCCCAAACCGCCAACACTGTACACCCATCTTCCCCACCCCTGCAATCCCAAAACCAGGGTGGTTTTCACCACCACCTCACCCCCCAGCTGGCTACTCTACACCCACCAGCTCATCCCTTCCACCTCACAACTGCTCTACACCCACAATAAATGCTTCCCCACCACTTTTTCCCTCCAAGCCATATCTCCACCTCTGTTTTCTACTAACCCACCCCAACTTGCTTCAAATGATATCAAACTTGTCCCCTCTACCTCTACAACACTCCAAAGTTCCTTAATTGTCTTGAAACTGCCACAAGCTACTTGAAAGACTTTTGGCGCCAAAATGCCACTTGTACGGTTTTGATGAAAGAGGTGAATCCAATGGCTAGAATCAAGTGGGAAAGTCTTAGGGATGTCGACAAAGGCTAAAAGATCAATATATATCAAGAGGGGAGTAGAGGAGTAGATTATCTAGTGTAATTTAGTCAATTTTAGCTCGCTTAATTAACTTTCCTAATTTCAGTGTATTCCAAAGCTTTCAAGTGTTAGACTTATCAATTTCAGTGTATTCTCAAGTGTTTTCAATAATCAATTTCAAGATTTCAGTTTCAATTTCAGTTATTGCAAATTCGTATTAAATTCTCAAGTTTACTTCCATGTTATTCTAGTTAATGTTAAGGACTTGTTTGAATCATTTAAGCTCCTATATAGCTTCTGCAAGCTATTAGATACCTTAAAAGTCAGTTAGAGTGGAAATGCAAAAATACAAAGAAAATACAAAAAAATAGCTCAATATTCAAAAATCATGGTTCTGATCAAGAAAAGCTGGAGCAAGGCGTATTTTGGATTGCCCTTGGGTTAGTGGTTTAGTGGTAAACCTATAGGCTTGATCCTTTGTCCTTGGTTCTGAGTTTCCAGCTCAATCCATTTTGTAAGCTCATTTTACCATAATTTGCATTTCAATATAAAAGTGGTTTCTTGTTTAAATCTTTGTTTTCTTATGTTCCTGTGATATGTTTAAGTAGATTTATCCATTAAAATAACCTTGTTGTTTGTTGAAATTTGAAGTTGCTAAAAATCTCAAAATTTCACAGTTTACTGCCATCTTTGTCATTTCTTGATTTCATGCTATTATTGTTGTTGATTTATGTTTGATGAGTGTGTAAATACTCATCATTTTTACCTTTTCTGAGCTGCCAAAACATCTAAAAATACTCAATATTGAATCAAAATAGTGAAATATCCCAGGAAAGTGTTTTACATGTTTCAAATGCAAAAATAACAAAAACAGATGAAAAACGCATAAAGTTTGCAAAATTGGCAGTTTCAGTCCCTCAACTTTCAAAAGTTGTCAAATCTAGTCCCTAGTTATTCTAAAAACTTGAAAAAGTCACCAAAGGTCCTTTTAAATCAAAAAGTTACACAATTAGTCCTTTGGTGCAAAGTTTCACAAAATGTCAAGATTAGTCCCTGAACTTTGAAAATTGTCAAAAATGGTCCCTGGGATATTAAAAACTTTAAGAAAAACAAATTTTGTCCTTGCACTAACCTTTTATGGCAGGATTGGTCCTTGGTGGAAAGTTTGGTGAAAATTACACAAATGGTCCCTGAAGTTTGAAAGTTTGGCAGTTTTAGTCCCTGGTGAAAATTAATTGGAAAAATCATTCCAGGGCCTTATACTATTCATAACTTGGCATAATATACCCCTTTAAGTACTTTGGAAGATTGCCAAGTTCCCCCCCCCCCTCAACTTTCATTAAATTGCAAAATTGGTCCTTGTGTAACTTAAACCAAACCGGATCCTTAGTTATTACTACCCCAATAAAAACCTAAACCCAATCCAATCCTAAAGCCCACCCATTCCTTTTTACTTGGGCCCAAAACACACCACAGCCCACCCATCTCCCAAACTAATAATACCGGGGTCAAACCCTTGACCTCAGTCAAACCCGGTCAACCCTCCCTTTTCCCTCTTCCCCAGCCAAACCACCAAACCACCCTGGTATTGCCCACCACCACCCCCACTTGCAGTATCATCATCACATCCCCACACCCCCTGCACGAACCCTCACATCCACAATAAATGCACCCCCCCCCTTTGTCTGTTACCAGAAGCAATTTGCAAAAATAGTTTCCCGCCAAAACACGTGGAGCTTGATTAGGGTGTTGCAGTAATCCAATGGCTGAATTTAAAGGTGGGAAATGATCAGAGGCTCAAGGAAACCCTATTGGACATCTATAAAAGGCTCAAGGATGCTAGGAAGCTACTGTGTAGTGTTTTAGTTAAAATTTAGTGTCGTTTTTAAATTAAGCTTCACAATTCAGTGTAACTTTCAATTCTAAGCATTGTAGTAGTGATTCTAGTGTATTCTTAATCTTTTCAAGTAATAAAATCAAGGTTTCATTTCTGTTTTGTGTAATTTCAATTTTCTCAATTTAAGCATTTCTAAATAAGCTTAGTTGTGAATTGTACCAAGTTTCATGGACTGAGTTAGGATCACTTAAGTTCCCTTGAGCTTGTTGAAGCTTTTAGAGACCCTAAAATCCAGTTATAGTAGAAAATAATCAAAAAGCTAAAAAAGTCAACATTGGTCAACTATGTGTTTTTGAGTTGTTTTCAGGTATTGAAGAACATTGGAAGAGCAAGCTTGGGATTGGAACAGCCTATCTAAAGATAGGCATCATTAGGAAAACTCCTTGTTCATGCTAGGGGTGTCTTGTAAGCTTTTGCTATTTTAAATTTCCCCTAAAAATCTTAACTTCTGATTGATTGCTGGTTCATTGCCATTCTGTGTTTGCTTGTGTTTCTTGATTGTTATTTAAGTGATTTTTAGTTTAATTTTCATAACTTGTTTGTTAAAATATATGGTTACTTAGATCCTTAGATTTAACTGTCAAAACTAATTAAGTATTAAGCCTGTGTATTTGTCACTATGTTCTGTTTCTAAGTGCTTAAATAATTTCAATTAGTCATAATTAGTAGTTTGGGATCAAGTTTATACACCCTAGCATCTAAATGATTTGAAAATCACAAAACAGTTAAGCATAAAGGGGTGTTTGGCATTGCATAGTTCTGAGAGTAGTGGGTGTTTTGAGACCTTGTACCTTGTTTCAGTAGTCTACATTAGATCCACATTTGTCACTTAAGTCATAAAATCCAAGTGCCTTTTGGTTGAAAGTCAAAATCTCAAAAAATTCAACCCACACAGTTCACTGTGTGGGATTTGGCATCCATAAGTCCTTCAAACAAGTTTAAAAGTAATTGTTTTGTGTTAACTCAACTTAATATTAGCTTATTACCTCAGTTCCAATCATTAAATTAAGCCCAAAATCCAAATAAGTCAAATCTTTTGTTTTCCTCAAAAAGTCAAATGGCACCCTTCAAATTTTTGCAAAAGTTACAAGAATTTTTGTGATTTATGTGTTTGGATTAAGGACTTGAAACTTGTTGTAGTTAAACTCTACCACCTCAACATTTTATTCCCATTATTGTTTCAATTTTGTGAATTTTTGTGTGGGCTCCACAAGCCCTGGAACACAGTTGCAGGGAAGAAACCTTCCTCTGCACCAGCAGAACCATCTCACCACCACCACTTTGGTGGTGATTTCTGGCCAACCCAGTGGGCCCTAGTGGTTCATTTTAGCTTTAGTCAACCCCCCTCCTACCAGGGATCAAGCATTGACCCTTGGTTTGACCTAGGATCAAGTGGACCCCACCTGGAATCCACCCCAAAGTCTGTCCCATTCTGTGTTGAAATTCAGTTTGCTTAAGTGCTTATTTGGTCCTCATCAGCTTATTTGGGGTCATTAATTGTTGTTTCTGGCTTATTTTAGTTTGTTTAGCTTATTTGTATCAAGTTTTGACATTGTGGACCCCACCTACACTCATTTGAGCTCATTTGTCCATTCAGTCAACATAAGTCAACTGTTTTGGTTTAGGGGGTGCATACTGCTTATTTATAAGCTATTTCAAAAGTGTTTTCACAAAAGTTTTCTATTTTCAGTAGTTAAGTAAGGTTGTAAAAGAAAAACCAAGAAAATCCAAATTTAAATTAAGTGATAGTTTCTATTTAATTCAATTTGTCTTTTAATTTTCATTTTTAGATTTTTATTACGTACTTAGTATTTTTATATTTTTATTAATTACCTCTTATATTAAAGTAAATTCAGTAATTTTTCTAGATTTTTATTTTGTCATTTAGTATTTATTAGATTTAAGATTAGTTTTCTTAATTATTAATTAATATTAAGTTTTAAATAGCATATTTAGTTTTTATAAAGCATAACCTAGTTTTTATATTTTTTATAGCTCTTATATAATATATTAGACTTTTAGAAAATATATTTTTAATTTCTACTGTTCATTTTCCATTTTTCTTATTTTAATTGTTTAAACTAGATTTAAGTTAATTAAAAGGTAATTAATTAGTGGATTAGTCTTAAACATAATTTTTAGAAGTGTTTATAATTTTTTAGGATTCCTGTGATGGTTAAGTAATTTTATAAATTTTCTCATAATTTTCTAAGTTAGTTTAGTATTAATAGTAATTTAAAGTAGTTTAATTAAGTTAAATAGTTTTTAATTAATAAAAAAATCCATAAAAAGACAAAAATATTTATTTTTATTTTTTTATACTTTCTTCAAGTTCTTATTAAGGTTTAGAAAATATTTTGGCAAATTTTTAGTTTAATTTGTAATCCTTTTCATTTTTAGATAATTTAAATTAGGTTTTAAATTAGATTTTAAATAGTTTAATTAATTAAATAATATTTAAATAGTAAAATATTCACTTTTATAATTTCTTTTTCATTTTCAAATTTCTTTTTAATTTTAAAGTTTCAAATGTTTCAAAAGCACCCCCTGTAGTTTGTAATTCACCAAATCCCGCTTTTCTGTCTGTTACGTGATCAAATTGTGAATTTGTGCATATACTTGTATATCTGATTTGTGTGAATATTATATCTGTGTACAAATACCAAAATAACAGTAGCAAAATCAATTCCATATCATCTGGGCTACTGTCCTCAGTGCCACTCACTCATAAACGATTTCAAATAACACCATTTCAATCTCGCTGGGACTTTAACGACCCGGGGACACACTATACTATCCACGGAGTATTGGGATAAGCTGTTTTTGACTAATTGACCTTTGTCAATTATATCTGACGGTTTAGACCCAATCAAAATTTAGCGCCGCTGCCGGGGAGGTTGTTGCGTGTTTTAAAAAATCGTTTTAAGTTTAGTGGTTTTCAAAACCCTCCCTGTACAAATTGCACACAAATTTGTAAAAAGTTTTTGTAAAAATATAATCATATCAAAAAAAAAAACAACAAAACAAACTGTGAAGTTAAATTACTTCGTTTTCTTTAAGATTACAACCTGAAACAGTTGGTTTAAGGTAAGTTCTGACATTAAATTGCGAACTGAAGAGGAAACCTATTTACTTCCTCCCGCCAGCCTGCGAGTAATCTTAAAAGAACGATTTCGGTTAACGAATCAGTTCCAAAAATATTTCCCAAGTTTTCTGCACACACACCCACAAGCCTAAAGCAGTTTTTCAAATTAATAAATACATAAAATCTTACCACCGCAAACCAAGGCTGAACACCTACCAACTGGGGGTGTGGACATAATAAGTTCCCAAACTTAAGATAAAAACTTACCTTTATATCCCTGTGAGTGGTGTACCTTTTTTAAAGAAGCCATTCACTTGTGATAATTGGTTTAAGTTCACTGTGGTTTTGCCTCGATCTTGTTTTGAAAAATTGTTTTTAGTGCATGCGCACTCGGTCACAAACAAAACGTAAACTTCAGAAAAACGTACCCGAGCTACGTTCTGACACACAAGAACCAAAGACCGAAATGGCCGCTGGGCCACCACCACCATTACCACCCCCTGACCCTCCCAGGGATGTGCCAGCTCCCGATCTCCGAACGATGGAGGAGCTGTGCCAGCCTACCATGCAAGGGCGGGGTGGGCCTATTGCACCACTCACTATTGAGGCTACGGACTTTGGCCTCAAGCACCACATGATCCAACAAGTCTAAAATTCGTGTCAATTTCACGGATTACCGGGTGACGATGCCAATAAGCATCTTGACAAATATCTCACGGTCACCCAAAGCATGAAACAGCATGGTGTCACCGATGATGCCCTTCGGCTGTATCTCTTCCCCTATTCTCTCACTCATCATGCCACTGCATGGTTTGACCGACTCCCAAAGAATTCTATTCATACCTTTGATGAAATGGTAACCAAGTTTTTAGCAAAATATTTTCCACCTTCCATGGTTACCAAGTTACGAAATGATATCAGCAACTTCCGGCAACGTCCCGATGAGTCTCTTTTTTAGGCTTGGGAACGTTATAAGCTAGCTATTGATCCGTGCCCTAACCACAATATGTTGCAAGTTACCATCATATATACCTTCTATAATGGTCTGACATTGAGGCACCGGGATATTCTCAATGCTGCTGCTGGTGGGACCTTTATGAAAAGGCGTCCCGAAGAGTGCTATGACTTGATTGAGAACATGACTGCCCACCATAACTTTTGGGATTCCTCTGCGGAGAGGGATGCGTCATGTAATTCAGTCACTCCTTCATCATCATCTCCTGAAATAATTGCTCTTACCAAAAAGATGGATGATATTTCTACGGCTGTGTTGAGAATGAACCAAACGATGCAAAATCAGGTTCAAAATCAGCAAGTGAAAGCCGTGGCCCGAAGTTGTGAAACTTGTGGGGGCCCACATCTTTATTCCGAGTGTCCAGCTACTGTTGGCTTTCCTCAAGAGAACGTGTATGCTGCTCACGGTTCCTATAACACGGGGGGTAATTCTTACCAACCGCAAGGGGACCGTAATCTCTTAAGCTATCGTTCCAACAATTTTCTCGGACCTCCCGGTTTTAATCAAAATCAAAACCGTAACTCGAATCCGAATTTTAACCAAGGTCAAAACTCAAATTTCCAAAACCCGAACCAAAATCAAGGCCAGTTTAATCAAAACAATTTTCAAAATGGCAATCAAAATCAAGGTTTTCAAGGAAATTTTCAAAGAAACCAGAATCAAGGGAATTACAATCAGGGTAATTTCAATCAGAGAAACAATTTTCAAGGTAACAACAATCAAAATCAAGGGAATTTTCAAAACAATCGTGTTCAAAATCCTCCTCAAAATGTTGTTCCACCCTCGTCTTCCTCCGATGAAGTGCTAAAACAATTCATGAAAGCACAAGAGGAAACGAATCGGTAATTGATCAGCAAGATCTCTGAGCTTCAGAAGTCTTTAAATGATCGACTCTCGGGCCCGGGTACACTACCGAGCAACACGATCGCTAACCCGAGGGGCGATGTCAAAGCGATCACCACCCGAAGTGGGGTATCTTACAATGGACCCTCGATTCCTTCTACCTCTTCTTCTCCTCCTACTAAGGTAGCGGAACGTGAACCTGAGGTTACCATGGACACGGTACTTCCTACTAATAACGGAGGTATCAACAACGTCCACCCTCAAGTTGTCCCGGTCCCGACTCGTAAGCCGAAAGTTGTATTTGATCCCCCTGTGAGTTCTGATGAAATCCCAAAGAATGATCCTAAGCCATCAATTCCATATCCTTCACGTTTGAATGATCAAAAGAACCGCGAAAAAGCTAACCATCAGATGGAAAAATTTTATCAAATTTTCCAAGAATTACACTTTGATATTAGCTTCGCGGACGCTCTTCTTCTCATGCCTAAGTTTGCTTCGACAATCAAAAATCCGATAAGCAACAAAGAAAAACTCTGTGAGATGGCAGAAACTCCACTTAATGAGCATTGCTCAGCAGTGCTCTTGAAAAAGCTTCCTGAAAAGCTTGGAGATCCCGGGAAATTTCTCATTCCTTGTATTTTCCCGGGAATGGTTGAATGCTTTGCCTTGGCCGATCTTGGCGCAAGCATTAACCTGATGCCTTACACAGTCTAGAAAAGACTCTCTCTTCCTGCTCTCACTCCGACCTGCATGACACTCGAGCTTGCAGACCGTACTATATCCTGTCCTCTCGGCATTGCCGAAGATATCTTCGTGAAAGTAGGAAAGTTCCGTTTTCCGGCAGATTTCGTGATTGTTGATTTCGATGCTGACCCAAGAGTTCCTCTCATTCTCGGGAGGGGATTCTTAAGAACGGGTCGTGCTTTAATTGATGTATTCGAAGAAGAAATCACTCTACGTGTTGGTGGTGAAGCCATCACATTCAATCTTGATCAGACTTCAAGATACTCCTCCAACTATGACGCTGAAACGGTTAACCGAATTGACATCATCGATGTTGCGTCTGAGGAGTATTCTCAAGAAGTCCTTGGTTTCTCATCCAGTGGCAGTCTTTCTACTGACCCTATCATTTCCGACCCTTCCCCTTCCCTCACTCCGTTTGAGGGAAGTGACTTCCTTCTGGAAGAGGTCGAGGCTTTTCTTGCTCAAGATAGCTCAATCCCAAGTGGGGTTGATGAAAACTATCTTGACCCGGAGGGGGACATTCTTCTCCTTGAAAGATTGTTAAATGACGATCCTTCACCCTCTCCGTCTCCAAAAATACTTCATAAAGCGGAAGTCAAAAACGTTGAAATAACTGAAGACTTTCCCGAGGTTGAGCTCAAGGACTTGCCTCCTCATCTAGAATATGCATTCCTGGAGGGTGATAATAAATTACCCGTCATTATTGCTAAAGACTTAAAAGATGAGGAAAAGGCTGCACTCCTAAAGGTTCTTAAAGCAAACAAGCAAGTAATTGCTTGGAAACTCTCCGACATTAAGGGCATAAGCCCGGACTTTTGTACACACAAAATCTTAATGGAGGATGACTTTAAGCCAGCAGTGCAACAACAGAGAAGGGTAAATCCCAAAATCCACGAAGTTATCAAACAAGAGGTTCTTAAACTTCTTGATGCGGGATTGATTTATCCTATATCTGACAGTCCTTGGGTTATCCCAATTCATTGTGTTCCTAAAAAGGGTGGCATTACCGTTGTCACCAACGAGGATAACGAGTTGATTCCAACTCGTTTGGTCATGGGTTGGCGAGTATGTATTGACTATCGAAAGTTAAATGAAGCCACCCATAAAGACCATTTTCCTCTCCCTTTTATGGACCAGATGCTTGAAAGACTTGCGGGGAATGAATACTACTGCTTCCTTGATGGTTTTTCGGGTTACTTCCAAATCTTCATTGATCCCCAGGATCAAGAGAAGACTACCTTCACATGCCCCTACGGAACTTTTGCTTACAGACGTATGCCTTTCGGCCTATGTAATGCACCAGGCACGTTCCAGAGGTGCATGATGTCTATCTTTTCCGAAATGATTGGGAAAACCATGGAGGTATTCATGGATGACTTTTCAGTCATCGGGGATTCATTCCAGTCTTGCCTCTCCCACTTGGAACAGATGCTTAAACGTTGCAAAGAAACGAATCTAAGTCACAACTGGGAGAAGAGCCACTTTATGGTCAAGGAGGGCATTGTCCTCGGCCATAAAATTTCAAAAAACGAGATTGAGGTTGACAAAGCCAAAATCGATGTCATTGCTAAATAACCTCATCCCACCACCGTTAAAGGTGTTAGGAGCTTTTTGGGTCATGCCGGCTTCTACCGTAGGTTTATCCAAGATTTCTCTAAGATTGCCCGGCCTATGACCCATCTCCTCGAGAAGGATGCTCCTTTCATCTTCTCTCCCCGAGTGCATCAAAGCTTTTGAAACATTAAAGAAAAAGCTTACCAAGGCACCGATTCTTGTTGCCCCCGATTGGGACCTACCTTTTGAGCTTATGTGCGATGCTAGTGATTTTGCCATAGGTGCGGCCTTGGGGCAACGTAAAGCAAAATACTTTCAGCCTATACACTACGCAAGCAAAACTATGACCGAGGCTCAAGGTCATTACACCACCACTGAAAAAGAACTCCTAGCTATGGTGTATGCCTTTGAAAAATTCCGGCCATACTTGATCCTGACCAAATGCGTGGTGTATACGGATCACTCGGCTTTGAAGTACTGATGCGTAGGGATTGCACCAGGCTTTACCTCTCAAGGGATCTTGAGAAGCTTACAACCCCCACCAGGCAGTGTACCTGATCGTTGTAGTATAGTATAGTGACAAGTACCGGGGGATTGATCGTTCAGCTAGGAGTAGTGTCGTTAGGATTGAAATTAATCTAATTAGGTCTAAAGGTGAAGGATGATTCTTTTTGTATTTTTATATTTTATGAAAAGCAAGTAAAAATCTCGGGTATTGGGAGAATGGGCGGAATTAGTTGCTAATCAACTAACCCAAAAGCTACTAATTAAACTAATTAACAAGAAAAGTAAACTAGGGTTCTACAAGATAAGTGAAGCATGTCTACCCATGATATGTTACTCCTTGCTAGCTATCCAATCCTACCTATTGAATTGTAACCTTGTTTTAATTGACGGGTTGTATTCCTTAATACCATTCATGGGGTGGCGCACTTAACTCCCCAATCCTATGAGTGCCTACTTCACTCCTATGTCGAGCCAGCTAAGAAGCTCCTAACATGGGATCATTAGAATTTACTCATGCATTAAATACAACCAATAAAACCTAGTGCACGTCAGTTCATGTTTCCTAAGACGTTCAAGCATGTTACCCTATGGAAGTCTGCCAGTTTTCTAAAGCCTAACATCGAATTCATTCAATCAAAACAAGAATCAATAGGAAACAAGAATTATAAACTAAACCAACTAGATCTATTGAAGTTGTCACGCCTTAATTGATGGAGATAGACACACACATCAACAAGCCCCTCATTGATGGAGATAGACACAACATCAACAAGAAATCAATGAGATCTAATCAATTATATACAAGTTTCACATAATCATAAGTAGACACAAGATGAATTAGCAAATCATCATCAAAGAAGAGCAAACAACAATGATAATGGAAAACATAATTAATATAGAATCATCAAACCAATACATGATGTTTATGGAGTGATTGAAACCCTCTAAGTTGCTGGAAAAACACCCACCTAAACCCAGGAATCGACCTTAGGGTATAGGGCTTACAAAAAGTGAAGTTATGATGTTATATTTATAGGCATGTTTTCTGTCGGCCCATCTTGACGGCGTCAGCCCGTTACTCTTGATGCTGTCATGACCATTTTTTCACCAAATTGTAGATCTCTTCGTCCTCTTCGTTTTCTTTTTTGAATCGCTCAAATCCGAGTTCGTATGCAAAAGTTATGGCCAAATCGGTGTCAGCTACCACGCGCGCAAGTTTTGACCAGTTAACACGTGACGGCCTTGGGTGACGCCTTCACGTTCTCTCTGGGCCGTCACCACTTTTACTCTTGACGCCGTCAAGATTTTCTTCTTGACGCCGTCATCCACTGTTCCCTGCAAGGAAAATTAAGACTTGGGCGTTTTCTTCACTTTTATGCTCCAAAAACGTCCGAATTGCTTCCTTTTCCAGATTTCTCTCCCAAAGTACCTAAAATCACAAAAGGAACGATTTAGGGCAATATTTGATCAAATAAATTCAATTCCGGGCTTAAATGACCCCCTAAAAATGGTTCATTTTTCGCCTCATCATATACCCTTACACTTGAGATTTGCTTGTCCTCAAGCAAATGCGCTTTTATTCTACTCAAAATACAAGTTAGGGGTCATTTAACACTAATATAAAAGTAATTACAACAAATAATCATTCCACTAAAGACCAATAGACAAGCACGGAGGTCATACACTAGCACCTCACAAATAGTGTTTAGATACTCACATCTCTCGGGTGTAATAAAATATAAATTACAATATGGAAATGGAAGATATCTCTCACTACCTGTCATAGCAAAATAGATTACCATAGGCTTGGGAAAGGATCAAACCTCCACCACATGGCGTAAGCACCTAGGATAAACTATCAAAGAGGTCTTTTAAAGGGTTGTAACGTTAGGTGTAGGGATATGAAATACACGATTTTGTTGGATAAAGGAAGTTTTTACTGGTGGCGAGCTAACAATCTTGGTTAATTACATGTACAATATGGCGTTGCTAAGCCAAGACTAGACTCGACTTAAGCTAATAAATGAAAAATAACCAAAAACATAAAATGAACATAGAATTAAAAGGGATGGTAGTCCGTATATTTTTTTTTTCTTTTCTCTTTTTCTATTTTTTTTTTCTTTTTCTTGATTTTTCGATTTTTTTTTTTTTTTTTTTTTTTTTAATTTTTTTTATACACTCTTACCCTACCATCCAAAATAATACATCATAAGGAATGAACATTTCCCTTACACTTGAATTTTTACATACTTTACAATAAACTAATCTAATGACTCGAATTAAGAAAATCAAAACACTTGGAGCACTTTTAAGATTAACGTACATATGGGGGTAATAAATGATGTTCTTCCCCATTACTCCATAAAATAAGTACTTACCCATGAGTCGACTTAGCAACCATGTAATCAATTAGAAAGTTAACTTAGGGTTTAACAAATAACAATAATGCACTAAAAAATGAGCGCATACACGGAAGGCTAAGGTGATTTGGTTGTACATTTAAGTGGGGTGTAACAAATTCTTCCTTTAAGTAAAATGCTTAAAGTTAGAAACGAAAAGATAGGCTCGGAGGGGTGTACTAGGGGTTTCGTGTACTAAAAATGAGTACAGCGCTAAGGGTGTGGGAAAAATTAGTTGACTTAACTAGCCAAGTAATATGACTTAAATGGTCAAGTAATTATGATACGGGTTTAACACAAGGGTGATCCTAATGCCTCTTATCATGTAGTAAATCCTACTACACGAATGTAGTCTCACGAGCGGTCTCGGGATGCATCACTAACGCAAGTTCTAGAATCTAAATGCTACCGGTACACTCATAAGCACTAATAGTGAATGCTTTTCCTATCAAATCTAAAGGCGAACCTCACATATTTGGGTGGAAAATTTTTCTGAATGATACGGTTATGTGCTAGTCATACAATCTCCTATCCATGAGACGCTTGCTATGGCTAAAGTTTCACTCCTAAATGTTGTAAAAAAAATTAAATTTGGCGCTAAAATTACACTAACAAGTATTTCTCATAGTTTTATTACACATCTACTATTAAACAAAACAAACTCAAGCGAAAGTGTATATTTAAGGTATCATCATTTTACCCTCCCCTTACACTTAGGATGAACATTGTCCCCAATGTTCAAGTAAAGAATGTAAAAGTGAAAAAGTAAAAAGAATGAAATCAAATACTCCCCTGATTCGCTTGGTATGGATAATAAGGTGGCCAGGTTAAATCTTCCTCCAAGAAAACGAACAATCAAAGCTTCCCTTCCAGAATATAAATCATCTTCTTGTCATACATAACCTGTAAATCCTGAGAAAACAAACAAAACAACCTCGCGTAAAATCGGCGGCATCCTATATAAGTTACTAAATCCTAGAAAACAAAATAAGATATAATGCTTGTGGAATGAAGTTTGCAGATCTCCTGGAGATTATAAAACTTAATAATTCACAAAAACCATAAGACTCCGTTAGAAAAACAAAACTGGTAAAATTTCCAGATTTTTACACGTGACGCCGTCAAGAGTTAACTCTTGACGCCGTCAGGATTGACCTGCAGAAATTCTTATGTTAAGTTTCCGGAAAATTTCTGGAAAAACTTGGTCCTACTTCCTGGAAAATCCTGTAAAACTTCATTATGACTCAATACAAGCATTTGACTCTAACAAATACGAATATACATGTTCATTTAATATTGTGGAGAATCATGATCGGTTTGTTTCTTAAAAACATATTTGGGGTTTCCCCTTACACTTATCTTTTGCAAAAATACTTTTAGGTGGAGTTAAGACTAGGCCAAAACAACAAAGTAAAGTATTTCCACTATTTAGTTGAGAAACATGATCAACCAACAATAAAAATAAAGCATGCATACGGAAGCAAATAACAAACAAACAAAATAAAATCACACAAAACATGGGTTGCCTCCCAAGAAGCGCTTTTCTTTATTTACGAGTCTTGTAGCTAGACTCAAGGTCATGGGTTACTACGTGATACGGGTGAGTTCCTCATTGAGGACATCTTTGGGATCAAACTTAGGTTTCAACTTCCTATCGGCTTCCTTAGTATGGTATGACCTTTCAAACTTTTCTCCATCCGGATCATACAAGGTCATCCTCATATGCCATGATCCGTCACCTTCTTTAGGTGGCTTGTCCCACCTCCATTTACACTTGTCTCCCTCTCTTTTCCACTTATTCATCTCTATATTAATAGGCATTACGCTCAAGAACTCGATCATCTTCCTAAATACTAAGGGGTCCTCAAAGGGATCTAGCTCTTCATCTCTAGCTATGAGTTGTTCTGCCGAATGTGTCTTTTCAACGAAATTTTTCTCTAGATAAAATGGGCATTGAGGTCCTATGAAGTTCCTTTCTATCCAAGGTCCATATCTAGATGGTCTCCTATTCATCTCTACCCAATGTGGTGTCGGTTCATCATCACAATCATAACTATGCTTCTTTACATCGTACACCGACCAAGTATCGCCTTCACCTACCGCTATCTTAGACTCCTTACAATCTATCATGGCGCTAGCGGTTGCTAAAAATCCTCTTCCTACCAATAATGGGCATGTAGTGTCACTAACCATGTCTAGGACGTGAAAATCCGCTAATATAGTTAACCTTCCTACGTGAACAACTACATCCTTAATCATTCCAACCGGGTGGGCAATACTCCCATCCGCTAGCCCTATCAATACCTCCGTTTCCTCTAACTTTCCTAGCTTAAGAGCGGTGAATAAGGATAAGGGAATCAAGTTAAGGCTTGACCCTAAATCGGCTAGTGTGTCGAAAGCTTCGGATCTTCCTATCTTACAAGGCAAAACAAATATACCCGGATCATCAAGCTTTTTAGGCAACTTGTTTTGAACGAAGGCGGTCCCATTTTTACCTAGTTTAAACTTCTCATATTTTTCTAGGAGGGCACTATAGTAAGGAGCACGCGCTAAGACATCAATGACGGGGCGTTCAAGGTGAAGTTCCTTGAATTCATCGTCAAGGTCTTGCGTAAGAGGTGTTTCAACTATACTTTTGACCGGTTCTATATCGGGTGTTTTACTTGATTGGTCCTTTTGAAGAATTTGGTTTTGCTTGAAACACGTGCTCGTTGATTTAACCGAGTAGTATTGTGGACACGAATTGGGTGACGAAACTGAAGATATGGAATTAACGTTTAGTTTCGGATTCTTGACCGTGTCGCTTGGGAGTGCTCCCATTTCCCGGTCATTGAGAACTTTCAACAATGCGTCAATTCTGGTGGTCATCTCGCTTTGCTTTTGTTTGAAATCGGCTTCAAACTTAGATATGCGAGCTTCTTGAGATGCCATGAACTTAGACATCAATCCTTCAAGATTGTTGGTACTACCATAGTTGTTAGAAGGATTGTTGTTGAAAGTACGGTTGGAGGGTGGACCGTTTGGTTGGTAACGATTAGGCGGATTGGAAGAATTGGCTTGATTTTGTTTCCACCTAAGGTTTGGGTGATTTTTCCAAGAGGGGTTGTATGAATCACCATAAGGGTTTGGCTCGGGCTTGAAAGTGTACCACTTATCTCCCGCTTTGTTGGTATGCGAGGATGCGTAGTCCGCAAAAGCTGTTCCGGGGAGTTCCACACAATCACGAGTGTTGATGAGTGCTCAAACACTCATCGTTTTTGATATATTTAAACTGGCAAAACGCACAAAAACAATCAAAAAGATATCAAAATACTTAAATTATCCCAGGGATTATGTTTTATGTGTTTTAAAAGCAAAACGTGCAAAAACAAAGAAAAAACGTACAAAGTTTGCAGTATTGGCAGTTTCAGTCCCCCAAGTTTCAAAACTTGTCAAATTTAGTCCCTAAGCATTTATTTTGAGAGAGAAAAGTCAACCCAAAGTTTTGAAAGTCAATTTCACAAAATATTACATTTGGGTTGCAAGTTTTCCAAAATTACATATTTAGTCCCTGAAAAATCCAAAAATGGCAAAAGTGGTCCCTGGGAAGTTTTGGAATTTTAAAAAAATTGGAAAAATACAAAAATGGTTCTTGGAGTTATGGTTATTGGCAACATTAGTCCTTATGGTTACCTTGGATAAGTTACACTTCAGCCCCTCAACTTTGAAGGATTTACAAAAATGGTCCTTGTGCACTTAAACTAACCAACCGGACCTTTTGTTAATAATAAACTCAAAACCAAACCCTTATCCATCCCACCCATCAACCCAGTCCACACAAAAGCCCAACCTAGGCCCAGTCCCTTTTTGCTAATACCCGGTCAAACGGTCAACTTGGTCAAAAGACCGTTGACCCGCCCTTTCTTCCCCAACAATACCGCGCAAAACCAGGGCATACATCCCCCCCTCCTCACCTTTTCACCAACTCTACCCCCACAATAAATTCCCCTCACCTAATAAACCCACCACCATAAATGTCCTCACCAACACCCACCAATACCACTGAAAAATTACCCCATATAAATTTGGGCGGGAAAACGGCAATCTAGGGCTCAAAGTCATATTAGCATAATTGGACGATGGGGATTTGGTTCTTGGTCAACAAGGAGACATGTGGAACTCTAAAAAGAGAGCTGGGATGCACATGGATGTTAGGAGGACTTGTTTTAATGTCGAAGTATAAGTAGTTAGGGATAGAAGCCATATGAGGCATGTATAACTTTAATTTAGTCTTTTTCGTGTTTATTTTATGTAATGTAATCTGTTTTCAATTAATGAAAATGCAGTTCTAAGTTTATCTCTTAATTCTCAAATTCCAAGTTTCATAAAATTTTCAAGTTATAATTCAAGGTGTGTTAATGATCATTGGTTGTTTGTAAACTCTTATAAGCTCATACAGAAAGCTTGTAGAAGCTCAGTGAGCTTCTATATCAATCAAAAGCCAAGTTTTAGAAAATTATCAAATTAATCAAGAAAAATAAAAATAAAATAAAAAAATGAAAGGCAATGGGTGAATGAGCAAGGAGCACAGTATATTATGGATGGCTGTGGGTTAGGTACCTCATGGGAGGGCATTAGGATTGGTTTACTTGGTTCTTTGATCCTTATCAGTTGCTTGGAAGGCTTATGTAAGCCTTCTCTTTAATTTTTACTCTCTCAGTAGTTTAGGTGTTTGTTGCTGTTTAATCTACTAAATTATTGTTTAATCTAGCAGTAGTAATCATTTGGTTGTATTGCATGTTTGTTTGAACCAAGATTTCTTCATAAGCATCTGTTAAAGGGGTGTTTGGTTGAGACTGTATTAAGTGTTTCAGTGGGTTGCATGGTTTCATTTTGGTTCATATAACTCAATCATAGTCACAACAGACCAAAACAACCATTTTCTTGGTCAAAAATATAGCCAAAGTCAAAATTATAAGCAATCTCACCACACAGTAACTGTGTGGGATTTTCAATTCCAAAATCCATCATATACATTCACAAGTTTGAGTTTTCACTTAAATTAGTCATTATATAGCTTATTATAACAGATTCAAGCAATAAAAGTGATCTAAGTTTCATAAAAGTCAAAATCTCAAAGTTTTGTTAAAAGTCAAAAGTTCATCACCTCAGAAAAACCAAAAATGGCATGAATTTTCTAGATTTTTGTGTTTGATATTAGTCTATGAAATTTGTTGTGGTGATAGTTTGTCAGTAGAAGTATAAGATCCTATGGGTACTTTATTTTTGTGATTTTTCTTGCAGCTTGTGTATAAGCTCAAAGTGAGCTGCAGGGCAAGCTCTTGCCCTGTCTCAGCAGACCCAAACCATCCACCCAACTTTGGTGGTACTTTTTGACTGACCCAGTGGGTTCCACACTTCATTCTTGGTTCCATACAACCCCCCTCCTACCCAGGATCAAGGGTTGACCTTTTATTTGACCTATAGACCAGTGGACCCCACTTTGTTTGACCCCTAAAGTTTGTCCCATAGCTGTCTCAGAAACAAGTTAAGCAAACTGCTTATTTGTGCTTTTTGGCTTATTGAAGCCACAAGTTTGGCTTATTCTTACTTATTCTAGTGTAACTAACTCAGAGAAACCATAAATTACCATTGTGGACCCCACATTTTCCATCTGAGCATAAAAAACCTCCATAGTCAACAAAAGTCAACTGTGGGATTAATAAGCACTTCAAGTGCTTATTTCTTGGGGTGTAGTAAAAGTGTTTTTGTTAAAAGTTCTTATTTTTAGTCTATAATCAGTTTAGAAAAAGAAAAAAAACCAAAAACCAACTTTAATATTACTGATAGCTTCTATTTAATAGGATTTATCAATTTATTTTTCTTTTTAATTTATTTCTAAGTAATATATCACTTTTATATTTTTAGAAATTATATTTTAGGTTAAAATAATTTTACAAATTTTTCCAGGTTTTTATTTTGTCTTTTAGTGGTATTTCTAATTAATTTTAGTTTAATTTAGTTTTAATTAATATTAATCAATTAAATAGCATAATTAGTTTTTATAAAGTATAACCTAGTTTTTATAATTTTTCTAGCTTTTATTTTAGTTAAAACATTTTTATAAATTTTTCTAGAATTTTTACTGTTCATTTGCTATTTTTTATAATACAATTAGTTTAATTAGAAATTAATAAGTAATTAGATTAATAATTAGTTAATTAGTTTAAAAATACATAAAATAAACTTTTTATAATTTTTTAGGATTCCTATGATGGTTAATTAGATTTATAAAATTTTTTCTTAATTTTCTAAGCCTTTTTAGTATTTTTAGTAATTCTAATTAATTTAATTAGTAATAAATAGATAATTAGTAATTAATTAATAATAAATAATTAAATAGTGTAAAAATAGTTTTTAATTTTCTTAAAATTTTCTATAATTAATAAGGATTGTAAAAATACCAAATTTACACTTTTAACCCTTCCAGTTCATCAGTTGTACTCTTTTGTTTTGTTCGTCTGTATACGTTTTTAGGTTTTAGCTCAAATCTTCGTAATCCAAATTCCCGTAATCAATCACATAGCTTTCCTAAGCTATATTTGTTAATAATTTCCAAATAATTTTGATCATACCCCTTTTCTGTGAATAATTACCCGATCACTAATACGCTAAAGTTACAATTCACACTTCAACGGGACTTAACGACCTGGTGATACCTTATATTACCCGGAGCATTGACCTAGGCTATTTGACTTTGTTGACCACTATCTGGTCAATATAAGTTAGGTGGTTTAGCATCAATCAAGTGTCATGGGGACCACTACATAATTCGCAGGAAGAGGTGATTTTGTTCACTTGGCTTGAAGGCTTAGGAGCTTCGTAAGATTTCATGAGAAACTTGACTTGGTCCTCAAGTTCCATGATCCTACGGTCAGGAGTGCTAGAGTTGTTCGAAGGCAAAGATATTGCCTTGACCGTTTTGTTCAAATCACGGGGATCATTCCAACTTTCGTTGTCATAGAGAGCAAGATCTTCTATGAGTTCCCATGATTGTTCCGCACTTAGATCACGTAGCTTACCACTGGCCGATTGGTCAATGGCTCGCCTCTTGGAGAGATCGATATGGTCATAAAAGATTTGGACTTGGAGCCAAAGATCTATGCCATGATGAGGGACTTTTTGGAGTAAGTCCTTGAACGAGTCCATGCTTTATAAAGAGATTCATTTTGACGTTGTTGGAACATCAAGATGTCATTTCTATGCTTAGTAGTTCTCCCCGGTGGGAAAAATTGAGCAAGGAAACGAGTGGTGAGATCATCCCATGTGGTGATGGATCCCGCGGGTAAACGCTCAAGCCATTGACTAGCTTGATCCCGTAGAGAGAATTGGAATAGGCGTAATCGGGTAGTCTCTCTAGTTGCAACATCTAGGTCTATGGAATCTACGATTTTAAGGAAGTCCTTAAGATGTTGGTTTGGATCTTCTGAACGAAGTCCATGGAATGCACATCCGCTTTGCACCAACCGGATGGTGTCGGATCGCAAGGGAGTCACATTGGCTCCGGTGAGCTCAATGGTGTTTCGGTAGCCTTGGTGGCTAGGTCGGGAATACTCTCCTAAGGTTCGGGGCCTAAGAGGTTCTAGTGGTGGGTTTTGTTGTGGTGGGATGACGGGTTCAAAGATGTTCCCATCGTCCATGATGTCGGGTGGTGAAGAATTACGAACAAAAACACAAAGAAATAAGATAGACTAAAGAAATCCTAAAAATAAAAAAATAAAAAAAAATCTTACTAGAAAGGAATCTAGCAAATAGACCTAATAAAAAGATATTCTAACCTAGACAATAACTATTCCCCGGCAACGGCGCCAAAAACTTGATGCGTAGGGATTGCACCAGGCTTTACCAACCCCCACCAGGCAGTGTACCTGATCGTTGTAGTATAGTATAGTGACAAGTACCGGGGGATTGATCGTTCAGCTAGGAATAGTGTCGTTAGGATTGAAATTAATCTAATTAGGTCTAAAGGTGAAGGATGATTCTTTTTGTATTTTTATATTTTATGAAAAGCAAGTAAAAATCTCGGGTATTGGGAGAATGGGCGGAATTTGTTGCTAATCAACTAACCCAAAAGCTACTAATTAAACTAATTAACAAGAAAAGTAAACTAGGGTTCTACAAGATAAGTGAAGCATGTCTACCCATGATATGTTACTCCTTGCTAGCTATCCAATCCTACCTATTGAATTGTAACCTTGTTTTAATTGACGGGTTGTATTCCTTAATACCATTCATGGGGTGGCGCACTTAACTCCCCAATCCTATGAGTGCCTACTTCACTCCTATGTCGAGCCGGCTAAGAAGCTCCTAAGATTTTCAAGCATGTTACCCTATGGAAGTCTGCCAGTTTTCTTAAGCCTAACATCGAATTCATTCAATCAAAACAAGAATCAATAGGAAACAAGAATTATAAACTAAACCAACTAGATCTATTGAAGTTGTCACGCCTTAATTGATGGAGATAGACACACACATCAACAAGCCCCTCATTGATGGAGATAGACACAACATCAACAAGAAATCAATGAGATCTAATCAATTATATACAAGTTTCACATAATCATAAGTAGACACAAGGTGAATTAGCAAATCATCATCAAAGAAGAGCAAACAATAATGATAATGGAAAACATAATTAAGATAGAATCATCAAACCAATACATGATGTTTATGGAGTGATTGAAACCCTCTAAGTTGCTGGAAAAACACCCACCTAAACCCAGGAATCAACCTTAGGGTTTAGGGCTTATAAAAAGTGAAGTTATGATGTTATATATATAGGCATGTTTTCTGTCGGCCCATCTTGATGGCGTCAGCCCGTTACTCTTGACGCTGTCACGACCATTTTTTCACCAAATTGTAGATCTCTTCGTCCTCTTCGTTTTCTTTTTTGAATCGCTCAAATCCGAGTTTGTATGCAAAAGTTATGGCCAAAACGGTGTCAGCTACCACGCGCGCAAGTTTTGACCAGTTAACACGTGACGGCCTTGGGTGACGCCTTCACATTCTCTCTGGGCCGTCACCACTTTTACTCTTGACGCCGTCAAGATTTTCTTCTTGACGCCGTTATCCACTGTTCCCAGCAAGGAAAATTAAGACTTTGGCATTTTCTTCACTTTTATGCTCCAAAAACGTCCGAATTGCTTCCTTTTCCAGATTTCTCTCCCAAAGTACCTAAAATCACAAAAGGAACGATTTAGGGCAATATTTTATCAAATAAATTCAATTCCGGGCTTAAATGACCCCCTAAAAGTGGTTCATTTTTCGCCTCATCAAGTACCTATTTGCAAAGCAAGATGCAAAGCCGAGGCTTCTCCGTTGGGTTCTCCTCCTCCAAGAATTTGATATCATTATTCGTGATAAAAAAGGAGCTGAGAACCTTGCTGCTGATCATCTCTCACGATTAGAAAACCCTCATCAGGATGTGTTCAAGAAAAAGGAAATAAATGAAACATTTCCTCTCAAAACACTCAATGCGGTTGCTTTTCGTGGTGACTCTATTACCCCATGGTTTGCCGACTTTGCAAATTACCATGCGGGTAACTTCATCGTGAAGGGGTTGACATCCCAACAGAAGAACAAATTTTTCAAAGATGTTAAACATTACTTCTGGGACGACCCCTTTCTCTTCAAAATTTGTGCCGATCAAGTCATCAGGCGATGTGTATACGGACAGGAAGCCGCTGATATTCTCAAGGCTTGCCATGCTGGACCCACCGGGGGCCACCATAGTCCTAACTACACCACCAAAAAGGTGTTTGATTCCGGTTTCTATTGGCCCACGATCTATAAGGATGCCCACGAGTTAGTCAAAGCTTGTGATGCTTGTCAGCGTCACGGGAATATTTCACAAAAGAACGAAATGCCACAAAATGTCATTCAAGTTTGTGAAATCTTTGACGTCTAGGGCATTGATTTTATGGGGCCATTCCCATCTTCTCGTGGAAACAAGTATATTCTCGTGGCTGTTGACTATTTGTCAAAATGGGTTGAGGCTAAGGCCTTACCCACTAACGATGCCCGAGTTGTTGTGAAATTTTAGAAATCCCTCTTTGCTCGTTTTGGAACTCCACGTGCCATCATTAGTGATCGCGGTACTCACTTTTGCAATGATCAATTCGCAAAAGTCATGCTTAAGTACGGTGTTACTCATCGTCTTTCTACCGCGTATCACCCACAAACAAGTGGGCAGGTGGAGGTTTCCAACCGTGGTATAAAACGGATTCTTAAGAGGACAGTAGGTGAAAACCGTGCTTCCTGGTCGGATAAACTAGATGATGCACTCTGGGCCTTCCGTACAGCTTACAAAACACCCATCGGGTGTACTCCATACAAGCTTGTATACGGGAAGGCGTGTCATTTACCGATCGAGCTCGAGCACAAAGCCTACTGGGCCTTGAAACATGCAAACTACGACCTTCATAAAGCGGGTGATCACCGTAAGGTTCAACTCAATGAATTAAACGAACTTCGTGATCAAGCCTACGAGAACTCTTTGATCTACAAAGAAAAGACAAAGAAGATTCACGATTCTAAGATAAAGAACCGCGTTTTCAACGTCGGTGACAGAGTCCTTCTTTTCAACTCAAGATTAAAGATCTTCTCGGGGAAATTAAAAACCCGATGGATTGGACCATTCACTATTGCTAAAGTATATCCATACGGGACTGTTGAGTTATCTCAACCCGAAGGTCCCAACTTCAAAGTGAATGGTCATCGTTTGAAACATTATTTTGGAGAAGACATACCACCCATGGTTGTCCCGGATCTCCAAACTTCCCCATGGACCAATGAATTCGGGGATTGAGTCAAGCTAGTGACTCGGTGAACAAAAATTAGCAACATATATGGGTTTTCACCCGTATTTCTGACTTCTTTCTACTTTCTACCACCCTAGTGTGGGGGAGTGGCCGTCCCCCACCTGTTGAAAAGTAAATATGTATATAAAGCTTTCATTTCAAAAAAAAAAAAAAAAAAAAAAAAAAAAAAAAAAAATGATGAAAAATGTTTATATGTACAGATAAATAAAGTGAAAAATAAAATCGATATTTCTACAGTTAGATTCGAATATTAGCTTTTTTCGTTCAGAGATTCGGCATAATAGCCGGGACTTTGAATATTGAGGACAATATTCAATTCTAGTGTGGGGGGGGGGGGGGGGGAATTCTTACGAATTTTATCACAAAACTTTCTAAGTACCCCCATTTTTAGGCCTAAATTTTTCAAAATTTTTTTTCACTTAATTTTAAAATTTTTGTGGTAATCAGTCCGCCAAAGTCGAAATAACAAATGGATTGGCTAGTCCAGGAGCAAACGGCTCTTGGTAAAGACATCTCAAACCCGTTGATGGCTTGCAATTTGCCAAAAATTGTATAGTTCCTCAACTCCCCATATCCCATAAAGCGAATGAGTTGGCTAGCCCACAAGATTATGGCTTGTAGTAAAGGCCGTGGAAAATCCATAATTGGTAATCAGCTCACCAAGATGTTGACTTAGTCCATCAAGACGCTGGCTAGTCCAGAAGCAAACGGCTTCTGGTAAAGACTAATCAAATCCGTTGACAGCTGGTGGTTTGCTCAAAATCACACGGTTATCAGGTGTGCCACAGTTCTTACACCTGGCTACTCCAGAAGTGATGGCTTTTGGTAAAGAGGTTTTCAAATCCATCAAGTTTTTCTTAAAAGATTGCTACGGACTAGCAATGTTTTAGTGTGGGGGATTGATGAGTGTGTAAATACTCATCATTTTTACCTTTTCTGAGCTGCCAAAACATCTAAAAACACTCAATATTGAATCAAAATAGTGAAAATATCCCAGGAAAGTGTTTTACATGTTTCAAATGCAAAAATATCAAAAACAGATGAAAAACGCACAAAGTTTGCAAAATTGGCAGTTTCAGTCCCTCAACTTTCAAAAGTTGTCAAATCTAGTCCCTAGTTATTCTAAAAACTTGACAAAGTCACCAAAGGTCCTTTTAAATCAAAAAGTTACACAATTAGTCCTTTGGTGCAAAGTTTCACAAAATGTCAAGTTTAGTCCCTGAACTTTGAAAATTGTCAAAAATGGTCCCTGGGATATTAAAAACTTTGAGAAAAACAAATTTTGTCCTTGCACTAACCTTTTATGGCAGGATTGGTTCTTGGTGGAAAGTTTGGTGAAAATTACACAAATGGTCCCTGAAGTTTGAAAGTTTGGCAGTTTTAGTCCCTGGTGAAAATTAATTGGAAAAATCATTCCAAGGCCTTATACTATTCATAACTTGGCATAATATACCCCTTGAAGTACTTTGGAAGATTGCCAAGTTCCCCCCCCCTAACCTTTCGTTATATTGCAAAATTGGTCCTTGTGTAACTTAAACCAAACCGGATCCTTAGTTATTACTACCCTAATAAAAACCTAAACCCAATCCAATCCTAAAGCCCACCCATTCCTTTTTACTTGGGCCCAAAACACACCACAGCCCACCCATCTCCCAAACTAATAATACCGGGGTCAAACCCTTGACCTCAGTCAAACCCGGTCAACCCTCCCTTTTCCCTCTTCCCCAGCCAAACCACCAAACCACCCTGGTATTGCCCACCACCACCACCACTTGCAGTATCATCATCACATCCCCACACCCCCTGCACCAACCCTCACATCCACAATAAATGCACCCCCCCCCTTTGTCTGTTACCAGAAGCAATTTGCAAAAAATAGTTTCCCGCCAAAACACGTGGAGCTTGATTAGGGTGTTGCAGTAATCCAATGGCTGAATTTAAAGGTGGGAAATGATCAGAGGCTCAAGGAAACCCTATTGGACATCTATAAAAGGCTCAAGGATGCAAGGAAGCTACTGTGTAGTGTTTTAGTTAAAATTTAGTGTCGTTTTTAAATTAAGCTTCACAATTCAGTGTAACCTTCAATTCTAAGCATTGTAGTAGTGATTCTAGTGTACTCTTAATCTTTTCAAGTAATAAAATCAAGGTTTCATTTCTGTTTAGTGTAATTTCAATTTTCTCAATTTAAGCATTTCTAAATAAGCTTAGTTGTGAATTGTACCAAGTTTCATGGACTGAGTTAGGATCACTTAAGTTCCCCAGAGCTTGTTGAAGCTTTTAGAGACCCTAAAATCCAGTTATAGTAGAAAATAATCAAAAAGCTAAAAAAGTCAACATTGGTCAACTGTGTGTGTTTTTGAGTTGTTTTCAGGTATTGAAGAACATTGGAAGAGCAAGCTTGGGATTGGAACAGCCTATCTAAAGATAGGCATCATTAGGAAAACTCCTTGTTCATGCTAGGGGTGTCTTGTAAGCTTTTGCTATTTTAAATTTCCCCTAAAAATCTTAACTTCTGATTGATTGCTGGTTCATTGCCATTCTGTGTTTGCTTGTGTTTCTTGATTGTTATTTAAGTGATTTTTAGTTTAATTTTCATAACTTGTTTGTTAAAATATATGGTTACTTAGATCCTTAGATTTAACTGTCAAAACTAATTAAGTATTAAGCCTGTGTATTTGTCACTGTGTTCTGTTTCTAAGTGCTTAAATAAGTTCAATTAGTCATAATTAGTAGTTTGGGATCAAGTTTATACACCCTAGCACCTAAATGATTTGAAAATCACAAAACAGTTAAGCATAAAAGGGTGTTTGGCATTGCATAGTTCTGAGAGTAGTGGGTGTTTTGAGACCTTGTACCTTGTTTCAGTAGTCTACATTAGATCCACATTTGTCACTTAAGTCATAAAATCCAAGTGCCTTTTGGTTAAAAGTCAAAATCTCAAAAAATTCAACCCACGCAGTTCACTGTGTGGGTTTTGGCATCCATAAGTCCTTCAAACTAGTTTAAAAGTAATTTTTTTTGTGTTAATTCAACTTAATATTAGCTTATTACCTCAGTTCCAGTCATTAAATTAAGCCCAAAATCCAAATAAGTCAAATCTTTTGTTTTCCTCAAAAAGTCAAATTGCACCCTTCAGATTTTTGCAAAAGTTACAAGAATTTTTGTGATTTATGTGTTTGGATTGAGGACTTGAAACTTGTTGTAATTAAACTCTACCACCTCAACTTTTGATTCCCATTGTTTTTTCAATTTTGTGAATTTTTGTGTGGGCTCCACAAGCCCTGGAACACAGTTGCAGGGAAGAAACCTTCCCCTGCACCAGTAGAACCATCTCACCACCACCACTTTGGTGGTGATTTCTGGCCAACCCAGTGGGCCCTAGTGGTTCATTTTAGCTTTAGTCAACCCCCCTCCTACCAGGGATCAAGCATTGACCCTTGGTTTGACCTAGGATCAAGTGGACCCCACCTGGAATCCACCCCAAAGTCTGTCCCATTCTGTGTTGAAATTCAGTTTGCTTAAGTGCTTATTTGGTCCTCATCTGCTTATTTGGGGTCATTAATTGTTGTTTCTGGCTTATTTTAGTTTGTTTAGCTTATTTGTATCAAGTTTTGACATTGTGGACCCCACCTACACTCATTTGAGCTCATTTGTCCATTCAGTCAACATAAGTCAACTGTTTTGGTTTAGGGGGTGCATACTGCTTATTTATAAGCTATTTCAAAAGTGTTTTCACAAAAGTTTTCTATTTTAAGTAGTTAAGTAAGTTTGTAAAAGAAAAACCAAGAAAATCCAAATTTAAATTAAGTGATAGTTTCTATTTAATTCAATTTGTCTTTTAATTTTCATTTTTAGATTTTTATTAAGTACTTAGTATTTTTATATTTTTATTAATTACCTCTTATATTAAAGTAAATTCAGTAATTTTTCTAGATTTTTATTTTGTCATTTAGTATTTATTAGGTTTAAGATTAGTTTTCTTAATTATTAATTAATATTAAGTTTTAAATAGCATATTTAGTTTTTATAAAACATAACCTAGTTTTTATATTTTTTATAGCTCTTATATAATATATTAGACTTTTAGAAAATATATTTTTAATTTCTACTGTTCATTTTCCATTTTTCTTATTTTAATTGTTTAAACTAGATTTAAGTTAATTAAAAGGTAATTAATTAGTGGATTAGTCTTAAACATAATTTTTAGAAGTTTTTATAATTTTTTAGGATTCCTGTGATGGTTAAGTAATTTTATAAATTTTCTCATAATTTTCTAAGTTAGTTTAGTATTAATAGTAATTTAAAGTAGTTTAATTAGTTTAATTAAGTTAAATAGTTTTTAATTAATAAAAAATCCATAAAAAAATAAAAATATTTATTTTTATTTTTTTATACTTTCTTCAAGTTCTTATTAAGGTTTAGAAAATATTTTGGCAAATTTTTAGTTTAATTTGTAATCCTTTTCGTTTTTAGATAATTTAAATTAGATTTTAAATAGTTTAATTAATTAAATAATATTTAAATAGTAAAATATTCACTTTTATAATTTCATTTTCATTTTCAAATTTCTTTTTAATTTTAAAGTTTCAAAAGTTTCAAAAGCACCCCCTGTAGTTTGGAATTCTCCAAATCCCACTTTTCTGTCTGTTACGTGATCAAATTGTGAATTTGTGCATATACGTGTATATCTGATTTGTGTGAATATTATATCTGTGTACAAATACCAAAATAACAGTAGCAAAATCAATTCCATATCATCTAGGCTACTGTCCTCAGTGCCACTCACTCATAAACGATTTCAAATAACACCATTTCAATCTCGCTGGGACTTTAACGACCCGGGGACACACTATACTATCCATGGAGTATTGGGATAAGCTGTTTTTGACTAATTGACCTTGGTCAATTATATCTGACAATTTAGACCCAATCAATGTTCATAGGATCTTGTTTGATGATAATATAAGGTTTGTAAACAGAGTTGAGGATCAAATCATTCATTTGCTTTGATAATCTCATAATCACCTTGTTAAAGGGGTGTTTGGATTTGCACTTTACTTGGTGGTAGTGTTGTTGTTTTGTTGTTGTTTTAGTATGATTACACTGCATTAGTCCATATTAGGTCTAGTCAAACTTCAAAACCTCACCTTATAAGCAGAAAAGTCAAAATCGGTTGTGAAACCTTCTCACAGCCACTGTCAAGTTTTTTTAATGACCAAAGCCTTAAATCTAGCTCTAAACTTGTCACTTTAGCTTACATTAGTCTTATCTTAACATATTTAAACTAGATCAGTTCATAAATTCACCACAAAGTTCATATAAGTCAACATTTCAAGTTTAAACAAAAAGTCAAAATTGCATTTGTTCTGAAATTCCATTTTTTGCAAGAATTGTTTAGATTTTTTAGTTTACTTTTAGGACTTGAGCTTTTCAGGATTGGTAGTCACCCAGCTAATCTATTGATTCCCATTGATCTTATATTTTTGGTAATTTTTGTGTGGGCCCTACAAACCTCCAAACTGACCTGCAGGGGAAGGAGTTCCCTTGTGCACAGCAGACATCCATCACCACCACCACCTTTGGTGGTTGATTCTGGCCACCACAGTGGGTCCCACTGACCCACTTTGGGTTCTTTCAACCCCCGTCCTGGCCACCTTCCTAGTTTGATCAAGATTTTGAGCTTAGGCTCAGTGGACCCCACTTGAATCTTCCCACAATCTTTGTCCCATTTTCAGTTCAAAAATAAGAAAATCAAAGTGCTTATTCTGGCTTGTGGGCTTATTCAAATAGCTTATTTGTTTGAATCTAGCTTAAACTTGTCCAACAAACTCAGTTGAACCAGAATCCACCATTGTAGACCCCACATAAGCTCATTTGAGCTTAATCTCTTGTTTGGTCAAACAAAGTCAACTGTGAAGCCTATAAGCACTCACAGTGCTTATTTTTAAGTTCTAAAAAAGTTGTTTTTGTAAAAGTTGTTAGTTTTTAGTATTAAAATAGTTTGGAAAAAGAAAAAACAGAAAAAGCCAAACTTAATTACAGTGATAGCTTCTATTTAATAGAAATTATCTTTTTATTTTTCTTTTCAGCTTATTTATAAGCACTCTTGCATTTTTATATTTTTAATAAATTTATTTTATATTAAAGTACTTTTAGAAATTTTTCCAGATTTTTCCTTTATCATTTAGTGATATTTAGAATTAATATTAGTTTAATTAATTATTAATTAATATTAAATAATTAAATAGCAAAATTAGATTTTATTAAGTAACACCTAGTTTTTATAATTTTCCTAGCTTTAATATAAGTAAAAACATTTTTAGGAATTTTTCTAGAATTTCTACTGTTCATTTTCTATTTTTTATCATATAATTAGTTTAATTGGTAATTAATTAATAATTAGAATAATAATTAGTAAATTAGTTTAAAAATACATAAAACCAACTTTTTATAATTTTTTAGATTCCTGTGATGGTTAATTAGATTTATAAAAATCATCTTAATTATCTAAGTCTTTTTAGTATTTGTAATAATTTAAATCAGTTTAATTAGTTAATTAATAACTAAATAATAATTAATTAATAATAATTAGATAAATAGTGTGAAAAATATAATTTTAGTTTTAAAATAAGTTTTATAATATTTTAGATTTTTCTAAGTTTTAATTTTATTTTTCTAGACTTATTTTACATTTTCTTATTTATTAGTGCATTATTAAATAATTAAAAATAGTTATTAAATAATAATAATTAATTAAATAGTTATAAAAATAATTTTAAATTTCTAATAAATTTTCTTTTACTTTTAGGATTCCAAAAATATAATTTTTACATTTTTGGGAGTTATATTTGACAGAATTCACGTTTTGTTTCGTACGTTTACGTTTATTTAAATTTAAACGTACATTTTTATTTCTTTTTACATTTTTTAGGTTTTCTTAACTTTTAAATAAATTAGTAATTATAAAATAAATATTTTAAATTTATTTAATTTGCATTTAAGCCCCTATGGCATGCAAATTCCTACTATAGTTAAAATCGTTTTTGTTTCATATGTTTACGTTTAAATATTAAATGTACGCGTTTTCCAGTTCCTTTAAATTTGCGATTATCTTATTTCACGTATTAGTTGATATAGCTTATCAAAGCTATTTTCACTTATATTTCAGTAGTATAATCACTTGAACCCTTTTCCTGTTCATTTCACCTGATCTCAAAGTCGTCTTATTTCAGATTTCACGCCTCGTTGGGATCTAACGACCCGGGGAGACACTACACTCCACGGAGTATTGGTTTAGACTGTTTGACTTGTTGACCATTACTTGGTTGATATTTTCTGACTGTTTACCACCAATCAGCTTATTTATGTGTTTTAGATCATATTAGAGTGGTGTTAATCTGTTTCAAGTCCTAAAACTTTGATTTGCTTTGAAAATTTCATCATTACAGATATTAAGTAGTGTTTGGATATACTTGTTCCTTTGTGTTCAAGTTTGCTTGTGCTGTTGTTGTTGGTTACTACATGCTACTTTAGACTCACATAAGTCATAGAAACCATAAAATTCACTACTCATTCAATAAAAACTCAAAATCACTTTCAAACCTTCACTTAGTGTTGTCTGTTAAGGAATTTCAATCAAAACCTCATCAAATCTTTTCAAAAGTAGTTATTCTAGCTCACTTAAGTCTTATTTTAGCTTAATTTAACTTATTAAGTCATTAGTGATCATTAGAATCTCACAAAAGTCAAAGTTCTAAGTTATTTCAAAAAGTCAAAAATGTCCTTGTTTCAGAAATCCAAAAATTGGGAGATTTTTTGTGAATTTTGTGTTAGGTTTTAGACCTTGCTCTTTTCAGAAGTTAAAGTTTGTCACCTAATCTACAAGTTTCCATAGACAGCTTATTTTTAAGATTTTTATTAAAGCTTTTGCAAGCGCTTATTTTGACCTGCAGGGCAAGTACATGCCCTGTGCACAGGTTTTGGCCATATTTCCAAGTTGTTTTGTGATCACCCTAGTGGACCCCACACCCTGTACCCTCGCTTTTTGGAAAGCCAGTAAGCTCATTGACAAGACCCAGTGCTTATTTTGTAGTCTTTGGCTTATTTGATAGGGCTGCAAGTCCTTTTAAGTTTGACCCTCTCCTGAGTGTACACTGAGTCACTCAGTGGGTGACCCCAACTTCCATAGCCTACCCAGTGCATATTAATAAGCTATAAGCTCAGCTTATTGGATTATTTTGTAGCTGACCTGTCCATCTTCAAGTTTCAAGTTTTGTTTTGGACCCACCTTGGCTTCTGTGGACCCCACAGAGGTTCAAAAACCTTTGGTTTGGCCTGTTTAGGCCTTGTGTTTTAATAAGTGCTTATTTGAGGTTTCTAGCTTTTCCAGAGTGCTTATTTGTTCCATTTTGCTTATTTCAAGTTTATAATCATCTGTGTATGCTTAGTTTGTCACTTCTCAGCTTTTTCACAAAATGCTTAAGTCCTAATAAGCTTTTAATTTCACTGTTTGGAAAAGGGGGTGCACATAGCTTATTTTTAAGCTATATCAAAAGTGTCTTCTCAAAAGTCTCTTGTTTTTAGCTTATATTCAACTGTCAATAAGAAAATCCAACAAAAAAACCAAATTTAAAAATAGTGATAGCTTCTATTTAACAGATTTTATCTTTTTAATTTTTCTTTTTAGCTTATTAATAAGCATTTCATCATTTTTATAATTTTCTTAATTTCCTGTCACCTTAAAGTATTTTCAGTAATTTTCTTAGATTTTTCTCTTTTGATTTAATAATTATTAGAATTAATAATAGTTTAATTAATTAATTAGATAATATTAGTAATTAAATAGTTCTCTTAATTTTTAATTAACAACAGTAGGTGTTTATATTTTTTCTAGGTTTCATAAATCATTTAGGACTTTTAGAAAATAGTTTCTTAAATTCTACTATTCATTTTCTAATTTTCTTAATTAATTTAATTAAATTAGATTTAAATTAATAATCAAGTAAATAATTAGTAAAATAGTCTAAATATAATTTTTAGAAACTTTTTATAATTTTTTAGGATTCCTGTGATGGTTAATTAGTTTTATAGATTTTTTCTATAATTTTCTAAGTCATTTAAGTATTATTAGTAATTTAAAATAGTTTAAATAGTTTAATTAATATAATTAGTATTTAATTAAAACAAAACCCACAAAAAGACAAAAACATTTCTTTTTAATTTTTATATTTTCTTTAAGTTAATTTAGAAGTTTAGAAAATAATTTTGCAAGCTTTTAGTTTAATTTGTAGCCTTAATCATTTTTAGTTTGTTTTAAATTAGATTTTAATTACTTTTTAAATAAGTTTTATTAATTAATTAGCATTTAAATATTAAAATAATCAAGTAAATAATTTCCTTTTCATTTTAAATTTTCTTTTTATTTAAAGTTTGTAAAAGTTTCACTTGCACCCCCTGTAGTTGTAAAATTGTTAAATCTCACTTTTCTCTGTTTGTAATCTGATTTCTAATTTGTGTTTTTGTGATTATATCATTTTATCTGTTATTATTAATATTATTTCAAATTGTCCAAATACCAAATAATATGTAGCATAATCATTTCCCAATCATCTTGGTTACTGTCCTCAGTGCCACTCATTCTCAAAAACGTTTTCGAACACCATTGCAATATCGCTGGGACATAACGACCCGGGGAAACACTACACTATCCACGGAGAATTGGCCTAAGCTGTTTTTGACTTATTGACCTTGGTCAATAATATCTGACGGTTTAGCCCTAATCAGCGTCACGACCAACTTTTCTTCACCAAATTGTAGATCTCTTCGTCCTCTTCACGTGTGCTTTTGAATCACCTAAATCCGAGTTCGTATGCAAAAGTTATGACCAAAACAATATCAGCTACTTCGCGCGCAAGTTTTGACAAGTTAACACGTGACGGCCTACGTGACGCCTTCAGGAAATTTTCTAGGCCATCACTCTTTAATTTTACACGTGACGGCCTTGGGTGACGCCGTCATTTCCAATGCACAAAACTTTCTGGACTGTCACGGACTTTATCCACTTCCACCTCTTGTATTACTCTTAACGCCGTCATGAAGAAGCTTGTGACGCCGTCAGGTACTGTTCCCAGCAAGGAAAATTAAGACTTTGTCGTTTTCTTCACTTTTATGCTCCAAAAACGTCCAAAATGCTTCCTTTTCCAGAATTCACTCCAAAAGTACCTAAAATTACAAAAGGAATGATTTAGAGCAATATTTGATCAAATAAATTCAATTCCGGGCTTAAATGACCCCCTAAAAACGGATCATTTTTCGCCTCATCAGTTTCTTAAATATAATTTGATCTTCCTTCAATCTTAATTTCAAGTTTTCTGTTTCAATTCTCAAATTTTCATTTTTACTTTGAAATTTCAAATTAAAGCTATGTTATTCACAGTTGTTGTTTAGAGACTCATAAGCTCATGTAAGCTCCCTATATAGCTTCTAAGAGCTATTAGAAACCTTAAAACCAGTTTAGCTTATAAAAATCAAAAATACAAGAAAAAATCAAGAAAATAGATTAAAAAAAAATCAAAAATTGCAGGTTGAAGATGATGATGGCTGGAGCATGGTGCATTTTGGATGGCCATGGTTTAGAGCCTCAGGGGAGGCAATAGGTTTGGTTCATTGGTCCTTGGTTCATGGTGAATTGGTAGGAAGGCATTTATAAGGGATTTCTTAAATTGCATGTTCTACTGTTCATCTGCTTATTATCTGCTTACCAGTGCTTATTTGTGCTTATTAGGTTTAGCTTAGTCCACTTATAGCATAAAATCAGCTGCTAGTTCATTAAGATCCATTGTTGCTTTATATTTCATTTTAACTGCCAAATTAGTATAAATTAGCATACTTGGTATTTGTGGTCTAAACCTGTGTTTCTGTGTTCATATAAGCTTATTGGATCATAATAAGTTGTTTAGAAGCAGTCTCAAAACCTCAGGCAAACATTTGTTCTAGAAATCAAAAATCAAATTGTTTCTCAGGTTGTTTGGATTAGTAGGATTCTCTATATTCAGGGTTGTTATTGTTGTTGTTTTTGGTTCACATAAGTCACATTAGGTCATAATAGCATAGAACAACCATAAAAAACAGGCCTTGTTTGAAAGAAAGTCAAAATCACTTTTAATCTCACCATAGGTGATCACTGTTAGGATTTAAGTGAAGTATAAGCTTCAAATCAACTCACAACTAGTTAGAGTAGCTTAAATTATTTATATTATAGTTTAATATACCTTAATCAGTCACTAGGATTCAATCAAATTCCATTTTAGTCAACTTTTTAGTTTAATTCAAAAAGTCAAATTGCATAGTTTTCAGAAAACTCACTTTTCCCAAGATTTTTCTTGATTTTTGTGTTACAAATTAAGCCCTGAGCTTTTTGGAAATCAAAGTCCATCAGCTAAACTACAGGAATCCACCTTGGGCTTATTTTTAGGAATTTTTTATGTGGCTTATTCAAGTCCTTATTTCAGCCTGCAGGGATAACACCCTCCCCTGCACCAGGGTTTTCACCCAACTTTCAATAGCTTATTCTGACCTCATTTGTGGGCCTTACCCCTCAAGTCTTGGCTTTTTATGAAGCTTATCAGCTTAACTTGTTAGATCTAGGCTTATTTTGGATCTCAGTAGTTCAGACCTTAGCTTATTTGGCCATTGAAGGTGTACTGATCACACATAGTATACTGAGTGCTCAGCATAGACACCCATTTCACAAGCTTCCCATAAGCTCATTCGTAAGCCATAAGCTCTGACCCTTGGCTTATTTGAAAGCTCACCATACCAGCTTTTAGGATCAACTCTTGTTTTGGACTTCCAATCACCCCTGTGGGGCCCCACCAAGGGCTGCAGTTGCCTCATTTTGGCTTATTTTGTCCTGTGTGAATGCATAAGTGCTTAATTGTGTTTCTCGGCTTATTTAGTATGCTTATCCAGTAGATTTGGTTTATTTTTCATGCACCTCAGATGTTTATAGCTTATTACACCATTTGTAGCTTGTTTGTGGCATAATCCAATCAAAAATCCATCACATAAGTCCTAATAAGCTTCTGTCATACTCTTTGGTTTGCATAGTGCTTATTTTTAAGCTCCAAATAAGTTGCCTTTGTAAAAGTTTCATATTTTCAGTAGTCGAATAGTTTTGTAAAATAAAATCCAGAAAAAGCAAACTTTAAAAATAGTGATAGCTTCTATTTAAGCCATTTGGCTTATTGCTCAACTTTTTCAAAAAGCAATTTTCATTTTTATAATTTTCCTAAGTTCCTTATATATTAAAATAGTTTAAGAAAAATTTTCATAATTTTCTGAGTTAATTTAGTATTTATAATAATTAAATTAATTTTAATTAAAAAACCAAAACATTAATTTTCTTTCTGCTTATTTATAAGCAATAGTAGCTTTTTATATTTTTCCTAGATCTTATAATTCATAAAGTATTTTTAGAAAAATTCTCATAATTTTGACTGTTCATTTAGTATTTTTCATAATTAAATTAGTTAAAATAGATTTTAATTAATAAATAAGTAAATAATTAGTAAAATAGTTTAAAAATAATTTTTATAAACTTTTTATACTTTTTTAGGATTCCTGTAATGGTTAATTAGTTTTGTAAAAAAATTCATATTTTTCTAAGCCACTTTAGTATTTTTCTCAAATTTAAATTGAGTTTAAATTAGTTTTAATTAATTATTAAGTTTAAATTTGTAAAAATTTCATTTTCACCCCCTCTAGTTTTATTTTGCTTAAATCTCACCTTTTTATCTGTTCGCAGTCGTATCTGATTTTAAATTTAGTTTACGTTTATTCATATCTGTAATCTTGTAATTGTTTATACTGTTTATTTATCTGAATATCAATAAATCAGTAGTGTAATTAAACCCAAATCATTATTTGTTACTATTCCCAAATCACTGATTCCTTTAAACGTTTTCCAAACACAATTTCAATCTCGCTGGGACATAACGACCCGGGAATTTTCCTATACTTCCACGGATTTAATATCTTGCACTTTCTCCCTTACTGCTTGACTTGTTGACCATTCCTGGTTAATTTGTGAGGTTGGTTTGGGAGTAGTCAGTGACTTATTTATAAGATATGCGTCCGTACATGTTGCTTCCACTAGAAGGTCTTGGGCAATCCAGACTGAATTAATAAACAGTGTACCTTATCCTTGAGAGTTCTGTTCATCCGTTCTGCTAATCCATTCTGATGCGGCGTCCCGACAACTGTTAAATCTCTAGCAATTCCACTTTCATTACATAGCTGCTCAAGCTCCCAGTTACAAAATTCAAGACCATCATCTGTCCTCAGCTTCTTAACCGTCCTCCCAGTATGATTCTCTACTAACTGCTTCCACGCTTTGAACTTTCCAAATGCTTCGTGTTTGAACCTGAGAATATAAACTCATACCCTCCTGGAATAATCATCAACAACAGATAAGAAATACCTTTTACCTTCCAATGATTCCACATGAGACGGACCCCATATGTCTGAATGAGCATAGTCTATCACTCCATGAGTAGTGTGCCTTCCTACACCGAAACTGACTCGATGTGACTTTCTCAGAACACAATTCTCACAAAAATCGAGCTTACCTAGACTTTTCTTTCCAAACAGCTCCTGCTTTTCCAACACCTATAGTCCCGCCTCACTGATATGTCCAAGTTTTTTGTGTCAAACCTGCGCAAGAATTTATTTTTCTTCAACATTAGCATTAATCTCACCTGCCAGCCACTGCATGGCCATCTAAAGAGTATAAGCAATTATCCCTTCGGGTTCCAGACAAAATAACCCTAAAACCATTAATCACCTTGAATTTTCCCGACTGCAGTTTTATGGTATATCATTCTTTTTCAAGAGTTCCCAACGATATCAAGTTTCTTTTCAATTCAGGAATATAGCTGACATTTTGTAACACAAAACTTGAACCATCTTTTAGTTGTACCCTTACCTTGCCAATACCTCTGATCTTGCACTCCCTGTTGTCACCCAACAATACCCTTCCCCCATCGCATTCCAGAAAATCAAAAAATAAATCTAACTTGGGTATCATGTAGTATGAACCTCATGAATCCATAATCCAATCTAGCAATGCATCTACACTCATCACCATCATTACCTCAGAAGTCAGAACTGTCATAAATCGAACAATTGGAGCTTGGTTGATCATCTTTCTTGATGAAAACCATTTGACTTCTGCGATTATTCTTTAGACTGTTTCTTTCAAATGCTCCTCAGATTGGCAAATATAGCACTTGAGCCTTCCACCTCGAGACTTCGATCTTGACTTTCCCCTAGACTGATGCGAATTCCTGCGATAAGTTCTTCTCCTCACGTATAAGCCTTCACCATCATCCTCCTTCTCCTTAGACCTTTTTTTGATTTCCTTTGAATTCAGTGTGGCCATCATGTCCTCCAAAGTCAAATCTCCCTGTCCATAGAGCAAGGAATCGACAAAGTGTTCATATGATGCTGGTAAAGAAGTGAGTAATAATAAATCAAGATATTCATCCTTGAATTTTACCTCAATATTTGCTAAATCAAGAACGATTTTGTTGAACTCATCTATATGCTCGGAAATCTTTCGTCCAGCCGGCATGTAGAATGTATACAACTTCTTTTTCAGGTACAACTTGTTGGCCAAGGACTTTGTCATGTACAAAGTCTTGAGCTTCGTCTAAACCCCCACTGCAGTCATCTCCCCGGTAACCTCTCTCAGAACCTTGTTACCTAAACACAAAATCACGGCACTGTGAGCTTTCTTGTTCAGCTCAGCTTTTGCTGTTGCTTCCATATCCGCGGGTAAAACCCCCAGAGCTGTTTCACATCTATGTTGGATTTATAAAGCATGCACCTTGACTCTCCATAACCCGAAATCACCAGTTCTATCGAATTTCTCGATGTCAAACTTGGCTCCCATCATTCTTTAATCCCTCAGTTAATTTGCTAAACCTTGTGATATATTAAACCTCACAATCACAAATTACAAAATCCCTTGTGCAAAAATAATACCCTTCAAATAATGTAACCTTTTGTTTTCTAAAAAAAAGAGAAAAAAAGAAAAAAGAAAAAAAAAAGAATCGAATCTTTAAAAATATAGGATTCCCACCAATATAATAAAACCGATTATAATAATCCTTTGAAGTGTACTCTTTGGCTTTTTAAATTAGAATCAACCCGGTGTCTTCTTCTTCTACGTCTAGACTTTCAATAAGAAAATCGAAACGCACCAGATGCTCGCCAATCTTTAATAAACCAACAAAACCTTAAGTCTTCTACACCTTGTCGCAAACCCGGACAATATATCAAAGAACTCAAGAATCTTTAATAATCGAACGACTGCTGCTCCTTGTCATCCAAAAAAACTTGAACACCAAAATCTTTGTTGTCGATGGCCTGGTAACCCAAACAGAAACACTCAGCTTCTGCTCCTTCTAGAAAACGAACACCAAAGAACCCTTCTTGATCAATCCTAGACAACCAACGAAACCCACAAATTCGAGCTCTTAATACCACTTGTTAGTATATGATTGACTAACAACCTGGTTCTAGTGCGGAATAAACATGATCTTTGAAGAAGAACACACACACACACCAGCTGCTTACTTTAACGTCGACAGAAAAAGAGAGAACAAAGCACAAGATATATCCCTAATACTAAACCCCTTCCCCCCTCGCCTCCTTTTATAGAGATGCGGGTAGGGGGGAACCGAGTTGTAAAACACAAGGTCGATTATGATAACAGGAAAAGAAAACATGTTGGGCTTGGGACACAAGCAAATCCAACGACCCATTATGAAATCCTAATTCTATTTGACTAATAACAAACTAAACTTAACACTTAGACCTTTGGACTTAATCATATGCTAATATAGAGGCTAACTTGTAACAGTTTAAGCCAAACTGATCAGGATTAACAAACTACTAAGTAACATATTAGACCAATCCCCACCCTCGTGTTAGGAGCGGTCTGTAGCAAGCCCTGGGCATAGTATCAATACTACAGCTTAAGATATATGTGTATTGGTTGGTATGTTAATCATTATTCTTCTAGCATGTGATTTGAGAAACAATAGAGTTCAACAAAGCTTAAACGAAAATCGGGCATGACTGAGGAAGGCTGTCTTCGGAGGGGGTTTTATATCACCTAAGTTCCATGGCTTAATTTTGTATCTTTTAATGAACAAATTGACACAAAAATAATATTGTACAATATACTAAAATGGTGCATTACAAAAAGAAAATGCACTGCTATACAGAGGCGGACCTACGACATAACAAGGTGGTGCCCGGGAACCACCTTGGACATCAAATTTTAATAGAAGCAATATAGTGGATAATTTTGGGACCTACCTTAGAAACTTACGGGGAACCACCTTGGATCGTTTCAAAGAAAGAAACAAAGAAAATGAAAGAATTAAAATATATAGCTGAAGAATCCGCCGGAAATTGTTGCAGGAGTGAGTTAAAGAAGATGACGAGTACTTTTGTTTTTGTTTCTAGTGATGTATATGTGTGGTTCGGAGTGTATCATGTTGGCTTAGTGCCCCTAATAATAAGGGCCAATCCCTTCTATTTTCTCTGCCACGTCAGTTTTCTCTCTCCAGAGACCTTCAGGCAATTGGGTGCCCCAGTAAGGTAACGGTTAAATATTAAATGCACAAACACAAGTTCTATTCGATCGAGTTCACGACCTTAATAAAAAAAGCGGGGCATGATCGATTCCACACACAAGGACGATCACCTGCAAATCGATCGAACAAGCTTACTGCGGGTAGCCTTAGGATATAGTTAAAGTCTATTGTGCATTCTTTTTTCTCTCTTTTTTTTTAAATATCTTTTTATATTTCTTTTTGGAGATTTTATTATTTTCTAATTTCTAATCATGTACTCCGTAAGGCTAGGCGCAGATATATCCCTAATACAAGCTATATCCCTCGCCTCTTAATACCACTTGTTAGTATATGATTGACTAACAACCTGGTTCTAGTGCGGAATAAACATGATCTTTGAAGAAGAACACACACACACCAGCTGCTTACTTTAACGTTGACAGAAAAAGAGAGAACAAGGCACAAGATATATCCCTAATACTAAACCCCTTCCCCCTTGCCTCCTTTTATAGAGATGGGGGAACCGAGTTGTACAAGGACACAAGGTCGATTATGATAACAGGAAAAGAAAACATGTTGGGCTTGGGACACAAGCAAATCCAACGACCCATTATAAAATCCTAATTCTATTTGACTAATAACAAACTAAACTTAACACTTATACCTTTGGACTTAATCATATGCTAATATAGAGACTAACTTGTAACAGTTTAAGCCAAACTGATCAGGATTAACAAACTACTGAGTAACATATTAGACCAATCCCCACCCTCGTGTCAGGAGCGGTCTGTAGCAAGCCCTGGGCATAGTATCAATACTACAGCTTAAGATATATGTGTATTGGATGGTATGCTAATCATTATTCTTCTAGCATGTGATTTGAGAAACAATAGAGTTCAACAAAGCTTAAACGAAAATCGGGCATGACTGAGGAAGGCTGTCTTCGGAGGGGGTTTTATATCACCTAAGTTCCATGGCTTAATTTTGTATCTTTTAATGAACAAATTGACACAAAAATAATATTGTACAATATACTAAAATGGTGCATTACAAAAAGAAAATGCACTACTATACAGAGGCGGACCTACGACATAACAAGGTGGTGCCCGGGTACCACCTTGGACATCAAATTTTAATAGAAGCAATATAGTGGATAATTTTGGGACCTACCTTAGAAACTTACGGGGAACCACCTTGGATCGTTTCAAAGAAAGAAACAAAGAAAATGAAAGAATTAAAATATATAGCTGAAGAATCCGCCAGAAATTGTTGCAGGAGTGAGTTAAAGAAGATGACGAGTACTTTTGTTTTTGTTTCTAGTGATGTATATGTGTGGTTTGGAGTGTATCATGTTGGCTTAGTGCCCCTAATAATAAGGGCCAATCCCTTCTATTTTCTCTGCCACGTCAGTTTTCTCTTTCCAGAGACCTTCAGGCAATTGGGTGCCCCAGTAAGGTAACGGTTAAATATTAAATGCACAAACACAAGTTCTATTCGATCGAGTTCACGACCTTAATAAAAAAAGTGGGGCGTGATCGATTCCACACACAAGGACGATCACCTGCAAATCGATCGAACAAGCTTACTGCGGGTAGCCTTAGGATATAGTTAAAGTCTATTGTGCATTCTTTTTTCTCTTTTTTTTTAATATCCTTTTATATTTCTTTTTGGAGATTTTATTATTTTCTAATTTCTAATCATATACTCCGTAAGGCTAGGCGCAGATATATCCCTAATACAAGCTATATCCCTCGCCTCTTAATACCACTTGTTAGTATATGATTGACTAACAACCTGATTCTAGTGCGGAATAAACATGATCTTTGAAGAAGAACACACACACACCAGCTGCTTACTATAACGTCGACAGAAAAAGAGAGAACAAAGCACAAGATATATCCCTAATACTAAACCCCTTCCCCCTCGCCTCCTTTTATAGAGATGGGGGAACCGAGTTGTACAAGGACACAAGGTCGATTATGATAACAGGAAAAGAAAACCTGTTGGGCTTGGGACACAAGCAAATCCAACTACCCATTATGAAATCCTAATTTTATTTGACTAATAACAAACTAAACTTAACACTTAGACCTTTGGACTTAATCATATGCTAATATAGAGACCCATTATGAAATCCTAATTCTATGTACTCCGTAAGGCTAGGCGCAGATATATCCCGAATTCGAGCTCTTAATACCACTTGTTAGTATATGATTGACTAATAACCTTGTTCTAGTGCGGAATAAACATGATCTTTGAAGAAGAACACACACACACACACCAGCTAGTTACGTTAACGTCGACAGAAAAAGAGAGAACAAAGCACAAGATATATCCCTAATACTAAACCTCTTACCCCCTCGCCTCCTTTTATAGAGATGGGGGTGGGGGGGGGGGGGAACCGAGTTGTACAAGGACACAAGGTCGATTATGATAACAGGAAAAGAAAACATGTTGGGCTTGGGACACAAGCAAATCCAACGACCCATTATAAAATCCTAATTCTATTTGACTAATAACAAACTAAACTTAACACTTATACCTTTGGACTTAATCATATGCTAATATAGAGACTAACTTGTAACAGTTTAAGCCAAACTGATCAGGATTAACAAACTACTAAGTAACATATTAGACCAATCCCCACCCTCGTGTCAGGAGCGGTCTGTAGCAAGCCCTGGGCATAGTATCAATACTACAGCTTAAGATATATGTGTATTGGATGGTATGTTAATCATTATTCTTCTAGCATGTGATTTGAGAAACAATAGAGTTCAACAAAGCTTAAACGAAAATCGGGCATGACTGAGGAAGGTTGTCTTCGGAGGGGGTTTTATATCACCTAAGTTCCATGGCTCAATTTTGTATCTTTTAATGAAAAAATTGACACAAAAATAATATTGTACAATATACTAAAATGGTGCATTACAAAAAGAAAATGCACTACTATACAGAGGCGGACCTACGACATAACTAGGTGGTGCCCGGGAACCACCTTGGACATCAAATTTTAATAGAAGCAATATAGTGGATAATTTTGGGACCTACCTTAGAAACTTACGGGGAACCACCTTGGATCGTTTCAGAGAAAGAAACAAAGAAAATGAAAGAATTAAAATATATAGCTGAAGAATCCGCCGGAAATTGTTGCAGGAGTGAGTTAAAGAAGATGACGAGTACTTTTGTTTTTGTTTCTAGTGATGTATATGTGTGGTTCGGAGTGTATCATGTTGGCTTAGTGCCCTTAATAATAAGGGCCAATCCCTTCTATTTTCTCTGTCACGGCAGTTTTCTCTCTCCAGAGACCTTCAGGCAATTGGGTGCCCCAGTAAGGTAACAGTTAAATATTAAATGCACAAACACAAGTTCTATTCGATCGAGTTCACGACCTTAATAAAAAAAGTGCGGCGTGATCGATTCCACACACAAGGACGATCACCTGCAAATCGATCGAACAAGCTTACTGCGGGTAGCCATAGGATATAGTTAAAGTCTATTGTGCATTCTTTTTTCTCTTTTTTTTAATATCCTTTTATATTTCTTTTTGGAGATTTTATTATTTTCTAATTTCTAATCATGTACTCCATAAGGCTAGGCGCAGTAAGACTTGACAATCGACATACTCGATCAATTACAAGTCGATCGTCCTTTTGTAGCAAATCGATCGCACCCCATTTTTTTTTGTATCAAGGTCGTCCAAACGATCAACTAGAATTTCTCATTTTCTTGTGCATTTAATCCTTTAACTGTTACACAACGGTTTGAAAATAATAATAATAATAATAAAAAAATAAAATAAAATAAAATAACCATATAAATACCACATATTAACACACTTCAATCCAGAAATCTCACAATTCTCTCTATTCAAAATGTCTAAAAAAAACACCACAATCAAAAGGCCGAAAATCCCGATTGCCACAAAACATCCGGCAATTAACAACGGATCTGAATTTCCGGTTAACCGGTGTCTCACCAAACATCAATTTCTGACCCGCTACTTTAGATTATTAATAGCAACAACATCCACAACAACAAACTAACAATCCATTTTTTATAAATCATCTTATCAATCGTCCGTTTATTCCACCGTATCAAAACAACTAGCAACAACAACAACAAAGCCACTCTTGTCAAAGCCAACAATCTATGTATGGCTCACCTAAATTGGTGTATCGTCCAACAATGGATTCATCAATGTCTTCCTATTCAAATTATCAACATTATTCTCCGGTTAAACGTATGAATCTTGATGCTTATGATTTTATGGATCAATTATGCAACAATCCAGTGTTTTATGTGGGAACTAGTTCGGGTTATCCGAGTCAAGAGTATTCTATGGGTCAAGGTTCAGCTCATGGATCGTATCACGATTCAGTTCCAAATGATGATGTTGATGATGATGACGACGACAACACTCTTCCGGAAGAGATGTCACCGATCAAACCTAAGAAATGAGCTACAAAGGTTAAGAAGAAGACTGTTGAGAAAGAAACCAGGAATGATTCATTGATTTGGACATGCAATGAAGAGATTGCGTTGTGCCGAGCTTGGTGTGATACGTCCGAAAATAGCGTGATGGGAAACAACCAACAGGCTAAGGGATTTTGGAAGAAAGTTATTACTTACTTTGAAAAAGAGGTTGGTGCAAACAGAACGTACAACTCGATTGTTACCAAGTGGAAAAATAGGATTCGTCCTAGAGTTGGTCAGTTTTGTGCCATTTATGAGAATGCTTATAAGAATTTTGGAAGTGATGAGAATGATCTCACTGTTTACAGATGAGCGTGTGAAGAATACCAAATAGTGTATGATCATGCGTTTGTAATGGAGCAATGTTGAGAAATTTTGAGGGACCATGAGGTTTGGAAGGATACTGAAATGCCGTCTTTTTTATGCCAAGATGCGGGTCGAAAAAAAGTAAGGACTTCTGAAACTGGCTCGGATGTGCCTGATAATGAAGAGACTCGAAATGAGTGACCAATTGGTCGTGACCAAGCTAAGAAAAATAAGAAAAAATCATCGGAGAGTTCCAAGTCTTCGCATATGGAAGGGGTAGCTGACAAATGGAAAACCATTAAGTCCATGGCATTGGGCAAGAAGAAGGAGCTGGCAGACGAATACTACGAATTGAAAAAACAAGAGTTGGAGCAAAAGAAATATGAGTTGGAGCTGCAATCAAAAAGAGACCAGAAAGCCGCGAAAATGGAGGAAAGAAAAATTCAAAAAGGGGAAAAAAGACTTGAATTTGACCGGGAAAAGAAACAGGAAAAAGACATCATATTCTATCTCACACCAATCGACCCGTCTTTGCCCGCACTACAACGGCAAAAGATGCAGAAAATCAAGGATGCAATCAAGGAACGCCACAACCTAGATTATTAGTTTTTAATAAGTATTGTAATATTTTAAATTTATTTGAATTATTATGTAATGTTCTAATTATTAATGGAATTTAAGTTTGTCTTAAAAATGTTATAATAATAATAATAATAATAATAATAATAATAATAATAATAATAATAATAATAATAATAAAAATGCGCGGATATCGGATATGGATTCCTCCCCTTTTCATTCTCTTCCTTTGGAGAACTTGAAAAGGATGCAGTGAACTTATTAAAGCGCATCAGACGATTTTCTATGACCCAGGACATTGGAGCACGTGCGGCTCCATATATATTTAGTAGGATTGGTTTTGCTGTAGCTAGAGGTGTGGGAGCTCAGTTAGTTTCTCGGCTCCCCACTAATTTCTTGTAAAATCCTATTTGTTTTTCAATAAAGTGATGTTTATAATAAAAAAAAAAAAAATAATAATAATAATAATAATAATAATAATAATAATAATAATAATAATAATAAAATCATGGTTGTCCGAGTAGGCACATAATTGCCTGAAGTTCGCTGGAGAAAAATAGCTGACATGACAGAGAAAATGGGAGGGATTGATTGCCCTTACTGTGGCAGCCTAATATCTAATAATTTTACTGTTTATACAATTCAATTGTTGCCAAAAAAATATTTCTTTAACCTTTTATATGTAGAGAGTTACCCCTTAAGATATAACTGTTATATCGGTGATTTGTTGATTAAAAGTCGAAGTTTTCAAACTACCTCGCAAGTATCATTAGACTTCCAAAATTTATAATACTGTATATAGCTAGGGGGTGTTTCTTTTTTCCCCTCAGCTAAAGGATGCAATTTAATATTATTAATTTTTTGATGGGGCTCATAAAATTTCCTTGTTCCATCTATATCCACAAGGCTTAATTTATCAACCCCTCCCATTAAGATGCTTATATAGTAGTAGGACCCACATACACTCTTAGCTAAGAAAAAAAAAAAACACCTCTAAGTCGGGTGACCCAATAGTTTTCCGCTAGCAAATTTATACTTTAGACATTTTGTTTTGACTTTCAAGCCTTAAAAATAAGATTGTCTGCACATGAGTAAAAAGTTACTCTCTTTGTTATATACCTATCATGTATTGTTATCATGATTTTATTGTTGTAGTTATTGTGTTATATTTTACCGACCCGACTCGACTCGTTTAGTAATCCGATCGACCCGGGTGATTTACCCCCTTGACTAAAAAAAGGGAACCACTTTAGGCTTGGTCCTAAGTCCGCCACTGCTACTATAATTCATGCGACACAAATCCTTATAAGAGCACTTGGTGTCGTGAGTAGCCAAAACTACTCGTTTGAGCCTCACAAGGTGCCACGTCACCGTGTCAAACATTCTTTTATAACTCTCCTTATCATAACTAACCACAACTTACTTATTTGAGTCCCACCACTTTCTATTTTATTTTTTATTCAATTTTTTAAATAAAATAAAATTCATTTCATTAAAATAATACAAGTAACAATTTTTATTTAAAAAAAAAAAAAAAAAATTAAATCTTACTGTTATAAAATAAGGTAAAAAAATAAAAGAAAAAACTTTGACTTTACAAAACCAAACCCACTTTCATTATTTCCGGCCCAACCAACCAAAAATAATAATAATAATAATAATAATAATAATAATAATAATAATAATAATAATAAAATAAAATCTTCTTCTTCAATTCGCCTACACACTTCACACTTAAAAAATCAAAATAGAAAAAAGAAAGAGAAAATGAAACCGTTTATATATCCATTGGGTCATACTTTGTCAGTTAATTTGCTTCGCCGTCTAGGCGAGGAGGGCACACGTCGCTAGGGATGGCAAGGTGGGGGGTGTCATAGCTCGCTACGGCGAGGCAGCCATGTCACAAAACTATGGCGAACCTACGACCAGCCCATACCTACTGCTCTAAAGATGTAAACGAACATAGTAGATCACCTTTATAAACACAAGAACATAGTAGAACTATGGGGCTATCATGCATAACATATATCATGGCCCGTGTTGATTACGGCCCATACAGCTTCCAGCTAATTTAAATAAGTGTATTTATATAACGCCAATTTATTGTGTACACCACATTTATATGTTTCGAATAAAAATGTGCAAATCACCTTTAATATGCCAGTGTCCAGAATGAATAATTTGCTGATATAAAAAGCTACAATAGTGGAGTTAAACGAAAATAGAAAGTGTACTTGTTCAGGTACATGAACTAACCTTGAGTTACAAATAATTATAACTTATAAGTGCTCACGAAAGTCTCAACAAGCATCGATCGTAACAACTATAGGTAGGTTGTTAGTATGTTTGAATACAAAATTTTCAGTTCGTTAATTACGATAATTATCACAGGTATAAGCCAACCTCATAATATAATATGCATCTGTATGGCTTACTTTGATGGAAGGTTGTTATAGATAATGGTCAAATTAAAGGAATGGAAAATATAACACAATAAGAGGGTCATAGAAAATAGCTCTTTGTTTTTAGCCGACAATTTTACACTCTAGATCACATATATCACATGTCTCTAACGAGACTTGAACTCAAAACCTCTAAGTTGTTGAGTAGCTCACATACCGCTGACAAAGAGGCCTTTGGTGGGTAATAGAAAACAGTAGCAAAATAGTATACCTTATTTTGTGTTCTAACTTACACGAAAGTGAACCACCTTCCTTTATCTTGTTTTTTAAGGTCAGTTATTGTATAATGTCGACGAAACTGACAAAGAATAATGTGCACGAGTAAAATATTAGTGGGGTCAAAATGATTAAAAAGCAAGACAAAAGTTTGGGTGGTGAGAGGAACAAATTGAAACTTAAGATTTAAGAGACCATATTGTCTCCCCTAACGTTTTCAACCTCAAAAACCAACAACCGATCCTATCGTTTACTGCACAACTTGCTTCATAGTATTTGACTTTTGTCTTCCTTTTTAAACAACTAGTTATAATTCCTGTGCACATAAAATAAATTTATTATAAAAATTTTGTTTACTATATAAATATATAAGAATTTATTCGTGAAAATTGTGATACAAGTACAATTAATAAATATGCATGAGTTGTCAATATGTATTAATATCTATTAATATTTTGTAGGGCTGTAAACGAACCGGACGAACATGAACGAAGCCTTGTTCATGTTCGTTCATTTAATTTTAAACGGACAAATAAACGGACACGAACGCTTAAACGGATAAATTTTTTTGTTCATGTTCGTTTATTAAGAAAATGAATTGTTCATGTTCGTTTATGTTCGTTCATTAAGACACTAAACGGACGCTAAACGAACATAAACGATCGAACATAAATGAAAATAGATAAACAAACATAAACTTTATTGAATTCTACACAATATATTGTTTTATAAGTGTTGCTTTGTTTAAACAGACTAATTTTTAAAATTATAAAATTAAAAGATATGATATATGAACATAAATAGATAAATAAACATAAACGAACTTTAACGAACGCATAATCAGACGTTCACGAACATAAATGAACAAACGAGACTTTTGTTCATGTTCGTTCATTTAACTAAACGAACGTAAAATATTGTTCATGTTCGTTCATTTAATAAACGAACGAACATAAACGAACTTTTTACCGAACGGTTCATGAAATGTTTACTGAACGTTCAGTTCGTTTACAGCCCTAATATTTTGTACCAAAATTTTATTGAATAAAAGATTTAACTTTGTTTAACTAATATAGATGTTGAGGTTGAAGTTGATGTTGTTGTTGTTTAACTTTAACTATTAATATCATGTTGTACAAAATGTGTGAGTTTAGTAGCACCTAATGAGCATTGATGAAGCTAAAATATAATCCGTAAAGTTTTTTAAAAATGTTTTTCTGGCTCTCCGTATATAAACTTTAAATAATAATTACATCAGTCGTTGTTATAAATAAAATCGTGTATATTTGATATCATCTTGTATAAAATGTATGAGTTTAGTACACGAGCGCTGTCGTTGTTGTAAGTTAAAATATATCCGTATATAAACTTTTATTTAGCTGATATAGATGTTGACGATGATATCGTTGTTTAACTTTTAACAATTGGTATCATGTTGTATGAAATGTGCGAGTTTAGTAGCACATAATGAGCTGATGAAGTTAAAATATACTCCGTAACGTTTTCCAAAAGTGTTTTCAGGATATCCGTATATAAACTTAAATAATAATTACATGAGTCGTTGTTTTAAGTACAATCGCGTATATTTATTTTCATATCACAGTAACTCGTGATTAAAATTTGATATTTATAAACCATTAATAATTATTTAGCCGTATTTAATATTCAGATCCGTGTACGCATAGATTAAACTTTTAAATAAGATAACATGCGTCCTTATTTAACATGCATAGTAAAAAGAATATTTTAGTAGATGAAAGTTTAAAGTTAATATTTATTTTAAAAACATTTAACGTATATTAAAACTAATTCGTATATTTATAAAATTTTGTTAGTTTAATGAAAGAAAGTCTCAAGCTAATACTAATACTCATGTAATTGTAAACATAGATGGTATAAAGTGTAAGGGGTTATTTTTTTATTATCTAAAGTTATCAAAAAATATGAAAATTTATAATTTTACACTTAACTCCATATAATATAGAAAAAAATACACCGTTGGTCCCTAAACTTTCCACGAAACATCGTCAGGCACCTTAACTTTTGAAAAACGTCTCCGTTCGTCCCTCCTCAAGTTTTTTTAGGCCGATTGCGTCCTTTGACCTGTAATTCTAAGGTCAACGTCCGTTTTTAGTTATATCATCAAGGGTATAATAGATCAACCACATTTTCCACTATATGTTAGTTAAATCTAACCCAAACACCTCCTCTATCTTGCATTGTGTCTTGTTGAAGATGATTATCTGTAGTTGCTATACGTGATTCATTGAAAAACTTGAAGAAATTCACCAGAATTGTAAACATGGTGGAGAAGGTGGTGGGGAACGTTTACACAACTAGTTTCTGGCATGGTCTTGGTGTTTTGCTTTAAAACACAAACATTTTAATGATTTCGAATGTGTATCCAATGGGCAAGTCTCAAGCTAACTCTTTGAAAAAGTTTGCACATATTGCATGCCGCCGCCTAGATAATCGACCCAATCAACGACCAACAATGGCTGAGATCATTGCTAGGCTTGATCTCATACTTTCTTTACAAGAGAGATTGGAGTCTTCAATAACAGAAAGGAAACTAACAGACAAGCTATGGTCATTAATTACAGCCAAGGGTAATCCAAAAGCTAACAAAAGGATTTCGGAAGCTCAAAACTCATATAATGGAATGGTTACCACAAAATTTGCTGCAATGGATCGCGACTATAACAAGGTTATTCATTTTGTCGTTAACAGCTGATCGAAGAAGTGCTTGAAACAAAAGTAGAGGTGATATGCAAGACAAGTTACGGGTCATTATATCAAGCCACCATGGAAAGTGGTAAACGAATTAAGGTAAGATGAATGATGGATACTTTGGTCGAGAAAGAGCACTTTATCCAAGGAAAAATTCATGCTCTTGGAAAACTTCGCCACACAAATATTTTGAGGCTCATTGCCTATTTTAGAGAGAGCTCTAGCACTATTTTTATTCGTGACCATATCAAAAATGGTAGTTTTGCGTCGTTCCTCCAGTGTAAATGACAATATATTCGTTAAGATCTGAAACAACTTTAGGATCTTCCAAGTATTTTTACTTTTTCATTTTTCCGTTGTATACATTTGTACTCTTTGTTTTATTTAACTATTAGCTATTAGTCATTAATAACAGGTTTCATGTCCCGCTTGAATCTGTAGAAGAAAAAACCTTACAGCGTAAATTAAAAAACAATAACTTTTATATGATAACGTTAGATTTATATTATCAGGTTAAATTCGATAACCTTTTAATGAGAATACAAGTTACAAATTGAGCTAAATTTGATAGAAAATCATTAAAATGAACTGGGGATACCATTGACTGTATGTAGTATTGTTGTGGATACACATTCGAAATCATTAAAATGTTTGTGTTTTTCAATGAATCACGTATAGCAACTGCAGATAATCATCTTCAACAAGACACAATGCAAGATAGAAGGGGTGTTTGGGTTAGATTTAACTAACATGTAGTGGAAAATATGGTTGGTCTATTATACCCTTGATGATATAACTAAAAACGGATGTTGACCTTTGAATTACAGGTCAAAGGGCGCAATCGGCCTAAAAAAACTTGAGTAGGGACGCACGGAGACGTTTTTTAAAAGTTAAGGTGCCTGGCGATGTTTCGTGAAAAGTTTAGGGACCAACGGTGTATTTTTGTCTATAAGACCATGCGGTAAGGTAACTTTCAAGGGTGAATTAAGTGTTAACTTTCAACCTTAACGTGGTGAGTTACCTTACCGCTATAGAAAGTCAAGTGGTGCGTTAAGGAGCATGGGCAAAAGCTTAACGTGCGTTAACAAGAGGCAAAGCAAAAAAAAATTACACTTTTGGCCCTTGTAATATTAGTTCCTTTTTTTAGTTCCAAAATGAAAAAATTACAAATTCAACCCCTACGATTTAAAAATCAAATCACAACTTAAACGTTTTATAGCCGTTGTGACTTAAAAAAAAATAAACGTTTTATAGCCGTTGAGTAAAAAATAAAAATAAAAAAAATTACACACTATAAATACCACTTTGAAACACACTGTGATACACTTAAGATTATAACAAGCTTAGATATATGTTTATATGGATCGAATGTGATGATTTCTAGAGAGAGAAAGTTAGTGAGAGAAAGAAGGATGGGAGCCTTGTAAAAGAAAGGAAAAGTTGAATTGCAAATGAAGGTCCAGCCCTCTCCCTTGGGTGGGAGAGGGTATTTATAGTTACAAGCTTACCGCCCTATCAAACGGGCTGTGGACCGGGCTGACAGTGGGTAAGACCCGACCCGACTCCACAAATACTACTCTAAACTAATGAATGCTACGAGCTACACTATGCTATTACAATACTTGGGGTGACCGAGTCTTCAGTGGAATAAACGTATTCCTAACAATCTCCCCCTAAGGGAGGTCACCCCAGAAAATAAGTGCTGAATCCTAGCATTTAATCTTTGTAGATATCTTTGTAGCTCGTAGCATGTTGATTCTTCATAATGAGATCTTTGTGCTTTTGGGCAGCTGACTCTAGATGACTTGATCAATGCGATAGATGGTCTTTAAGAGTTACTTCGAATTCACCATCCAAAAATGTGAGTCTGAAAGTCATCATAGAGTAATAACCTCTTCATGTGATATGATCATCTTTGTAGTGGCATGCTCACACTTTTCAGGATCATGATCTTCAGCATCAGAGTTATGGAAGCATGAATGAGGCCCAAATAATGATCATGATATCAAAGGATGTGATGATGAAGTGTGAGCATGTGTTGATGGATCAGCATCTTTTCAGCAATCTACTTCTGCAACCGTCCAAAATTCCTGCAAGTAGACAGTTAGCAACAAATCTTCCGGTACTTACAGGTTTGGAATTAGAGATTGTCAACAGCATAGTGTGAAGACTCCTTCTAACCCTCACCAAGACCGTTCCTAATCGAAAACCCACAGAGGGCCTTTTAAGATTATACCGTAGTATATCAACGATTAGGTGAGTCGATGGAGATCACTCCACGACTGTAGACCTTTTGTAACCATCGGGACCACTTAGCGTAATCCACAAGGAATTACCTAAGTGACCTGCTTTCAGGGCTGCTTGATGTTGACCCTGGCAGGAGTTTCCATTCAATCATTGGGAGTTACATAAATAACATCCCTCATAAATGTTCTGGCAGATTGCTAAGATCTGCGTAGGACTCATAAGTTTACCACTGGTGTCCTTAATGTTGAACACCCAGGGTAGAAGTAGCAAGTGTTCCTATGAGATCTTTTAATGTATCTCGAGGCTCTAGACTCAATAAGTGCATTTGGTTTTCCTGTGCGGAGATTAGGGAGAGGTCTCCTGCTTCAATATCAACCATCTCTAAGAGATAAGTCGATAGATTACACCGGTTCCCCGTGAGAATGAAACAAGTTCTTTTAAGAGAACTTGAGTGGCTAGAAGGTTTAGTGCAGTGCGTCACTGGGTCCATGACGTCTTGTCTTCAATACCAATGTCGCCTTAGCAACCATCAGTAGATTATGAATTGAACCCGGTTTCTGCCCTAAGGTTGAATAAATGGAGGGCTATTTCTTTTCACCCTTTCTCATTTCATTTCTTTTTCATTCTTCAACCCCTTCTTTCTCCATACTCACATTTCTCCTTTTTTCATAATCATACCTACGGACTTTCTAGTACTGTCTAGATGGTATTGTCCATGGGTAGATCCCTCCGGCTCTGGCGGATCATAGGACGGTTTTCCTAACCTTAGCCACCTTATAACTTCATGACTATCCTATGTTGCCATAAACCAAATCATTGAAAATTTTCTCAACGTGTTTATGATCGAAAACTCAATTTTTGTTAACACGTTGAGAGTTTTGCCATTTTCAAATGCTCCCCCTTAACATGTGCACCAATGTTTTGATAGTAAATTTGCACATGTCGGGAAGAGTTGCACTTTGGAATTGATCCACCTTTAGTAAACATGAACAGGCATTCGAGACATGCTTACATCACTAGATAAACTAGCATGAAATTATTACCCGGCCTGATCAAGTTCACAAAAGGATTCTCGAAACGGTACACTCTACTCAGACAAGTCCTCTTCGAGACACGCTTACATCACTGGTTAACCCAGCTTGAAGTTATTACCCGGCCAGGACAAGTCCTTTCGATTGAAGACGGTTTTTGTTTCGTCAATTCATTGGTTAAGATTGAGTCTCGATCTCACATGATGCTCGGATCCTTTTTCTCAAATCATTTGCTCCCCCTTAATATGTGCATTGGTATACAAAAGGGTTTAGCACATATAGGAGAGCATACATTTTTAATCAACACCACATTTTAATCAGATTTCCATATTTAAATCACATTTTTCTCCCCCGATCAAAAATTTCAAACCAGTTGAGATTTGTGATCCCAAGTGATTTAAATAAGTTAAAAGGTTTTGGGAGAAAGGTGTGTCATGTTTAAGAATTACTGATTTTTGAGATGATACATTTGCTCCCCCTCAAACCTTGAGGGAGAATGTTATGTGTTAGAAGTGATGAGTTTATAAATGATTTAGAGTTTAACGCGAAACCATTTGGGGAGCGACATGTTTTAGAAAACATTATTAAAACATAAAAGAACTCTTGCTTAAGTATATGTATGACTCCGTGTCATTGTTGAACGACATTTCTAGAGACGTACATAATATTGATTACACAAGAGACATGTCGCAAGAATTTTTTTTTTTTTTTTTTTTTTTTTTTTTTTTTTTTTTTTTTTTTAAATATATACGAGGATATGTGAAGCACCTCCTTTACTCCTCCTGTTCTTCCTGAAGACCTGATAGAGCTTCTGGCGTGAGACACTTCATTCCCAATCGAGGAAGAATGAATTCAAAGCGTTCTCTGGGAAGTGCTTTGGTGAAGATGTCAGCCAGCTGGAACTCGGTCCTAACGAAGTACAGTTCCACAATTCCATTCTCAACTTGCTCCCTGATGAAGTGATGTCGAATATCGATGTGTTTCATTCTGGAGTGTTGGACATTGTTGCAGCAAAGAGCAATTGCACTTCGGTTGTTACAATACATGGGGACTTTGTTGTAGGAGAAACCATAGTCAGATAGTTGTGATCTCATCCATAAAATTTGGGCACAGCATGAGGACATAGCAATGTACTCCGCCTCAGTAGAAGAGATGGAAGTACACATTTGTCTCTTTGAAGACCAACTAACTAACTTATCCCCCAGGAATTGAGCAGCTCCTGACGTGCTTCGACGAGTATCTTTACACCCAGCATGATCGGCATCTGAGTAAGCTGTGAGTGCCATAGCTGTGTTCTTGGGATACCATAGACCCAAGTGAACTATTCCTTTAAGATACCGAAAGACCCTCTTAACTGCTTCAAGGTGCTTATTGGTCGGTTTAGATTGATACCGAGCACACGTACATACTGCAAAGAGGAGATCTGGTCGGCTGGCGGTGATATACATCAAGGAACCAATCATGCTTCGATACTTGGTTTGGTCAACAGGAGTTCCGATACTATCTTCATCAAGTTTTGATCTTTCTATCATGGGAGTATCAACAGAGTCACATGATTCATATCCAAACTTCTTCAAAATTTCGTTAGCATATTTGGATTGATTGATGAAAATTCCATTTGGGTTTTGAGAGACTTGTAGACCCAAAAATAATGACATTTGACCCATCATGGACATCTGGAATTGAGAGCTCATCTCTTGTGAAAAACGATCACACTCCTGAGGATCAGAGGAGGCAAATATGATGTCATCAACGTATATTTGAACATGTAGGTAGTTTTTGCCTGTTTTCCTGGTGAAGAGTGTTGGATCGACAACTCCCTTGGTGAACTTGTTAGCCAGAAGAAACTTAGACAGAGTGTCATACCATGCTCTAGGAGCTTGCTTAAGTCCATAGAGAGCTTTCTTCAAGCGATAAACATGGTTAGGACGTTCGGGATCCACGAATCCTTCGGGTTGGCTAACATACACCACCTCCTTTAGATTGCCATTTAAGAAAGCCGTCTACACGTCCATTTGATATACTACCATATTCTGACTGGCAGAGTTAGCAAGAAATATCCTTATAGCTTCTATTCTAGCAACCGGAGCGAAGGATTCTTCAAAGTCAATGCCTTCTTCTTGTCGGTACCCTTTTGCTACAAGTCTCGCCTTGTTCTTCAAGACATCTCCATGCTCGTCAAGCTTGACTTTGAATATCCATTTGAGAGCAATGATCATAGCACATTCTGGAGGAGGTACTAATTCCCATACCTCAAGTCGATCAAACTCGTGAATCTCATCTACCATAGCAGTAAACCATGAGTTCTTAGTCATTGCCTCTTTGAAGTCTTTGGGTTCGACTCTAGAGAGGACGGAGTTGAAGAAGCACCATAAGGCATCTGTAGCTAGTTGCTTACGGGTTGAGACTGGACGAGAAGGATTTCCAATGATGTTGTCGATCGGGTGATCAGTTGTCCATTTTCTGAGATGCTCATGCGGTTGAGGGTAGTGGACTGAGGTTGCCGTGTAGGTTTCTTCTGAGGATGATGTATCATCAGAGGATTCAGGAGCAAATACATTTACAAACGGTTCATCTTCAGGAGGAGCGAAAGGTTTACTTCAGAAGTGTTATTTACAGAAGCTACTTGTTGTACAGCTGAAGATTGACTATTAATAGTAGTGACTGAATGGCTAATGGTTGAAGCTTCTGGGCCTAGTGATATAGACATGGATGGCCCTGCCTCATGATGTGGTGCATTACCTCCACCAGCAGGTAGTGGAATGACGGGAGCTTCAGGAGCCGCCAAGTTTTGAGGCTCAAAATATTCATCAAACATAGGGTCGAACAGTTTCATCCAATCTTCACTTGAAGGAGGTACAAACAGAGTAGCTGAAGTGGGACTCTGTATAATCCTGGAGCTAATGGGTCCAGGAGATAGAAGATTTGATCCGAGTCCTGAACTCGAGTGTCCAGGAGCCTGTTGCTCGGTCAGCTCATCGAAAGTGACGTGGATGGTTTCCATTATGTCTCTGGTACGCTTGTTGTAGATTCGGTATCCCTTTCTTTCTGGAGCATACCCCACGAAAAAACCAATGTCAGCCTTGGCCTTGAGTTTCCCCAGATCTTCACTGTCATTGGTTGGATAGCACAGAGCGCTGAATACCCGTAGAAATGACAGGTCTGGTTTTCTGCCATGAACCAGTTCATATGGGGTCTTGCTGTGAAGAGGGTGTATCAAGGATCTATTCTGTGTATAGCAAGCTGTTGCAATCGCCTCGGCCCAGAGAAACATGGGTGCTTTAGAAAAGATGAGCATAGTCCTAGCGGCTTCAACCAATGTGCGATTGCGTCTTTCTACAACTCCATTTTGTTGTGGAGTACGTGGAATGCTCTTCTGGTGACTGATGCCGATGCTTTCATAAAACTGATTAAGATGTTTGTTCACAAACTCTGTACCATTGTCAGTGCGAACGAACCTAACAGTCTTGTTGAGTCGAACTTGCAGTTGCTTGATGAGTTTGATGATGATCTCTGGAGTTTCATCCTTTGATCGTAGAAACTTTACCCACGTGAAGCGAGAGAAGTCATCAACAATAACAAGCACATATTTCTTTCCATTGATACTTTGAACCCTCATTGGTCCACAAAGATCCATGTGAAGGGTATGTAGAACTTCCATGATGGAGTTGATGGTTTTGGGTTTGTGGGTGTGTTTCTTGCTCTTACTCATTTGACATGCAGAGCAAAGATGATCCTTTTCATACTTGAGTCTTGGCAGGCCTCGAACAAGATCTTTTCGAGTAAGTTCATTGATGGTACCGAAATTTAAGTGATTCAAACGACGGTGCCACAACCAGGATTTGTTCTTGGAAGCCCTTGAGAGTAGGCAAATGGGAGAGGACCGCATCATGTCTTCAATTGAGATGGTATAAAGATTGGTGTCCCGACTTCCTTTGAGCAGTTTAACACCATCTAATTCTCTAACATAACATGTGTGTTTTCTGAAGGCAACTTCAAGATCTGAATCACAGAATTGGCCCACATAGAAAAGATTGTGTCCAAGACCCTCCACGTAGTAGACTCTAGATATCACACTGTCCCCAAAAACATAATCACCATAACCCATTATTTTGCCAAAATGGTCATTCCCGAATCTAACCGTACCAATAAACCTTTCCACGAAATTCTTGAGCCGCGAGCGGTCTCCGGTCATATGTTTTGAGCAGCCTGAGTCCAAATACCAGAGGACGATTTGTACGACCTGCATTTGAAACCAGACGAGGGTGGATAACTGACAAAGCTGGAGCCCCGCAAGCCATTGGGGTCCGTTAGGTTAGCACATGCAAATACAGGATTATCATAAGTCACGGATATGCCGTTGGTATCCGTATTACGTGATGCACTAGACCTAGAAGTGGTTCTACGTGCTTCTAACGGGAATGTTCTACCAGTGGGTATCCATTTCTTAATTGGCACTATCTTGGAGTTAGTGAGCCTAGTTACAGGGCACTTTTCTCCTAGAGAGAACTTCCTACCAGTAGGCCTCCATTGATATCCAATATTTGTAAACACTTTTCCTGTACATTTCCAAACCTGCCTATCATGATTATCATTCAAAACATTCTTAACCGAAGATTGTATAGAAGACTCAAAGAGAGGCACAACACAAACATCATGATTACCAACAGTTAAACATTCATTACATGTTTTACAAGTAGCATAAGAATTCGAATCGATTACATCATTGTTTAAACAAATGTTTGAATCAACACGATTCTTTTCATTCCCCATATGTTTCTTATTGTTCCTAGATGATTCTTCTACTTTATTCTTAAGTCCACTCTTAGCCGGCAAAGCCCTATCATTCTTTGTATTGCACCTAGGATGTGGCCCGCTAGCTTTGAGCACACCTTTTACTCCTGTAGAAGCAATGATTGGAACATTAGTAATCTTGGTTGCTGTTTGTTTGTTAGTGATCATGACGTTGGATTGAGGCAAAGTCTGAGGGATATCATTTGCAACATGTTTGTTTCTATCATTGGACTGTGTTGCATATAACCTTTGCAGCTTGTTGTCATTCTTGGGGCAGGTACTAATAGCATATTCTAGTAATTCCTGAGCTCTATTAGTGAGGAAACATGCATCAATAACTACTTCATCAAGCGGTTTGGTTATCCTATCTTCCTCAACAGTTTCTCTAAGTATGACAAGGCATTCCTTAAGATATCTAAGGTAGTTGCTATGAACTAACTTGTTGTTCCTAAGGGGTAGACCAACATCCACAGCATCACACGAATATTTCGAATAAACATGAACATTGTTGCTCGCATGGTCACCTGACTCAACGGGCATTTTCCCTTTCACCATAGTCTTTAGGTTCTCAATTTCGTTTAACAAAGAAGTGACCTTTTTATTGTTTTGATCACGTGTTGTTTTAATTGACTCAAATAATTCTTTGTATCGTTGTTTAGCATTTGACAATTCATCACAAAGCCACACATTTTCATGTTGTAGATCGTTAATGGTGCCATGTTTTTGAAACTTTTGAGAATCTAGAGACATTTGGTGATTAGTATTTTCACCCATGTTAGACTTTAATTGTGCAATTTGAGCCCTCAACTTCCGAATCGTGTTTGAGTGAGCTTGAATCGTTTCATCCTTTTTGCCTAATTCAAAACATGTGTCAAAGTCAGGAGCATCCGAGGATGTCTTGGCATTTGAAATTTTAGTGCTTTCTTCTAGATGTTGATATTTTAGTTGCAACTTAAGATAATCAACTTCTAGTTTCGAAAATTTCCTGACCATGTTATCATGGTCATTGTTTTGAATTTTGGTATGTAATCTCAAATTCTCCCCCTCAAGCTCAATCACACGATTCTGAAATACTTGCAACGTGACCGACATCCCATGAAATTGTTACGCAGATAAGGCAGAATCGGTCACGGTGTAAAATACATCATGTGCAATGCAGTTAGCAATCAAGTTCTCATTCATGATGAGAATGTTTTTCCTGTCTATTTCACTATATTTAAGATCAATTGCCAATTGTTTACCCTCATTTTCCACTTCATTAAAGGTTTTTTTCATTTCAGTGACATCATTATTAATCGTCTTTTTGAGGCCATCAAAGTGTTCTTTGAGAAGTTTGAAAAATGGCATAACTTCAGTTAGGTAACATCGTTTTGTTTGCTCAAAACCCCTTTCCCCTTCCGTAATCCCAGTTGGTGTAATTCTCTTTTTACAAGTTAGCTCAAAATCATTAAACAGTTGGCCAAATACATACAAACCAATGAGAGTATTACACTGCGTGGGAAGAGTGAAGGGCACAAGGTGCTTAGGTGTGTTTATGGGATATACAGTGGGGTCAGCAATCCTAAAAACTGTACGTGTGTTACCTATAAGCCTTTCAGCTCTCATTTTCTCAATGTCCATATTCCAAAAAACCTTTTCTGGGAGAATTTTCTTTTGGGGAACAAAAATGGCCGAATGATTATCTACAGAATAGTCATAGTGAAACACAATATTGTTAGCAATGCACTGGGGGTCCTTCAAATGCTCTGTGATTTTTTCCCTAGTTCTATCTTCCCACTCATTAATCTCGTCATATGATCTCACATCTGGAGGGGCATGGTTAGGTTCAAGCATATTGTTTGCATCATATAACGCAGGTTGAGCACCTATACCATTTCTAAGATATTTGACTTTTGGTTTAGAGGCATCCTTTACACTAAATTCATCTCTAAACCTCCTATGATTGTACATCATTTGAGCAGATTGAACGGTTTGGTTTTGCGTGTACAACTTATCTTCTAATTTGTTTTTCAAGTTTTTGAGTTTTGAGAAATCATTGAGAAGTTTTGCTTCTTTTTCTTTGTGTTCAAATTTGGTAGATGTCAGAACCTTTTGAATCTCCTGTTTTTGTGAAACAGTTTGATCCAATTGTTTTTTCAAAGACGTTAACTCTTTCCTCAACGTTTCTTGTTTGGAGTTATTTTCAGATATGTACGCACGCAATTGATGTTCCATTTTCTGTTCACGTTCATTAAGCTCAAATTTAGCACGTTGTTCATATAAAGCTACCTGGTCCTTAAGGAGGTTACATCTAGTGATCAAAGAATCATCATGGTTGTATATAGTGTGCTCATGCAGCTCTTGTTCAATGGACGGCATATCACTTGGTACAACTGTCAGGGTATTGTCAACCATATACCTTTCATATGGGATATTGTTAGTATTCCCCATATCAGTGGTATCTGAATTGTCAATATCCTTGAGTTGTACTGAGTTACATGCCCCCTGTGGAGTGGTGGTATTATTTAGATTGGACAGCGTTGGTACCTCAGAGATAGCAGATGTGATGGAGAAACCAGGCTGTTGTGGAGTAGAAGCAGCAGCAGACAGATTGGCCATGAAGATTGTCTGTGCGGTAGGTTCGTCATCCACATCAGAGTCGAATGCGCATAATCCTCCACTTGGAATATGTTCGGATCATTGAGTGCCAAATCCTGAACCGGTTGATCATCAACATCAGCATCGAATGTATTCCCATCATCACCAGCCAGGAAGAGTAGTGCTTCTTCATCCAGAGCAGTCCCATTCTCTTGTGCCTGCATTAGCAGCATCTTGTCCTTAAAGTACTCAGAGTTCTGTGGACGCTTCGGTTGAGTACAGTTTCTAGCAATGTGACCCAATCCACCACAATTGTAGCACTTTGGCTGCCTAGCCTGGACTTGAAGTGCATCACCAACTCTGTACTGCCCATTCCTTCTACCAACATTCCTTTGATTCACTGTCTGTCTCCCTGGCACATTCTGCACAACAACCTTACCATCTTCAATAATTGCCTGATTACGAGGGTTTGAAGAGGTTCGAAGTTGGTTGTTGGTTGGTGGAAGAACATCCCGGAATTGTTGAACAAGAAGAGAGACTTGGTTTGAGAGATTGTCAATCATCATGTCGGTGTGAGAGTACCCAAAATCAAGTTGGGTGTTAGAAGTAGATGATGAAGGTGTAGATGATTGACTAATCATTGCAGTAGATCTGGATGAGAGCTGTTGTGGTTGAGATTGCTCTTGTGAGGACTGGTTGAGTTGCTGAATATTTGTGACAAATGCAAGTGAATCATTTGCAGCTGGAGGGTTAAGCTTTTCCCTCAATACCCTATCATATGCCGCATGTTTCTCGTGTTGTTGCAGGTATGCATAGAGTTGTTCATGATTTGTATCCCTGAGCCCCTTGTTGAGTTTGACAGCTGTGACAAATCTATCCCATTCCGGTGCCATGTTGTTCACAAATTTTGAATTAAGCTGGATATTGGGCACTGTCATTTTGATGATTCTCATGTCATTGACTAGCTTGTGAAATCTGACGTAGTAGTCAGTGATGCTTTCACCAGGGTTCATTTTGAAGTGCTCAAATTCATCATATAACTGACACTCACGATCTTCTTTTGTTAGTTCTGACCCTGCGAGAAGCATTTTCACATTATCCCAGACAACTTTGGCTTCTGTGTTGTAGTTGATGAGCTTGTAAACATCTTTTGGAAGTCCTTGAATGATGATGTTTGAGGCTCTGATGTCAGCATCGTAACGTTTCTTTTCATCATCTGTCAGCTCATTATAGGTACGGAGTCTGTCAGGACCAATTACAGCTGGAAGTTCATCAGTAGCTTCAATCGTGTCTCTGGTGAAACCCGGGTGAAAAGGTCCTTCATCAATGGACTTCAATATGTTTACCCCGTTTTCCTTTCCTAAGCAATAGAGTCGAATCCTTTGTGCCCATGATTCATAATCCGTCCTGTCCAGCATAGGAGGACGTGTATCAGACCCAGCTGCTTGAATGTCATCCGAGGAGGTGCTTGCCATGTTGTGGAAGGTACCAAGTATTTTAAACAGAAGTAAATTTCGTGTATCGTTGCAACAAGTCAAATTACAGCAGATCTACAGTGGACCAAGACAAATCGTAGAATTAGACTCACAACGTCAGGTTACTTTAGAAGTAACTAGTCAAGCCGTAAGATTAGTCCCACAATGTCAGGTTACAGTAGAAATGGTAGTAACAACTTGAGTCGCAATAGTGCACAAGTTTCACAATTGTAGAAAATATTTTGCAGATGAAAAATTAACCAATACGCTAATAACACTAGTACAACTCTCTATCAAGTATAACCAACTCGCCAGACAAGTCAACTCGCCATAGTACACAACTCGCTGGAGATGGACAAATCGCTGAAGATAGACAACTCGCTAATCAAATCCCAACTCGCTGTAAGTGAACAACTCGCTGGAACTGGACAACTCGCTAAAGATAAACAACTCGCTAATCAAATCCCAACTCGCTGTAAATGAACAACTCGCTACACCGACTCAACCCTCTACCAGACACCAACTCGCTATAAAGATCAAATCGCTGGATACGTCACAACTCGCTACAAGTAGTCAACTCGCTACACAGATCACAACTCGCTAGCAAAGATCATCTCGCTGGTCAGTCAACTCGCTGAACTAATAAGACAAAGCTGTCGCTGTCTAGCGATTTGGCACTATATCCAAAAATGGCAAACCGCCAAATCACTATTATCAACTCGCTAATAACAACAGCCAACTCTCTACCACGAATATGCCAACTCGCTAAGATGAAACTCACCACGAAATCATCATATCTTCCACGAGAGTGATGATATAACCAAACCAAGAGCAACACAAGATGTATATGACCTTTCTAACAAAGAAAGTACAAACAAAACACCAAGAAAAACACTATACGAGATCAAGATGGGAGAAAAACCACTAATATAATTCGAACCATCAAGAACATATAAACTAAGCCACGAATTTATGTGTACCACTCATCCTAGGATAGAACCATGGCTCTTGATACCAATTGTGATACACTTAAGATTATAACAAGCTTAGATATATGTTTATATGGATCGAATGTGATGATTTCTAGAGAGAGAAAGTTAGTGAGAGAAAGAAGGATGGGAGCCTTGTAAAAGAAAGGAAAAGTTGAATTGCAAATGAAGGTCCAACCCTCTCCCTTGGGTGGGAGAGGGTATTTATAGTTACAAGCTTACCGCCCTATCAAACGGGCTGTGGACCGGGCTGACAGTGGGTAAGACCCGACCCGACTCCACAAATACTACTCTAAACTAATGAATGCTACGAGCTACACTATGCTATTACAATACTTGGGGTGACCGAGTCTTCAGTGGAATAAACGTATTCCTAACACACACTTTTCAAACACACACTTTCCAGCATAATTCAAACAACAAATCAAACACAAAAAATGGCTTGTAAACTTCCACACACTGTGGAACAAGTTCAAAACTATGTCAAAAAACAAGTCAAAATTGATGACAAGGAACGCCAAGATGCAATTATCGAAATTGATGACGACGGTTTCCGCTCCGACAACTCGCAGACCTGGGATCACCCAGATTATAATTGAAGTTTTAGTTTTTAATTTAGTATTGTAATGTTTTAATTTCTGTTTATGTAACATTTATGTTTTTATTAATAAAAAATTTACGTTTGTGTTTAAAAGATCCCGCCTTATATTTAATTTTTAAATTTAAAATTTATCCCGACTTCTGTTTGAATTTTGAATTCAAAAATATCCCGCTTCTTAATTAAGATGTTTTATGTAATTTGTGTTTTATAAATGTTTATGTTTGATTTAAATGAAGTATTTGTTAAAAATTGGGGTTGAAATTGAAAATATTTGGGGTGGAGGTGAGTTAAGGTGAGTTATAGGTGAGTTATGTTACCGGGGTGGAAAGTCAAGAGTTAAGGTTAAAATGGAAAAACTGACGTGACGCTGAGGTGGCAGTGCGTTAAGTTTTAACTCGTTGTTACCTTGCCACATGCTCTAATATATTTAAAATCCAACCACTAATATTTTATTAATTACCTCATCTTTTTTTAAGTTTTATTTTCATAAATTTGACACCTATATTTTTATATGTTTTTCCTCAATCAAATTCTCCGCCAAATTTATTAAAGTTTGTCCAAAATCAATTCAATTTTGACTTTTTATTGGCCAATCATATTGCTCGATTTCGCCTATGTGTCAAAATCGAGATTTCGGCCTTGTTTGTTTTTTCAAAATAAGCTCTTATTGCCTATTTTCACTTCTTTCCTCTGCAGGCGCGCAGAGGAACATGTTTTTTTTTTTTTTTTTTTTTTTTTTTTTTTTTTTCAGACAAAAGAGCTTTTTTTCCTCTTCTTTTCTCTTCAAAAATTCAGACATCTCCTTCCTCTTATTACCTCTTCTTTCACTTCTTACATCTTCATTCACAAACCCTACATCTCTTTCTCAATATCCATTTTTTTACGTTTTCGTTTGTTTTTTTACGTTCTCGTCCGTTTTTTTACGTTTTCGTCCGTTTTTTACGTTTTCGTCCATTTTTTTACGTTTTCGCCCGTTTTTTAAGTTTTCGACCATTTTTTACGTTTTCGTCTATCTTTTTTTATGTTTTCACCCATTTTTTTACGTTTTCGTAAGTTTTTTTACCTTTTCTTCAGTTTTTTTTTCATTTTCGTCTGATTTTTTACGTTTCCGTGCATTTTTTAATGTTTTCGCCCGTTTTTTACTGTTTTACCCGTTTTTTAAGTTTTCGTCTGTTTTTTTACGTTTTCGTTCATTTTTTACGTTTTGTCTGTTTTTTTATGTTTTCGCTCGCTTTTTTAGGTTTTCGTTTGTTTTTTTACGTTTTCTTTTTTTTAACGTTTCCTTCTATTTTTTTTTACGTTTTCGCCCGTTTTTTACGTTTTCGTCTATTTTTTTTTTATGTTTTTGTCTTTTTTTTAAGTTTTCATCTTTATTTTACGTTTTCATCTGTTTTTGTCTTTTTTTTTTTTTTTTTACGTTTTTGACCTTTTTTTTACTTTGTCATTTGTTTTTTTATGTTTTCGTCTGTTTTTAACATAAAAAAGGACGAAAACATAAAAAAAGGGACAAAAATTTTAAAAATTGACGAAAACGTAAAAAAACTGACGAAAACCTAAAAAACAGATAAAATTGTAAAAAAGACGGTTGAAAACGTAAAAAATGGACAAATACGTAACAAAACAGACGAAAACATAAAAAAGAGAACGAAAACGTAAAAAAACAGTCGAAAAATAGACAAAAATGTAAAAAAGGGATAAAAACCTTAAAAAAGCAGACAAAAAAGTAAAAATGTGTCGAAAACGTAAAAAACGGACAAAAACGCAAAACAACAGACGAAAACGTAAAAAAATAGACGAAAGCGTAAAAAATGGATGAAAGCTTAAAAAACAGACGAAACGTAGAAAAACGTACCAAAATGATAACAAGCGGACGAAAACGTAAAAGAACTTGTGAAAAAGAAAAAGGAAAAGAAAAAAGAGTACTTCAATAGCACAAACAATAGTCTTGAAAAAAAAAATAAAAAATGAAAGAAGTACTTCAATAGCATAAAAAACAAACGGTCTTCTTCTTGCAGATGAAGAGCTTATATGTACCTCTTTTTCTGCAGACATGGTTTGCAAATAAAGAGGTAAAAGCTCTGAAAAAACAAACGATACCTTCCTATTGGTCAATTTTTTTTCACCAACATTGATTTTGCAAAATCACTTCAAAATGATGTAATTTATATAAAAGATTTTTTACTTTTCATTAATTTTACAATCTCCTTAAAGAATTTAGATCGTTTCAAGCACATTTTTTACTATAGAATGATCCCCCCCCCCCCCCCCTCTTTTTTTAAATGTAGCTCCAAAACAGTACATATACGTTTCATTATATTTAGTCAGGAGTTAAAATTGATCTCGTAGCATAGTTTATCAAAGTTGTCGTTAAGGAGGAATCGAGGATTAGAGTTATCGCGCGTTGTTGTAGAATTCTATATTTTTAATTATCATTTTAAATTACGATAGATATGAAATTTGTTAATTAAAATTTAGGAAATATGGTGATTTATGCTTTTACTTAATATTTAGGCTAGTAGGCAAGAGAGGGAAACTTTCACCAAATGGGCCCACTCCACGCATGAACACCCTTGCCCTCCACCAACACTCACGCATCATGCACGGTTTCCAAGCAAACATTTGGTGGTCTGACCACATATTGGTTTTGCAATTAAATTGGGACCCACTCTGTAAACCCATAAACCCAGCAGACTTCATCATCAAAAATTTTACAAGTGCTTAAAATTTCAACAAAATGCATATCTATATCAAAACTATATTAAACCCAAACTCATATCTACATTTTTCTTAACCCCAGATGAGACGAGAGACGACGAGAGCAGGTGATCTGGAAGGGACGTCAGTGGCGGACAAGATAATGTAAGGTTGCATTTGACGGTGGTGGTCCATAGATCTGTACAACTGTACAGCGGTGTGGACTGAATATGGAATTTAAGGTATAAGGAGCGGCGGTGGTTGAAGTTGAAACCAGTGGAGACAGTGGTGGTGAAGGGGATGGTGGTTTATGGTGGTGCAGCGATGATGACAGTGGTGGCGGCTGGTGGTAGAGGTTGGAGGAGATGAGATATATAAGAGGTTTGTGTGGGACCGAATGGGAAGAAGAAGAAGAAATAAGAAGAGCAGTGAATTATATTGAAGGCAAAATGGTCTTGTTTGCTTTGACTTGTATCCTAGATAGGAAGGGGTGAGTTTTTGGTACCTCTCTACATAGGAGTTATGGTGAAGATGGGTTTCTCTTGCCTTCTAATTGGTGAAGAGTGGTGAAGGAAAGTGAGAGGAGAGAGAAAGCTGATGTGGCGTTGATGTGTATGGTGAAAAAACTAATGCCTTGCCTATTAGCCTTACATGTCAAAAAGTTTAGACTGGTAAAGACCTTTAAATGATATTTTTAGTGAAAAAAATAAGTATAGAGAGACGACATATTAAGTTGTCATCTCTTTATAATTGTGTTAAGTAGAAATATTGGTATAAATACATATTATTTAAATTAATAGTATACTTGTTATCTTTGTGTTATTAATAAATAGTTAAAGGGTAGAAAATGAAGTTTTTAAAAAACTCACTTGACAAACCAACTTATCTTACTTTGTAATAATGTTATTTGATTTATAAAATCTAGCAAAAATCGTAAGTTCATTTTGATTGTAAATGTAAAACCTTTTAAATGGTAAACTTTTAACAATAAAAAATTTATCTTGTTTACATAGGAGACAAATTAAATTAAGATAATCCTTGTTAATTTTGTTGTTGGTTAAATATCAGGGGGTAAAATTAAAAATTTATAAAAGGCTTAGGGGCTATTTGATAAATCTATATGATTTAACGCTAAGTGAATCAACGATTCTGAATAAATTAAAGACACTAAATGAATATGATCCTAAATGAAAATAATTGTTTGATTGGTATGCTCAATGTTCAGTATAAATAAGAAAAAGAAACTACAATTTGAACTTTCCATTCTAGTAAAATATCAAATGATTTTTTTTTATTATTATTATTTTTAATCAATGTTTAAAGCTAGATCAATTTTAATTTATAAATTAAAATTATAAAAGGTGTTATATAGTGCATTTAAAATAGTCAAAATACAACAATGTAACATATGTAAATCTAATTTAAAATGAAGTAAAACAATATTTAGTATAATTTGAAGGCTAAAATTAAAGATCACTACCAAAAAAGATAATACTATAAACAAAAATAAGAAAAGAAAATTCGAAGTATTTTACATAAATTAGCACTGAATGGTAGAGCTACATATCCAACCATGGCCCATTCATTACTTAATTGGTTCATTTAGCACCACTCTTTCTTTTACCAAACAACATCTCCTCTTACCTACTAGAAGGTGTGTGATGAGTCATGTCATTAAGCTTTTATCAAACACCCCATTACTTAATTAAATTGACTTTAGAGGTGTCTATAAAAAATAAATAAATAAATAAATAAAATTTGAAATGCAAGATAACATTGTTTACTTATACTAATGTATATATGTATAATATCATATAATCTAATAATATAATTAATCAATTAAATTTTTTACGATGAGAAAGGAGCTTAATTTTACTATAACCATGTCGGTCTTGATTGGTAGAAGATACTTCGTTCGTCACATATAAGTGTTTGCCTTTTTTGTTTTAGTTCGTTATTAAATAAGGTTTTTAAAATTTTGATAAACCAAAAGACTAAAAAAAATAAGAATAAAATAAGATAAAATAAATAAAATAAAAAACTGTAAAACGTTAAAATCACATCTTTTTGGCACATACACTCCAAAATGACACTTGAGAAGTAGAATGAGCATAACATTACTAGAATACTAGACAACAAGTACACGAAGAGTGAGTGTTCAATACTCCATGACATTATTAAATGACGAGTTCCTTGAATAGGCAAAGGAAATACACATGCACTCAACCAACTTTTCATGTGATATGTTATTCCATATGAATACTACAATTATTGAATGAACTAATAATAACAAGGATGAGATGTGATTGTGACATATGAGTTAAAGTAGTCCTGTTGAAATGTGTCTAAAATATCAAAAGACTTGTGTCTCGATCATACTTTTTCTTGTATGAAAAAAGCTTCTCAATCAAATGATTGTGAGTTTAAGTCCTGCTTAACACATATGAGATAGTCTGTAGTGTGTATATTATGAGATAATTAGTTGTCGTTTAAAAAATAAAAACATAAATGACGTGTCTAAAATGTGAAGATATAATGAAGAATGTTAAATGTAGGTCTTATGCTTGTGCATTGGTCACTCACCATCCAATAATTGTTATCATTATAATTGTTGTTAATGCTTAGATTTGTTTTCAACTAACACAAGTTTGACCGGATTGATTATTGTATATGTGATGTGAGTGCATCTCATGTATATTTTTCTAAGACACGTAGTATGTTTATTAAATATTTAGAGCTATATATCGAGAAATGTATTTGATGGTTGCACAAGTACAACTAACATTTTATGCAATAAATTATCCAAACGTCAAATACACTTTTCTGTTATGCATATCCGTTGTACGAGATAAGGGATTAGGTTTATGGAAGTTGTTAATTACTGGTGAACTTCAACCAATCCGTTTGTTTCAAGTAGTATTTTGCAAGACATGTTAGTTGCACTTAACTAACACGTACGTACCAAGATAAGGGACCAAAAAAAATTAGACACTTAATACGGAGTAGTTGAAAAATGAGTACAATTTAAGCATATATGGTGCGTTATGTTGGTTTTGATTCTCCAATTTCAATCATACGAGTAGTTATATTTTATATGCTTTTTCGATAGATACTATTCTCATTCATGATAATTTGCTTGATACAACGCGAAGTCTAACATATTTTGACACGTGACATAAAATATTATCAGTTGATCATCACAAGAGCAACTAGTGTGGCATGTGTTATAATACTGACATGTGCGGTTTTGAGCCGGCGCACAATCAGCAACCGAGTCAGGCCCAACCCACTAAGGGGCACTAAATTTTTTTATACCCGTTGTATGTACTAGGCCCAACCCACTATGGCCTATGAATATTATAATATAGGGCCATTTTTTTTTTCGTGCCGGGCCTAATTTTTTTTTTAACGTTCTCAGCAGCGCCCCTTAATACTGATATCGACGAATTGAAAGACAGGCCGTCTTTAAGGGAGTGCAAGAGATATTATTGCACAAGGTCATCGTTTAACGAAGGTCACAAAGTTTCATGCACGTGTATTACATATACACAATATGAGGCTTGAGTTAAATTAATTCATGCATTGATACATGTCTCTTTTCTTTGTGTATTTTAGGGTCTATTTATGGTGATGGCATGTGACCACCGAAATTCATGAGACGGCCTTCACGAAAGATAGTTGTCGTTCCAACATAACACTGAAAAAACGATGAAAATAACATCACATTTAATTTACTCTTTAATGTTAACACCTAATTTTTCTACTTCTTGTATTCCTCAAACGACTTATAATAATTTGCACACGATAAAAAATATACGCGCCTGTTGTAGTTGAGAAAGAAATACACAGTTTCTTATAGCGTTATTCATAAGTAGTCGAGCCACAACGTCGGAAATAACAGTAGCAGTGTGGTAACGTTGGCATTATTCACTTTGAACACGATAAAATGTTGCCACATCTGGAGCTAACGTACGTTAAATGCTTATGATGTCAGAAATCACACATGCAAGATGTTTTTTTTGTTAAATACTTTATGACTAAAAGAACTTCAACTCATGTGACAATGCAATGTCTCTACTCATGCATGTGTGTTTACTTCTTACTTTTGGCTTGAATGCTGTTTTCGTTTTCTATTTCATTTGTGAAAGGATATCAGGGTGTCACATTATACAAGTGGTGAGAGTGTCCGTACTTAATTAGTGTCACATTGTTTTCACCTTATTCTTTATTCTTATAGGTGAATATATATAATGCTGTTAACATGATGTCACCTTCTATATAGTTGTTTCATCTTTAAATAGCATGCATTAGAAGCATGAAATGCATTTGGCTTAGCAGTATATGTGAGTGACTCATCAAAAGATCTATGGATTCAAGTCTCATTAGAGACATATGTGAGATATTATTTGTAAGATATTGGTGGTGTACGTTGCGAAATTTGCCGTTCAAAATTAAATCATTATAAGCAACATTTTAAAGTTTACATACGAAAAAAAAAAAAAAAAAAAAAAGGTCTTGGCTTAGAAGACATTTTATAGATAGCTAGGTAGCCAACTTTTCTTATATTTTCAACAGGTAACATGTATTTGGTAAAGTTTGTACGTAACAGCTTACAAGCACTTTTAGAGAGCTTTGCATGTGTCATGTGGCATTTCGGTTTCAACTTTTTGTATGATATACGGTTCGATTCAGTTTCGTGATACACTTTATAGGTTTTGATAAAGTTCGTTAAGCTAGTTTCACAAAAGCAACACAACATAAATACATGCACAAGCACAACACATCAAAGACATAACACTTGTGCATTATTATAACTGATTGCTTCAAATCGGCAACATGATCAATTTTATATAAGTTGTAGTCGCCTTGTATATTTTGTATTTTACGAGTACAAAGTTATATTGTTTATATTGTGTCAAGAGGAAACTTAGGGTGTCACGTAATAACTTAAACTAACGAGATATTAAAAGCATACGATGGACCATACTTCTTTAATACGAAGGCTCTAAAAGCAATGTTCTTGTGACCATACTCACATTCAAATTTCACATTGCACTTCAAGCTACCGAAGCCATAAAAGCAACGTACCAGTGGCTTATATGGTCATAATGACGCCCAACAACGAAGCGTTTTACTCATCTCCGGATGAAAAATGACAGGGGGGTTTGTTTAAGCTTGTTTTTGGACTTGGCTTACTTAACTACTAGCTAGTCTACTACATATAACTTTATTTTTTTGACTTGTAAGCTTGTTATGACTTAGATATAAAAAAAATAAGCTCATAAGCTTGAAAAGGAATCTAGTAATAACAAGCTTATGAAATACAAATTGAGTAATGGAAACTTATAAGCTAAAAAAATTAAGCTTAAACAAGCACTCCAAAAATTAATTTCATTTAGTGTACCTTAAGATAAGATAATTGTAACTATCACGAAAATGTATTCAGACACGTTAAATTACATATGTGCAACTATAATTTATTAAACAATAAATATGAATTAAGCCTGTTTGTGAGTTTGTATACTATTCATTAAGGATATGATGTTGTATACTGCATATATAAAAAAGTAAAAGTAAAGTAACTTTTAATACTGTCTTTCGCGGTGTATGAGAGAGATTGAGACGTAGACATCCTTACTTCTACCTTATGTAAAGAGGTTGTTTCCGGTTTTACTAAATGTAGAAAAAGACATCCGGCCTTACAAGAGATGATGATCGAACCAAGACAAAGGTGTTAACCACTTGATCCAACCTTGCTCTTAATAAAATACATCTACTAATGGCTTAAGCCATATTTATTGTCTAATACAATCCGCACTAGCTAAGTTTTAAATGACAAAGTAGAAAGATGCTTTCAAAATAATTCAATTTTATATCATACGTATCTTGTTAACAACTTTTTGTTATAACAACACATGCCATTTGTGTTTACCATTTTACACGCAAATAACATAAACACCTACAAACTTTACTTAACCAAATTGTTAGTAAAACTTAAGCATCATCTTTTTTTTCTACAAAATAATTAATATGACATCTCTTGATACAACCTAAAAGCTTAAATTAACATGTAAACATCAAGGAAAGGAAACAAAGCAATCACACGTGTATGTCCAAATATAAAGATAAATTAAATTTGGTATTGTATTCTTTCTTGTAAAGCCATCTCGAATATTTTCTAAATCAAAAGTTTATATTCTTTCTTTTTCCTAGCTAAATACCAAATAAAAAGTGAAATTCCAAAAGTTTAAATAATTAACAAAAAATTCCAAATATAGTGGCGCCACTTGCAAGATTTATTAAAATAAGAGTAATTGCAAAAATCGTCCCTGTGGTATGTTTAGATTGCAGAAGCAACCCCTACCTTTTAAAAAATGTAAGCGTCGTTTTCCTATGAGTAACTATTGGTGCAAATATCGTCCCGCATCAAAGTGAAATGAAACTACCCAAAAATAAAATGATTAAGTCTCACTAAAGGCAAGGGCACTTTACTCAGTTCACTTTAAGCCATGGATGATTTTTGCACCAAAAGTTTCTCACATGGTCGGTACTTGTACTTTCGAAAAGATAAGGACATCGATTGCAATTTGAACGCACTAAAGGGACGATTTTTGCAATTTACTCTTAAAATAAAGTTGAGAACTTTAGTTCAACCCATTCAATTTAGGACCCTCGACCCCTACCAAAACTTTTATAAAATTTCTTTACCGACATAATTGAACAAAATATATTCAAACTTTTAAGTGATTTACTACTATATATATTTTTGTTAAAAGCAAACTAATGATCTTATATGATACACAACACAATACACATATAAAAAACACTTTTCTCAGCCGAGACTTGAACCAACGACCACTAAAAACTACTGACTATAAGTCATCCGACAAATTCCTATACTATAATCCACTTTTACACATAAAATGCTAGTTAGTCCGTCAACCATCAACTTAACGTTTTAGTTTTTCTTATCTTTACGTCTCCGTAACTCTTCCTCATTCTGTTACACATACCGACCAACTTTAGAAGCAATGTACTTTACATCAAACAAATTTCTTTTTAACAACTTATTACAAAAGCTCCAAAAAAGGTTTTTTTTTTTTTTTTTTTTTGGATAAGTTGTAGTAACAAAACTATCTCTTTCTTCATATGTTAAGCAATCTTTTTTCTACTTGAGTACTTTCCAAAGCAAAGCAAAGCACAAACAAACACACCCCACCACCCCTGTACCCCACTCCCATTAAACACAATATAAATGTTGCTCAAAACCCAAAATCCAAACATCAAATCTTGACTAACTCACATTTAAAATACACTAATCTTTTCTTTTTCCCCCTTTTATGCCATAAAGATAAATCTTTTTTCATGTGAAGAAGCAACACTGACTGACAGACAGACAGACAGACAGACAGACAGATACATACATTACACTATATCTATATATATATATGTAATAACATTCTTGAAATCTTGAGCTTCACATATAGTGAGCAAGATCAAGTTTTGACAAGATGGGTCAGTTTAGTTTCCAAAAGGGTGTTTGTATATTGGTTCTTTTTGTAAGTTTGAGGTGGAATATGGTGGATGCAAGTGGTGGTGCTGATGACGAGGTTGTTATAGAAGGTACAGTGTTTATTGATGGTAAAAGTGCAATTGCTAAGATTGATAGTGATTTTGTTTGTGCTACAATGGATTGGTGGCCACCTGAGAAGTGTGATTATGGTACTTGTAGTTGGGGTCATGCTTCTCTCCTCAATGTGGTATGTTTTTGCTTCTTAAAATTTGAATATGTATGTGTTATTAATGATGTTATAGCTGAATCTAAAAGAGTTGTGTATTATTGGACATTAATTATCATTAGTACTTTTTGTTAAGTAATTATCAATGTGGTATGTTTTTGCTTAATTTTATTCTATTTTAATTAGAGTGTGTGTTTTTTTTAAGGTGTGCAGTGTGTGTTATTATTGATGTTTTAGCTAAATCTACAAGGTATCTTTTATTTTTTATATTTTATTATTTTTTTTAGATTTTAATTTGAAAATGTGGCATGCTTCTATGATTTGAATTTGTGTGTGTGTTTTTAAGGTCTGTTGTGTGTGTGATTTGATATGTTATAGCTGAATCTACAAGGGTTGTTTAAGGATTTTGAATTGTGAATGTGGTTATTTTTTATTTTATTATTATTTTTGTGCATTTATGTGTGTTTTTGATGATGTTATAGTTGAATCTACAATGGTGGTTTATAGAATTTAAGGTTGGGCAGTTGAAACTAATTACTCCTATCATTATTACTTTTTGTTAGGTACTCTAATTTCCTGATGTTTTTTTTGAAATTGTGTGTTTTTTAAAGGGTTGTATATAGAATTTAAATTGTGGCTATTGTTTGAGTTTTGTGGTATTTTTTTTGAATTTGTGGGTGTTTTTGGAGGTGTGTAGTGTGTGTGATTGATGATGTACACCTAAATCTACAAGGGTTGTTTCTAAAAGATTTAAATTGTTGGACATCAATCATCATTTGCTTTTTTAGTCAAAAAAGGCCAGTTATGATTGTTATGTTTGCAATTACAGTCTGCAAGTTGTAACAATAATGCCTTGATTTTTGTTATATCTAGATAATAATGTGGTTCAAAAAAAAAAGAGGAAAAAATGGTTGATTTGCAAGAAAGTCACTGTTTATATGATTAAAAAGTTGTTTAAATTTTCATGTTCGTATTGGCCGATTAATTTGACAAATTGGTTGTTCGTCTACGATGAATACTACACATTTGGAGCCTTGTGTGTGTTTCTTAGTGCTAATTTTAAATCTTGAAGCATTCTTTCTTCTATGCAGGATCTAAACAACCAAATTTTTCAGAATGCCATCAAAGGTAAGTACAAAAAAGAAGCGGCTTCATTGTTCGCTTACTTATTATACTTTGACATCCGATGTCAAACAAAGTGCTTTCTTTTCCAAATTTAGTATACATATATTCGATTCTCGCATATGGATCAGTAACTTCATAAACAAATAAAGTAATCATCATAATAAAATAGAGAATCTATGTTGAAAGTCTGAGCCAATTTAAGAATAGTTAGTAACCTGTCAACTACAGGTTTGACTTTTAAAGTCAAAAGATTCCTGTTTAGGTAGCTTGTTAACCTGATCTCTTTGAACAATTAATGCAGCTTTCTCACCACTAAAGATTAGATTAGGAGGGACTTTACAGGACAAGGTTGTTTACCAAACAGAAAATAACCCGAAACCCTGCGTGGGATTCACCAAAAACACCTCAGTGTTATTTGGTTTTAACGAAGGCTGCCTACCTCTAAGCAGATGGGATCAATTAAGCAACTTCTTTAGAGATACAGGGTAAATAATTCTTTCCCGTAGATTTTACATTTTTATCAAACAGAGAATTCGTTGGCTTATACTAATGGTTTACATTCAGGGCTGAAATTATTTTCGGATTGAATGCACTTGCTGGTAAGAAAGTAGTATCTGGCTCGGCAGTTGGACCTTGGGACTCTGCAAATGCTGAATCTTTGATACGTTATACGGTTAAAAAGAACTACACCATGTATGCTTGGGAGCTAGGTAAGTTCATTCACATAACACTACCACATGTTACAAATCCCGACTTAGAAGTAGAGATGGCAATCTCGACACATTACTTAAGAATGGGCGATTTAGGTTATTAATTATCTCTAACGGGTCAAACATGTAAAATGAAAGAATTTGCCAAAAGGAATAGGTCAAATGGGTCCAAATTCGCGAAAGTGTATTTTCTATGCATAAACGTCCTAAATCGTTATATTGCAAATTGTATTGTTATTAAAACACATAAGTTATGCCTTTATATCTAACACACCAACTATTTATAAACAACTAAAAGATTTGAACAAAAAATGTTTTGGGTCACCCAGCCTGACACGACCTGTACAATCTAATGGGTTTGCACCTGATACCCAACCTGCTCCTACCTGCCCGACCACCCATTTTGGCACCTTAATCATTCAAATATCTTGTAGGAAATGAGCTGAGTGGAAGTGGAGTTGGAACAAAAGTAGCAGCATCTCAGTATGCTTTCGACACTATGACCTTAAAAAACATAGTTCAAGAAATTTATGAGGGTGTCGAGCCTAAGCCTCGGATAATTGCACCCGGGGGTTTCTTTGATGCCAACTGGTTCAAGGAATTTATAGACAGAACTTCTGAAACACTAGACATAATTACTCACCATATCTACAATCTTGGCCCAGGTATTCTTTTACTAAATGAACCAAAATGACCTAAATTCCAAGCTACCAATTCGGAAAATTATAATCTCTTTTCATTTCTTATAGGGGTTGATCAACATCTTGTTGAAAAGATACTCGATCCTTCTTATCTTGATGGTGAGGCAGATACGTTTAAGCAACTTCAAAATATCCTCAAGACTTCTATAACTTCGGCTTCTGCTTGGGTTGGTGAAGCTGGTGGCGCTTATAACAGTGGACATAATCTTGTCACCAATGCATTTGTGTTTAGTTTCTGGTAAGCAAGTGTGAAAAGACCAAAATACCATTTATGTAAAGGACAGCCATCATGGGACATCGGTGTTGTGCAGGTACTTGGATCAGCTAGGAATGTCATCTGTTTATAACACAAAAACATACTGCCGACAAACTTTAATTGGAGGAAACTATGGTTTGCTCAACACTACAACGTTTGAGCCAAATCCAGATTACTACAGGTTCATAACTGAACTTTGTATTATGCTTTTTGACTTTTTAGGTCAAAATTGATATTGTCCTTTGGTAATGTTTATAACTTGATGTGAATTTGTTGTTTCTACCAGCGCTCTTCTTTGGCATCGGTTGATGGGTAGAAAGGTTCTTTCTGCAAACTTTACGGGGACAAAGAAGATACGAGCCTATGCACATTGTGCTAAAGAATCTGTAAGTGCACAATAGACTTTTCTCATAAAGGCGTATTTTAATTAAGCTTGCTCCAGTGGGTTGAAAAAAAGGTCAATTTGGGTTTAAAGTTTTCTCCAATGCGTCAAACACGGAAGGTTTCAGATTAAGGCTAAAAAAGGAGACAATTAAGCTGCGTCAAACGGCTTGAAGTCACTCAAAATGTTTTCAACAGCTTAAAACCTTATACATCGTTTTATTTCTGGATTGATAATTTAAAAATACACCTTTCTATGATATGATTCTATTGAATACATTGGTTATTTAAAGAATGACAGAAAGAGGAGTAAAACGTGTTGACTGGTTGGCCTAAGTTAACCCGACCCATTTGGACATGTATTAAGAACTATCTATTCTGACTTCGCGTAAATAATAAGACTTCTGTTTCTTGAGCCCGTGAAAGTTTTAACACTTCCTTATGAAAACCACAAAGACTAATAATAAAGGCATTTCCTAGTCTCATGATGTTTCTCATGTCTATTGCAGAAAGGAATAACGCTACTACTAATCAATCTAGACAACACAACTAGAGTTGAAGTAAACTTGTCTCTAAATAACACATGGATCGTGCATAAACTCAAATCTGGTCATCATATTCACTGGCGTAAAGGAATAAAACCACGTGGTAGCATGATTGGTGGAATAAACGCACGAGAAGAATACCATCTAACAGCCAAAAACAGGAATTTACACAGTCAAGTAATGATGCTTAATGGTCACGAGTTGACAGTAGATGCCAATGACGCGATTCCACCATTGGAGCCTGTGTATGTTAATTCTTCAGAGCCTATAAGTGTTGCTCCTTATTCTATTGTGTTTGCTCATCTCCCACATCTTATGCTGTATGCTTGCAGCAATTAGATTGTTTTATCATTCATACATACATAGAATGTAACTGAGAATCAGTTCATTTTGGTTATTGATTCATAGATATATTCATTAACAATTGTATTTTTTTTTTTCTTTTTAATATTCTTAAAGTCTCTTTAAGATGAAATGCATTATGGCTGTTGGTTTAAGTTGTTTGCTTTTGAGGACCTAAATGAAAAAAAAAAAAAAAAAAAAAAGTGGCAATTTTGACCCAATTCTTACAAACGGGTTGATTTGGGTTATATTCTATGTTTAACAGATCACCCGGATAAATTCCAAAACTTGTCAAAAAGGGTGAAAGTCGCCAAAAGTGTTTTTCCAATGCATAGAATACCCTTAATTATTTTCCGCAAAATATTAGACCAATATAGTATACTTGTATTGTTTTTTTTGTCATATTTAACAAACAAAACCAATTAGAAAGTCTAAAAAGAAAGTTCATATAGATCCTCAGGCTATGCTCTAAACTACTAAAGTATCCGTTTTGACCCAACGTGTTGCCCCTTATTCTCTTAAGTTTCCTCATGAGTCATGCCAGGTTCTATATATAACGGGATTTTCTATCTTAATTTCTTCAAACCAAAATATACAAGAATGATACATATTCAATATTCTAGTGTTATACTTGTTTTCATATCCACGACTTCACAAAATTACAATAGTGTTGGTTAGTGAAAGTTAGTCACCTTCTAGCCAAAATTGTTGAAGGGATCCAAGTTAGTAGTAGCCAATATAGTCTCATCTTTTAATCTATCTTCTTGAAACTTTGGGGTTTACTGCTCGCGAATGCTAACCATACGACTGTACCGGTGAGGTAAAAGAAAATCGATGGTGCAAAGAGTGACATCTACATGAAATATTAGTAAAATTTACTTTAGTTACTTTTAATGAAGAGTTGAAATTTGAGCAATGTTTAATGAAACTTACACCCCATGAATGAGTTGAATCCAGAAGATATCCGGTGAGAGCAACACCTATAATTCCAGGAACTGCCCCTACAGTATTCGTAATGCCCTGAACGTACGAATCAAAGTGTCAGGATCAAATATGTAACTGATATTTCATATAGTCAAGAATCACAGTACAATGAAAATACCAAAAGTATGCTTGCATATTCAGGTGAAATATCTTGGTGCGTACAATAAAGTCCTGCAACCAACCAAACAAACAATGATGATACTAAGTCTTTTCATGAACAAAAGTGTTTGAAAATACCAAATTTGATGTCTAGTTCAGCACCTGATAAGGCAAAGCTTGATAGTGCTATACCACCAGTAAGGATAGTGACAACTTCCCATGGTGGCAAACCCAGGTCGACAGACGATAAAATCATACATGCTGCAGGAGACAAAAATGCAATGGTTTGGCAGATCTTGCGTACCTACATGAACAATAATCAAGCATAGATGTTGAGATTCTAAAGTTGCGGGTCATATAGCGGTAGCTAATTGGGCAGGTTGAGTAATAGGTAAAACATTTTTGCTGGTCGAAACGGGTCAGGCCGGGTTGACACAAAATACTATTATCCAATTGGTTTAATATAACCAAAATTGTAAGGCCAATATCATGTTACAAAATCATTTTACTTCAAATAATAATCTAACTTATTGATATTATATGACTTTTTGGTTTTGTGCCCGTGACTTTTGGCCAGGTCAATCTATTCGACCCCTTTTGTTTTTTAGTCAACTACTTTGGTCTTACCCATGTAACCCGTTAAACGCAAAACATATACCAAATCTACGCATCATAAGTAAATAGGTAGAAATTACCACATCCATGGATGCATTTATGCTCAACATACCACAGTTGTTTCGACTCCACTAGAGATTAACTTGTCTGCAAATTGTGATGCGAAGCTGGTAACTACTACTGAAGCTAGTGGAGGAAGAACAGACACCTGGATCAATAAATATAAATATGCGAATGAGACCAAAAATCACAAAAAATATATGCAAAAGCAATGGCAAAAATCATCGAGGACGACTTTCATTTGTGTAAAAATGATGACTTTAAACAAAAAGAGGTGCTGATTTGTACATACCCATGCAGCTTCTGTTAAATTTAAGTTCAGCTCCTCGCTGCATAAGATAAAAGTTGAAGCTTTAGATTACTTTTTCAAGAACCAAAATGTAGATAGCAAAGTGTGTAACTATATACAAGCATTACCTGAAATAAGTAGGAAGCCACGACAAACAGCAGTAATGACCCCAACTTCCACAAAAATGAGCATATATCATCGCCCATACGGCTTTACTTTGGAAAAAAGACCTCCATGGTACCTATAAATGAAATTACATCAAAAGGAGGTTTCATATTTACTGAATTGAAAAGTTGGAATGAGAATAATTAGAAATTAATTCTGCTTCTTACGTTTAGGGAACCACCAAACTCCTCCATAGACGTTTCCCAAGACTTCGCCTTATGATTTGACTGAGATCCTGTAAGTTATTATAATATAAGTACCCAAAATACTCTTCAACATATCTACTTTCAACTTTAGAGCGTTCGAGAAATGAAGCACTAGAATTTGTAGATGACTTCCCACAATGGAACTTTCACAGGATCAACTATACACATAAAATAAGGATTATTTATAAGGATATGGAAAACTGAAAAATGAATGCGCGTACTTGATAGTGATGCAGAGTTAGTTGACGGTTGGTCTTCTGCAACAAATTGAAACCCCAAAAACCTTCAATTGTAAAGTTATAACTTAGTCAATATGCAAGTAGGTAGTTATTGTTGAAAATAATTTGGTCACATCACTTTACCACATAATTCCGAACGATCCAAACATGTAGAATACGGATTCCCATCCAAAGGATTCTATCAGGGGAGGAGCCAAAAGAAGACTGCAGGTTTGTAAACAGAATTTAAGGATATGAATAACTCGATAATTATAAATATGTTTGATATAACACAGCAGCGTAACATACCCCAAAACACTTCCAACACTTAGACCACCAAATACAAATGATACAGCCCGTGAGCGTTCTTCTAATGGAATTAACCTGCACAGAAGATTAAAGGCACCAAAAAATTAACGAAATAGTCCATCAATATGACTGGTGAATTACAAAAGGCATGCCTCTAAACTCTTCCGATTACTTACCTGGCTATCAGATCTGTGGCAGCTGAAGGCGATACTCCTTCCCCAATTCCAACCTGGATTGTGGGATACAGATAATTTTCAGATGGAGTAAAGCAGAAGAACTGAAACATATATCAGAAAGCATTCTTCTATAGTTCTAGATGCATTATGCACACAAGTGAAAGGCAAAATTCTAGGAAATTAGTTCCGATTTTTCCTGTAATTAAAGAGGTATAATTACTGCCATCGAATTAGTAGTAAGGCACCTTGTGAACAAAGGGTATTTTGGGATATTAGGAAGATCAATGAAGATAGTACATGACCATGTAAAATTCCTCTTGAAATTCAAGATAATTACACTAGCATGAAAAAAAATCGGGGAACCAAAGAAGGAGAAACATACAAGAATTCTTGAAAGAACAAGTCCAGGCATAAAACCAGCAACAAGAGGAACAAGTGCTGTGGCAAGTGACCAGGCCAGAACACCAAACTGAAGAATTACCCTGCACAAAATCACACAAATTGCTTATATAAAAGGCTTATACACAATTGATAAGCATAAAGAGCTAAAACTAGGCATCTTATGACATCAAAACTATAATAAATACTTCCTTCAAAATACTAACCTCCCACCAAATATTTTCGAAAGCCAACCACCCGGCAGCTGACTCATCGCGTACCCCCAAAAGAATGATGATTGTACCAATCCTGCAACTGACGAACTCCATCCGAACTGATGCGACATTGGTATAATAGCAATACTCAAGTTCACCTGCATAAGAAATTCATCGTCTTTAACCAACTTACCATAATTCACTAGCACAACAACCAATATTACAATATGGTCACCCAAACAAGATCACAAAATCATAACATTAAGCCAAAGAAACACCTAATAAGAGATTAAAGTTAACAAAAGCTCAAATACATGAAAACGCATATGAAATGATCATTTAGAAACTTAAAACTTAAATCACCCCTTGAAGGATCCTTTTTGTACTATAAGGTAAAACATTTCTATGAAGGTTTTCCCTGTTTAGGTTATCCGGAGAGGGCGAGAATTTGACTCAGACGTACGCAGCCTAACCAGGTATCCCCATGACCATTTCCGAACCCTTTCCCCGGCCAACTCCAAGATGTTTACATAGCGTGGTTCTAACTTTAGACCTCTTGTGAAGACATCAGTAAGACTTATCACTAGGCCACCTTGGTGGTGGTTGAAAAAAGTTTACATTTTATGAAAAATTCAAAATTTTATAAAATTGCCATTTTTGAAAGCTAGCTTATAGGTAAAAGAATGACAGAAAATAATACAATAAACCACCACCCAAATTGCCTAGTGATAAGTCATTTTCCCTCCACATAAGAGGTCAAGTGTTCAAACCTTACTAGGTACACTTTTGGGGGTGGTCAGGGAAGGGTTAGAAACTGTCACGGGGATAGCTTGGTTAGGCCGCGTACATCTAAGTCAAAAAAATTGCTCTACCTGGGTAACCTAAACAAAGGAAACCTCATCGGTTTACCCGTTTACCCATTATACAATCCTAAGCAACAAAAAAGCTACTACTCCATATAATACAACAGATTAAGTGTATATATTAAGTGCAAAAAGCCGTTGGTACACACTTTTTTATTGAAATTATATTCAACCTTTTACCTTCAAATTTTAACCTAAAAGAGAAAAGGTTGTAAAGACATACACACTTAATGGACTTTAAATAATTGTTTGACAAGTTATTACGGAGAATTGTGCTCATTACTTTTGTATAAATTGTAGCAATTTTCGTTAGATACTTAGATTAAGTGTATATATCGTTCCTACGCTTATCTACCTTATTATTATTATTTTTTTAGAACGGCACCACGCTTGAATCCGACCCCCAAGTTAAACCATCCAAATGGGCAGCCCTGGGACCCGAACCACTAGGAGAGACACGCGAAGGGAAACCCCTAGAACTCATGGCTTCGCACTAAGAGGAAAATCCGGATTTTCTTTGTCACTTGCGAGACTCAAACCCGGGTAAAACCCCTCCACAAGCTCCAGAAGGAACTCAGGTGGCATCTACCTTAATAATTGTAGCAAATGGGGAAAGTTGTCATTTTACCTATCATTTGATTAAATATGCAGAATTTGTCAAACGCTAGAAAATCTGGGTATCTCCTTATTTGCTTATTTTTATTTAGAAGCAAATCCAAACACTCTATTCAGAAGTACTTATTTATAGGCTGTATTCACTTATTTTTAAGCAGAAGTTTACCCTCTAAACTATACAACCCTATGCTAAACAACATTAAAAAACACAAAAAATGAAAAAATAACAAAAATTTACCTTATCCATGTTACAAATAACAAAAGCAAGAGAAGTAGTCCCAATCATCTTATATCTTTGAGGAACATTTTTCCATGGTGGCCAATCCATATTCTCAAACCCCAACACCTTCCCATTTCCCACATCCCCAAAATCACCATCATCATCATCAACAACAATTTTCAACCCACTAACAATCCTCTCACCATTTTCAGCAAGATTCTCTTTTTCCTTAATATTACAACAAATCTTGGAAAACCCTTTTCTAGAATTCAATAAAGATGGTGCTAATGATGGTTTTAAGAAATGGTTATTGGGTGTATGATGATGATGAAGTTTGAGTTTATGGTGTTGCAGACATGATAGAGTTGTGTCTGTTTGGAGAGTAAATAATTTGGACATTTTTTTATTAATGAAGTGTTGTTGGAAGTGTTTAATGTGAGTGTTTGTGTTTGTGTTTGTGTTGAACAAGTATTTGATTCTGTCAAGACAATGAAGAGAGGATGAAGTGATGCCACGTTGGAGTTGGTTTGGTTGGTCCCAGTTTCGTTGGAGTGTTTGTATTGTACAACATATGTCAAATGTTTTGTTCCGAGTAAATTTCAAAAGTCATCCTTTTGGTTTGAACAAATTGCATGTTTTTCGTCTTTATTCTTCGATCGTTTCTGTGGAGAACTTATGAGTGCAATTTTTATTTATGACTAAAGTGAAATGACTAACTTTGTCTTCTTTTTATTTAATAAAATTGACAGGATAATAGGCATTTAGTCATTTTGGATAGCTCAGAGACATAAATTGCACTCGTAAGCTTTCTACAAAGACAATATATGTATTTTTGAAAAGGTAAGGATGAAATATGCAATTTGAGCAAATTACAAGGACAAATTTTGCAATTTACTCTTTTGTTTCAAAGTGGAATATTCGGCTCAATATTTGTCATTGAAAAAATGGAAGTTTTACTTTTTTAGGAAATTGCTGTAATGTGAAAAAAAAAAAAAAAAAAAATGGGAACGGCGAGGAGAAATAACAATCACACAATTTAGATACATTTAAAAAAGTAGATGCATTTTTATTTAAAATTCTTACTTTTATTTAAAATGTATTGCTAAAAATCCTTTTATCATTCTCATTTTAGTTTTTGTTTTCACTGGATCCCTTTCCGGAAATTGCTTAGAACATAATTTTTAGAGTTTTACTATGAGAGGTGATATTTACACCATTTATTTTGGTGCATACAATATTATCTTTTTTGCTATTTGTAGTTCTAAAGATTATATTTAAAAGTTAAAAACATGCAATAAAAGGTGTTACATTTAATTCATTGAAAATAGTTAATTACAGAAGGTGAGTGATTATTTTGAAAGTACAAACCATTTAACAATGTAAGAATCTACTAAGCATAGCCCCAAAAGGTATGTTTAGCAATTTCCTAGTTTTTATGCTAAGTTTTAGAGTTTTATATTATCCAACTTAAAATTGTGAAAAGTAATAGTTATGGAATTGGTGTCCTATCATGCAGCGAAAGGGATGATTGAGTGGTTTCTCACAGCCTTTGGTACGGTGGTTTGTTTATGTCTAGTGGTTATGGAATTGGCGGCCTATCATGCGGCGAAAGGGAATTTTGCAACATTTTTTTTTCATGGAGACGTTTGATACACGTGAACGGGAAAAGAGGAGATGAGGATAGAGAAGGAGAATAAATTTACTATTCCCTTTCTCGCGCCTTCAATCTCTAAAGTTACGTCTGGTTCACATAATGTTTTTGAGAAATCGGTTATCAAATGAATTGTAATGTATATGATTGCAATATGATGTAATTGTGATCTAAAAAAAATACTTTTTTTATTTTTTTTTTATTTTTTTTATTTGCGCAAATGGTGAATTATATTAACTTTCCAAAATAGTCTGTACAAAAAACAGAATACTAAGAATTGGACATTCCCCAATTCAAATACTAACCACAACTAAAACAAAGCATACAACTAATCTATGATTTTGTCCAATATCTTTCAAAGACATCATCCTTATCTAATACACACTCTATTACCAGAATAGAGCATTCTTCAATGCAACCAGCAATTCCTCAATTCATCTTAAAATGCATCATATACCATCTAGCTACATTTCCATCTTACCCCCCCCCCCCCCCACCCCCCTCTCTTACTCACTCAACCAGCATCCACAGTAAGTATAAAAGAGAAGATTAATGGCTTCACTAGACACCCATAACCTCTCCACAATAGGGGCTATACCAGCAATGCTACATTTCCATTTACTACAATGGCTTCACATTAACTGGAAACACACACCCTACAGTGAGTACCATCCAGTACCTCTTTGGCAGTGTATAGCTTGGACCAAGTAAGTTTATCTTTCACTCCTCACTATTTCACATTAATTGTTATGTGTTTATATATGAAGCATAATGAAATTCAAGAAAACAATAATGAAATTATAAATTATAAGGATAATTTATAAAATAATAATTAAAATTCAAACTAACTATAAAGATTGAAGAAATGTTATATTCACAGAAATTTTACAAAATAAAATCACGCACTTATGTCATGTATATGTGGTGGGTGAGAAACGACATGATTAGTCAACTCTGCAGGAAAATCAACAATATTTGGAAGCATGCTTTGTTACTTTGTTGTCATTCTGCTATAAATTTGATTCAAGTCATCCAAAGCGTGTTCCAGTGAATAGCCTTGTCCAATACAGTTTTGGATTATGTAAAGTAGTTCGCGTGATCTCTCAGTTAGAGGAACACTTAATTTTATTCGTCGATCAACTACTTTTCTGATCTTCTCATCAGACATATCCGAGATTTCCCCGGATAAATAATGTTTTCTTTTACCCAGATTGATTTGATCTTTTTTACCCATAGGTTTTCCTGTAAGCATTTCCATCAGTAAATATCCAAGATCTCTGATATCACACTGCGCACAGCTATTCCCAGAACCTGAGAATTGAGATATTACTTTTGATGCAGATTTTATTGTACATACACGATTTTTATGTAAAAAAGGCAACATAAACCATTGATAACTTACCGGATACAGGTTCTCGTCTTACCAACCTTCCCACATCAAAATAGAAAATCTTTGCATTAAAATCCTGATAAATGGTAAATTTGAACATGCTTGATAAGGGAATAGCGATTAGCGAATGTTATAAGGAACTTTAGTTTTTGAAAAGTTGGGTTCTTATAAGAGTTAAATTGTTTTGATTCTTCTGGAAAGGAAAAGTAGTGAAACAGAATTTCGCGTAAAGCATTGGGTGTGATGACACCTAAAATACACACATGCACACGCATATAGTTTTATCAAAAAAAGAAAACACACACACACACAATCACACGACGTGGTGGGATAATTTTGGCTTGATAACATTGGTGTGGTGCGGTAACATCAATGTTATTGTCATAACGTCGACATTAACACTGACCACACCAATGCTCAATAATTCTTACAGGTCAAAAAATGAACCAATAATAGCTTAATTTACCTTATCAATCCGAATGTAGTCTGTGGATAGCGACCAAACTTCGTCAATCATCTGTTTATGATGCAAGAAAACTAGGCCACTCACGACTCCTATTGCTATTTTGACCCTCATAATAAAGGGAAGTTCTTGCGCAGATCCTACAACCACAGAAGAATATTTCTATATCACAAATTGTTCTTTTTCAAATTTAAAAATTTAATGGGAAGGTAAAGATTTTCACCTTTCAGATAATCTTTTAAAGTTCTCTTCTCTATGAACTCATGTACAAGGTAAAACTTTTCACCTTCCAAGCAGTAGCCTAGGAGCCTCTGAAGGTTAGGATGACTAAATTCACCCATTACTTGTAACTCCCGCTCCAGTTGCACATGCTTAGGTTAATTAAAAAATACTCATGAGCTAATTAACATGAATACAAATGCTGCAATGTAATTCCGGTTTGTTTAGAATGGTATTAGTGTTCATCATTTTGTAATGCTTCAAGTAGTAGGTGTATTTCCATGTTACTTCATAAATGAACTGAAAAAAAAAAAAAAAAAAAAAAAAAAAAGAAGATGGTTTGTTTACCTTAGGCCTATGTTCGAAGTACATCACAGTGATGGCCAACCCAACACCTCGCTTGGAAGGGGAATAATTCTTCTCATGGACCCAACCTTTGAAAACGGAATGCTGCCCAACTTCTAATATACATTTTTTAAATTTGCTCGTAGAACGTTCCAAATCAGTATATGAGAATATTTTTAGTTCTTGGGCATGCATTTGCTCATTGCCAGGAAGCACTTCACTGTCCTCTGTGGTTACTGAGCTGCTGTAGTCACTATTGTTATTGCTGTTCATTAATGACTTTCTGTAACTATCGCCTAAAAGATAAAAACCAAAGAAACAAATTTATAGCATTAATCTTATGATGGCTGGCTATGCAAAACTAACAGTCAAACACAAGAAAATCATATTCCATGCCAAACCTTAGTTTAAGGAGAACATTCTATATATACTAATTAGCACCAAAAGTAAGTATTATACTATTATGTCTCACAAACTCAGAATTGAACGACGTTGTACCTATGCTTTTCAACGACATTTTAGTCAACGACTTTGGTAGAGCAAAATAATTTGATGGCATCGTCCAGGTCAATCCAAAAATCCCTGCTGGTTTTGCGCAATCTTCAAACTTCTCCGGCGATGATTCTAAAAGCTGAAGTGCTACGACTACCTCAGACATCGTAGGACGTTCTTTTGGATCACTATCCAAGCAACGGTATGCAATTTGGGAGAACTCCTTCAAAATTTTGGTAGATACTTCTCTTCTTAGTTCAACAGCAACAACTTCATCTAAGTTTCTATTTTTAACACAGTTATGAGCCCATATTGCCAAACTCAAATCCTCATCGCCATCAACATGGACTGCTTGCCTCCCAGATAGCAGTTCAAACAATACGACTCCAAAGGCAAAAACATCTGTTTTCCTGGTGAATTTTCCAGTCATAAAGATTTCTGGATCCATATATCCAAATGTCCCTTTAATGCCAGTTTGGACGTAAGTAGATGATTGATTGATCGGAAAATTTTTGGCCAGCCCAAAATCAGATATCTTGGCCTCCCAATCCTCATCCAGCAGAATGTTTGTGCTCTTCACATCACGGTGTACAACTCCATGTTTGGTGCCTGCACCGGTGTGAAGATAGTCCAGTCCCCGTGCAGCCCCTAAGCTTATCTTGAGTCTCTGTGACCAAGATAAAGGAGTATTGCTTTTGTGCAAATGATCAAAAAGAGATCCACGGGACATGTACTCATAAACTATGATCATCTCTTGGTCATCATTACAATAACCAAGGAGAGACACAAGGTGGGCATGTCGTAACTTAGAAAGTGTCTCAACTTCTGCCATAAACTCTGGAATTCCTTGATTAGAGATAGATTGGGAACGTTTTATGGCAACCGTGGTGCTGCTACTGTTTTCAATCTTGAAATGACCTTCGTAGACCTTCCCAAAACCTCCCTGACCAACAACTAATGTATCGTCAAAGTTTTGGGTTGCTGACCGAATATCATCAAGGGAGTAGCGACGACATAGTTGATCTGAGGGTAAAGCCATAATTATCGTGGTGTGATGGTAAGTTTTGCACTAAAATCTTGCTGAAAAAACTACAATTTCAGAGAACTTTTTGTGATTATATCAAGTCACCTAATGGTGTGTAGAGTCGTACTACTTTAGCTCTTTGGAAGTCCCCATCTGTATAGAGATTCCTCAGCCTTTCGTAGAAGAAGTCAATGTTTACTTTTCAAAACAATATGTAGTAACTTTGAACAAATAACTTATACTTTTAAAAACAATAGAAAAGAGGGTTCTAAAATGCACTGTTGTTAACTAATTTGTTATAAAACCAATTTAAACCAGAGTTTTTTAATCAGTGCTCTAAGAACATTGACTAAAATGCATTTCTTAAATCTTATACTTTCTTTATGAATTAAAATATACTAGCGTAGGACCCGCACATTGCAGTGGAAAAAACCCTGTAATTAAATCTTTTGACAAACAATATTTTTTAATCGGTGCTCTAAGAACATTGACTAAAATGTATTTCTCAAATTTCATACTTTCTTATGAATTAAAATATAGTAGCAGGCCCGTGCATTGTGGTAGCAAAAACCCTATAATTAAAATTTTCGACAAACAATGTTTTTTAATAATGCGTTTTTCTATAGGTGATCCCTTTTCTATGATGATTGATTCGCACACCATTTTTTTTATTAAAACACCATTTTGTACAAGCCGTATAGCACACCGTACAACACTGTAATGCACAGTTGTGGTGAAAGTATAAAAAAATGGTGTGCAAATCACCTCCCATTTTCTATGGGGCAAGTTATTTGGACCCTCATAGGGAGAGTTTTCAATCATTGCACGCATCGCCGGTTAGTACGGTATGCAACGCGAGTTGTACAGTTTGACCAAACCCTTACAATATAGGAAGAGTTTGTATAACAGAACCTTTTTTCTATTTTGCTCTGTCCTGTGATTCCAAACTTGGATTGGCCTGCGATATTTTAGTGCTTGTGGTGAAAGTATAAAAAAATGGTGTGCAAATCACCTCCCATTTTTTATAGGACAAGTTATTTGGACCCTCATAGGGAGAGTTTTCAATCATTGCACGCATCGCCGGTTAAGTTATTTGGACCCTCATAGGGAGAGTTTTCAATCATTGCACGCATCGCCGGTTAGTACGGTATGCAACACGGGTTGTACAGTTTGACCAAACCCTTACAATATATGGAGAGTTTGTATAACAGAACCTTTTTTCTATTTTGCTCTGTCCTGTGATTCCAAACTTGGATTGGCCTGCGATATTTTAGTGCTTGTGTATCCATTGGAAATAAGCCTTCTCTCCCGTATTGAATACTGCCATAGTAGTCAACCGAACAATTCTGTTTTAAATCTGTTTTTCCCTTTCATTAAATCATTGTATTAATTCAAACATCTGAAATTCGTGTGAAAAGCTTTTGCTATAAAAACACATCTTTGTCACCTTATTTGTCATTTTGGTCCAACTTGGAGTCGGGAGTTTAGACATGCGTGACCATTCTCCATTCTCCATCATACAGCTAGCTCATTCATTACTAGTCAAAGGGCATTTGTCAAATTAATAATACCATCAATAATTAGTTAAATAATTTAGGGATAATCACTTATAAATGTATCTGACTTGTTACATTTTTATTTTAATGTAGCTAATAAAATTTTTTGCAACTTAATTCCCAAATTTTTTACTTTCATCATTTTGGTGTATTTTATTCATGTAAAATGACCATTTTAACAAAATATTTATAACCACTCTATTTATAGTGAAAGGTAAAATGATCATTTTACAAGAGCAAAATACACCGAAGTGATGAAATCAAAAGTACGGTTAACCTGCAAAAAAAATTGTTTGCTACATCAAATTGGAAAAAGTGTTAAGTTAGATACATTTACAAATGATTAGCCCATAATTTATATGTCTTAACTATTTGTGTTGAAATAAATATTAGTATCACAGTAGATGATGGTGGGTATGGTGGTAGATAATGGTGGTGGTGATGGCGGCGATGTTGGTAATGGAAGTTGTGAGAGTTTGGAGGTTGAAGAAGGAGAGAAAGGTTAAAGAAGAGGTTGTTTGGATGTGGATAAAAATATGTAAAAAGGGTGTTTAGAGGAGGAGGAGAAGAAGAAGAAGAAGAAGGAAAAAAAAAACTATTGAAAATACTAAAATACTCTTGCAGCTAACGAGATTTTTAACGAGTGTTAGGGTTTTGGACTGTGAGTGAGTAAAAAACGTGACGTTGCAGCTAACGAGATTTTTAACGAGTGTTAGGGTTTTGGACTGTGAGCGAGTAAAAAATGTGACGTTGGGGACTATGGATCTGTACCCTAGATCTGAGGATTGCATCCGCAACCCGTCCTAACTATGAGGACCAATGGTGTAATTTACCCCTATAATAAAGTAGAAGGACTTTTGTTCAAACTCAGTGAAAAATGATTTTGTGACATATTTAGAAAGGTTGTAGTAATGAAAAGACATCGATAAATTGAACTTGACATTTATTGTGGACTTGTTTAAACTTAAAAAATTTAAAAGTATGACAACTTTGTTGGAAATCAAAAAAGCCCATTGAAACAATGCAGATAGCCACTTTACTCTCTCTCTCTCTCTCTCTCTCTCTCTCTCTCTCTCTCTCTCTCACACACACACACACACAAACTCTTTCTCCAAATTTTCAAGTAAAATCTATCACACACACAAACTCTTTCACACTTTTTGTCTCTTTAAACATCAACTGAAAACATAACCAGCTTACGACTACCGGCTTTGCCATATCCCCATAAAGCACCAGCAGGAACCACCATTGACTTTCGTCATGTTGCTAGAAAATATTGTCAGGAACCACCACTTTCACATCTTATGAGTACATCCATGTCACCCGAAAAAACCATGTTTTTTGAGTTTTATATGGGTTGATCTTTGATTTATTTATTTATTTATTTATTTATTTATTTATTTATTTTTAAGATTTATGATTTTAGGCTTGTAAAACTTTTTGTTTTAATTGAGTTTGTGCATTTTTTTTGGAAAAACGGACCATCCTCGGCAAATATATTAAACACTCAAAATAATTACAAGTAACTTATATGGACAAACCCATATAAGTATAATCCAAATGACATTCCCAAAATATGCTTTGGGAACATTACAAGCAACAATAAAGTTCTCCTACTACTAGACTTATTACAAATCAAAGAACAAATAATAAAATCAAACATCCAAAACTTAGCTATAAATTTCAACTTCCATTTTACTTTCATGACCATAATCTTCATCTTCAATGCCCGGGACATAATCTTCATCTTCGAAACAAGGACCATCTCAATAACATAAGAAATGAAGCATTTCATCAAATGAGATTGCCTCCTTAAAAAACATTCCCGAGTAAAGCCCATCTGGACAAACCCTGGGTAAGGAAAAAAAGAACAACCCTCGCTTAGGAATCCTACCAATATAAAGATACTGGCCTTCAAATCTTCAAAAAAAAAATAAGAAACCATGGATCTGATGAATGTAGGCTCCCATCTGACCACAAAAGAAGTCAAACACCTTCCACTCCACAAACCCATCACACCATATAAGATAAGAAACCATCTTAATATCATGGAAACCCAATAAACTTTTAAGCCCAACCAGAGGAGTAGTAAAATCAGACGATAACATAATGAATCCAATTACAAACTCCTTATACTCCGACAGCATAAGTCTCAATAAGATCCACCAAATACACTCAGAAGATAAATGAATAACCCAAAACCAATTCCCAGATAGGTAGAAAGTAACACAAATACAGACTTCATCACACCATAAACTGCAGCCACCAAATTTCACACCCTTACCACAGTCTTCAAAAAACCAAAAACAACCATCAATAGCTTCACCCATCAAGGAACAAAAAACATTTGGACTTATTACTATTAGCAACATTAACATTCCATATCTTTGCAGCTTTAAGAACATGTGCAAAGCACTTAACTTTAAGGCTCATTAGTCTTAACCTTATCTGCTCCTTAATGACACAACAAAGGCTATCCATACTCCTATTTTTACCATGAAAAAGCCTTAAATTTCTTTCTTGCCAAATAAAATACACTAAAGCCTCAATAACCAACCTCCGGATAATACTCCAAATAGAATTACCCAAAGGTCTAGCCAGCAATAAATCAATAATCTGATATAAATCACTAGATCCAGGATCAAAATTCATAAAAGCCTTTAAGTGATTCAAGACTTGAGATGAGAAAGGACAACTGAAAAACATGTGATTCTGGTTATCCTGGGTCATATTACACAAAGAACATGTCAAGTTACCCACCATAGCCCAAGAAGCTAATTTATCCTGAGTTTTAAGCTTCTCTTTAATAGCTAACCATAGGACAAAAGAATTCCTAGGTATGTTTTGACTAAACCAAACAACCTTATACCAAGGAACAATGGGCTTAACCGGTATGAGGTCATTCCAAACAACTTTCACAGAAAAACCTTTAACAATATCACTATTAGTCTTCCATAGCACATTATCTCTTCTATCATGAAACAAAAGGGGAGGAAGAAGATAAAGAAGAAAAGAGAACTTATCTGTCAAACAAGGAGGCCACTTCCACTCCCCATTATTCACTAGATCAACAATCTTGCAGTTAAGAGATAAACCAGCCTCATAAATGTCTCTTATAGAAATGTAATGACATAGAGGCCCAAGAAAACTCCAGTTATCAAACTAGACAAAAACATCACGACCATCACCAATCCTATGAACAATATGGCTCCTTAGAACATCCTTAATCTGCAATATTTTCTTCCAACCCCAACATACATCCTTCTGAATAGGGATATCCCAAAAACTCCTAACACACTTATTCCTATCACAGATCCTATAAGCATTGAACCACTTCACCCATATAGAATCCTTTTTAGAAACAATATTCCATACATGTTTTGACATCAAAGCAGTCTCCAACATTGTAAAGACTTAATACCAAGTCCACCTTGAATTTTCAATCCACAAACATCATCCCATTTCACCTTAGCTTTACCACGTTGTAATTCCCCTTGAGACCATCTGAAACCCCTCATAAGCTTTTTGATGGTTTGGGAAACATAAACAGGAAGAATAAAAACTGATCTCCAAAAGACTTGCATGGAGCTAATAACAGGCTTAATGAGCTGGAGTTTGCCAGCAAATGACAAAGCTTTATTCTTCCAATTATGAAGACGAATCTTCACTCTATCAATCAGAGGATCACAATGCTTCTTATATAATCTAGAAGATATCAACGGGACTCCTAAATACCTAATAGGCAAAGAGCCAACAGAGAAAGGCATGATCTTGAGAATAGCAGATCTAGCATGGGCATGAACATTACCAAAGAAAACCAAGCTTTTCTCCATATTAGGTCTAAGACCAGAAACACCACTAAATTCAAAAATAGCATCTTTTAGTATAGAAACAGAACCCACATCACCATTAGAGAATAACATCAAATCGTCCGCAAAGCAAAGACGAGTAAGATTGACTTTGCCACATCTCTAATGGTATTTGAAATCATTACTCTGCCCAATCTTCCTATTGATCATTAACGTAAGAACTTCCATGACAAGAGTAAAAGGATAAGGGGATAAAGGGTCCCCCTGCCTTAACCCTCACATTCATTTAAAATAGCCAATATGATCTCCATTAAGACTAACAGTGAAAGAAGGGGAAGATATGCAACTCATAATCCAATTTACCATTTTAAAAGGAAACCCATAATGAATTAAGCATTGTCTGAGGAAACCCCAATCAACAGTATCGTAAGCCTTATTTATGTCAATCTTAAACACAACTTTAGAAGGGCCCAATCTCTTATGGTAATTTCTCATAAACTCTTGAGTGAACATAATGTTATCACTAATATGTCGATTAGGGATAAAAGCACATTGAGCATTACTAACAATAGAATTAAGCACCCCTTTCAGTCTATTAGCAGTAACTTTGCTAATACATTCATATAAAACACTACAACATGAAATGGATCTAAAGTCAGAAACCTTACTTGGAGTTTTGACTTTGGGAACCAAAGCAATCACAGTAGCATTAACTTCTTTTAAGAGTTTACCATTATGGAAGAAATCATGAATAGCCTTTGTAAACTCAGGACCAATAATAGACCAAGAAGACTTGAAGAATCTTATTGAAAAACCATCCGGTCCAGGTGCTTTGTCATCCTCTATGCTAAATAAAGCACACTTAATCTCGTCATCCGATATCGGCCTCACTATAAAATCAGCATCTAAACCAGACAACTTATTAACAAATAAATTATCTGGCTAACAAACTGCACTCCCACATCAGTTCCAGAATAGAAGTTACCATCCATATCCTCTACATGATCAATCCTATTTCTGTTTCATATCTCCTTTATAACATTGTGAAAATATTTTATGTTGAAATCACCCTAGTTAACCAAGTAACCTTAGCCCTTTGCTTGAGAAAAAGTTATTTATCCTTAGCAGCTAACTTGTAAGCATTCAAAGCTATCACTTCTGCATTTCTCAAATTAACTTTAGAAGGATCTTTCACTATCTCTGACTGAACTTTACACAACTCTTCCTTACACTTCAGCGAATTAGTAGCCAAATCACCTTGAGCATATTTCATTTTCCTAAGAGGCTTCTTCAATATTTTCAACTTAGAAACCACAGAAAACATGGAGTAACCAGGAACATGAGAATCCCAAACATTTCTAACATTGGGCAAAAATTCAGGTTTAGTCGCTAAAAAATTAGTAAACTTGAAAGGCTTTGGTTTAACACCCGAGATACTAGGAATATTAAGCACAGCAGGAGAATGATCAGACACAACAAAAGGTAAGAACTGTGCATTAGAATTTGGAAATTTATCTAAAAACGCCACATTACTCATCACTCTATCCAATTTCTTCAGTAAACCATTAGGGTTCCCAGGACTTTTATTCCAAGTATATTGAAGACTAGACATCAAAATATCACTCACCTCAATCTTGAAAAGGCAATCTCGAAAATCTTCCATACCAGCAGTGACACATGATGAACCCATAGACCTCTCACAAGGTTCTAAAATAATGTTGAAATCTCCAAACAAAACCGAAGGAGAATCTTTAACAACATGACTATGCTTGACTAGATCCTTGCAAAGCTGCTTCCTACCACTGCAAGTGACTTAAGCATAAATAAAAGAGCAAAAAAATTATGGCTACCATTGAAAGATTCAATAAACACATTCATTAGTTGGGAAGTAAAACTGTGAAGCATAATTCTCACAGCAAAATGATCCTAACTAATTACAATACCAATACCCCTATCACAAGCAGGAGCATTAGACATCCATTCCCAGTTCACCAAAACCTTAGAACAAATCTTCAATTTTTTTTCTTTTTAACTCTAGTTTCCAACAACCCACAAAAACTAAAATTCCTGCTCCTAATCAAATCCATAACTTGCTTCTGACTATCTTTATTGTTGAGACCTCTTACATTCCAAGAGAAAGCCTTAACACTCATCATTAACAGCTGTAACAGAAGTCCTATCATTCCCTACATCAGGACCATTAACATCTAATTTCTTAGGCTTCATGTGACAACTGGCAAATTAGGGAGCCATTTATAAAACCCGCATTACATTAAAATTATAAATTTGGAATATTTGAAAAGTTTATTTTGAAGAGATGTTTTACGAACGTTGGTACGCGATTTTTAATCGTACGATATTTATGGGAATCGATTATTTATTTATGGTTTGATTTGATTCGGTCGTGATGATTTATTTTGAGATCATTATTTTGGCACTACATTGACTCCGGCACTAGGATAACCTAACAAATTTTAATTATATTTTATTATTTGATCGGATATTATTATTTTGGAACGGGTTTGGTTTGAGAAAGTCATTTGGTTATTTAAGTTTCGGGTTTGGTCCGTGTATTGACACCGGGCTACTAAATCCCCTACACCCACTATTATCATTATTATTATCATTTAAAAAGTTTATTTTTTTTAAGAGTATATCACATGAATCGTCCTTGTGGCCTGCGTTTTTCATAAGCAAACACACCCTCACCAACACTTTTCACCAACACTCTCTCTCTCTTCATTTTAAACTCACCACCGCCGCCCCTTATCTCCACCGTAGCGCCGCCACCGCCGCTCTCACACTAAAAAACAACACCACCATCTTCACCATCTTTTCGCGATCTATCTTTTGGTACTAACCACGCGCGATTTGGACCATCCTAACACCTATTTCGAATTTAATCATCACGAGTTCATCACCACTTTTTAGTATTTCTTGAAGATCTTTTCGATTTGGCTTTGGTTTTGAAGGTAGGTCGAGTTTTTGACTCGAGTTGTGGGTTTGAGCCGCGACCTTGGGTCTCGGATTTCTTGATCTTTTCGGGTTTATGATTTTTGATACAAGAATTAAATGGGTTTTTGATAATAATGAGTTAAATGGAGGTTTGGTATCCGGGTGATGATTTTTCCGACGGGGTTTTTGGGTCGATTTCTTGACCATTTGGTGTTTATTCGGATCCTTGGTGCTTATTTGTGATGTTGGTCGACCTTGTGGTCGTGTGGATTCTTAGCCGACACCCCCAAGGGGCTGTTTTGGTTCGGTTTGAGCTCAAGGAGCTAGCCGAGACCTATGGGTCTCGGGTGTGGCTTCCGTTTCATGTTTTGAGAATATGTTGACCCGGGTTGACTTGGTAACTCAACCCGTAAATTGTTTGGTTTTCGGATGTTTTATTACTTGTTGATTTATTATTTATGTTTCGTTGAGATTGTGATGTTTGGACTTTGGTACATTGGCATATTATTCGGACTTGAAGTGGTATTTCTTGATTGTGAGTTATTATTGGAGATGTGTTGTCGAATGTGGAATTGGGGACCGATTGTGAGACGGTCGATTAGATGACGGAGATAGGTTAGTTGGGTGCCGTAGTCGGACCCTCATGTTGTAGCACATGGATATGGGATTGATTTGGACGGAGTTGATTTATTATTGTGACTTGATTATTATTTGTACTTGGACTATGAGCCGAGGGTCATGACTCGGACATGTGACCAAATTCTATGACTCGATAAATATTTAAAAGTCGATATTAAAAATAATACTCGTAATAATATTATTGAGAATATAATCGTTTATATACGTATATAGACGTGTTAAACGTGTGTATATATATATATATATATATATATATATATATATATATATATATATATATATATATATATATATATATATATATATATATATATATATATATATATATATATATATATATATATATATATATATATATGCGTATATTAATAATAAAACGATCACGAGTAAACGTTATAATAATATAACGATAGTTATTATGCTATGCAAATAGTGTAATAAATGTCGGACTATTGTTATAAATAATATATATTTATATAACGGCGAAATATTAAGTCGAGTGAATAATAATTAAAAACGTGATTTTTATAAATTTAAAAACTTATCGAGTTATACGAGTTGTGGTTCTTTAAAGTCCAAGTGGGCTTTATATTGTGACTTTTGTGTTGTCACGGATATATGACGATTAATATAAACATTTTATATATCAAGTGACTTATTCTAGATCGAGTTATTTGATGATATAAAATGAGTATATTAATGGGCATCGTATCCCACGACGCCCGTAGGTTGTGGTATATATTTTAGGGTAATAAATTACTACATATCTCGTGGAATTTGGCCGATTCAACGATATATATATGGAATTTATTGGACTACGATATATACTAAATAGAATCTTTTGTGCAATGTGCTTTAGGTTGGGTATAATCTTGGAACGATATATTACGTAAATAAATATGGGAGATTACTAAATCGACGGATTTGATAAGCTTCGATAATTATTTAAATAATATGTTGGGCTAACATTAGACCTATAATTGGTTTATTATTTTGTTTGTTGTGGCTTTTTGTTTTGAGTTATGTCGACCCTCCACCCATATGGATACCAAACGTCGAATTTCAAATTAATATGAAGTTAAGTCGAGAAATGGATATTTTTGGAAAGTAAAATGGAATGCGTTCGGGAATGGGAATATTTAATTTTGAGAAAATGATTTCTGAACGAGTTTAATATTATTAGGAAGTGCCGAGTCTGTAGTTGCCGTTACGTGAGTTGCTTGAGATTACTTACGTCTTTCTTCTATCGTTTCTTTTGAGGATTTCTGGACTTGAGGTGAGTCATAGCCCCACTTTTTAATCTTGAACTATGTTTTCAATACTTGGGGTGAGAAACGTGCAAATGTTTTATGTGGACTATTATCGCTTTTTGATTTCAAAACTTGCTATGCTTATAGAACTAGGTAGAGCGAGGCCTAGACTTGAGCTAGGTAAGCTATTGATTTGGTTGTTGAGCGAGGCCTAGTCCCGAACTAGGTAAGCTATTGGATTGGTTATTGAGCGAGGCCTAGCCTAGAGCTAGGTAAGCTAAACAACGAGGCCTAGACTAGATCTAGGTAAGTTGAACATGTCGTATCCTTACGAATGTTGGGTATGTCGTATCCTTACGCATACATATTGAGCGAGGCCTAGACTTGATCTAGGTAAGCTATTGGATTGATTATAGAGTGAGGCCTAGACTTGAGCTAGGTAAGCTATTGATTGGATTGATTTGAGCTATAACGTGCACCTATAGGGATGATTTGATTTGGTTAGATGATTGAGCCCTAGTCTAGCTAGCAAGCGTTTTGCGTATATGTCCACTATATTGAATTATGAATAACCTATGATCTCACCAGCGAAAGCTGACTTTTAGCACGTTTTCTCAGGTAATTAAGTGATGCTCTATGGATGCTTGGGATTGGAGGCTTGGCATTGGCACCGCTTATGGATCTATATTTCTAAAACTCTGATAACTATTGTGGACCTATGTTTATTTCTTTTGGGCCTTACTTTGGATAATTTTTGGGATAAATGTAAACTTTAAAACCCGGTTTGATTGTGTTTTTCTTATGTTTACTTTACCTCGTTCTTTCATGACTTTGAATGGATACCAATCCCCGTAGCACCCCGAAAGCTTGTTGAGTCTTCCGCTGTACCAAATTTTGGGGGTGTTACAGATTGGTATCAGAGCCAAGGTTATAGAGAACTAGGTAAATAGACACCTTAACTATAACCGATTTTTATAGAAAACGATCCTCGACCATTGCCCGCCAGCCCGCCAAGCCGAAGCATCATTGTTTATTATTGAGGTATTATGAGATTATTGAGATGATTATAGATTTGGGATTTCTTGAGATGATTTGAGGTTTTGAGGTTTATGGATTTAGTGATATGATGGCGTTTTGAGGAATTATATGCGTTTTTGAGGAATTATATGGCTTAATTGTTTTGCGAATGGTTTTAGTAATGCGGTATTTTAAATCTTTTTTTGATTATAAATGATTTGGAATTATATGATGATGTTGATATGGTATTTTGAGTTCGCGGTTTAGTTGTTTTGAAACACTTACACCTACCCTACGCCGTTGTCACAGACTATGGCCTCCCATACGCCTGACGTTGTTGAGGTTATTCTTACTACACCGGTAATGCCAGCACAGTTTACCATGGCTCCTGATGACCCTTACCAGGTTGCCATGCATTCAGCTACTATGACACCGCCAGGTTCTACTTCAGCACCACCTGCTGCATTTACGCAGGGACCCTCATCTTCTCTAGGGCTCCCTGGTACATCGAGGCAGCTTACTCTTCATCAGGATTTGGCTCGTGTGGCTCCACGTTTTGCCCACCGAGCTACGACACGTATATCGGTACGCCCTACTTCACCACCTTTCCAGATTGATGCTCACTCTCTTCTGTCTGAGGCGCCACCTACATCATTGCGTCGTCGTCCTAGATCACCTACCCCTTCACCACATGGTTCACCTGTTAGGAGACGACGATTGATGATGTACTCTTCTGATGAGGAGGAGGAGGAGTACGAGGGTGAGGATGAAGCTGATGACCCTCAGGAGGCTGAGCAGGGTGATGATGATGACCCTGAGGAGGAGGAGATGCCTGATGATGATGATCTGATTGTGCCGCCAGCACAGGCTGAGGAGCCTGATTCACCTATACATCCGATTGAGCCTGATTCACCTGATCATCCGTTTTTGTTTGAGTTGCCACCTGGTAGTCCCGTTGAGTCGGATGCACCTTATGAGGTCTCTACTGAGCATGCAGAGTTAGGTAAGATTGGTAGGTTATGGGCTCAGATTACGGATCTTGGTGAGAGAGTTGCACGTATATCTGATCGACTTGAGAGGGTTATTAGAGAGTTCATAGCGGATGTGAGAGTTGATTTGACTGTGGTTGTGGGCAGGACTACTGAGATGAGGAGAGTTTTGATGGAGGTTCACGAGCATATCGAGAGTTTACAGCGAGGTTTTGTTACAGCTCGAGAGGCCAACCGCAAGCTATGGCAAAGGAATGCCGAGCTGGAGAAGGATTTGGCTGACCTCAAGAGAGACCGAGACACCCATAGTGTGGAGTTAGGATCATTATGGAGGGATCTTGATGGCTTGAGGAAGGAGTTGAGGAGCCTCCGCCAGCAGCGTGGCTAGACGTTTGAGCTATGTTGTCTTGTTGCTTTTTTAACCGAGAAGTGTTCGGTTAGAAAAGCTAGTTATCTTATTTTGATGTATTTCCGTTGATTACTCGTCTCGTTGGAACGATTGTTATCTTTGTGTTTTCGGTAGTTGGAACAATGTTGGATCTTTATTGTATGGTCGATGGTTATTATGTTATGGTATTATGTGGATGTTGGATATTATGGAAATTGAGTTCCTATGCGCTTTATTGATGTCTTGTGGTGTATTGTTGATATTCTTTCCATGACTTGGCTTCGTTGATTTAATTCTTGTTGAGCATATGATAAGTTCTATCGGAGACCCACGAACTTGTATGATGTTTCAGATCAATGGCCCCACGAAGAAACCCTGTTAGAGCTACCAGAACTGGACCTACAATGACTACCCCTGGTCGTCGAGGACGCCGTCCTACTCGAAATGTTGAAACCCCTACTCCTGATAACCTGGACACTACTAACCGCAACAACAGGAATCAAAATGTTGATGTTCAGGGAGACAATGATCATGTTCCACTTAATGCACCTACTGTGGATCAAGCAATGATCAATCAACTTGTGGAGCAACAAGTTGCTGAGCTACTAGTTGAGTCAAATCATTCCAACAATTCTGCTGGAACATTTCCACCTGTTCGTGCTAACGGATGTCACTACAAGGAGTTTAAGATTTGTGGACCTATTGAGTTTGGTGGAACTGAAGGAGTGGTTTACTTGGTTAGGTGGATTGAGAAGACTGACTCAGTGTTTAATGTCAGTGGTTGTGCGGAGAATGCGAAGGTAAAGTTTGCTTCTTTTACTTTCAAGGATGAAGCTTTAACTTGGTGGAACAATTACCGTAACTCGGTTGGGAGTGATGTTGCTTATGCTATGACTTGGGAGCAATTTAAGTCCTTGCTGATTCAGACTTACTGCTCAAGGAATGAGATTAAGAAGCTGGAGATTGAGTTCTGGAACCATAAGGTGAAAGGTACCGATATGGCAACTTACAATCGCCGTTATCGAGAGTTAGCCCGACTTTGTCCCGATATGGTTAGGACTGAGACTCAAAGGATTGAGAGGTATACCGATGGGTTACCGGTAGCTACTAGGAATGATGTGATTTCTGCTAAACCTGCAAGCATTCATTAGGCTATTACTATTGCTCAACAATTGATGGACTCGTTGACATTGGAAGAAGCTGAAACAGATAAGACTGGAAAGAGGAAGAGGGATAATCACTCTAAGGGAAATGATCGTCGAAATAAGCGACAAACAACTACTAGAGCTTATGCTATGGGAGATGGAGACAAGAAGAACTACAATGGAGATGCACCCAAATGTAACCGATGCTATAGGAATCATTCTGGTCGATGTACTATGACGTGCAAGAATTGCTCGAGGATGGGACACATAGCTAAGGATTGTAAAGCTCGACCACTTGCTATGGTTCAAGCTACTCCTGAAACTATGAGCAAGGAAAATGTTACTTGCTATGGATGTGGAAAGAAGGGACATTATAGGAATAAGTGTAGGGAATCATGGAACCGAGGAAATCAAGGATCGGTTGGTAATGGGTACAATAATGGAAACCGTGGAGCTGGAGGAAATCGTGGACGACAAGATAATGGGGACCAACGTGTGGAAGCTGGAGCTGCTCATGGGAGAGTGTATGCACTTGGGAACGAGAGAGGAGAAGATCCGAACGTTGTTATTGGTATGTTCCTTCTCAATAATCGTTATGCTTCCATACTATTTGATACTGGTGCCGATAAGAGTTTTGTGTCCACTAAGTTTGCACCCTTACTAGAGAAACCCCCGATGGCCTTAGGAATTGGTTATGATGTAGAATTAGCTAATGGGAACATAGAGAGGATTAGGACTATCATTCGCGGATGCACGTTAAACTTTCTGAATCGTCCTTTCAACATAGATCTTCTACCCGTCACGTTAGGAAGTTTTGACGTCATTATTGGTATGGATTGGTTGTCGAAGTATCGTGCTCATATAATTTGCGATGAGAAGATCGTGTGTGTGCCATACGGCAAGGAGATTCTGAACATACCAGGAGATAGAAAGGATTTGAGAGGCCCATCTAGATTAGCGGTCATATCTTGCACTAAGTTGCCTAAACTAATGGAAAAAGGAAGTTGCCTTTTCTTAGCTCAAATTTCTGAGAAAGGAGAGGAGGAGAAGAAGGAAAGGTGCATTAGAGATGTACCTATAGTTCGTGATTTTTTGGATGTGTTTCCCGATGATCTACCGGGAATTCCGCCTACTAGACAAGTGGAATTTCAGATTGAGTTGATACCTGGTGCTGCACCTGTAGCACGAGCGCCTTATCGTCTTGCGCCTACTGAATTGGAAGAGTTGTCGAAACAATTAGCGGAGTTAGCCGAAAAGGGATTCATAAGACCAAGTTCTTCACCTTGGGGAGCCCCGGTTTTATTTGTAAAGAAGAAGGATGGATCGTTTCGCATGTGTATTGATTATCGCGAGTTGAACAAGTTAACGGTGAAGAATAGATACCCGTTACCAAGGATCGACGATTTGTTCGATCAGCTTCAAGGATCGAGCGTGTATTCGAAGATCGATTTGAGATCGGGATATCATCAGCTTCGAGTGCGCGAGGAAGATATTCCGAAAACGGCTTTCAGAACCCGTTACGGGCATTACGAGTTTCAGGTGATGCCGTTTGGGTTGACTAACGCACCGGCGGCATTCATGGATCTCATGAATCGGGTGTGTAAGCCTTACTTAGATAAGTTTGTGATTGTGTTTATTGATGACATTCTGATTTATTCAAAGAGTGAGAAGGAGCATGAGGAGCATCTAAGACTTATCTTAGAGTTGCTCAGGAAGGAGAAACTGTATGCCAAGTTTTCGAAATGTGAATTTTGGATTCCGACGGTACAATTTCTGGGTCATGTGATCGATAGACAAGGAGTTCATGTGGATCCTGCTAAGATTGAGGCGATTAAAGATTGGGCTGCACCTACGACCCCAACAGAAGTTCGTCAATTTTTGGGATTAGCCGGTTATTACCGAAGATTCATTGAGGGATTTTCGAAGATAGCAAAACCGTTGACCAAATTGACTCAAAAGAGTGTTAAGTATGAATGGGGAGATAAGGAAGAGGAAGCTTTTCAATTGCTTAAGGAGATGTTGTGTAGTGCTCCTATCTTGGCGTTACCCGAAGGTAACAAGGACTTTGTCGTCTATTGTGACGCTTCTCATAAAGGTTTAGGAGTTGTGTTGATGCAACGAGAGAAAGTGATAGCTTATGCTTCACGACAGCTCAAGAAGCATGAGAAGAACTACACCACCCATGATTTGGAGTTAGGTGCTGTGGTTTTTGCTTTGAGGATATGGAGACATTACTTGTATGGAACCAAGTGTGTTGTGTTTACGGACCACAAAAGTCTGCAACACATTTTGAACCAAAAAGAGCTTAACATGAGGCAGCGACGTTGGATTGAGCTGCTAAGCGATTATGATTGTGAAATTCGCTACCATCCGGGTAAAGCAAACGTTGTTGCTGATGCTCTTAGTCGAAAGGAGAGAATTCCACCGTTACGAGTTAGGTCATTAGGAATGACTATCGTATCGCCATTACCGTCTCAAATATTAGAAGCTCAAACGGAAGCGTTGAAAGCAGAGAATCGAGCTGCTGAAAACATATTTGGGATGGCAGAAAATGAGAAGGGATTTGTTAAGCGTTCTGATGGAGTATTATGTTTTGGAGAGCGAAGTTGGGTACCATTGTATGGAGGAATTCGAGAGTTGATTATGCATGAGTCGCATAAGTCAAGATACTCTATTCATCCTAAGTCTGACAAGATGTTCCAGGATTTGAAAAAGTTATATTGGTGGCCAAATATGAAGGCAGATATAGCATTGTATGTTAGTAAGTGTTTGACTTGCTCTAAGGTTAAAGCCGAACATCAAAGACCGTCAGGATTATTGATGCAGCCAGAACTCCCGGTTTGGAAATGGGAGCGAATTATGATGGACTTTATTACCAAATTACCAAAGACAGCTAGCGGTTGCGACGCTATATGGGTAATTGTGGATCGTTTGACTAAGTCTGCTTATTTCCTGGCGATTAGTGAAGATGATAGTGTGGATAAACTTGCGAGGTTGTATGTGAAGGAGATTGTTTCTCGTCACGGAGTTTCGATATCGATTATTTCGGATCGCGACAGCCGTTTCACGTCAGCATTGTGGCGATCACTTCAAACCGCTTTGGGGACGAGACTTGATATGAGTACTGCATATCACCCCCAAACCGATGGTCAAAGTGAGAGAACTATTCAGACTTTGGAGGATATGCTTCGTGCATGCATCATAGACTTTGGTAAAGGCTGGGAGAAATATCTACCCCTTGCGGAGTTCTCCTACAACAATAGCTACTACATAAGTCTTAAGGCTGCACCATTTGAAGCTTTGTATGGTCGTAAATGTCGTTCACCTATTGGTTGGGCAGAAGTTAGAGATAGCCAACTCACAGGCCCTGAACTTATCTTGGAAACTACTGAGAAGGTAACGCAAATTCGAGATCGACTGCAAGCAGCTAGAGATAGGCAGAAAAGCTACGCCGATCAGAGGCGTAAACCCCTAGAATTCCAGGTTGGAGACAAAGTGATGTTGAAAGTCTCGCCTTGGAAGGGTGTGATACGTTTTGGGAAACGTGGGAAACTTAATCCCCGCTGCATTGGACCATTTCTTATTTTGGAAAGAATTGGCCCCGTAGCTTATCGTTTGGAATTACCAATGGAATTGAGTAAAGTGCATGATGTGTTTCATGTTAGCAATCTGAAGAAATGTCTTTCGGAGGAAACGCCAGTTATACCGATCAAGGATATTCGTGTGGATGAGAGTTTGAATTTTGTGGAAGAGCCGATTGAGATAATGGATAGAGAGATTAAACGACTTAAGAGAAGTCGCATCCCGCTCATCAAAGTTCGTTGGAATTCGCGGCATGGATCGAAATTCACGTGGGAACGTGAGGATGAGTTTCGAAAGAGATATCCGAAGCTTTTTACTTCGTAGATGGTTTGTTCCGAGAGAAACCTGGGATGGGTTTCTTCTGAGGCTGGGAGGATGTGACAACTGGCAAATTAGGGAGCCATTTATAAAACCCGCATTACATTAAAATTATAAATTTGGAATATTTGAAAAGTTTATTTTGACAAGATGTTTTACGAACGTTGGTACGCGATTTTTAATCGTACGATATTTATGGGAATCGATTATTTATTTATGGTTTGATTTGATTCGGTCGTGATGATTTATTTTGAGATCGTTATTTTGGCACTGCATTGACTCCGGCACTAGGATAACCTAACAAATTTTAATTATATTTTATTATTGGATCGGATATTATTATTTTGGAACGGGTTTGGTTTGAGAAAATTATTTGGTTCTTGAGTTTCGGGTTTGGTCCGTGTATTGACACCGGGCTACTAAATCCCCTACACCCACTATTATCATTATTATTATCATTTAAAAAGTTTCTTTTTTTTAAGAGTATATCACATGAATCGTCCATGTGGCCTGCGTTTTTCATAAGCAAACACACCCTCACCAACACTTTTCACCAACACTCTCTCTCTCTCTTCATTTTAAACTCACCACCGCCGCCCCTTATCTCCACCGTAGCGCCGCCACCGCCGCTCTCACACTAAAAAACAACACCACCATCTTCACCATCTTTTCGCGATCTATCTTTTGGTACTAACCACGCGCGATTTGGACCATCCTAACACCTATTTCGAATTTAATCATCACGAGTTCATCACCACTTTTTAGTATTTCTTGAAGATCTTTACGATTTGGCTTTGGTTTTGAAGGTAGGTCGAGTTTTTGACTCGAGTTGTGGGTTTGAGCCGCGACCTTGGGTCACGGATTTCTTGATCTTTTCGGGTTTATGATTTTTGATACAAGAATTAAATGGGTTTTTGATAATAATGAGTTAAATGGAGGTTTAGTATCCGGGTGATGATTTTTCCGATGGGTCGAGCCTCGACCGAGAGCTAATGCTCTCGGTTTGGGTGGTTTTTGGGTCGATTTCTTGACCATTTGGTGTTTATTCGGATCCTTGGTGCTTATCTGTCATGTTGGTCGACCTTGTGGTCATGCGGATTCTTAGCCGACACCCCCAAGGGGCTGTTTTGGTTCGGTTTGAGCTCAAGGAGCTAGCCGAGACCTATGGGTCTCGGGTGTGGCTTCCATTTCATGTTTTGAGAATATGTTGACCCGGGTTGACTTTGTAACTCAACCCGTAAATTGTTTGGTTTTCAGATGTTTTATTACTTGTTGATTTATTATTTATGTTTCGTTGAGATTGTGATGTTTGGACTTTGGTACATTGGTATATTATTCGGACTTGAAGTGGTATTTCTTGATTGTGAGTTATTATTGGAGATGTGTTGTCGAATGTGGAATTGGGGACCGATTGTGAGACGGTCGATTAGATGACGGAGATAGGTTAGTTGGGTGCCGTAGTCGGACCCTCATGTTGTAGCACGTGGATATGGGATTGATTTGGACGAAGTTGATTTATTATTGTGACTTGATTATTATTTGGACTTGGACTATGAGCCGAGGGTCATGACTCGGACATGTGACCAAATTCTATGACTCGATAAATATTTAAAAGTCGATATTAAAAATAATACTCGTAATAATATTATTGAGAATATAATCGTTTATATACGTATATAGACGTGTTAAACATATATATATATATATATATATATATATATATATATATATATATATATATATATATATATATATATATATATATATATATATATATATATATATATGCGTATATTAATAATAAAACGATCACGAGTAAACGTTATAATAATATAACGATAGTTATTATGCTATGCAAATAGTGTAATAAATGTCGGACTATTGTTATAAATAATATATATTTATATAACGGCGAAATATTAAGTCAGGTGAATAATAATTAAAAACGTGATTTTTATAAATTTAAAAACTTATCGAGTTATACGAGTTGTGGTTCTTTAAAGTCCAAGTGGGCTTTATATTGTGACTTTTGTGTTGTCACGGATATATGACGATTAATATAAACATTTTATATATCAAGTGACTTATTCTAGATCGAGTTATTTGACTATATAAAATGAGTATATTAATGGGCATCGTATCCCACGACGCCCGTAGGTTGTGGTATATATTTTAGGGTAATAAATTACTACGTATCTCGTGGAATTTGGCCGATTCAACGATATATATAGGGAATTTATTGGACTACGATATATTCTAAATAGAATCTTTTGTGCAATGTGCTTTAGGTTGGGTATAATCTTGGAACGATATATTACGTAAATAAATATGGGAGATTACTAAATCGACGGATTTGATAAGCTTCGATAATTATTTAAATAATATATTGGGCTAACATTAGACCTATAATTGGTTTATTATTTTGTTTGTTGTGGCCTTTTGTTTTGAGTTGTGTCGACCCTCCACCCATATGGATATCAAACGTCGAATTTCAAATTAATATGAAGTTAAGTCGAGAAATGGATATTTTTGGAAAGTTAAATGGAATGCGTTCGGGAATGGGAATATTTAATTTTGAGGAAATGATTTCTGAACGAGTTTAATATTATTAGGAAGTGCCGAGTCTGTAGTTGCCGTTACGTGAGTTGCTTGAGATTACTTACGTCTTTCTTCTATTGTTTTTTTTTGAGGATTTCTGGACTTGAGGTGAGTCATAGCCCCACTTTTTAATCTTGAACTATGTTTTCAATACTTGGGGTGAGAAACGTGCAAATGTTTTATGTGGACTATTATCGCTTTTTTATTTCAAAACTTGCTATGCTTATAGAACTAGGTAGAGCGAGGCCTAGACTTGAGCTAGTTTGGTTGTTGAGCGAGGCCTAGTCCCGAACTAGGTAAGCTATTGGATTGGTTATAGAGCGAGGCCTAGCCTAGAGCTAGGTAAGCTAAAGAACGAGGCCTAGACTAGATCTAGGTAAGTTGAACATGTCGTATCCTTACGAATGTTGGGTATGTCGTATCCTTACGCATACATATTGAGCGAGGCCTAGACTTGATCTAGGTAAGCTATTGGATTGATTATAGAGCGAGGCCTAGACTTGAGCTAGGTAAGCTATTGATTGGATTGATTTGAGCTATAGCGTGCACCTATAGGGATGATTTGATTTGGTTGGATTATTTTGGTTGGATGATTGAGCCCTAGTCTAGCTAGCAAGCGTTTTGCGTATATGTCCACTATATTGAATTATGAATTTAAACCTATGATCTCACCAGCGAAAACTGACTTTTATCTCGTTCTTTCATGACTTTGAATGGATACCGATCCCCGAAGCACCCCGAAAGCTTGTTGAGTCTTCCGCTGTACCAAATTTTGGGGGTGTTACACTTCATCACATTAGTCATACCATCATTTTCTGATTCCACATCATCATTTTCAACATAAGGTTCTATACCATATGTCACACCCCGCAGAAGGCGGAAACGCGAGGTGCAACATAATCAGTATACATCGCACAAGAGATATAGAACAATACCATAATTTACATTGAAGGAAAAGTATATCATTACAATATTGTTTTAGCCGACATCGGCAATTAAAATACAAAGTTTGGTTTCCAAAAGATAGAGTTTTAGTACATGATGATCAGTAGTGACATGTGAAAACTTCATTATGCAAAGACCTTGAAGAAAAACTTACTGATGATCACCTGAAATGCATGAGAGAAAACGGGTCAACTATGAAAATAGTTGGTGAGTATACACGGTTTAAGTAATAAGAAAAACCTTTAACAGAGAGTCCAAGTTTTCGGTCTTTATGAATAGTCCACAAGGCAAAGGCATTGTGAATCCACTCAGTTGCAAGTCTTGGCCATAACAAGACTTGCAACCTGTGTGTTCACAACCCATTGCATATAAAGTAGTACGTTTGATTGTCAAGTACATATGGTCAATATAGTTCACAGTAAGGGCACAAAGTATATAATAAGTCAAGGCCGCTCCGAACAAGGGAGACTTTATAATGTTGCTCCGAACATGGGAGACTTGAAGTCACTCCACCACCTAGGCGAGATTTATTAGTCACTTCACCGACTTGGCAAAGATTTATTAGTCACTCCACCATGGCGAGATTTATTAAGGATGCTCTGAACATGAGAGACTTTATAACGTTGCTCCGAACAAGGGAGACTTTAAGTCTTAGAACGTACGGCACATTAAGTCTAAAAGTTCAAGTCAAAAGGTTCAAGAGTGCAAACAAGTTAAAATGTCAAGACAAGTCAAAAAGTTCAGATAATAGTGTTCGTAAATAGTAAACAAGTTTGTTTAAGTACGTTTTGCTTACTAGCATAAATAGTGAAACAAGAGTCTTTTAAGTTCATATGAGAGTAAACAGTATTGTTCATGCATCCACCCCAAAACAATTAAAATAGTTAGAAAAGGGGGTTCGTGAATACTCACCTGTTACGAGCGATATGATGACAAAATGTATGAACTGAAATAAGGCGCGTACTCTAACCGCAACCTAAAGTGATAATGATTATGACCAAGAACACTAAACCTAAGTTTATACCCAAGCTTCCAACACTTATGCCTTGCAAGCCCTTAACCCAATTTAGCTCTTAATAAGTTGTATTCTTCTTATTGTTGTTTGAAAGCAGGTGGTAAACAAGGAGAGAATTGTGTGTATTATTTTCTTTTACTTGTGATAAATACTAGTTAGTGCTTCCCTTTTATATAAAGCTCAGAGTATGGCCTTTTTAGTATAAAAGTACTTCTTGACTTCTAGTAACTAGATTAGATAAAATAATACAATGGGAAAGTGTGATGAGGCTTGGTGTCGACCAAAGGGAAGTTAAGAGACCAAAGGACTTCCAACTTTTACATTAGCTTGTATTTGGGAAGTTTATTTGTTGTGCAAAAGGGTTTTTTTTTTGGTCAAAGAAGCAATCTTTAAAAAATATATATAGGGTGTTCGTTGGTGGCTGACAAAGGAAAGGAGAAAGAGGCAATTGTTTATTAACCTACACTACATAAATTTAGTACTCAATTACAAGAGGGTGGCGTTTGGTATTTTTTTTGTCAGCCAAAAATGAGGGAACAACTAGTCAAGCCACTCTTTTTCTTGTACACTTTAGTCTTCATTAGTTGTTTATATGTCAAATATGTAGTCAAAGATCTTTCACCTAGCCTTACTATTGAACCTAGGGGGACGGCTCAAATAGAGAAGAAAAAGAGAAGAAATCATGTGGTTTTATATAAAAATGTATTTTGCGAGTGTATTGGGTATTAATAATAGGTATTGGGTAATAGTTTTGTAGTTAACATTAAATACGTATAATTAAGTGGGCTTAGTAAAATAATTATAAAAGTGTAAGAAAATAATTTTTGTACTTTTGTAGTAATTTGGGAAATGTAAGAACGTACTAAAATAATTGTTGGGTGTGTCGGGTACATTTTTCAATTAAATCGTGAAAAGCCTTTATTAAATTAATACTCGTGAGTAAATAAAGATGCAGTCGCTCTAGCAATTAAATTATGAACTGGTGTAGTGGCAAGGTACCGTAATGTTGTAGACTAAATATAGTCTAAAGTCACAGTGCACAAGAGGGTTATTCTAGTTTTATGTTTATTTAACTAAAAAGTTATACGTAAAAAGTGTTCTTATAAAGTTTTAAAATTAATAAATCAGAGTTTGGAAATAAATGTTGACGTGGAAAATTACGGATTGTTACAGTCTACCAGCCATAAAAGGAATCTCGTCCTCGAGATTCAGTTCGTTCATTCTATAGACGCATGTGATCCCGCTCAAATTTGATGAGGCAAACTTTCCCAATCTCGAACATAGCCCTCAAAAGACCTTTAGTTAGTCGCTTCTAATTTAATCTCACAACTCATCCGACAAGAACTGTCATGAGATTAAACTGGAACGAATTGAGTAACGACTTGACTCTCAGCTTGATTTTCGCAACTCATCAGACAAGAACTGTCACTAGAATCAAGCTAGGAATCAATCTGTCTGGAAGATAGGATTCAACATCCTTGAAAAAGGTCTTTTGAAAGATTTGCTCGATTTTAGAATTGTTTACACCAATCAAATCAACTAATAAAAATATAACTAGGGTCGATGTCGTTAGGTCTCAGAGTAATCAATGTCGTGAACTTCGACAGATGGTGCAATGACAGTCGTGACATAGAGATCGTAAAATGACGAGAACAAAGACGTGCTTAGTCTAACGAGTTATAAGATAGAAAAGATAAAGTATACACATAGAAGCATATATAAGGTACGATAACACAAACGCGAACATACAAGCAGGTTATGGATACCCACCCGACCAATGCAATTTCAGGTGACCAGACTCTTTAGACCCGACCAAACATGATCTAAGACTACTACTCCCTTCATCGCATGATTCTTCCTGAATTATACATAGGTGATCAGGCTATGCATACTTGAGGATTAATAATGCAATGCTAGGACTAGTCGACTCGTATGATTTTTGGTGTTTAAGAAAAACGTTATTTTGGTTATAGTTGCGATTTTTATTTTAGAAAAATCGGCATTCTCTATAACCTCTAGCTCTGATACCAATCTGTCACACCCCGCAGAAGGCGGAAACGCGAGGTGCAACATAATCAGTATACATCGCACAAGAGATATAGAACAATACCATAATTTACATTGAAGGAAAAGTATATCATTACAATATTGTTTTAGCCGACATCGGCAATTAAAATACAAAGTTTGGTTTCCAAAAGATAGAGTTTTAGTACATGATGATCAGTAGTGACATGTGAAAACTTCATTATGCAAAGACCTTGAAGAAAAACTTACTGATGATCACCTGAAATGCATGAGAGAAAACGGGTCAACTATGAAAATAGTTGGTGAGTATACACGGTTTAAGTAATAAGAAAAACCTTTAACAGAGAGTCCAAGTTTTCGGTCTTTATGAATAGTCCACAAGGCAAAGGCATTGTGAATCCACTCAGTTGCAAGTCTTGGCCATAACAAGACTTGCAACCTGTGTGTTCACAACCCATTGCATATAAAGTAGTACGTTTGATTGTCAAGTACATATGGTCAATATAGTTCACAGTAAGGGCACAAAGTATATAATAAGTCAAGGCCGCTCCGAACAAGGGAGACTTTATAATGTTGCTCCGAACATGGGAGACTTGAAGTCACTCCACCACCTAGGCGAGATTTATTAGTCACTTCACCGACTTGGCAAAGATTTATTAGTCACTCCACCATGGCGAGATTTATTAAGGATGCTCTGAACATGAGAGACTTTATAACGTTGCTCCGAACAAGGGAGACTTTAAGTCTTAGAACGTACGGCACATTAAGTCTAAAAGTTCAAGTCAAAAGGTTCAAGAGTGCAAACAAGTTAAAATGTCAAGACAAGTCAAAAAGTTCAGATAATAGTGTTCGTAAATAGTAAACAAGTTTGTTTAAGTACGTTTTGCTTACTAGCATAAATAGTGAAACAAGAGTCTTTTAAGTTCATATGAGAGTAAACAGTATTGTTCATGCATCCACCCCAAAACAATTAAAATAGTTAGAAAAGGGGGTTCGTGAATACTCACCTGTTACGAGCGATATGATGACAAAATGTATGAACTGAAATAAGGCGCGTACTCTAACCGCAACCTAAAGTGATAATGATTATGACCAAGAACACTAAACCTAAGTTTATACCCAAGCTTCCAACACTTATGCCTTGCAAGCCCTTAACCCGATTTAGCTCTTAATAAGTTGTATTCTTCTTATTGTTGTTCGAAAGCAGGTGGTAAACAAGGAGAGAATTGTGTGTATTATTTTCTTTTACTTGTGATAAATACTAGTTAGTGCTTCCCTTTTATATAAAGCTCAGAGTATGGCCTTTTTAGTATAAAAGTACTTCTTGACTTCTAGTAACTAGATTAGATAAAATAATACAATGGGAAAGTGTGATGAGGCTTGGTGTCGACCAAAGGGAAGTTAAGAGACCAAAGGACTTCCAACTTTTACATTAGCTTGTATTTGGGAAGTTTATTTGTTGTGCAAAAGGGTTTTTTTTTTGGTCAAAGAAGCAATCTTTAAAAAATATATATAGGGTGTTTGTTGGTGGCTGACAAAGGAAAGGAGAAAGAGGCAATTGTTTATTAACCTACACTACATAAATTTAGTACTCAATTACAAGAGGGTGGCGTTTGGTATTTTTTTTGTCAGCCAAAAATGAGGGAACAACTAGTCAAGCCACTCTTTTTCTTGTACACTTTAGTCTTCATTAGTTGTTTATATGTCAAATATGTAGTCAAAGATCTTTCACCTAGCCTTACTATTGAACCTAGGGGGACGTCTCAAATAGAGAAGAAAAAGAGAAGAAATCATGTGGTTTTATATAAAAATGTATTTTGCGAGTGTATTGGGTATTAATAATAGGTATTGGGTAATAGTTTTGTAGTTAACATTAAATACGTATAATTAAGTGGGCTTAGTAAAATAATTATAAAAGTGTAAGAAAATAATTTTTGTACTTTTGTAGTAATTTGGGAAATGTAAGAACGTACTAAAATAATTGTTGGGTGTGTCGGGTACATTTTTCAATTAAATCGTGAAAAGCCTTTATTAAATTAATACTCGTGAGTAAATAAAGATGCAGTCGCTCTAGCAATTAAATTATGAACTGGTGTAGTGGCAAGGTACCGTAATGTTGTAGACTAAATATAGTCTAAAGTCACAGTGCACAAGAGGGTTATTCTAGTTTTATGTTTATTTAACTAAAAAGTTATACGTAAAAAGTGTTCTTATAAAGTTTTAAAATTAATAAATCAGAGTTTGGAAATAAATGTTGACGTGGAAAATTACGGATTGTTACAGTCTACCAGCCATAAAAGGAATCTCGTCCTCGAGATTCAGTTCGTTCATTCTATAGACGCATGTGATCCCGCTCAAATTTGATGAGGCAAACTTTCCCAATCTCGAACATAGCCCTCAAAAGACCTTTAGTTAGTCGCTTCTAATTTAATCTCACAACTCATCCGACAAGAACTGTCATGAAATTAAACTGAAACGAATTGAGTAACGACTTGACTCTCAGCTTGATTTTCGCAACTCATCAGACAATAACTGTCACTAGAATCAAGCTAGGAATCAATCTGTCTGGAAGATAGGATTCAACATCCTTGAAAAAGGTCTTTTGAAAGATTTGCTCGATTTTAGAATTGTTTACACCAATCAAATCAACTAATAAAAATATAACTAGGGTCGATGTCGTTAGGTCTCAGAGTAATCAATGTCGTGAACTTCGACAGATGGTGCAATGACAGTCGTGACATAGAGATCGTAAAATGACGAGAACAAAGACGTGCTTAGTCTAACGAGTTATAAGATAGAAAAGATAAAGTATACACATAGAAGCATATATAAGGTACGATAACACAAACGCGAACATACAAGCAGGTTATGGATACCTACCCGACCAATGCAATTTCAGGTGACCAGACTCTTTAGACCCGACCAAACATGATCTAAGACTACTACTCCCTTCATCGCATGATTCTTCCTGAATTATACATAGGTGATCAGGCTATGCATACTTGAGGATTAATAATGCAATGCTAGGACTAGTCGACTCGTATGATTTTTGGTGTTTAAGAAAAACGTTATTTTGGTTATAGTTGCGATTTTTATTTTAGAAAAATCGGCATTCTCTATAACCTCTAGCTCTGATACCAATCTGTCACACCCCGCAGAAGGCGGAAACGCGAGGTGCAACATAATCAGTATACATCGCACAAGAGATATAGAACAATACCATAATTTACATTGAAGGAAAAGTATATCATTACAATATTGTTTTAGCCGACATCGGCAATTAAAATACAAAGTTTGGTTTCCAAAAGATAGAGTTTTAGTACATGATGATCAGTAGTGACATGTGAAAACTTCATTATGCAAAGACCTTGAAGAAAAACTTACTGATGATCACCTGAAATGCATGAGAGAAAACGGGTCAACTATGAAAATAGTTGGTGAGTATACACGGTTTAAGTAATAAGAAAAACCTTTAACAGAGAGTCCAAGTTTTCGGTCTTTATGAATAGTCCACAAGGCAAAGGCATTGTGAATCCACTCAGTTGCAAGTCTTGGCCATAACAAGACTTGCAACCTGTGTGTTCACAACCCATTGCATATAAAGTAGTACGTTTGATTGTCAAGTACATATGGTCAATATAGTTCACAGTAAGGGCACAAAGTATATAATAAGTCAAGGCCGCTCCGAACAAGGGAGACTTTATAATGTTGCTCCGAACATGGGAGACTTGAAGTCACTCCACCACCTAGGCGAGATTTATTAGTCACTTCACCGACTTGGCAAAGATTTATTAGTCACTCCACCATGGCGAGATTTATTAAGGATGCTCTGAACATGAGAGACTTTATAACGTTGCTCCGAACAAGGGAGACTTTAAGTCTTAGAACGTACGGCACATTAAGTCTAAAAGTTCAAGTCAAAAGGTTCAAGAGTGCAAACAAGTTAAAATGTCAAGACAAGTCAAAAAGTTCAGATAATAGTGTTCGTAAATAGTAAACAAGTTTGTTTAAGTACGTTTTGCTTACTAGCATAAATAGTGAAACAAGAGTCTTTTAAGTTCATATGAGAGTAAACAGTATTGTTCATGCATCCACCCCAAAACAATTAAAATAGTTAGAAAAGGGGGTTCGTGAATACTCACCTGTTACGAGCGATATGATGACAAAATGTATGAACTGAAATAAGGCGCGTACTCTAACCGCAACCTAAAGTGATAATGATTATGACCAAGAACACTAAACCTAAGTTTATACCCAAGCTTCCAACACTTATGCCTTGCAAGCCCTTAACCCGATTTAGCTCTTAATAAGTTGTATTCTTCTTATTGTTGTTCGAAAGCAGGTGGTAAACAAGGAGAGAATTGTGTGTATTATTTTCTTTTACTTGTGATAAATACTAGTTAGTGCTTCCCTTTTATATAAAGCTCAGAGTATGGCCTTTTTAGTATAAAAGTACTTCTTGACTTCTAGTAACTAGATTAGATAAAATAATACAATGGGAAAGTGTGATGAGGCTTGGTGTCGACCAAAGGGAAGTTAAGAGACCAAAGGACTTCCAACTTTTACATTAGCTTGTATTTGGGAAGTTTATTTGTTGTGCAAAAGGGTTTTTTTTTTGGTCAAAGAAGCAATCTTTAAAAAATATATATAGGGTGTTTGTTGGTGGCTGACAAAGGAAAGGAGAAAGAGGCAATTGTTTATTAACCTACACTACATAAATTTAGTACTCAATTACAAGAGGGTGGCGTTTGGTATTTTTTTTGTCAGCCAAAAATGAGGGAACAACTAGTCAAGCCACTCTTTTTCTTGTACACTTTAGTCTTCATTAGTTGTTTATATGTCAAATATGTAGTCAAAGATCTTTCACCTAGCCTTACTATTGAACCTAGGGGGACGTCTCAAATAGAGAAGAAAAAGAGAAGAAATCATGTGGTTTTATATAAAAATGTATTTTGCGAGTGTATTGGGTATTAATAATAGGTATTGGGTAATAGTTTTGTAGTTAACATTAAATACGTATAATTAAGTGGGCTTAGTAAAATAATTATAAAAGTGTAAGAAAATAATTTTTGTACTTTTGTAGTAATTTGGGAAATGTAAGAACGTACTAAAATAATTGTTGGGTGTGTCGGGTACATTTTTCAATTAAATCGTGAAAAGCCTTTATTAAATTAATACTCGTGAGTAAATAAAGATGCAGTCGCTCTAGCAATTAAATTATGAACTGGTGTAGTGGCAAGGTACCGTAATGTTGTAGACTAAATATAGTCTAAAGTCACAGTGCACAAGAGGGTTATTCTAGTTTTATGTTTATTTAACTAAAAAGTTATACGTAAAAAGTGTTCTTATAAAGTTTTAAAATTAATAAATCAGAGTTTGGAAATAAATGTTGACGTGGAAAATTACGGATTGTTACAGTCTACCAGCCATAAAAGGAATCTCGTCCTCGAGATTCAGTTCGTTCATTCTATAGACGCATGTGATCCCGCTCAAATTTGATGAGGCAAACTTTCCCAATCTCGAACATAGCCCTCAAAAGACCTTTAGTTAGTCGCTTCTAATTTAATCTCACAACTCATCCGACAAGAACTGTCATGAAATTAAACTGAAACGAATTGAGTAACGACTTGACTCTCAGCTTGATTTTCGCAACTCATCAGACAATAACTGTCACTAGAATCAAGCTAGGAATCAATCTGTCTGGAAGATAGGATTCAACATCCTTGAAAAAGGTCTTTTGAAAGATTTGCTCGATTTTAGAATTGTTTACACCAATCAAATCAACTAATAAAAATATAACTAGGGTCGATGTCGTTAGGTCTCAGAGTAATCAATGTCGTGAACTTCGACAGATGGTGCAATGACAGTCGTGACATAGAGATCGTAAAATGACGAGAACAAAGACGTGCTTAGTCTAACGAGTTATAAGATAGAAAAGATAAAGTATACACATAGAAGCATATATAAGGTACGATAACACAAACGCGAACATACAAGCAGGTTATGGATACCTACCCGACCAATGCAATTTCAGGTGACCAGACTCTTTAGACCCGACCAAACATGATCTAAGACTACTACTCCCTTCATCGCATGATTCTTCCTGAATTATACATAGGTGATCAGGCTATGCATACTTGAGGATTAATAATGCAATGCTAGGACTAGTCGACTCGTATGATTTTTGGTGTTTAAGAAAAACGTTATTTTGGTTATAGTTGCGATTTTTATTTTAGAAAAATCGGCATTCTCTATAACCTCTAGCTCTGATACCAATCTGTCACACCCCGCAGAAGGCGGAAACGCGAGGTGCAACATAATCAGTATACATCGCACAAGAGATATAGAACAATACCATAATTTACATTGAAGGAAAAGTATATCATTACAATATTGTTTTAGCCGACATCGGCAATTAAAATACAAAGTTTGGTTTCCAAAAGATAGAGTTTTAGTACATGATGATCAGTAGTGACATGTGAAAACTTCATTATGCAAAGACCTTGAAGAAAAACTTACTGATGATCACCTGAAATGCATGAGAGAAAACGGGTCAACTATGAAAATAGTTGGTGAGTATACACGGTTTAAGTAATAAGAAAAACCTTTAACAGAGAGTCCAAGTTTTCGGTCTTTATGAATAGTCCACAAGGCAAAGGCATTGTGAATCCACTCAGTTGCAAGTCTTGGCCATAACAAGACTTGCAACCTGTGTGTTCACAACCCATTGCATATAAAGTAGTACGTTTGATTGTCAAGTACATATGGTCAATATAGTTCGCAGTAAGGGCACAAAGTATATAATAAGTCAAGGCCGCTCCGAACAAGGGAGACTTTATAATGTTGCTCCGAACATGGGAGACTTGAAGTCACTCCACCACCTAGGCGAGATTTATTAGTCACTTCACCGACTTGGCAAAGATTTATTAGTCACTCCACCATGGCGAGATTTATTAAGGATGCTCTGAACATGAGAGACTTTATAACGTTGCTCCGAACAAGGGAGACTTTAAGTCTTAGAACGTACGGCACATTAAGTCTAAAAGTTCAAGTCAAAAGGTTCAAGAGTGCAAACAAGTTAAAATGTCAAGACAAGTCAAAAAGTTCAGATAATAGTGTTCGTAAATAGTAAACAAGTTTGTTTAAGTACGTTTTGCTTACTAGCATAAATAGTGAAACAAGAGTCTTTTAAGTTCATATGAGAGTAAACAGTATTGTTCATGCATCCACCCCATAACAATTAAAATAGTTAGAAAAGGGGGTTCGTGAATACTCACCTGTTACGAGCGATATGATGACAAAATGTATGAACTGAAATAAGGCGCGTACTCTAACCGCAACCTAAAGTGATAATGATTATGACCAAGAACACTAAACCTAAGTTTATACCCAAGCTTCCAACACTTATGCCTTGCAAGCCCTTAACCCAATTTAGCTCTTAATAAGTTGTATTCTTCTTATTGTTGTTCGAAAGCAGGTGGTAAACAAGGAGAGAATTGTGTGTATTATTTTCTTTTACTTGTGATAAATACTAGTTAGTGCTTCCCTTTTATATAAAGCTCAGAGTATGGCCTTTTTAGTATAAAAGTACTTCTTGACTTCTAGTAACTAGATTAGATAAAATAATACAATGGGAAAGTGTGATGAGGCTTGGTGTCGACCAAAGGGAAGTTAAGAGACCAAAGGACTTCCAACTTTTACATTAGCTTGTATTTGGGAAGTTTATTTGTTGTGCAAAAGGGTTTTTTTTTTTGGTCAAAGAAGCAATCTTTAAAAAATATATATAGGGTGTTCGTTGGTGGCTGACAAAGGAAAGGAGAAAGAGGCAATTGTTTATTAACCTACACTACATAAATTTAGTACTCAATTACAAGAGGGTGGCGTTTGGTATTTTTTTTGTCAGCCAAAAATGAGGGAACAACTAGTCAAGCCACTCTTTTTCTTGTACACTTTAGTCTTCATTAGTTGTTTATATGTCAAATATGTAGTCAAAGATCTTTCACCTAGCCTTACTATTGAACCTAGGGGGACGGCTCAAATAGAGAAGAAAAAGAGAAGAAATCATGTGGTTTTATATAAAAATGTATTTTGCGAGTGTATTGGGTATTAATAATAGGTATTGGGTAATAGTTTTGTAGTTAACATTAAATACGTATAATTAAGTGGGCTTAGTAAAATAATTATAAAAGTGTAAGAAAATAATTTTTGTACTTTTGTAGTAATTTGGGAAATGTAAGAACGTACTAAAATAATTGTTGGGTGTGTCGGGTACATTTTTCAATTAAATCGTGAAAAGCCTTTATTAAATTAATACTCGTGAGTAAATAAAGATGCAGTCGCTCTAGCAATTAAATTATGAACTCGTGTAGTGGCAAGGTACCGTAATGTTGTAGACTAAATATAGTCTAAAGTCACAGTGCACAAGAGGGTTATTCTAGTTTTATGTTTATTTAACTAAAAAGTTATACGTAAAAAGTGTTCTTATAAAGTTTTAAAATTAATAAATCAGAGTTTGGAAATAAATGTTGACGTGGAAAATTACGGATTGTTACAGTCTACCAGCCATAAAAGGAATCTCGTCCTCGAGATTCAGTTCGTTCATTCTATAGACGCATGTGATCCCGCTCAAATTTGATGAGGCAAACTTTCCCAATCTCGAACATAGCCCTCAAAAGACCTTTAGTTAGTCGCTTCTAATTTAATCTCACAACTCATCCGACAAGAACTGTCATGAGATTAAACTGAAACGAATTGAGTAACGACTTGACTCTCAGCTTGATTTTCGCAACTCATCAGACAAGAACTGTCACTAGAATCAAGCTAGGAATCAATCTGTCTGGAAGATAGGATTCAACATCCTTGAAAAAGGTCTTTTGAAAGATTTGCTCGATTTTAGAATTGTTTACACCAATCAAATCAACTAATAAAAATATAACTAGGGTCGATGTCGTTAGGTCTCAGAGTAATCAATGTCGTGAACTTCGACAGATGGTGCAATGACAGTCGTGACATAGAGATCGTAAAATGACGAGAACAAAGACGTGCTTAGTCTAACGAGTTATAAGATAGAAAAGATAAAGTATACACATAGAAGCATATATAAGGTACGATAACACAAACGCGAACATACAAGCAGGTTATGGATACCCACCCGACCAATGCAATTTCAGGTGACCAGACTCTTTAGACCCGACCAAACATGATCTAAGACTACTACTCCCTTCATCGCATGATTCTTCCTGAATTATACATAGGTGATCAGGCTATGCATACTTGAGGATTAATAATGCAATGCTAGGACTAGTCGACTCGTATGATTTTTGGTGTTTAAGAAAAACGTTATTTTGGTTATAGTTGCGATTTTTATTTTAGAAAAATCGGCATTCTCTATAACCTCTAGCTCTGATACCAATCTGTCACACCCCGCAGAAGGCGGAAACGCGAGGTGCAACATAATCAGTATACATCGCACAAGAGATATAGAACAATACCATAATTTACATTGAAGGAAAAGTATATCATTACAATATTGTTTTAGCCGACATCGGCAATTAAAATACAAAGTTTGGTTTCCAAAAGATAGAGTTTTAGTACATGATGATCAGTAGTGACATGTGAAAACTTCATTATGTAAAGACCTTGAAGAAAAACTTACTGATGATCACCTGAAATGCATGAGAGAAAACGGGTCAACTATGAAAATAGTTGGTGAGTATACACGGTTTAAGTAATAAGAAAAACCTTTAACAGAGAGTCCAAGTTTTCGGTCTTTATGAATAGTCCACAAGGCAAAGGCATTGTGAATCCACTCAGTTGCAAGTCTTGGCCATAACAAGACTTGCAACCTGTGTGTTCACAACCCATTGCATATAAAGTAGTACGTTTGATTGTCAAGTACATATGGTCAATATAGTTCACAGTAAGGGCACAAAGTATATAATAAGTCAAGGCCGCTCCGAACAAGGGAGACTTTATAATGTTGCTCCGAACATGGGAGACTTGAAGTCACTCCACCACCTAGGCGAGATTTATTAGTCACTTCACCGACTTGGCAAAGATTTATTAGTCACTCCACCATGGCGAGATTTATTAAGGATGCTCTGAACATGAGAGACTTTATAACGTTGCTCCGAACAAGGGAGACTTTAAGTCTTAGAACGTACGGCACATTAAGTCTAAAAGTTCAAGTCAAAAGGTTCAAGAGTGCAAACAAGTTAAAATGTCAAGACAAGTCAAAAAGTTCAGATAATAGTGTTCGTAAATAGTAAACAAGTTTGTTTAAGTACGTTTTGCTTACTAGCATAAATAGTGAAACAAGAGTCTTTTAAGTTCATATGAGAGTAAACAGTATTGTTCATGCATCCACCCCAAAACAATTAAAATAGTTAGAAAAGGGGGTTCGTGAATACTCACCTGTTACGAGCGATATGATGACAAAATGTATGAACTGAAATAAGGCGCGTACTCTAACCGCAACCTAAAGTGATAATGATTATGACCAAGAACACTAAACCTAAGTTTATACCCAAGCTTCCAACACTTATGCCTTGCAAGCCCTTAACCCAATTTAGCTCTTAATAAGTTGTATTCTTCTTATTGTTGTTCGAAAGCAGGTGGTAAACAAGGAGAGAATTGTGTGTATTATTTTCTTTTACTTGTGATAAATACTAGTTAGTGCTTCCCTTTTATATAAAGCTCAGAGTATGGCCTTTTTAGTATAAAAGTACTTCTTGACTTCTAGTAACTAGATTAGATAAAATAATACAATGGGAAAGTGTGATGAGGCTTGGTGTCGACCAAAGGGAAGTTAAGAGACCAAAGGACTTCCAACTTTTACATTAGCTTGTATTTGGGAAGTTTATTTGTTGTGCAAAAGGGTTTTTTTTTGGTCAAAGAAGCAATCTTTAAAAAATATATATAGGGTGTTCGTTGGTGGCTGACAAAGGAAAGGAGAAAGAGGCAATTGTTTATTAACCTACACTACATAAATTTAGTACTCAATTACAAGAGGGTGGCGTTTGGTATTTTTTTTGTCAGCCAAAAATGAGGGAACAACTAGTCAAGCCACTCTTTTTCTTGTACACTTTAGTCTTCATTAGTTGTTTATATGTCAAATATGTAGTCAAAGATCTTTCACCTAGCCTTACTATTGAACCTAGGGGGACGGCTCAAATAGAGAAGAAAAAGAGAAGAAATCATGTGGTTTTATATAAAAATGTATTTTGCGAGTGTATTGGGTATTAATAATAGGTATTGGGTAATAGTTTTGTAGTTAACATTAAATACGTATAATTAAGTGGGCTTAGTAAAATAATTATAAAAGTGTAAGAAAATAATTTTTGTACTTTTGTAGTAATTTGGGAAATGTAAGAACGTACTAAAATAATTGTTGGGTGTGTCGGGTACATTTTTCAATTAAATCGTGAAAAGCCTTTATTAAATTAATACTCGTGAGTAAATAAAGATGCAGTCGCTCTAGCAATTAAATTATGAACTGGTGTAGTGGCAAGGTACCGTAATGTTTTAGACTAAATATAGTCTAAAGTCACAGTGCACAAGAGGGTTATTCTAGTTTTATGTTTATTTAACTAAAAAGTTATACGTAAAAAGTGTTCTTATAAAGTTTTAAAATTAATAAATCAGAGTTTGGAAATAAATGTTGACGTGGAAAATTACGGATTGTTACAGTCTACCAGCCATAAAAGGAATCTCGTCCTCGAGATTCAGTTCGTTCATTCTATAGACGCATGTGATCCCGCTCAAATTTGATGAGGCAAACTTTCCCAATCTCGAACATAGCCCTCAAAAGACCTTTAGTTAGTCGCTTCTAATTTAATCTCACAACTCATCCGACAAGAACTGTCATGAGATTAAACTGAAACGAATTGAGTAACGACTTGACTCTCAGCTTGATTTTCGCAACTCATCAGACAAGAACTGTCACTAGAATCAAGCTAGGAATCAATCTGTCTGGAAGATAGGATTCAACATCCTTGAAAAAGGTCTTTTGAAAGATTTGCTCGATTTTAGAATTGTTTACACCAATCAAATCAACTAATAAAAATATAACTAGGGTCGATGTCGTTAGGTCTCAGAGTAATCAATGTCGTGAACTTCGACAGATGGTGCAATGACAGTCGTGACATAGAGATCATAAAATGACGAGAACAAAGACGTGCTTAGTCTAACGAGTTATAAGATAGAAAAGATAAAGTATACACATAGAAGCATATATAAGGTACGATAACACAAACGCGAACATACAAGCAGGTTATGGATACCCACCCGACCAATGCAATTTCAGGTGACCAGACTCTTTAGACCCGACCAAACATGATCTAAGACTACTACTCCCTTCATCGCATGATTCTTCCTGAATTATACATAGGTGATCAGGCTATGCATACTTGAGGATTAATAATGCAATGCTAGGACTAGTCGACTCGTATGATTTTTGGTGTTTAAGAAAAACGTTATTTTGGTTATAGTTGCGATTTTTATTTTAGAAAAATCGGCATTCTCTATAACCTCTAGCTCTGATACCAATCTGTCACACCCCGCAGAAGGCGGAAACACGAGGTGCAACATAATCAGTATACATCGCACAAGAGATATAGAACAATACCATAATTTACATTGAAGGAAAAGTATATCATTACAATATTGTTTTAGCCGACATCGGCAATTAAAATACAAAGTTTGGTTTCCAAAAGATAGAGTTTTAGTACATGATGATCAGTAGTGACATGTGAAAACTTCATTATGCAAAGACCTTGAAGAAAAACTTACTGATGATCACCTGAAATGCATGAGAGAAAACGGGTCAACTATGAAAATAGTTGGTGAGTATACACGGTTTAAGTAATAAGAAAAACCTTTAACAGAGAGTCCAAGTTTTCGGTCTTTATGAATAGTCCACAAGGCAAAGGCATTGTGAATCCACTCAGTTGCAAGTCTTGGCCATAACAAGACTTGCAACCTGTGTGTTCACAACCCATTGCATATAAAGTAGTACGTTTGATTGTCAAGTACATATGGTCAATATAGTTCACAGTAAGGGCACAAAGTATATAATAAGTCAAGGCCGCTCCGAACAAGGGAGACTTTATAATGTTGCTCCGAACATGGGAGACTTGAAGTCACTCCACCACCTAGGCGAGATTTATTAGTCACTTCACCGACTTGGCAAAGATTTATTAGTCACTCCACCATGGCGAGATTTATTAAGGATGCTCTGAACATGAGAGACTTTATAACGTTGCTCCGAACAAGGGAGACTTTAAGTCTTAGAACGTACGGCACATTAAGTCTAAAAGTTCAAGTCAAAAGGTTCAAGAGTGCAAACAAGTTAAAATGTCAAGACAAGTCAAAAAGTTCAGATAATAGTGTTCGTAAATAGTAAACAAGTTTGTTTAAGTACGTTTTGCTTACTAGCATAAATAGTGAAACAAGAGTCTTTTAAGTTCATATGAGAGTAAACAGTATTGTTCATGCATCCACCCCAAAACAATTAAAATAGTTAGAAAAGGGGGTTCGTGAATACTCACCTGTTACGAGCGATATGATGACAAAATGTATGAACTGAAATAAGGCGCGTACTCTAACCGCAACCTAAAGTGATAATGATTATGACCAAGAACACTAAACCTAAGTTTATACCCAAGCTTCCAACACTTATGCCTTGCAAGCCCTTAACCCAATTTAGCTCTTAATAAGTTGTATTCTTCTTATTGTTGTTCGAAAGCAGGTGGTAAACAAGGAGAGAATTGTGTGTATTATTTTCTTTTACTTGTGATAAATACTAGTTAGTGCTTCCCTTTTATATAAAGCTCAGAGTATGGCCTTTTTAGTATAAAAGTACTTCTTGACTTCTAGTAACTAGATTAGATAAAATAATACAATGGGAAAGTGTGATGAGGCTTGGTGTCGACCAAAGGGAAGTTAAGAGACCAAAGGACTTCCAACTTTTACATTAGCTTGTATTTGGGAAGTTTATTTGTTGTGCAAAAGGGTTTTTTTTTTGGTCAAAGAAGCAATCTTTAAAAAATATATATAGGGTGTTCGTTGGTGGCTGACAAAGGAAAGGAGAAAGAGGCAATTGTTTATTAACCTACACTACATAAATTTAGTACTCAATTACAAGAGGGTGGCGTTTGGTATTTTTTTTGTCAGCCAAAAATGAGGGAACAACTAGTCAAGCCACTCTTTTTCTTGTACACTTTAGTCTTCATTAGTTGTTTATATGTCAAATATGTAGTCAAAGATCTTTCACCTAGCCTTACTATTGAACCTAGGGGGACGGCTCAAATAGAGAAGAAAAAGAGAAGAAATCATGTGGTTTTATATAAAAATGTATTTTGCGAGTGTATTGGGTATTAATAATAGGTATTGGGTAATAGTTTTGTAGTTAACATTAAATACGTATAATTAAGTGGGCTTAGTAAAATAATTATAAAAGTGTAAGAAAATAATTTTTGTACTTTTGTAGTAATTTGGGAAATGTAAGAACGTACTAAAATAATTGTTGGGTGTGTCGGGTACATTTTTCAATTAAATCGTGAAAAGCCTTTATTAAATTAATACTCGTGAGTAAATAAAGATGCAGTCGCTCTAGCAATTAAATTATGAACTGGTGTAGTGGCAAGGTACCGTAATGTTGTAGACTAAATATAGTCTAAAGTCACAGTGCACAAGAGGGTTATTCTAGTTTTATGTTTATTTAACTAAAAAGTTATACGTAAAAAGTGTTCTTATAAAGTTTTAAAATTAATAAATCAGAGTTTGGAAATAAATGTTGACGTGGAAAATTACGGATTGTTACACCATAACTAGCACAATTATTATAAAAATAGGCTAGTTGAGACAAAGACCACTCAGTCCTGACTTTCATGGAAGGATACAAACCAGATTTCATAACATTGCCCACTTCAGATTTCAACATTGGCCACACATTTTTATCATACTCATCCTTAGTAGCATCATTAAAAGCTTCCTCTTTATCAATCATATCATGATCTTCAAAAGCTTGATAAGAATTAGAAATTGGAATATCTTCATCATTAGAACCCTTAACATTAGCCTTAGAACTTGAACCCCTTACCAATACTCTAGGTTTAAAATTCTCATTATATTTAGTACTCAAAGCAGACTTCTGAAGCAGCCCATAATTCTTAGAAACCACAGCTTTTGTACCCTTATCAGCATTATTCTTACCACCCTGACCACTCTTATTATTATTATTAGTATTAACACCCTTACTCTTAACTCCTATGGCTTGAGACTCAGGATAACCCCCTCTAAATTGCTGATTAGGACCTTGTTCGTAAAAACCCTGCTTATTACTACTACCAAAATTCCTATTCCTCATTTCATTTTGCTTAACATTACTTTGGTTTACAATAGGCTTGTTATTCCTGCCAACAGTAGTGAAACCATCATCAACCCTTACCTACATTGATGTTAGCAGAATCAATAACATTGGTCTTTAAAGAATCCTTAATGGCCTTTGCTGCTATCTCTTCCTTTATCTTAGGCGTGATCTTATAAGACCTAGTAGTATGACCAAACGGTTTACAATGAGTACACAAATGAGGCTTCCATTGATATTTAATCTCTAACTTACCCACTCTAGCAGGCCTATCCCCAATTTGAGGATACTCAATCTCAATAGAGTTTGGAAAATCTTCAATAGCAGAAACTTCTACAAACACTCTAGCAAAATCAAGTTTCCCCGCTTTCTTCAAACACCTTTTCTTCGTTAACCTATCCATAAGCATAGGCCTACCTACTCTACTGAAAATTTTCCCAATTCCATTGCCATTACATAATTCCAATGGAATACCATAAATACACACCCAGATAGGAATAGTACTAGGTTTAACTTTTTGAAGCCAAATTCTAGGTTCCCACACATTCAACACCAATGGGATGTTATTAACCATCCAAGGGCCACTCTCTAACACATTTTTCATACCTTCCTCATTCTTAAATTTGAAATAGAACAACCCAGCATTAGTTTTAGTAATATCAGAAACCCCATAAGCCCTCCACATTTTACTTAAATTAGCATTGACCACTCTATAATCCATGGAAGTACCAACAAAGTATCCATAGAGTGGTAGAGCTCAAGCCTCACTTCCCTTCTTAGTATCCTCAACTGAAATGGCCACTCTTCTAGACCCGTCACTACTTTTTGATAAAGATTGAGGAGCAAAATTCATCTGCAATTCTCTATCTTCAACTTCTTTCTTCATTTTTTCAGCAAAAGATTCTATGTTTATAGAACCATCAGATTTCAAAGCCTTAACACCAACATTATAAGATGACCATGCATTGCAAGCCTTATAAAACAAACTAGGTCCAAATTGAACACTAGTCAAGCCTATAGGTGGTTTCTTAAGAATACCCTTGTTACTTTGCACTTTACCAAAAACAAACGTAGAATCACCTTTTCCACCATTCAACACATCTTCATTAGTTTTCCTAACACCTTCAGACCCAAAATGCTCTCCATCAGCCACTTTGGACGTATCAGTATCATTACTAACTAAACAAGGATCTACAATACCATCTACTCCACCCTCCTTATGCTTCATACTATCACTTATATCATTAACATTAGAAGAAATAGGCTCAATAGGCATATTAATGAAAGACCCATCATTACCATTAATGGAACAATAACCCTTACTAACAGGCTTCATACAATAATCCTTAACCTTATCATTAATACCTTCCTTAAACATCATTTGAGTAGAAATACTCTTATCATAATTAATTCTATCTAAAACCTTAGATAAAGTATCATCAACAAGAGTATTGCTAACATTAAAACGCCTACCACGCTTTTCCTCCATAGAAGAAGCAACACCACGACTTCTGTCCTTACCTTCAATCTTTCAAATTCTGAGTCTTTTAAGGATAGCTCCAGCCCCAGCTGAAGTAGAACCAGGGGATGGGGCCTTCACCTTCACACGATTCTTAGCCCCTTTTGGCCTACCACGTGGCTTAGGAGGACGATTAACATCAAATGGACCAATGGGTTTATGGGTCAACCCTCAGAAATCATCCCTGTGAGAGTACAAAACTCCTCAAGGATGGAGTCAGGGGGTTTAGGTGGATCCGGTGGCATATCAATGGTGAAAGAGAAGAAAAGGAATCAAAGGGATTACGGAAAAGAAACACAATCGCCAGAGAAGAGAAAAAAAATAAAAGAGTTAAAGACGAGTTTGTGCAATTTGTGAAAGTGATATAATTTTTTTAGAAAGAGTGAAAACATAAAGATGATACGTGTGTTAAAAATGAGTGACTGAAATAAGAAATAAAAGAAAAGTTCAAAAAAACTTAATTATTGTATAATTATTTTTGTTTATTTAGTGGGAAACTTGATACATTTAGAATAACACCCTAATAATATATCTTTATTATTTACTTGCGAGATTGATTAACTCATATCGACTAAAACATTTCTTTATAATCACTCTATCATCCATGATTCACATAACTTAAAACACCTAAAATGTTTATATAAGAAAAAGTATAAAATGAGTTATATATAATTACGCTTTAGATTTAACAAAATTATTCTTATTAATACTATTAGTGCATTAGTTAATATGGAATAAGTGACAATAATTTAATTTCTCCTAAACATGAATTATCTAAATCATGTAAAATAAGGGTTTTTCGTTTACACAAAACATATTTTGTTGTTTAGTAACCTTACATAAAATAAACTAGTACAATACATGTGGTGTTGCCCGGGCACACCGTTTTAATAAATCATGTAAAATAAGGGTTTTTCGTTTACACAAAACATATTTTGTTGTTTAATAACCTTACATAAAATAAACTAGTACAATACTCGTGGTGTTGCCCGGGCACACCGTTTTTTAGTGATATATACATATATTGAGAAACTGCATAAGTATATTGCTAATGTAACTCAACTATACACTATATTACTCCCTCCGTCCCAAATTTATTGTCCAGTTTGAATTTTCAAAGTCAAACTAGTTTAACTTTGACCATAAATATATATTTTTTGTTATATAATACTTGATGAAAAATTATACCATTGAAAAGTACACTTAAAACCAACCCATTTATATATTTTACGTCAAATATTATATAACACCCACAAAAATATTTAAGGTCAAAGTTGAAGAAGAAAGACTAAAAAAGTCAATAGTGGACAATAAATTTGGGACGGGGTAGTATAAGTTTAACTTTAAAGAATTAGATATATACTCATTAATAACAAAAGAATTAAATATACACTATATTTAGTCTCGTGCATATACTCACTAATATGTATACTTGATATTTATAATGCATAACCTTACAAAGTTTTTAGATTACAGTTGATAATAATAATAATAATAATAATAATAATAATAATAATAATAATAATAATAATAATAATAATAATTAGGGTGGTTCCGATATCGGGTTTGGGACAGACTATGAATACTAGAACCTACAGGTGTGTATTATGTTATCGGCTAGGTGTTCCCATATTCTCAGTTCAGATGCCGTGCTCAACTTGTTCTAGGGTTTGTACCGGGGATATTTATGGGGACCATGCTGTATCTTGCTCTGGTATTATTGGTATTAAACATCGGCATAACGTGGTGCGCGATGTTCTTGTTGACATATGTTCTCGGTCGGGGATTTCGGCTTGTAAAGAGGTTGATATTGGGTTTTGTGGGGAAAGGGACAAACCCTTACGTCCTGCTAATATGTTGCTCTACTCGTGGGATGGAAGGCTTGACGTATGTGTTGATTTGACTGGGTCATCGCCCTTGACGCAAACAGGTATGGTTGATTTTGTGCCGGGTCGTGTGGTGATCGAGGCTGCACAACGTAAACGTGTCAAGTATGAGGCTAAGTGCGCGAATATTGGATATGGGTTCCTCCCCCTCTCTTTCTCTTCTTTTGGGGAAATTGAGAAGGATGCAGTGACTTTACTTAAGCGAATCCGAAAGTTCTCGATAACCCAAGACATTTGCGCACGTGCTGCTGCTCATATTTTTAGTAGGATTAACTTTTCTATAGCTAGAGGAGTGGGAGCCCACTTAGTTTCTCGGCTTCCCACTAACTTTTTGTAAAATCCTATGAGTTTCTAATAATAATAATAATAATAATAATAATAATAATAATAATAATAATAATAATAATAATAATAATAATAATAATAATAGTAACAGTGATGCCAAAACCAGTATCAGATAATCTTATGGAGCTAAATTAAGTAGTCAAATAAACAAAGCTAAAAAATAAAAATATTGAAAAAAAATAAAAGATAAGTTAAGTCATAAAATGACTCAAAATTTTAAAAAAAATAATAATAATTAAATATTTGCCATTTCTATTATTATATAAAAGATTATTTCAACATACTTTTCTTGCGAAACTAAAACTTGCAAAAAGTGACATAGACAAACATTTTGAATAAAATTGGCATAGAACTAAAATACTAACTAAAATAGAAAAAGAAAAATCTGAGTTACAACAAGATTAGACCGAAGGGAGTGGTCGTGACCAAAGTCCCGTGACAAGCAACGAAACATAAGCCCAAGTCACGATCAAATTGTTGCTTCTATGGTGACTTGCTCACACATAGTAAGAGTTACAAAAATATGAGGACTAATTCCAAAACTAATTATTTTTTATTTATTTTATGAGTGTGTGTGAAATATTTAGTGGTGTATATTTGTATAAAATAAGTATTTTAATAAAAGATGAGAGCAAGATGATCAAAACGGGTGAAATACGAGATAAAAAAAGAAACACAGTATATGGATATTGGCACATTTAGCGGTGCCCTTTATTTAATTTCCCAAAATCCCATCTCAATCACTCTACCAAGTACATTACGCAACTCTTTGATCTCATCTTATTTCACAATATGGCTGCACCTTCCAACCCATCAGTGATCGCCTTAGACAAGGCCGCACTTTCCAAAACTGTCCAGCAGATGTCCATCGATGGCGATCAACCATCGCAGACATACACCGTAAAAGACTTCACATTCGGAGCACTCAAAACCTCACCACCATTAGCTCCAATACCCATCATTGACATAAGCTGCTTCTTATCACCTACGTGATCACTTGAGCAAGAAGAAACCGAGCTAGCTAAACTAAGATCAGCTCTTGCTGCATGGGGCTGTTTTCAAGCTGTGAATCATGGGATTTCGAGTTCGTTTATTGAAAATGTACGTGAAGTTGTCCAAGGGTTTTTCAGCTTCCTGTTGAAGAGAAAAGAAAAAGTTCCAGGAAACCGGGATCTTCCGAGGGTTATGGACTTATGGTACGGATGCGGTTGTCTCCGAGAACCAAGTTCTTGATTGGTGTGATCGCTTTTCGCTCCAAATCTTTCCTGAAAACCAAAGAAACCCATGTTTCTGGCCTGAAAATCCTTCAGGTTTCAGGTAATTAAGAACATCATATTTTATTGGTGTTTAAAGAGGTGTTTGTTTTGGCTTTTATAAGTGGTGTTTGGCTAAGCTTATGAACTAAGCTTATGCTTATGTTAATATGTTATATAAGCGGCTAATGGCTTATATCATCATTTTATAAGCCTTTGCTAAGTGTTGTTAAGTTATAAAGTAGAATGACAAAAAAAAGACATTAACATTAATTTGGTGTGTATATTAATTATTAAATGAGGGTATAAAAGTCTTTTATGTAATGTACTAGTATTTATATAAGCTCACCCTTCTCAAATAAGCCATAAAGTTTGTTCTTATCAAAATCCTCTTATATAAGCGCATAAGCCCACTCATATAAGCTTAGCCAAGCACTTAGTTTAAGCCTATATAACACATATAAGCTCATAAGTTCATAAGCCCATTATTTAAGCTTAGCCAAACACCCCTATATATAGTCAGCTTATGGCTTTTTCGGTTTTATGTTTATGTTTCGTAAGCTCACTTTTTGTGGCTTATTTTGAAACTTTTGGCTTATATAAGTTTATTAGACATAATAAGTCTATATATATAAAGTCGAAAGGTTTCAAAATAAGCTACAAAAAGTGAGCTTATGTGTAAAACCCTAAAAATATGAAGCATCATTTTGCACCATTTTGATATTTTATCATAAGTATGAAATTAACTATATGTCATTTAAAAACTATAGGTTATAATGAAACTACACAATTATAACAGTATCTAAACTAGATAACTAAATAACCTAATGTTTCCTAAAACTAATCCTAGCTAGATACCACTAAACGATTTGTACATAATATTAAAAAGAGTGTATACGTTTTGTATTTATTCCCTAGATATGTGAAACTGATTCTCCTAAGACCTCCTCTCCTTTGTGTCATTTGACTTCAAGAGATAAGAACAACATTATCACCTCCCATATATAAAAGATTTTATGCTTTCCTATCCTATCACAAAACACGGTTATACCAAAAAATTTCACACGCCTTACCTAAGTTATATGAAGCCGTATATCACAATTACCTATCTCTCTGTTACACCGAACCATAAACCAGAGAAAACACACATTTAATAAATCCTTTTGCTGCCAAGAAGAGAGAAGAACGAAACAAGAAGGAGACCCAGGTTTTGTGTACGAATCGTTGGAGTGTTTGGCATATTGATACCGAGCCTTATTCTTGTGCCATTCGTTTTCTTTTCAAGACGACTACAAGGTGATTTTGTTTTCCCTTTTGTTTTTCTCTTATTCAGTCGATACATACACTTAGAAATCAAGATTAAAATCACGATAAAACAATCACTAGTGACCATGTGGTACACCTTTGTGGCCTTGCTAAACAGCCACATAGAATCATACATGAAATAATAGCATACGCGAGCCCCACGTTTGGTTACTTAATGTCATGTGTGGGCTGTTGTTGTGTGTCGTGTGTGTGTATAAAACCTGGATATATAATGTTGTTTTGCTTTCTATATCTCATAAAATATCCATGCTATCATTCGACTACTTAATATATAAGAGAGAACCTGTTATGTAAAACTCTATAATATAGTCTTGATAATTATGTGTCGAGTCACATTTAAAACCTATTGTAATTGAGGTAACTTATATATATGCATGCACGTAATCAGGATATAGTAATTGGTTCGCTTGTGTACAGTGAGGCTTGAAATAATTATTAAATCTGTGATCAAGTACTAAATTGAATAAGAATCTTTTATGTATACACATGCGCCTATGAAACAGTTTAGTCGAGTCTTTTGTGGCCTGTTTGAGGTCCATCTTTCCAGCCCTTGTCGACCTAATTTTAACACTAAACAAGCCCTACTATCTCGTCATTATTGCCTCGTTGCTGGTCACATGAAATCATGAAAACTACATGCGTTGTAACCTGTTGGTATCGAGTTTTGTGGGTTGTTGGGTGTTGCATTTATGTTACTGTTTACGTGACTTCTTCCAGCCCTTGATCGACATGTATATTACCTAGTACATACCCTAAAAACCTGTCATCCATGGTCCTTAATGTGGCACTTAAAACCAGAAAACCCTAGGCTTAATGTTAAGAAAACTATGATTGTATGTGAAGTTTTTCATTGTGTTTCGACTCGTTAAAAGTAGAGTGTGTGGGCTGTTTTTGTGTAACGTTTGTGTGAGTCTCTAAACTGAATGAACATGTTGCTAGATCGCGTGTAAATGATGTTGTTGTGCCATTGTTGCTGCTCGTTAAACCCCCCTCGCACCACTTTATTTTTGACTCGCACCTTGTCCTCTTTTCCTAAAATATGCCTCACCAAACTTTACCGAGAGAGTGTTTTGTTTGATTTGTTTGCTCAATGAATTTACATTCGAGAGGTCTTTTGTTTTGTGGTCTCGGTGAGACTTCATACCGAGAGTATATTATGAGGTTAATCCGAGTGTTGTTTAGTTTGTCTCGGTATGATCATTCGTGGTTCGAATATGTTACGTACTTTCCGTATTAATTAATGGTTTTGGTGACACTGGTTCAAGTTCTTTCTATTCTTCATTCGTTAATAATAAGTCATAAAATCCAATCTTGGCACAATTAACCCTAAACTTCGATTATGGTCACTTTAAACCTTAGACTTTGCTAAAATGACATATTAAGCCCTAAACTTTGAAATTTGTCATATTAAATCTTTAAGTTAACCTATTACTATTTGTAAACTCCTAAGTTTGGCTAAATAATGAATCTTACCCTAAATTGCTAAATATGGAAGGTTACTAAAAATGGAAAGTCTCTAAAAATAGAAAGAACCTCTAATCTGGATAACTATACGCACTAAACTAATAAAATGAGCTTATAAGTAATATGTGATCATTAAATTGTGTAGATTCAATGAAGAAGGAGAAACTTCCGATCCTTAGCCCAAATATGCCTTATTGCAAATACGAACATTGTATTGTTGTCGAAATGATACGCATGGGACACTAGTTGCCACATCGTCAATGGAGTCTAATATAGGCTGGTCGTCGTAGACTCTAGATCAGAGTCTACATCATTCTCTTCTTTCCCTTCCTCCCTTTCACTAATCCAACCATTCCTGTTATTTTCGTGTTGTGGCAAAAGACGGCTAGCAAAACCACTTTTGCGATCTCTCTCTTCTTCTTTCACAGACTTATAGCATTTTCCGTAATACTTGGTGTTAATGCCTTTGTTATCATTTGCTTTAGTTCCGTACATCTCTTTCTCCTTTTCATCCATCCTCTGGCAGCCCATAGCATCAACAGTAGTCCCCTTACTCCTTCTTACGTGCCAGATCTGTCTTGAGGTATCCTTAATGGCATGAGTCACCATTTTCTTCGGGTTTTCGTCAGGTGAGCAACAAGATTTAACCATCTGGAACGATTACCAAATGGTCAGAATAAGGAAGTCAAGGACAAACACGAAAGGAAAGTACGCCGAAGGAAACCGAATATCTACCCAATCCTCACAGGTCAAAACTTAAGTCCGCACAGGGAAAAATCCTAAATCAAGTCTCTGTGATTTGACGACTTATAATACATAAACCTGGACCTGTGAGTTTGGACCATTAGGTTTCCACTGTAGGAACATTGGAGAACACTTTGAAAACTTGATTTAGGATTTTTTCCCTGTGCGAACTTAAGTTTTGACCTGTGAGGATTGGGTAGATATTAGGTTTCCTTCGGCGTACTTTCCTTTCGTGTTTGTCCTTGACTTCCTTATTCGGACCATTTGGTAATCGTTCAGATGGTTAAATCTCGTCGCTCTTGATCACCTGACAAAAACCTGAAGAAAATGGTGACTCATGCCATTAAGGATACCTCAAGACAGATTCGGTACGTAAGAATGAGTAAGGGGACTACTGTTGATGCTACGGGCTGCCAGACGATGGATGAAAAGGAGAAAGAGATGTACGAAACTAAAGAAAATGATAACAAAGGCCTTAACACCAAGTATTATGGAAAATGCTATAAGTCTGTGAAAGAAGAAGAGAGAGATCGCAAAAGTGGTTTTTCTAACCGTCTTTTGCCACAACACGAGAATAATAGGAATGGTTGGATTATTGAAAGGGAGGAAGAGAAAGAAGAGAATGATGTAAACTCCGATCTAGAGTCTACGACGACCAGCTGTTATAATCAAAATTGAACGAAGGGAATTTGTGATCTTGAATTAGTTTTCATTTACTCTTCTGTTTAGCCTATATTAGACTTCGAATTTCATTTCCATTTCCAAGTTACTCTAATAGTATTGAAATTTTGAATCTATTAAGTTCCCCTCTATGAGTTTTGTTATAGCAATCCTGCGTGTGTTCATCAGTTATTTGTAATGGGAATTTTGATGATTTTGGAAGTATTGGTACGATGGTTTTGCACCTTAATTTGATTGATCTAATAGATTCCGCTACTTTTGGATAATTCTCATCTTTCTAATTGACTCCATTGACGATGTGGCAACTAGTATCCCATGAATATCATTTCGACAACAATACAATGTTCGTATTTGCAATGAGGCACATTTGGGCTAAGAAGCTGAATAAAATCCCAAACCTTTTGAGTGGTTAACTTATCTGCCTAAAGACTTTTGATAAACCTTACACTTGATCCTAATTCGTGAATTATCCGTCTGGTTTGGCGAATGTAGTTGTTCTACAATTCTGTTTACCTTTGATATGATTTTGGCCTACCTTTGAAAATCCGTTTCCGATGGCTTCATTTGAAACACTGAAAAAAAATAAAAAAAAATAAAAATAAATAAGAGAACTTCTAAGAAGTGAGTTTACTAACCGAGAGTAAGCCCCGTGAAGTATATCAGTTTTATTGGTAAAGAAGAGGAGAGACGACGTGGGGTGAATGTGAAGGTTCCTTAAGGTGATTTTGAAGCCGTTTTTGTATTCGTAATAATAAGTTAACGATTCCAATTGTATTGGTTATCACGTCAACTATTTCCGTGTATATGGTGAGATTTTGTTTTCGTGAATATTTGGAAGAATTGTTATAGTATGACATGGTGGTATGTTCTGGAATGGAGTTATGAGTTGAGGTTATTTTTAGAATCGCCTTCCGTATTCGTAACGGCTACTATGGTTGTTAGTGACACTAATAGTATTATCTATAGCTCTGACCATTTTGTGAACCTGATAAATAGCGTTTTCTCGCGAGTACTTGGACAAACAGTCATTGTATGACGTAATAGTACATTCATAGATGAGAGAACATGGGAATCATTTTGTACCTGGTTAGAAATTTGGCGATCATTTGTGCATTTTGGGAGCTTGATATTTGTTGGAGCAACAGTGTTCTTAATTTAGGATATCTCTTTAAATTTCGCAAGATCTGAAACTATCACCAAGTGATCAAGACCGACAACAAATCTGAAAAGCTAATCTCTTGAATTTTACAAAAGAATTTTGGAAGATGCTTACCAATTTGCGTTACCATTGATGAATTTCTTGAACAAAAAGAAACGACTTAGTTTGATTGAGAACGGAGTTTTGGGAAAGGCTGAAATAGGAATTAACTTCCATATTTTCAGGAAGAACAAACTTTAGGACATTTCAGGAAGAGACTCGGTTATACTCTTTTAAAGCAGGACATTTCAGGAAAAGACTCGGTTATACTCTTTTAATGCATAGAAGATTTTGCGTATGCATCAAGACAACTAGAAACGTATGAGAAGATTAACTTCACTGCCTGACCTGGAATTGACAACAACGGTGGCTACCATGAAGAATGAAGACATTCCTTACAAGGCAAAAGTGTTGGTGATGCAGGGGACAAGAAGCTAGTCAAGATGGCGAACCTGGAGCTGATGAAGACATACAGTCTCACTTCCCTATTCATCTTGGTTGTACTAAGATGAATTAAAAGCGGAAGCAGACTGGATGATAAAGGGATTTAAAGATCGTGTCACAGATTCACATTACTCCATCACATTCCAAGAAGAACTGCAGAACGCTTGATGAATCAGACCCAAGTTCACAGTTTTGTTTCACTACCAGATTGATGGACAAAAGAAGACATATTACTTGGACTTGAAGAGATTTGATGTTTTGAATGGATGGTTTTTGGAACAAACCTTTTGTTGTTTGGATGAGTTGATTCTGTGAAGGATGAAGTTGATGATGACAAATTTTCACTTCCGTTAATTCCTTGAGTTTCGTTATCTGGTCATGTGATCCTTGGATGATTTAGGTTCTCCAATATCATCTCTGTTCCGTGTTCATTCTGAGTATGTTTGGTAATGGTCTTGTTTTGGGAATTTTGGCGAATTTTGGAAAATTGATGCTTTTGGGACGACGTACCTTAATTGCTGATATGTTAGATTTCCGTTACTCTTGCGAGTAGTTTTGTTTTCCTTTAGTTATTCATTGAGACTTCCGCTGCTTTGTTATTGAATTTTCCTCTTGGTTATGACGTTTTGTTTCGGTTGACCTCTGGGATGGTAGAAGTAATAGGTGGACTACGATTAGTTTGTTTGTTTACGTCTCGAGATAAAGTATGACCATCATGAGGGCATATTTATGTGGTGCTAGCATTATGACGCCTGATCAATATGATAATACTTACACCATATAACGTGCAATTATTGTGGCCATAGGATATCTTGGGGAGTATTTAAGAAGCTTAGAATTTGATCTCCGTTGGATTTTCTGCGATTTGTGAGACTCTAGGTTCATTCTTCCTATGCGCATACTCTGCATTCGTTCGTTAGATAATTGGATAAATTTGAACTCTTGATTTGCATTATGTTGACCTTTGTACATTTGATACAAATTTCAAGCTCTTTGTAGGGCTCTCTACTTTTTGATACAGTTAATTCGATTTGAAATTTTGTTCGTATCCCATATGAGCTTTCCAGAAGATTCACCTATCATCCATTATATGTTGCATTGGCCTTTTGATCAGAATCAACCTAATTTGTCTCCTTCTGAAGAATTTGAACTCACCTTGTTTGATTGAGTCATGAGAAACTATTTGGTTTGAAGATCCTTTTTGGAATAACCTCCCCGAGCGTGAGGAAAATTGTTACGATCTTTTGTGATTTGCTACGACTACGTCTAACTTTGCGACTTCAAATTTTGAGGATTAAAATTTTCTTTTAGAGGGGAAGAAGTTGTAAAACCTAAAATTCATAATTGTGCAAAATTACCAAATTGCTCTTATAGTCAAAAACTTAAATAAACAATTAATTAAACAACCAAGTAAATCCCAAAAACTTAGAAATGAGTAATATTTGATCATTATTATTTTTGTGGAAATATTTATAATGTTTTAAATTAAGTAAAAATAATTGGTCATGTGTAATGAATTAATTAAGGTCCAAGGTCCAAAATTAATTAAATATTTGTACATAACTTTAAATTAAGAGATAAGCATCCAAATATTTTTGGAAAATATGAAAAACAACCAAGTAAATCCCAAAAACTTAGAAATGAGTAATATTTGATCATTATTATTTTTGTGAAAATATTTATAATGTTTTAAATTAAGTAAAAATAATTGGTCATGTGTAATGAATTAATTAAGGTCCAAGGTCCAAAATTAATTAAATATTTGTACATAACTTTAAATTAAGAGATAAGCATCCAAATATTTTTGGAAAATATGAAAATTGATTTTTCAACCTTCCTTACCTATATTTGACCGAAATCACCTCCCCCTCCTCTTTATATGATGTATTTTGTTACAAAATCATTTTTACCAAATTAAAAACCCTAAAATCACTCTCAAAATATTTCCGGTTCTACATGCCCTTTCGGAGGCTCTTGATTAATTTCCTAGACTTACCTTGAAACTAAGAACACAGAAAAATAGTGGTGAAGGTGGTGGAGTGTTTGGATTTATTATTTTGATTTATTTGAGGCCATATTAAGGGTAATATTCAATTATACTCATTTCTTTTGATACAATTTTTTTTTTGTCTCTTCTATTTGATCATATATAACATGAGAAAAATCACACAAGTGATCTTCACATGTTTAATAAGTCTTGTGAATTAAAATGAAACAAAAACCCTAAAATTATGGATAAATTGTAATTGGCCATAAAAGAATTGAGGGATGCTGGATCTGATTTTTTGTGGCTTTTTATGGATTATAATTAACCTAATAAAATGCATTTGAAATTTTTGAAGCTTATGTTAATTGTTTGATTTAAATTATATATATATATATATATATATATATATATATATATATATATATATATATATATATATATATATATATATATATGAATTGTATAAATTATAAATTAGGGTTTTGCTCGGTGTTTAATTGAAGTGGGTTCAGTGGATGAGCTCGTAGAAGTTATCACTATTGGTGTCCCCTCCCTTACAGGGGATGGTTTTACTAAAGAATCTATCCGGGTTGAATATGAATGGAGGCCTCCTAGGTGCACTTTATGTAAGATTTTTGGGCACATCTATGAGCATTGTACTAAAAAAGAGACTACTCCCCCTGTTGTTACTACTTCAAATGTGGTTCCTCCTGCTTATGACGGTTTCCAAAAGGTGAGTCGTAAGAAGAAAAAAATAAAAGCCAGTCTGGTATTGTTGGTACTTCTGTCAAACAGACTATCAGGTATGAGCCAAAGAAGACTACTAGTGAACCTAAAAAGGTAGCTACTAGTAGTGTGCCTACTTCGTCATCTAAGTTGAAGTCTAAAGGTCTCTCCTCTAAGGGGGGTGATGTGTCTACATCCAACCCTTATGATGTTCTAGCTACTGATGAAGATGGTGAAGATGATTGTGTTGATAACATGTTTGATGAATCAGCTAATTTATTCCCTAATGTTGCTTATGGTGGAAGTTCTTCTTTCACGGATGATGCTGCTGGTTAGCTTGATTTGTTTTTGTTTTTGGTCTAGGTTCATTTTGTTTCTAGAGTTGTCTTGAGCTTTTGGCACGTCAGAAGCTCTAGGTTAGTTGTCTATCAAGCTGTATTTGCTTGAGGTTAATGTGGTATTCAGCCACATTCCATTTGTACTCAAACGTTTTGGTCTTAATATATTTTCCAGGGTGCAGGATTACTCCCCTTTACAAAAAAAAAATGTTTTGATTTGGTTAAATAATGTATTTTAAGGTTGAAATTAATGTTGGTAATGATTGTATAAAATTAGGGTTTGATTTGTTAATTTTGTTTTAAAACCGATTTGAATTTATAAAGTTTAGGGGCTGTTTTGTAATTATATAAAATTATGGGATATGTTTGTAAGTCTTATTAGATCAGAGGTAATTCATAAAAATTATTATATGGGGGCGTAATGTGTTAATTTTGTTAATTAAAGGGTTAAATGTTAATTATATTAATTATTTAACTGGAATTGGAAATTATTAAATTAGAGGGGTGTGTTTTGTAAATTTTGGAAATGAAAGTATTTTTGTACATATTATTATATAAGGATGAATTTTGTAATTTCTGGAAATTTAGGGGCTAATTTGTAAATAATATATATATATATATATATATATATATATATATATATATATATATATATATATATATATATATATATATATATATATATATATATATATATATATATATATATATATATTAAGGTTTGACTTGAAATTAATATAATTAAAGGGTCAAATATGTAACAATTGAAACTTTGAAGGTTTGATAAGTAAATATTACATAATTTGTGTATTATTTGTATAAAATATGAAAATTTGTAATATTTACATTTTAAACCCTTAACTTTGGCATAATTGCATTTAAAACCATAAATTTTGGGAAGTTGGCATTTGAAACCCTAAACTATCATGACTTGCTAAAATGAAGCTTATTTCCATAATGATGTTTGATTGATTACTTAACTGAGTCATAATATTGAATCCTTCTATGTAAAACTCTATAGTATAGTCTTGATAATTATGTGTCGAGTCACATTTAAAACCTATTGTAATTGAGTTAACTTATATACATGCATGCACGTAATCAGGATATAGTAATTGGTTCACTTTTGTACAATGAGGCTTGAAATAATTATTAAATCTGTGATCAAGTACCAAATTGAATAAGAATCTTTTATGTATACACATGCGCCTATGAAACAGTTTTGTCTAGTCTTTTGTGGCCTGTTTGAGGTCCATCTTTCCAGCCCTTGTCGACCTAATTTTAACACTAAACAAGCCCTACTATCTCGTCATTATTGCCTCGTTGCTGGTCACATGAAATCATGAAAACTACATGCGTTGTAACCTGTTGGTATCGAGTTTTGTGGGCTGTTGGGTGTTGCATTTATGTTACTGTTTACGTGACTTCTTCCAGCCCTTGATCGACATGTATATTACCTAGTACATACCCTAAAAACCTGTCATCAATGGTCCTTAATGTGGCACTTAAAACCAGAAAACCCTAGGCTTAATGTTAAGAATACTATGATTGTATGTGAAGTTTTTCATTGTGTTTCGACTCGTTAAGAGTAGAGTGTGTGGGCTGTTTTTGTGTAACGTTTCTGTGAGTCTCTAAAGTGAATGAACATGTTGCTAGATCGCTTGTAAATGATGTTGTGCCATTGTTGCTGCTCGTTAAACCCCCCTCGCACCACTTTATTTTTGACTCGCACCTTGTCCTCTTTTCCTAGAATATGCCTCACCAAACTTTACCGAGAGAGTGTTTTGTTTGATTTGTTTGCTCGCTGAATTTACATTCGAGAGGTCTTTTGTTTTGTGGTCTCGGTAAGAGTTCATACCGAGAGTATATTATGAGGTTAATCCGAGTGTTGTTTAGTTTGTCTTGGTATGATCATTCGTGGTTCGAATATGTTACGTACTTTCCGTATTAATTAATGGTTTTGGTGACACTGGTTCAAGTTCTTTCTATTCTTCATTCGTTAAGTATAAGTCATAAAACCCAATCTTGGCACAATTAACCCTAAACTTCGATTATGGTCACTTTAAACCTTAGACTTTGCTAAAATGACATATTAAGCCCTAAATTGTGAAATTTGTCATATTAAACCTTTAAGTTAACTTATTACCAGTTGTAAACTCCTAAGTTTGGCTAAATAATGAATCTTGCCCAAAGTTGCTAAATATGGAAGGTTACTAAAAATGGAAAGTCTCTAAAAATAGAAAGAAACCCTAATCTGGATAACTATACGCACTAAACTTATAAAATGAGCTTATAAGTAATATGTGATCATTAAATTGTGTAGATTCAATGAAGGAGAAACTTCCGATCCTTATGTTTTCTGATATGGTTTCATTTGCGGTTGAGGTACAGATATTCTGACCTTCTCACAGGTTTCTCATGAACTCTTCACATCTTTGATCTGTTTAGCTTCTGATTTTGATACCTTTGCTATGATTCCTTATTTCTGAACCTTTACTTTTGAACTTTTATGACTAAACCTTTGATTATGAACCTTTAATATTAAACCTTTGCCATGCACCTTGATTATGAACCTTTGACATTGACCTCTGATTTATGGACCATTATTATGACTTCTGAACCTTTTGATATGACCTTTATGACATGATATCTGACCCTCAGTTTGATACCCGAGCCATTTCCCTAGCCATGAAGGTAACATGGCCGTGTCATTGTTGCACCAATGGCATGACTCTAGGGTGGTTGAGTGATGTTCCACCCCGTCCCTTATCTGTTATTTGTTATGGCCACTATGATTATGATTTGTCTGCAGGGGCGTATGGATGCATCCTAGATCTGTTTCTGTATCTGATATGATGGTTATGATATGATATATTTGTCTGGTGACTGATGTTGGGTGCAATCCACGTCTTTCACATTTCTGGGAGCTAGCTACTCCATTAGGTTACTGAGGACTCCCCTCATATTATCTGGCTATTTAAGAGGTCTCCCTCTATATGATTATGAAGACTTATGGTTATGTTTGATACGATTTTATCTGATCTGTTCTGGGCTCGTGGTAGATTACTGACCCTTCCTTACACCTTTGATACACTTACGATATGCCTTCTGATATTTCCCCATTACATTATGTGTAACATCCCGCCTACTCAGACCACAATATTGTCCACTTTGCCCGCAGGCTCACGGCTTTGTTTTTGTGGCCTCATTTGAAGACTTCCCGGTAGGTCACCCAAGCCAGTACTACTCTCACATGAGCACGCTTAACTGCCAGTTCCTAAGAACTACACCCGCAGTTGACCACAAAATGCGTTGTCATTGTAAGACGAATGTTATCTTTTAAGCCCAGCATCTCTTCAAGCCACAGCCGATGTGGGATTTGCCTACGGTGTTACAATCACCCCCTCAGGGACTCATCGTCCTCGATGAGGTTTGCCCCACCATCCTGAACGGCTCAGGAGTGGCTCTGATACAATTGACTAGCCGAGTTGGTTGTTAGACTAATACTCTTACTTATAAAATGAAATACAATTGACTAAATATTTAAAATACTTAATTGTACAATTTAAACAACTAACTTTCTTCACTCTCTCTTACTACACACCTTACATAAAAGATTTTGCACACAAGTTAACCCTATTATAGTTTTTCGTTTTTGTGCACGAGTAATCGTCTAGTTATCTACAATCTATAAGCATTTAACTTGTCCAAAATAAAAATTTTAGACTTATACACTTGCTATTATTAGATACTTTTAGAGATGAATAATTACAATTTTGTAATCGCTTACTGAAGTGAACAAACATAAGTTACAATTTACATGCAAAATTATATACAGTATACTAAAACCCGTGAGTTTACTGTAGACCTTTTTGGCCCAACGGGTATTTGCAAAGCCCGATCCATCTAAAATAGGTATACCCGGCATCTTAATATGGTCCATCCCCTCTCTCACTTTCCCTCTCATAATCGGAACTCCGGCGGGTAAAAGATAACCCGACCGGCGTTTAACCCGATGCAAAATGGAGCATCTATAGTGCAAAATGTGAGTATGTCTACAGGAATTGCTACAGTAAGCCGTTAATTTAATGGGGACAATGTTTTGTGAGAAGAGGGGTGTTTTGTGGCTGGTATATCTACATTTCGTGAAGCTTCTCCACTTTTCCACAAATCAGAAAACATAAACACAAAACACACACATCTCCTATCTATTTTCTTCCTGAAGCTACTCTTCAAAATCTATCATCAAACACAACAGATTCATTTTCTAGGGTTGGTAAAAACTGCGAAAACACAAACAAAAAAGTTGAAAAGACCCATGAAAGGTATGTGATTGTTTATCATTTTAACTGTTTTGTGGTTAGGTTTTGGTTTTTATGTTTTGATTAATTGGAATTTGATTTTATTTACAAAAAATTAGGGGTTTTGTTTTGTATGTTTTTAACCAATTTTTAATGAATCGTAATTGATTGTACTTGAAATGATGCTTCTAATTTTTCACGGATTTTTTGTGGAAGGGGTTATAGATCAGCTCAATTGAGGTTATTGGTGTTTGTCAATGATAAGAAGGTATAACCTAATTTTATTTTTTTATTTTTTATTTTCAGTATGAACTGGCCCAAAATATGAGATGGTGAAAAATTATGAGATGGGATATTATAAGCAGAGGGGTGTTGTGAGTAAGGTAATTGAGGGGTGTTGTGAGTAAGGTAATTGAGGGATATGTAGGTCACATTTATCGAGTACTCACAACAATGCAAACATCATTTCTTAATATCGTTAGTCAATAACTATAAAAACTAATAACAACATTTTTGCAGGGCGATTTGAGGTAAGGACGTGATCGATTCCATTTGTTTTAGTTTTTTATTATAAAAACAAACTGGCCATTCGTTGAGGTTTGCAACCATTAACCAAAATCTATACTATCATAAGTTTTAGTTTTTTATTTATTGTAACACGTATACTAATAGCTTGATTTTTTCAACATTGTGAACAATAGGATATCGACCGACCTTTTTGGAGACAATGGAGAAGATGTCAAAAGGGCGTTACCAGAACTGTATGGAAGAGAGGTTCAAAAGAGGCGTTCAGTTCTAAAGAGCTACATCTGCAGTAACACAAACTGTCTTTTGGACACTATCAACAAAAGGGCTGTTCAGTTTTAAACAAGAACAAATAGTCTTTCGGTTGCATAGCCGGCCAGGTAATAGGTAATGAACTACTTCACTATCTCTGTTTGAGTTGTTACTTTTTCCAAATTTTTACTTGCAAGATTTACGGGACACAGGGTGATTTAGGGTATCTCGGAAATGTCAAAACATACCGGAAGATTGTAGTTTATCTTAGAGACACGTGTACATTTCAGCCGTGTTAGTAGTGACAAAGAATTTTGCAATTTGGTCACTTGACAATCATTTTAGGATGTGCTAATTTCCTGCAACCCGCTAGAAAGAATTAGCGATCAGCTTAAAACGTTGTTAAATGCAATTGACTTTTTAAATGGAACGGAGCAAAGAAGTTTTAAAATCATATAGGCGTATGGAAGTAGAAGATATTATCGATGTGTTGCCAAACAGGTACCAAATCATATGTAGCAGGTATATAAACTTTTGTACAATGAAAGAGTTGATAAACCGCTTTTAATTATGTTTTTTTGTTTTTAATATTTGAAGTATTGCATTGGGTTTTTGTTTTCGGATTTTAGTAGTGATTTTGGTTTTTTGTAACAGGTGCCGATTCATGGTTTTGGGGTTACAATTGCAATGGTAGTGTCATGGTCATGGCCTTTAATCCGCTAAGAGAAGATTTGTGGTGATGCAATTATTTTGAGGTATTATGTTATAAGTGGTCCTTTGCATTTAGGTAATGTCATCTTAGAATTTTTTATTTTATTTATTTTTTTAATTTCAAAAGATTAAAGTGGATGGATGCTCTTGAGAAGATTTGCACCAGATACACATTAATAACACCGAAAGTCTTTATAAGTGGTCCTTTGGCATTTAGGCCATGTCATCTTAGGTTATTTAGGTCTTTGGGTAGATGGATGCACTTGGTAAATTTGCAATACCTAACAACCTGTAAGTATTAATGGAGCAAATCACAGTTAAAGTTAGCCCGGGCATGCATTTTTCTATAAACAAATGCTTTTCTACAAACACAATGCCAAACTGCTGAAATGTAACACCAACTCTTTTTTATACTGTTTAAATGTTTTCAGAATCTTAAGAGACATTGTATTTGTTTATCAGGTTGTTATATTTGGCTACTAAATATACATTGTTTGTTACAGCCAACTCGCGTCTGGGTTTCTGGGCAACAACAATGGTCTCTGGGTTTGTGGGCAACAACATGGTTTAGTTTTAGATGGAAAGTTGAAATTGACTGAAAGTGAACAAGAAACAGAAAAAGGGGAGACTAGCAGCGGTGAATTGGATGCGAAAGGATGCTATTCAATGGGTTCGTATTAATTTGTGTTTGGTGATTTGAGCCTCAAGTTGACTCTAAACTACCAACCTTTTAACCAAGAATTCCCTTCAGGTCGATAACCTCATGTACAGATTCGTAGCAACATACATAAAGAGCTTATGTAACGGTAATCGCAATCAATGAACACCTTAACGCCGAATGCTAAAAGAGAGAAGGTTCGTTTATTTTATTTTATTTTATTTTGTCGCTGACGTATTTAGAAAAAGGTTATCGTGGTCATGATTTTCCCGTTATCTAGAATCTAAAATAATAAAAATCAAGATTGCATTCGAAGACAAAGTAGACGTGAAGAAGCAAGGTTAATGGCAGGTATGCTCCACTTTTTGTTAATAGTTTTTGTTGCATATACATGTTATTGTAAGATTTTTTGTTTTTGAGTTGTTATATGTGTTTGTGAATTTGATTAACAGTTTGATAAGAAAAAAATGGATACGGATAATTTGACTAACATTTCCAGTTACAGCTTAAACGTTTTTGACAAGAAAAAAATCCATATCCATTTGTTGAGAGTTTAAGCGTTTAACTGTTAGTCAAAAGTAGAGAACTAAGAAGTTTGTTTCTACATTAAAAAAGTTGTTGGCTTTCTCATGTGCGTGTTATATGTAGGCCGTATTTCGGTTTCGGGTGTGGTGGGCTTATGTAAACTTTCCACACACTCTAGATATGTAATAAGTTATTTTGTTAATAACTGCGAATGAAAACAACATGATGTGTGATAAGTAGTTTTGTCATGCCTTTTGCTGGTACAACTTTTATTGGTACCAATTTGAAAAAGAACCCAAGTGTAAAGAAAATATATTTTGTATTCATTGTTCGGAGGTGCTAAAGCTGTGTTTCTAGGTTGTGAGCTTTTCAGTTGTTTTTGTTGAGTTTATTGAAATCTTATTAAAACAGTTGCAATCAGATGCTTTTTTTTTTTTTTTTTTTTTTTTTTTTTTTTTTTGTATGCTTATAATTTGTCTTTACATGTAGTAAAAGAGTTTGGAGTTCCACTGCTTATATATTATTGTAGACACATTAGAAGTTTGTATACTACACATGAGCAACACAAGTTGAGATTACACCAACATAAGTTTGTTTTTATTTCTTTGTCTACTTCATAATATTCCACTGCTGTTGCATTTCAATATCGCTAAAAGTATGTTCTTCAAACGACCCACTGCGAATGTAGTCAATAATCATTTTTTATCTAAAGGTGTTATATAGTTCTGGTAAAATATATTTAGAATTTTACATGTGTGAGAATTAGTTGTACAAAAACAACCCGCGGCAACGCGCGGGTTTAAAACCTCGTTTTAACTATAGTATGTATAGATGGTATTTTAATTTGTCAACTCTAAATTCGTAATTACTCAATCATACACTTATCCCTAAACTAATAAGGGTTAAGCTAAAAAATGGTTGGAAACTAGATAAAAAAAATCATGGATATATACTATTCAAGTGGCAACACCTATGACACTTGATAGCTTCAAGGCTTTAGTTATAAATTGCTATTATGCAGGTTCATTAATCCATGTGGGACAAAAACAGAACTTATTACCTTACCTTCACATAAAATAGCCAGAAATCTTAGTTGCCATTTATACAATTAGTTTTGGCTGTAAACACCCAATTAGTTATTACTTCAAATTTATTATCTAATATAATAATTAAAATTACGCATAAGCTTAGTCTCGTTATAAAATAAAAAGGGCGTTTGAGATGGCCTTTTTTTTTTTTTTTCCTTTGCTTCTGCTTAAACTTAAATACTTGAATGCAATAATACTTGAAAAAGAATTAGTTTTATAAATATATAGCCATATGAGATTACAAAAATTTTTAGTTGAATATGATAGTACTTTCAATTTGTTAACCATAATATAATGTCATTTTACATTTAACCCCTAAAATTTTATACTAACAATTTTTTCGATTTTCTTTTCAATTGGACACGTGTGTTTTTTAAACTTTATTTATGTTTGGAAAGGAAAGTGAACAATTTTGACAAATTAAATGTCTAATTTTGATAATTAATTTTGGTCAAACATTTAATTTCCTAAGTAACCAATTAATGCAAATATGCAATCTTGATTTGGAAACTATTTATTTCTATACATTAACTAGTTATAATTCCCGCGCACGCGCGGGTTTTTTTTTTAATTTTTTTAACCATATAATTTTATTTATTAAAAAATAAATAATTTAATCTTTGTTTTGTTTGATTTATGATGTTTAATTATAGTTTTTTATTATTAAATATAACTATTTAAAAATTTTAATCCTATTATTAATTGCATCTTATCTATATTTTTTGTATTTATCTTCTACTTGTGTTATGGATAAATATAAAATGTTACCTAATAAGAAAATAATTTTTATGATGTTTAATAATTTTTTTTATTATTAAAGATAATTATTTAAAAAATTTAATCTTATTATTAATTGCATCTTATCTATATTTTTTGTATTTATCTTTTGCTTGTATTATGGATAAATATAAGAGCAAAGATCATTTGAGGACCAAACTTATTTTACATACCAAGGGACTAATCTCCACTTTCCATCTTCCTTTCATCTTTATTTGATCTAATGGATGAGATTAATCTCAACAATTTAAAAAACCCACTTTCATCCTTTTTTTTCAAATATTAATATCTTTCAAACCGTTAATCGTTAAGCGAAAAAAATTATACCGTTACAACGGGCATTTAATTATCTTTCTATAGATAGGCACTTTGATATATATTCAACAATTTTTTTTTCACGTTTTTTTCGTGGCCGAAAAAATCATATATGATATTACATATAATATCATATATGATATGTAGTATCCTATATGATATTACATATATGATATGATATGTAATATCATATATGATACTACATATCATATATGATTTTTTCGGCTACGAAAAAAAAACATGAAAAAACCGATTTTTTTTTCCCGAAAGTATATCAAAGTGCCCGTCTATAAAAAGATAATTAAATGCCCGTCGCGATGGTGTAATTATTTTCGCTTCACGATTAACGGTTTGAGAGATATTTAAATTATAAAAAATGGGTGAAATATTAAAATGCTTTTAATCTCAACCATTGATTTCCTTTTTAGATAGATAGTGGGGATGATTCCCTTGGTATGTGAGGAATATTTGGTTTGTAGAATAACTCGACCTTAAATATAAAATGTTACCTAATAAAAAAATAATTTTTTTTAAATAAAATTATTACTAAATAAAGTATGAATGCATTTTTTGAAATGGAAAATTCTCAATAGTTATTTTGTTTTATTATATAAAAGATACTAGTTATAACGCCCGTGCACGCACGGGGTTTTTTCTAAACTTTTATTTATTAAAAAAAATATAGCTTATCTTTTTGTTTATTGTTTTTTGTTTTAATAATTGTTCTTAATTTTGGTTTATAATTATGTTTAACGGACATAATAAGGGTTCATGTACAAATATATTTTTAAAAGTTCCTTTGCAGAACATTATAAACAACATCTGGTTACCTTATGGTATGTGTTTGCATCGATAATTTAAGTAAGTTCATACTTTTATCTTATGTTGGAATATTTATGGTTTGATTACCATGTCACTATTGTAAATCACGAGGTTTTTTTTTAATTTTTTAATAATGTATTTATTAAAAAATAAATAGCTTAACACTAAGTTCAATACAAGAGTCATACAAATGCTCAACAACCTTTTTCGCTATTATACACTTTAAGCACACCAACATTATCACTATTATCAACACAATCTGTTTGCAATCATCTACGTTAAAACTTTTGTACTATTATCGACACTAAAACATTATGCCTCATGAGACGCCCAATTTTGTTGTAGTGATGCTTAATAAGACCATAGTATCATTCATCAAAATGTCAAACCATAGAGTTTCACACTCATTTCCACAATCTAACCCATCTATAAAGTGATCATGCATTCTAATGAATGAGATGCACGAACGACAAAGCTAAAGGAAGTAAAATAAGTAACTTACATGGAGGTCTACAATGAAGTTTCATGTCAGAGATGCATTGCCATGACATCAGTCCTGTGGATCTGAGATTAGGTATTTATGAGTTAGCATGTTAATGATTACACTTTACACATAAATTAAGGGTATTTAGTTATAATACCCATTCACGATGTTTTTTTTCCCTAAAAATTATAACTATGCATGTTAAATATAAAATCAATATTTTCCTTAATTTGGTATCCCTTGTTTGACTACGTTTCAAAATATATATATATATATATATATATATATATATATATATATATATATATATATATATATATATATATATATATATATATATATATATATATATATATCCCTTGTTTGAATCCGGTAAAATGTCACTCTTCAAAAGTTTTTCTCTTAATTTTACGCATTTGAAAGGAGGCTATAAATATCGTAGCTTGGGTACAATGGAGTCACAAGCTCATAGTCAGATACTGTGTTGTATTTACACTCTTTTATTTAATCTTTTACAAAAATATTTAATTAGTTGTTTTGTTTTTATATTATTATTTTCAATGTTTAATTTTATATGCTTGCTCTTAATCTTTGTTTGGAATATTTGTTTTGGTGTAGTTTTCGATTTTATAATAGGTTGCATGACGCGCGTCGAAGATTATGTCAACAATATCGTGTTTGGAAAGCAAGAATTTTATGTTCTTAACTATAATAATGTCTTGGAGTTGGTTTCTCACACAAAAATGCACATTTTTAAATGTAATTAATCCCCGGTTGAGGTGATAATCATCTTAAGGTCTTATTGGTAACTAATAATCAAAATTGTATTGACTTTTGTTGTTTGAAGCTCTGGTAACCATATTTGAGTTTTTAAGAAATTGCATATCGAATAACAATTTTTAATACGGCTCTTTTTAATAATTAGATAACAAAAATCACATTTGTTCAAGTAACTCAAGCTAAACTGATTATCCAAAAGTGATATTTTATTGAAAGATTGTAGAGTTACCGAATGCTAAGGATTAAGATTGCACCTCAAGAAAAAGATAAGACAATTATATTCCTTACATATATGACTATATACAAAGCTGATACTACGCTACCGCCAAATGCTTCCATGAGTGAAAGATTGTGAATCGAGAAGTATTTGATCCAAAATGATCTCGCAAGTGAATAGTCCCACGGTCCCACCCCAAGTAGGGCTGGTCTTGCTCCTAATATCCCTTTTTTTATTATCGGTTTCCTCGACAATATGCATAGCCCATGCCATTGTTGGGGCAGAAATCCATATAGCATTGCAGTGTTGCTCAACGCACCCACCATGCTCCCTTTAGCCTTTTTACTCTGTTATATATAAAGAAACGAAAGTTTATATTATCACATAAGTAGTTCTAATAATTAATCCCAAACAGTAGATAATCACATATTTGGCTTGCAACATACCTACATATCTAACACCGAGCACGTACACACGGTTATTGTATCAGAATAAATTTAATTTGGAATATATCCCTGAAAAAAAAGGCTCTAACTTCAAGTCATAATGAAAACATAATCAATACATATACAGATCCAAACATGCATTATTCACGTGTGATTTTGATACACCAATGCATCATTTTCTTATAGAGATCCTAACATCATTTGATGTTCTTTAAACTAACCTTCACTTTATTCTTTAGACGCATATCACAACAAAGGTTGTACCTGGGGACATCGAATAAGAGAGAGTCATTTGCTCCTCCGTCTATTATGAAATGGGGTCTTTTAGCCCAAGACACTGTTAAGCTATTCGAACCCCAAGCCTTACAACTGGTGGGCAGCTGTAGATTGCCGATCATGTAACCTCCCTCTTCCGGGATCCAATCCATTAACCAATGGGGCAGGGTGAATGTTGAATTTGTTTGTTGCTTCTGTAGAATACTCTTCTGTTTTATATCGGTAGATTTCACGGATTTCTTCATATCTAACCAATAATACTCTCTGATATGAAAAGATAATGCACTTAGCTTATTGTCCTTACTGAATTCTTGGATCCTTCATCTGATGCAAGCATCTAGCGAGCACACCTTAAAGCTGAGTAAAATAATGACTGCAAACAGGACAAATCATAAGTCAAAACTGAAAATTCAAAAGTCAAAAGATAGATCAAAAAAGAACTCACTTGGATCTCTAAAGGGTTGCCATGGATACCCATTCTTCTATAAATCATACATGAACCATCAGTGACTAAAAGAGAAGGAAACATATCTAATCCATACACAAGTTCAAAATCAGTTTAATTCCTGTTTCATCGACCGTTTCCTGCATCGCAAAATCACAGGTAATCTTGCTGTATGCTCTCAATAAGATAACAATAGTTTCAACAACCATAATAACAACAAAGATCAAGAACGAAAACGTTTAAATATTTACCAAAATCAACAGGTGCGACACGACCTATAGCCGATTCACCAAAATCCGGGTCTAAAACTTCTTCAACTTTTATACCATCATGTGGGGCAGTTCTTATTTTTAAACTTGCTTGCCTTAGCCCCTGTCCCGAATTATAACAATCCACAGTTTTATCCCCCCAACTCTTCCGAAAACAACAAAAAAATAACACAATCATAAACCATATTTTGGCATAATTTCACAATCATTGCCTCGGAAATGAACTAAATTTAGGACTACCCATATTTCAATGTGCTTATTTACTTTGGAATATAAACAGTTACCAACCTACTTATTTTCTAAAACCTAATTAGCATGTTAGAAAGTACATTTTAAGACACATATAACCTCTGAATTTTCAAATTAAAAAATCCTGGTGGTTATGATTTAATTCACCAAAACAACAATTAAATAAGTTGACAGATTAAGAGAAGGGTGGGAGACGAACCTTGTAATTGGTTATTGGCCTATTGAGTAGCGTTTCAATATCAACATTGGTCCAAGCATTCTTTCACCTTTTATAGTAAATCATAAGTAATCAATAAAATTTTTATAGAGATCTTAATAATTTACTGCATAGAACAATGAATGCAAAAACACCAGATGACATATCTAAAACATAACCAACATTTACACCTGGGTAACTTCTGCAAATCTACATCATGCACCACTTGATCATAATCCCTTTGCAAAAACGAAGAGTAAATTGCACAAACTGGTTCAAGTCCTTCATACGCTAATCCTGCAAAGAATGTGACCGCGTGTTGTTCTGCATTCCCAACATCGAAACACCGAGTACGGAACCACGGTTAAGCTATATCTTATAGGAATTATGGGATCTTGTGTTTAAGCTATATCAGTAAGTTTAACATACCCCTTTGCAAAATACACTGATTTTTAAAAGGCTGAAAATGTTAATAACATGTAAACAACCCATTACCCAACTCCACTAATTTACTACTTTGTTACTTTTGTCCCTTGTCACTTGAACGATCATTGTAACTAAAAGAAGGCAATTGAACCATGTTCTTCGCTGACTCTCCTTGTGAAATCTGGCACTCTGGACCCGCTATTATTTTTGCAGCATTTCCTAACCATTCCAGCTTTGTCCCTAGCTTAGTTGCCCTATTAATCAAGCATTGCAATTAGCTGCGGTTAAATAATCCGATGGATTATGAGGATGTATCGGATTGCTTAATTAAGTACTTATCTGCTCACTCGTAAGTAAGTACGTAATTTGGGTTAAACTTTTGCATTTCAAGCAGATAAGCACTTAAAAAAGCAAACCCAAACACCCTTTGATAAAAGTTGGCTCATTGATAAGAAACGTACATTTGCATCTAGTCACTGGTCTTATATGTGGACTTCAAACTACATGCTTATGAGAATTGGTTTGGTCTTGTGTGATTCGTGGGTCCAGCAAGTGATGGTGTCAATATTGGCCTGCATTACTTTTAGTGTGACACATTTTCTCTTTTGTTATTAAGCTTCTTTGTTTTGTTTTAGTTCTAGTTAATCTTGGCTGCAGTCAAGTGTAATTGTATTTGTTTCCTTTTGGGTCCACTATACATAAGCATCTTGTTAATACAGTGGATGCCTTTGTTTGTAATTGTCTTTTTGTTTGGTTTGAAATATATCGCCCTTCTAAAAAAAGTTAATGATGATCGATTGTCCTCTTCGCCTGCTACTTTTATAAAGGGCAATCCATGTACTTCGAGTTGTGCAATGAAACCTAGGTGCCATTATTTCATCTTTTCGTATATGATTTGACTCAAAACTGTTGATGTTTCTTGCCCTTTGTCCAATTCTTTTTCACAAAATAAGAATAACTTGGCAGGGAAACTAAACCAGTTATAGTGTCAACTATGTCTAGTTATATACCAGTGTTATATTCTTCATTGAATACTATTAGAAAATTTTGGTTATAAGATTGTGACTAATTGGATCATAATCATTTGAGAAGGCATTAAGTATCACATTTTGAAAGTGATTATGTGATATGAGCTGGGTTATTCATGAGTAATAGGATAGTGTTTGGATACATCATGTGCCAAACACCCTTTAAACATCCAAAATTCATTATTAACGTTGATTATCTAATCTATCTAGACATAATAAGCACATAACATTTTTAATAAGCAATCCAAGCACTCTCTAAGCAATTCTAGTCTATAAAAATGAATAAAGCATTTAAAGAATCGAGAAATGCACAACTCCATTAATGATCACTACTACTTCTACAACCACTAAACCTCTATTTTTGTTATACTCCGTGTATAATCACTTGTATTTTTTGAGATATTTCGTTGGTTACACCTACCTCAATTAGATGTATCAAAATGCAATAAGTTGATAATCTGTTATTTATCCAAGCACCCCCGTAAAACTGTAAAAGGATATGTTCAACAGTTACAATGCAATCATAGTCTCCATACACCCCTTTATATGGTTAATGCACGCATTATCTTTATGTTTCATTTGTTTACGCATTATCTTTATTCATAAACTCAGATTATTTGTCATATTTATTTTGGAACCTGAGACATTGATCCACATCATTTGAAGCAGTATTATCACTGACAACTTCATCTGCATACTTTGCTACCTGTACAATAATCTCAAAACCTCGTAAATACACAAACACATAATCATCCAGAAATTAATTAATTTTTTTTACTAATAGACTTACTGGTCGAGTGTTCATACTCAGATATGCTGCAGGGCCTGCACATAACAGACTCCGGCATGCAGCATACTGAGGCTGCTCAGCTTCCAGTGTCTTACCTATTTAGTAAACAATTAGAAGGCCTCATATAAATATTTGTGCATCTTCAATATTATCAACAAACATGATAACAGTTAATGATTAGCACTATCTCAACAATGTACCGAAGATGATTATCAAATGGAAATTGAATCAATTGAAGGTTACCATTGATAATGATTGCTTCAAAGTGTTTCGTAGGCCTAAAAATGCAAGCTAAATGAGTCAATTTGGGTCATGTTTAAGTCTAACTGGTATAATGGGTTAAGCTAGAAAATTCAACTTAATAAGAAACACACAGAAAGTTGAGAAAACTAAGTAAACGAAAGACCTTAACCTGTGTTTGAGTTCGCTGGCTTTAGCAGCACATATGATAGTATGAATAAGAAAAAAGATAAGTCATTAGGTAAATAAGAAAAGTAATTAATAAACATCACATGATTTGATTGTGTAAATAAATAAAGGTTGTGATAGTTTCAACATTACTTAGCATACACTCAAAGCGTAAGTCCAAACACATGGTGGAGAATTCATAACCACACCATACAATCTAGATTACCATGCATATGCATCAGCATATACTTTTAAATATCTAAAAAGAAAAGTTAAGTACTGATATCTAATGATTCGTTAACAGTCAAATCCCTTTATGCAATTTTGTTGTGATTTATTTACAACTTTAATAGTCAATGAAAAGATGTTGACTGAACATAAAGGCAACCCTGTTGGGCTTTTTATGTCTAATCTAAATGCAATTTGGTTAATTCATCAGGTTTATACAAACACCAGCTAATCAAAATATGTCCTGAGTAGTCTTTAGGTACGAAGTAGCAGAAAAGGTTTTGAAGTTGAGATATTGCAACATTCCTGAAACGAAAGTATAAAAGAAAGGCAACATGTGGCAAACCATTCTCAGCTTCCAAGTGGATTTTATATAGTTAAGCTAATTTGAAACTTGAAAGGCTAACTTCTCTACCATTGTTGAAAGGCTACTCCTGATTCGAATAAAAGATGAAGAAAAAGTCTCTACCTGTTGGACTTAATGTGAATTATCAGAACCATAAAATTATGTGGAAGTTTATTTACTAAACCACGATAGGTTACAAATAACTTCTAACCTTCAATGTACCATAAAGTGCAATGTGTTCTTTTGGGCTAACGTTTGGCCATTCTCATTGATATAAGTTATTGACCTTTGGTATATATAAAAGCCATCAAGTTGAATTGTATTTGTTATACCCCTTTTGTTCTTTTATCATAGCCCTTGACTTAATGTCAAACTTCTTGTAAATTCTGAGGAATTAGTTAAAATTACTGGCATATACTCTTTGTTCTGAAGTTCCCAGATAATCTTCTTTAAGTGGATTTCTTCTTTGTTGAGGTAGCAACTAAGCTACACCATTAAACACGTATGAATATGTCACTAGGTGAATCAATGTTGTTTTGACTGTTCTCTGTTATGCACACATAACGTCGTTCACAACATCACATAGCAATATTATTATATGTATAGTAGGGAGTATGGTGTTCAAGGCTATAAATAGTGTTTGGGATAGATTCTTGACACACAAATTTTGTAATTTTAAGACATAGAAATTGTCTAAAAATCAAAGGTTATTAGCATAGGGATGAATGTTCTCCTCATTATGTTAAACCAAACACTCTTTATAAATAAATCTTGAAACCTAAGATTAAACTAAGAGTAACATTATCGTAGGGGGTGTTTCACTGCATTTTGAAAGTGATTGTATCCATCATACATATTAATTTGAGTTAAATAATGACACCGGTACTCCACACAGAACATGGTAGAGTGCGTTAAGTAGTGGTACTCCACACTGGACGTGTTGTAACAAATAATGTTTCAGAAACTTGCTTTATTTGAAGGTTTTGTATAGACAGTAGACGCGACAGTTTCGACGCATTTACTTGTTAACGTGTCGATTATGGTCATGTTTAATGTCAATTGGATAATTATTAAATAGAAATAGCTATAAATAATGTCGGCCAAATAGTTGAACGGGTCAAAAGTTGCCGAATGTTATTTCTTTAATGTGATTATATAAATTCCAGTACCCATGATTTACGCACTAAATGGTTATGAAAAATTTGAATTCAAGGCAACAACTCTTTCAGTTTAACCAGCTCATACAAACAAAAACTACCCGGTTTTACCCATCATCACCAATCATTGGCCTAGGGTTATCCTACTAAGTTACACTTTTCTTATAGTTTCTATTTGCTGCCACATAGAGCATCCTACACTTGATTAATAAGATCCTTAAAAGTCATAATCAATCTAAAAATTCTTGCACTTTTTCATTGTTACCTTAACTTGTAACTTCTAGCGAGAAAAACTATACTATCCCGTTGGACGACTTCACGCGTAATACTTTGGACAAAATGTATTTGGGTTCTTGAAAAACAAATGTTACCCAACTTGGTTTAAGGAATGCTATTGTAGTTGTAAGACGTCTTAAAATCACAATAGTAACAGATTCTACAAATAGAATTAATCCAGTTTTTATGCCTTTTAAATTTTTGATTCAGGGTAACATTACCAATAGCATTAGCAGCTACCATAAATCACAAGTACATTACAATCATAACACACATGTAACATACCTCGATTGCATCCTTATATAAAAGAATTGTTTCATAACTGGGTGAAGGTATTTTTTTTCTTAAAAAAAGTTCACCCATAATATACAAAAGGCACAGTCAACTTCAAACGAATAAGTAGATCGATTATATATACTAATGAAAGCTGAATGTGACCATGATTAACTGAAACAAATTTAATATAAATCATTAAAAATTTACCTCAAAAGAAATCAATCGATGATAGAACTTTGATCACAATTGTGAAACTTATTGACCATGTCAAGATTTAATTGGAAGTTTGATATTGTAATTTTTGGATATGTATTTTTTTTCCCCTCAAAGGTTGGAGAAGAAAAGGAGTTTGGGAAGGGGGATGAGTGGTTTTTAGAAAAGATTGAATGAAAGAATTCTGAATGAGCCCGGTGTTCTTTTTTTAATTACATTTTTGGCTTATAACTTGAAAAAATAGCACAGAGGCCCATGTGTATTTTAATCTTTTTTATATATGTGATTGTAAAAACGTTTTTTTATAAAAATTTTGGTCAAATTAGGAAATAATTACATTTTAATACTTTTTTCACCTAAAAATAAAAATCGAATTAAAAAAGATATTACCAAATAAAGTATGATTTGATTTTTTTGAAATGAAAAAGTCCCCACTAGGGGTTTTATTTTATTAGGTAAAAGATGTACGTAAAGTTTTTATTTATTTAGTTTTTATTATTATTATTATTATTATTTTATGCATGAGGTTGTATCTATCACGTTTGGCTTCTTGGCTTTTCTGTTGAGTATATAGTGCCTGTCGTATCTGGCTCTCTTTGATTCCTTGGCATGTGAGCATGTCTTTGGTTTCTTAGCTTGCCTTTGTTTGTAATTTATGATTAAGATATTTAACCCCTTTAAATAAAATAATATCATGATAGCTTAAGGAAATACTTTAAAGTATTTGATGAGACAATTTAAATATACAGAAGTAGAATTGTTCATACATTTTGGATAAGGTCAAATTAAAACTTATATATACTTTTTCATTTAATTCAATTTAATTTGGAAGATTGCTAGAATCATATCATGCATATCATGTACTATGTATCTATCCCTATATAATGTATGGTTTGAACATTAGAAAACTGCATTAATATTCTCAAACAACCCATTAACTTGCATCTCATTTTTCACAGGTTCAGGTCAACCATGGCTACTGGAGACTCACTCCCTGTGAAAACTGCCCAACAGATGGCTATGGATGGTGATCAACCACCTTCCAAGTACATCTATAGCAACAACACTAGTTACGCCAAGTTTGGACCTTTAGAAACCTCCCCTCCTTTTGCTCAGGTGCCGGTCATCGATATCGGTTGTTTGCTATCATCTTGTAAGCATGATGAGCAAGAAAATGAACTAGCTAAACTCAGATCAGCACTCACTACATGGGGCTGTTTTCAGGTTTATGCTTTTGCATGTTTAAGAACCTTGATGTTTGCTTGTATTTAATAATCCTGATAGTACTAGAAAAAGTTGGTGATGGTTTTTCTTTTTTACTTTGAGATTTGACTATACTGACACTTGCTTTTGTCCTTTAACTTGCAACAATCTTGAAAAATACTTACTATACCAAGAAAGAGGTGGTAGATTTTTATTTTATTATTATTATTTTTTTCTGAAAATTGTTACCTTGATTTTGATTTTATGCAAAATCGGGTTGTTTTCAGCTTTTTAATATGTTTTTTATTTATTTATTTATTTATTTTTTTACATTCCAAAAGTTTAAATTCTGTTAGATTTATTGTTCTATGAATACCAAGAAAGGTGTCTACTTCTCTAAAAATTGATATATATTTTATAAAATTTGGTACTAATATTGAACTCGATTTCCTTGATGTATATATCATTTCAGGCTGTGAATCATGGGCTATCAGATTCATATCTAGACAACATTCGGCAAGTGATCAAACAGTTTTTCGAGCTATCATTGGAAGAGAAAAGAAAATACTTTAGAGAAACTGGTTCTGTTGAAGGCTATGGAAATGACATGACTTACTCTGAGACTCAAGTTCAGGATTGGTGTGATCGCCTTTTTCTTCGTATTCTCCCCGAAGATCAAAGGAAACTCCGATTCTGGCCTGAAAACCCGTCAAATTTTAGGTCCCATTTCTAACTACTGTCATTATGAGTCGAATATACAGCTCAACTTATAATACTAACCGACGAGTTGTACATTATGCAGGGAAACGATAGATGATTATACCAAGAAAATCATGTCAATATCTGTGGTCATATTCAAGGCAATGGCGAAGTCGTTGGAATTGGAAGAGAACTGTTTCTCGAAGCATTTTACGGAGGAAAGTGATGTTCTTCAAGGGCGGTTTATTTTGTACCCACCATGCCCGAACCCTGATAAAGTTTTTGGTCTGAAAGCTCATTCGGATAGATCAGGAATTACTCTTCTTTTGCAAGATCCAGGGGTCGAAGGGCTGCAAGTGTTGAATGATGGTAAATGGTACATGGTTCCCGTGATTCCTGAAGCCCTTTTCATTAATCTTGGTGATCAAATGCAGGTAAAATCTAGTGGCATGTATGTACAGCTTATGGTTAAGCGTGCTTTATAAGTGTCTATAAATCTATTTATTCATTTTTGTTTTTGTAGATAATGAGTAATGGGATTTTCAAGAGCCCGGTTCATAGGGTGGTGACGAATTCTGAAAAGGGGAGAATATCTGTTGCCATGTTTACGGAACCTGAGCCAAACAAAGAGATTGGTCCTGTGGATGCTTTGGTTGATGAGAAGAGGCCAAGGGTGTACAAGACTGTGAAGGACTATGCTGTTTTTAATCATGAATGCTTTCAGAAAGGGGTTGTTGCTCTTGATGCTGTTAAACTCTAAAAATTTTCTTGTAAGATAGAGTTTTTAAAGTTATTTCTAAGTACTTAATAAAGCTCTTATTTAAAGTTCCTTTCGCAATCCAAAAATATACTCGATAATATGATTCAGATATTTTAAATCCTAATTCAATTGGGCGAAACTGTGGTTATAGTAAGTATCACTTGATAGAGCGAGTTATATCATGTAGGTAATATTCCAAACAGGCAGAGCACATGACCACACAATAATAACAGGTACATGATATATGAGGCAAGAGTACTTATATGATATTTGCAATAAAACTACATCCCGAGTTAACTATTATTAAAATCAACACCCTGTGGAAACGTCCTTCATTACTTTCTTACCATTCTGCCATAAATTTGTTTCAAGTCCTCGATAGCTTCTTCGAATGAATAGCCCTGTATACAGTTTTGAATTACATAAAGTAGTTCTCGAGATCTCTCAGTTAGTGGAACACTTAATTTTATTCTTGAATCCACCACGGTTCTGATCATCTGATCAGACATATCACAGATTTGGCTGGACAAATGTTTTTTTATGACCAAATCTATTTGATCCATTGTTAATATAGGTTTTCCTTCAAGCATATGTAACAGTAATATTCCAAAAGCGCTGGTAACAGACTGCCTACGCCTATTCCCGGGACCTGTAATTGAGATACTCCATTAATTCAGATGCGGATTTTAGTGTACAGGTTTTTTTGTTTTTTATTGAGAAAGGCAATAGAGATCATTGATAACTTACTGGTTACAGATTCTCGTCTTACCAACCTTGCCACATCAAAATATAAAATTTGTGCATTAAAATCCTGCGAATTGGTAAAATGATCATTTAATAAGATGCCAAGAAAATATCAAATGTTATTAGGAGCTTCAGTTTTCGAAAAGTTGGCCTGAAGCAGAAATAATCCTGCAACAATATCAAATTCAGGTCCAAAAATGAATCAGTTATAGCTCTAACTTTACCTTATCGATCCAAATGTAGTCTGTGGAAAGCGACCAAGCTTCCTCAATCAGCTGTCTTTGATGCAAGAAAACTAGGCCACGAACGACTCCTATTGCTATTTTGACCCTCATTATTAAGGGAAGATCTAGTCCATATGCTAACAACAACAAAAGAATATTTATGCATCTCAAATTGTCCCTTTTCATATTTCTGGATTTAGTATTTGAACGGGGAAGGTAAAACTTCTCACCTTCGAGGTAATCCTTTAAGCTCCTCTTCCCTGCCAACTCATGCACAAGGTAAAACTTTTCACCTTCCAAGCAGTATCCCAGCAGCCTCTGAAGGTTGGGATGACTAAATTCACCCATTTCTAGTAACTCCCGCTCCAATTGCACATGCTTAGATAAAAAAAGAATAAATAAGCTAATAAACAGAATACAATTGCTGCAATGTCATTCTAAAGTGTAGCATAAATGCACAATTTTTTTATCCATAAGATAAGTGACATATGTCACACATCCTCTGTGTGTGTGTGTGTGTGTTTTTGTGGATAACCATGGTTTCTGATCTTTTTGGCTGACTAATCCGTGGGGTTTGAATTCACCGCCACCTAGACTCAAACAAGGTAAAACCCTCCCTTTTCAGGAGGTTGGTGTGACCACTTTAGGGTTGTTTTCACCTAGCATGAATTGAACTTGAGCCTCACACATTTTAGTGTAATATATAGTCACAGTCCTTTCGCCATTAGGCCGTACCTTACTGGCTTAGTGGTTCACACATCCAGTGTTCCATTTGTTAAGAATGGAACAAGTGTTTATCATGTTGCAAAGCTTCTAAAAGTAGGTGTATTCCCATGTTATTAGGAAATGAACTGAAGAAACAGAAGATGGTTTGTTTACCTTAGGCCTATGTTCGAAGTACATAACAGTGATGGCCAACCCAGCACCTCGCTTGGAAGGGGAATATATCTTCTCATGGACCCAACCTTTAAAAACGCGATGCGACCCAACATTGATTATATGTTCCTTAAATTTACTCGTAGCACGTTCCAAATCAGTATATGAGAATATTTTTAATGCTCGAGCATGCATTTGCTCATTATCAGGATACACTTCATTGTACTCTATGGGAACTGAGCTGCTACACTCGTTGTTTTTGCTGATAACTGGTGACTTTTTATCCCCATGGCTAGCTATACAAAATAAACACGTCTATAACATAATCATTTGATGGCTAGAATACAAAACTAAGAATAAAGCACTATATATCATATCCAACACCAATATATATTTTAAAGAAAACTTCCTATTAAAAGCACCAAAAAGACAGTATAATGAGTTAATGACGTCACGAAGAGTTTAATTCATCATATGTACCTGAACTTTTCTTAGCTGGGTAAGAAGAATAACATGATATCTTCCAAGTGAATCCAAAAAGCCCTGTGGGTTTTGCACAATTTTCAAACTTCTCCTGTAATGACTCTGAAAGCCGAAGTGATACGACCACCTCAGACATTGTAGGGCGTGCGTTTGGATCACTATCCAAACAACGGTATGCAATTTGGGAGAACTCCTTCAAACTCTTGGGAGACACTTTTCCTCTTATTTCAACAGCAACAAGTTGATCCAAGTTTCTTTTTTTCACACAGTTTTGAGCCCATGTTGCCAAACTCAAATCCTTGTCCCCATCAGGAAGGACTGCTTGCCTTCCGGATAGCAGTTCAAACAATACCACTCCAAAGGCAAAAACATCAGTTTTACTTGTAAATTTTCCGGTCAAAAAGATCTCTGGATCCATATATCCAAATTTCCCTTCAATGCAAGAGTGAAGGTAAGCAGATGATTGATTTAGAGGATGTATATTGGAAAGTCCAAAATCAGATATCTTGGCTGCCCAGTTCTCCCCCAGCAGAATGTTTTTGCTATTCACATCACTGTGTACAACTCCACATTTGGTGCCTGCACCAGTGTGAAGATAGTCCAGTCCCCATGCAGCATCTATGCTTATTTTGAGTCTCTGCAACCAAGATAAAGGAGTATTACTTTCATGCAAATGATGATAAAGAGTCCCATGGGGGATATACTCATAAACGAGGATCATCTCTTTGTCATCGTAACAGTAACCAAGTAGAGACACAAGGTGGGCATGTCGCATCTTAGAAAGTGTCTTAATATCTGCGCTAAACTCAGGAACTCCTTCACCAGATATAGAACCGTAACGCTTGATCGCCACAGTGGTGCTGCTACTTCCTTCACTTCTGATACGACCTTTATAGACCTTCCCGGAACCACACTGATCCACAACCAATCTATCATTGAAGTTTTGAGTTGCTAGCTGAATATCAGCTAGAGAGTAATGACGACACAGTTGTTCTGAGGGTGAAGCCATCACAAACTTGGCTGGATGTAAAGATCTGAACATAAAGCTTGTTTAGAAAATTATACTGTAATGTAGAACAACTGACATTGTGATTGCTTGGGCTTATGTCATGCATTTATATTAAATTTATTAACTATTGGTGGGTCAACTCTACCATAGTAATTTTTAAAGTCCACGCCTGTCTGGTAAAAATAATTGATTTAGAAATCATTATTTTTGTGTATGTTCATTGAAGCAATGGAAGGCCAGAATAGGTACTGACTCGACAGTCGACATTGAAAAATTCATTGTTTTTTTTCCCAATAAACACATGCTTACCTACTCGTTGAATATATAAATACTAGTAATAATCAAAACCGAGCATACCATTGATAAATAACTAAAAGTTTTAAGCCTCTATGAAGTCAGACATAATATCTATTATCAGAATTTGAATGGTAGCCATCAAAGTGATTTGGAGAAATATATATTCGAACCTAGAACCTCAGTACCTTGAGATTTTCTTGGTTAGTAATTGCTAATCGACTTAACTCATATGAAGTAGCAAGTTAGGTAGAATGGGCTATTTGATGACTAAATCATAGTTCAAAGGGACAATATTCACTGGCTGTGGGATATGCAACCCATCAATAATGATAAATAAATCAGTTGACTTGTAACATACAGATTAGAACTTTCAAAGCAACTACATCACTAAAAATTGATCCATCATTAGTTGACTTGATCGTATCACAAACGTGCCAGCGATTACTATGTCTTTTTCTCTTTAGCTTATGTCATAACTTTCTCAGAATTTTAGTGCAGATCATAACTGTTGATAACGATTCTCAGGTTTCATTTGAAGCCAATTGCATTCCATTACACGCTTGTAATTCACCATAGTTTGTGAATGAATATGAATGAGTATTGTAGAAACAAAGTATAACACAAATATAGATATTGAGTAAATAAAATGGATTGTATTATACATTGACTCGACCTAAATCTATTTATAGTTTATGAAACGACACAACTTAACATTGTCAACCATTGTGACGTTTCATGGTAAGTGACTCTAACTACCATAACGAATAACTACCAATAATAACTTAACATCAGCCTTTTAACCCATTCGACCCATACTTAATAAATACATAATAAGTAAATTGTCTAATAAGCATTAAAAGCATTAATCTGGTTTACATCTCCCTCTTAATGCGTTAATTCCATTCTTCACATGCTTCCTGGTTTTGCCTTCAAGTGATGATGATGAAGTCATCACTGCTAGTTGTGCTAGCCTCTTTCTCTTCATTTGTTGCTTCATTGTTGCCTTCCTTGTTGACATCTTCCATGTTGACATCTTCCTTTTCAGTCCTGCTTCTATTCCTTGGAGTATCATCTAGCATTTCCCCTACTTCAGCATCCATCCTTGCATAGGCCTGTGGTCCTTCTTTTCCTGCAGTTCCACTGCAATCCTCTGCCACTTCTCTTGGCCTTTCCTGCCTTGATCTCTTTGCTTCCTCGTAGTAAATCTTCACCATACCTATGTATTCCTTGTAAACTTCCTTGACTGCCTCTTGATGTTCATGTGCCAAACCCAATAATTGTGCAACTTGGTACCATTTGTTGTTGAATGTTATATCAATGTAACCACCCAATGCATCCACAAATTTATATAAGCCCAACAAATCAATCTTAATTACCCCTATAACCGGTGGTAATTCCCCTAGCACGTCCTGTTTTAGGTATCCTAAATAGAACCACTCTAGCATCTCCATGAATTTCCCTTTCAATACTTCCCAATTACCATATACCATTTTATCTATTTTTATCAAATCTAAGAATGATATAAATCTTGGGAAAGTATTTACCTTCATGAAGTACAACGTTCCATTCAAACTTAAGTACTCGGTATCTACATAATCATGAACATCCTCCTTGTTCATCTTTAAATCCTCCATGCCTTTTATCAACGAGCATTCTTCATTAAGATCCAATGATCTAAAATAGTCACCAAGAAATCGATTATGACTTGTGATGATACTTGCTCCATCCTGTTCTTCCATGGTGGTATCTTGTTCAACTGCTTCTTCCATATCATCAAACATGTATTTGATTATGCACTTGTTGTCCCCAAACGTCACCATATACCTTGCTCTTCTAGTTGATCTAGGCTTAGTATATTTAATGTAATTTCTGGTGTGAAAAGTACATTAGATACTACTATGCTTCCTTGATTTGTTTCTACAACTGCCTCTCCTACTCCATAGGAAACACTAAACTTCTTTTCCTTTTCTTCAGTCCCTTCAACCTTGAACCTATTTATCAATCTTTTGAATAGATATTTCATGGGACTCATGTGCCTCTTATAGGCACTGCTGATATACCAGATATCATCCCAACTTCCTTTATCAGATCCCTCTACCATATAATCCGTTGTAACATGCACACATTCTTGTTCGTACTTGAAACCTTCTTTGGATTCTAGTATCACTTTTGTTGTTAGATTCTTCATGCTTGGTTCCTTGTTTTATGCGTTAATCTCCTTCTCCTTGTTCATGCACTTCCAATAAACGTGGCCTCTCTTTTTACAAATATGTGCACGCCTATCCTTCCTTGATAGCCCATCGCTTTCTCCTGTTAGTTTGCAACTTGGTTGTGATTTTAAGGAATTGTAGGACACCACTTCCTCAACTTCCTTCTTTAATAGTTGCTTTCCTTCAGGGGATATGTGTTTGTTTTGTTTGGCCCAACGTGGGGTATTAGGGGGGGTTTCCTTTTGCACGTTTCTTTTGTCGAGTACAACTTTGGTATTCCTATGCAATTGCTTGCCCAATTCACAGGTTTCATTTAAAGCCAATTGCATTCCATTACACGCTTGTAATTCACCATAACATTGTCAACCATTGTGACGTTTCATGGTAACTGACTCTAACTGCCAAAACGAATAACTACCAATAATAACTAACTTCTAATCGGGCTGTTTGGGATAAGGGTAAACCCAGCCCATTACATCAGCCTTTTAACCCATTCGACCCATACTTAATAAATACATAACTTTTCCAAAATTTTAGTGCAGATCATAACATCTGTCCACAGTTGACTTCTAACATACAGATTGGAAAATTCAAAACAACTAAAGTTGTAACACCCCAAACCGTATAAGGGTCTAAAGTGTAACATTATTGTGTTTTTTCAGAACATAAAGCACAAGTGGAAGACTTAGCTCAATAAATTACAAATGTTGAGACTAAAAGGACTAATAAAACAAATACCATCAAAATCAACTTCTTAAATAAACAAACAAAAATCTAAATAAATCTATGAAAACTAAGGTAGGGTTGGTCCACTAAAAGCTCCTACTCTCATCACTCAATCCCAACCTCCAACTTGATACTTGCCGCATGGAAAAGGAAATGCGGCTGAGCTAACGCTCAGTGAACAGATATAAACATATGAAAGAGAACTGAACATAAACGAACAAATAACAATCCAATGTGAACCTGCTACGAGTAAAGGTCATAAAGAATGTGAAGGGTCATATGAAAATGGTAATCAAAGAATAGTCTAGAAATGGTAAAAAGGTAGTAACAGAATTTACTCAAGTACCAAAACAATCAATCAACCATTTCATATCATAATTCATTATACCGGCAACTTCTTTATTGTACATGGAGTAGCTAGCTCCAATGTACCAGATTAGCACATACACTAGCTCAAGGCTAGCATACATACTCAGATAATGGCCACATATACAGATAAGGGAAATGCCGTGGATCAATCACACTTTCACAGAAAGTGTCATGGCATTGGTGCCTCAATGACATGGCCATGTTACCTCCATGGCTAGGAATAGTACCTTGAGCAATGGGTCAAATCAAATGGATCAAAACAAAGGGTCATAACAAATGCATCATACACAAAGGTTCAAATCATAGAAAACGAATCAAGGTCAATAAATACGAATCATGAGAAACGAACAATTAAACAAACGAATTAACCAACCGATAACGCTGTAAAGAGAAGTGGTTTCCAGAATATCCGTACCAATACGAAATGCAAATGAAATAATGTCTAAAAGTAAGACTGAATATCCGTACATTTAAGCAATTGAATAGAAAACAAATGAATCAATGGACGTTACGTTTTCTTCATTACATTCAATGTCATTAAGTTTATTTAACCGAAACATACCAATTATTATTATCTCTAAATAATATATATCACGTTAGTCCGACATTTTAATAACCGAAAATATTTCTTACATATTAACTAGACAAATTAATCTTAATAACCACAGCCCATTAGTCCAAAAATAAAAAATATATAAAAAAAACAAAAACAATAAAAAACTACATGCACCCTTTTCTTTATATGTGGGCTTCGACCCCTTTTTCAAAACCCAGCTACAAACACACGTAGGAAAATTAATACGTACTAGTTTTAACTAAGTTGCAACGAAAATTCACAGGCCCAATTTTTATTCACGAAAATGCTATACTACGACTCAACATATTAATGAACTAGACAATGATATTTCCATGCATGTGTTAAAACTAGTCGGATACCCGCGCACAGCGGCGGCGAAAAATATTGTAATATGGGTAGTAAATGAATTGCTAGCCCAACTCTGCCCGCAATTCCCTACCCGCTTAGTGAATTCGTTTCATAACACTCCGAATGTATATGTGTTTGCTTGGGTTTCCCGTAGCTTTCCTGTGACATCATTATTCCCGTATATAGAATGATCCTCACAATCTCTTTCCCGTCAAACACTCACCCAAAGGTAAATGATTTTGATGAATCAATATTGTATTGATTGAAATAAAGGTTAAAGTTGTAAAATTTTGAATAAAAAATCCCATTAAAAATCTAAAAACTAAAAACTCATAAATATCTATATATATATATATATATATATATATATATATATATATATAGATGTTGAATTAAAAAGCACATAATTTTAGAAAATATGGTGAAATTAAATAATTAAAAAAATAAATATATAAATAGATATTTCAATTTAAAGATAAATGTGAATTTTAAGTTGGGAAGTGACACATGTCACATTATTATTGGAGCTCCTTATCTTAATTTTTTTTTACGAGTTAGGCTTGAAGTTAGTTGAGAAGTGACACATGCCACTTTATGATTCGTATCTTAATTTTTAGTTAGGAGTTAGGCTTTGATTTATATAGATGTTTTACGTAACAAAGTTAATATACTAAACTTAAGCAATTATATATTACAGGTTGTGTGGCCTTTTAACGTGACAAATGTTTAGTTTTACATTTGTATGACCTTCTTAAACAATACTCCGTAATATATTATGAGTCTTTTGATCTTTTTAATATAACGAACGTACTTCATTTAGTTTTTATACTCCCGTAACCTTTTATGAAACAAAGCAAAGCATGTGGTGAATTGGTGATCGTAAAGCTTACTAATGACGAAACCAAAACGAGTTTACGTGATCAAATTTGTTATTCTCGTATACTTCTTTCTTATAACAAAACTGAATGAGATCAACATATAGCGATGGATATATAGGTGAGTCGTGATTTATTATGTTTTCATGTCAAGGTTCTCCTTATCTCATCCATCATGTGGGTCGATATATGTAGTCGCATAGCAAGCAGTTTAGGGTCGATCACAAAACAACTTAAGTCAATCTAATATTTTAACATGTTATCTTATGTGGTCAAACAGATTATCACACACTCGAAACATCATAACAATTTTAATATGATCGAGAGTTTAAGAAAAGAAAGATTGGATACCTTGGCAACTGGCAAGGTCGACACCAATTAACAGCTCAGGACCGATCTAAAAGAAAAATACCCACACCCTTGCTCAATCAATCAAAAGAAAATAGTAGCAGCAGAAATCGTTTGTTTAGTGTGTGTTGTTGTTGTTGTTTAAGTATACGTATGAATGAATGTGATAGGGTCAATGGAGATGGGGCATTTTATCCTAATTTTTAGGAGGAGAGTGTGTGATATATGGAAGGTATTAAAGACGTATTGATTGTTAATCAAGACGTAGGTTATAAGTTGTGATGTTTAGCCGAGTTTTAAGGAGAAATATGTTACAATTTGGAATATTAATGCATAATTAAACGTGTGAAGTAAGGTTATGAGTAAAACAATGAACCGTATTTTATCGATTCAATTAATACAATTCGGAAATCATAATTTTTCCAAAACATGATAGGCTAGTCTTTAGGAACTTTTTATTTATTTATATATATTTATTTAGTTTAGACTTAGGTTAACTTAGTTCAGTTTTAATTATTACATAAAATAAAGTATAGCGTTTAATTTAGAATATCATAAAGTTTAAATAAAAATTCAAATAATACGTATTTTTAGATTTACGAATTTTAGGGTCAAAAGTACTACAAGTTGATCAACCATTCTTCATCTCCATCTAAATATGCTTTCCGAAACGCAATAAATGAATTAACATAAAATTCTAGAGTTTCTATACGTATGCCACGTGTGGAGCATATTTCAGTGAATGTTTCTTCTTGGGTCCAAGGCATGTACTGCAAAGCTATGAACAAATTTTCTTCTAATAGATTGAAATATAATTCTCTATCTTCTGCCTCTTCATATTGTTTTCCTTTGTGTTTTTCAAACTTACTACACACTTCCTTAGAACGATTTTTCTTTTCTTGTGTAAAATACTCTTTAACACAAGCTTGCACCACCGTTACAGGTATACCAAATTCGTCAGCTAAACCTTGAACTCCCTCTCTTGGAATTCTATGCATGTTTTCTATAACGATACTCATATAGTCCTTCCAATTTCTCTCCTTAGCTATCGTCTTTGGTGTTGATGATGATGATGACATTGTGTTGTAACGATGTTTGGGGCTTTCGAGTTTTTACAGGGTTTTGGAGTTATAGGGTTTTGGGCACGAGGATATAGAGTACACATAGCATAAACCCTAACGGACCCAAACCCACAATTGGGCCTCTCATCTAATAAAAACAACTTTGAGCCCATCTTGCCACACTCAAATCCTCATAGCAATCGTCTAATAACTGCATGCCTGCCTGCCTGATAGCAATTCAAACAATACGACTCCAAAGGCAAAAACATTTGTTTTCCTGGTGAATTTTCCAGTCATAAAGATCTATGGATCCATATATCCAAATGTCCCTTTAATGCCAGTGTACATGGACGTAAAAAGATTGATTTATTGTACATATTTTTGCCAGTGTGCATGCCACCCCCTTTACCATTTTGCTAAATTTATTATTCGGGTTTAAACGAGTCTTAATCCAGTAAAATTATCAATATCTAGGCTCTGTGTGTCAACAACTGCGGCAATGTGATGTTGTGAAAAATGATTGTGCAGCGATGTTGCTGAAATGTAGAAAAAGATGATCAAGAATGTAGTGGGTCCACGATTAAGACGAAATTCTCTTCAAATTGAGATAGCATGCGAACTACTTTTCCTGATAGTCAAGTTTTCTAGACCCAGTTATGCAACTGAAGTAGCCTCGAGGGATTTAGAGCAAACTTATAGTAGAGTAACAAAATTGTAATGGTCTGGGCACACAAGGTGCTGCTTTGCCCATCATCCACTATGTAAGTTCTCCATTTACTTGTTTGAGATGTTATCTTGTACTCCTATCTTTCGATAGTTGTAACTTGTATCAGAGCATACAAATATTGAACCATTTAGCTAAAAACACTTGTATATCTAAATTTATTCATTTAAATGGAAAAAAAAAGAACTATTGAGCTACTACCAACATGTTCAAACTCTTCATGAGACCAACTACTTATAATCATTATCATCATGTTAACATAATCAAAATCCCAATGGAAAAATTGCTAAGAGCCGAACAAAAGACCAAAAATAATAAGACATTACCACGAGTTTAAAGCAGCAACATATGCTAAATGACTCGATAAACAAAGACGTGAAATAATGATACAACTAAGTAGATGAAATGATAAGCCTGCTGAAGGCTAACCAAAGGAATTACCGTCATCATCTTCATTATGATTCTACAAGTACTTGAACAGGAGGCCTCCATGGGTGGCAAAGAATGGGGCAAACACCAAAGATTCGACAGCCATGAGCTTGATCAAGATGTTTAGCGATGGTCCAGAAGTGTCCTTTAAAGGATCCCCGACAGATTCACCAATCACAGCTGCCTTGTGTGCGTCGGAACCCGTTGGTCCAAGGGATCTTGCATGCTCAGTAACACCACCCTAATATTGCAAAATATGAATCAGTAAATACTAACTTCCTTTAAAGGGTAAAAAGAGAAGCATATAAATAAAGAGTGTGTATCGCACCTCAATATATTTCTTAGCGTTGCCCCAAGCACAGCCAGTGTTTGATGCAGAGATAGCCATCTGCATTACGAAAACAAGTTAATATATTTGACTTATAGGTCAGATAAGAATAACAAGCTTAAAGGAAACAGGCCAAATGTTGCCTAACGTGTATCTTTAACACAAACCATCCCGGTAACAAAAATATCAATTATGCCCTTGCCCCATTACCCAACCTACCAGACCCATTTTGCACCCTGTAAGCAAAACCAAGAACACAAGGAACAATTTAAGCTGTACCTGTACACCAGAGATGAGAGATCCAGTAAGAACACCAGAAAGTGTTTTAACACCGAATAATGTCCCGACAATGAGGGGTGTTAGAAGGACAAGACAACCAGGTGGGATCATCTCCTTAATGGATGCATCGGTGGAGATTTTCACACAGGTGGCATAGTCGGGTTTGGCAGTGCCTTCCATTAGACCAGGAATGGTGTTAAATTGTCTTCGGACTTCTTCAACCATCTTAAGTGCTGTTTTCCCCACACTCTTCATGGTCATGGCAGAGAACCAGTATGGAAGCATAGCTCCCACAAGCAAACCAATGAAAACTTTTAGGGTCAAAACATCTACAATTTTAATCTCAGCTCTGCTCACAAATGCACCTAAAAGAGCCAACGATACAAGAGCTGCAGAACCGATAGCGAAACCCTGGTAGGAAGAAATAATATCATTAAAATCAGGTTGAAAGGTAAAACAGAACCACCAAAGTGTATATACCGAAAAATTTACCTTGCCGATAGCTGCAGTTGTGTTTCCAGCAGCATCAAGAGCATCAGTTCTTTCACAAATTCTGTTGCTCATCCCAACCATTTCAGCGATACCTCCTGCGTTGTCACTGATAGGACCATATGCATCAATGGCTAAACCAGTGGCAATGGTGCTCAGCATTCCAAGAGCAGCTACAGCAACACCATACATGGCAGCAAAGCTAAAACTAACGGAAATACTGACTGCGATTGCTAAAATGGGGATGATAACTGATTGGTATCCCAAAGCAAGACCGAAAATAACATTTGTTGCAGCTCCAGTACGGCAAGAATCAGCAACGTCTTGTACGGGACTATAAAGAAACAGTCAAGTTAGTCAATATATTCTTCCAATATAACAATAGACAAGCCAACATTTATATAAGCCTTTGACTTTTTGAGCAATTTTTTAAACAAAAAAAAAAGGGGGGGGGGGGGGGGGGGGGGGGGGGGTATTTTTTGACAGAAAAGTGTAAAATTATATGATAGAGCAGTCAGGTAATACTGTTTATTTGCATAAAAAATGAGTTACTTTGTAACAAAAAAAAGTTAAGCAGCCGAAATAAACTTGTACCTGTAAGCATTGCTAGTGTAGTACTCAGTTACGAATCCAATTATAAGACCGGCCCACAAACCAACACCAACGCAGAAGAACAATTGCCTGCGCCATATTACCAAAGTGTAAGCTTTCAATATAATTTTTCTCATTATCTATATTGAGAAAACAAACAAATTTATCATACCAGTTCTTAACTACTTTCTGGGTTCCAAAGTTGAAGATGGTGAAACTGGAAGGAAGAGCAACCCAACTTACAAGTGCAATACCAATAGTCATCAACGCATTTGAAATGATAAGTTGGTTTCTCAATGCAGGCTTAATTTGCTTCAAGGTCTTGACTTGAAAGAAGTCAGTGGCAAACAAGGTGGTGATCAAGCAGACAAGGATGCCGACAGAGCTCACAATGAGTGGGTACATCATTGCAGTGAAATCATGAGTGTTTCCGAATGAGGAAATGGAAGCAACAACGAGTGCTGCACATGAGGCTTCTGCGTATGATCCAAAGAGATCAGATCCCATACCAGCAATATCTCCAACATTGTCACCAACTTTGTCAGCAATAACCTGCAGCAAGTTACCATATCATTGATCAATTAACCCAAAAAAAACCACAAAAAGTAGTTTCTGGGATTTATAAAGTACGGATTTTTACCCCTGGGTTTCTGGGGTCATCTTCAGGGATGTTGCTCTCAACCTTGCCAACAAGATCAGCACCGACATCAGCAGCCTTTGTATAAATACCACCACCAACTCTACCGAAAAGGGCCATCGAAGAACCACCAAGTCCATAACCAGTAATGGACTCGAAAAGACCTTCCCAGTCATCACCATAATAGAGTTTGAAAAGGTTGATGGTAATGTACAATACAAGAAGACCATTTGCAGCAAGGAGGAAACCCATGACTGCTCCAGATCGGAATGCAACAACAAAGGCCTTGCCGACACCCTTTTTAACCTCTAGGGTAGTTCTGGCATTGGCGTATGTGGCGATTTTCATTCCAAGGAAACCAGAGACGACTGAGGTGACAGCACCAAGCACAAATGACACAGTGCTGAAGACGGCAGTAAATAGAGCGGGCTTGCACATCCTGGTGGTGTCATATGTGCATACTTGACTACTGGTGCTGAATCCCTTGACAGAGCCAAGGAATACAAAGATCAGAACAGCAAAAATGACCATAAAGACACCAACATACTGGTATTCGGTGAATAGGAAGGAAGTTGCTCCTGCATTATAAAGAAGATTTTCATGTTTAATCACGGAACCAAAGTAATACTCCTTTACTCCCATGAAAACTACAATGTTCGACTCTTAACACATTATCATGAGTCAAGTTAATTAATACTTCCTTTGTTTTAGGTATACTCTTTGTGACTAAATAATCAACTACTTTACGATTAGTAAGTTTTTGTTAAACTATGAAACAAAATTATAATTTACTGCATGTCTTAACTCTTGAATATAAACTGGTAGGACTAAGTGCATTATCATTACCAGCAGGGTACCGCGCGATGCGGCGGCGAGTATATTTAAATTATATTTTTCGGATGACATATGTTATTCAGTTACGTTGCTACTACAATAATCTTACGAATTACGGTAATCTTAAATTAAAATAAAATTAAGCAATAGTAATGCACACTAATTAATATGCAAATAAACACAAGATTCGAAATAAAGATATATAGTAACATAAGTAGCATCATAAACACATGTGTTAGAGCATAACATTATTGTTAAATGAAATATAATATGACATAACAAAGAGTATGCTAGTTATTCTTAGCATCATCGGCTGCAATATCTTGAAACAACGAAGTATCACCATTAGTCCAATGGTTGTGTCATTTGAGTCATAACTGATGTACCATTTGTTTTGATTTGATATGCATCTGAGTCTTATCCGATGGATTGAGATTTCTGTTAAATATCAAAATATGATAGTATTATTTTACTCTATCATTTGCGGTTTCTCTACTTTTGTTTGTTGCCTTTCATGCAAACAATATTCTTTATAGTTTTCATTTTCCTACAATAACATGTTTAAGTATAAGATTATTTTGATAAAGATAATGTTAGAGATATTGTTATAGGAAAAAAAATGCATGTTTTATTATTAATTTTAGACATATATGCACATGATACACTTAGGTTTTAAAATAAAGGAAATTTTTACGAATAGAAAATTTAAAAGCCAATTATCTTAATGTTAATACATGTAGAGTTTGCTTTTTGGAAATAATATTTTTAGTCCAATTTTCACAAAAAGCGTGAGGATTCACTCATGACAGGTTCAGGCTATGTTTGTTACACAAGATTGTTGAGAGATTATGTTTATTTTTTCAAAAAATAAGCTACTTAAAAAATAATCTTTATTTGGCAAACATAACTTATAAGAGATTCTAAAAAAATAATTTTTCATAATCTCTTAAAACCAAAAGTTACTTCATGTAGCTTATAAAAATAATCTCTTTTTATAATCTCCAGCACCAGCACCATCTCTAGTTCAAACAACAGTTACTTTCGCCAAACATACCCTCAGTCCAACTTAAAAACAAAATAATTTATTATTATTTTATTTTCATTTTTTTAAACATTAAAACTTAAAAATATGAGTATATGTAAAGGGACCCACTATTTTCATTTTCACTCTTTATTTTTCAACTTAAGAATACAAAAGTTTATTAATTTGTTCTTTATTTTCTCTTATTTTTCGATTCAAGAACACAAAATTTTTCCGCTCTTCTTTTTCTTTACAACTTTTCTCCCATTTCACTTTCTTTTCTTTAATCAAAAAGTCAAGAACACAGTGTTAGTGATTGTTGTGGTATAAGATTTCAAGGAAAAAAACACATAGATAAGGTGTACTATCTGTTAGGTTCGTGTAGGGTTAGGGTGATAGATTTGTACAACAACAACAGCAACAACAATAACAACAATGATAAGAGTAAAGTCCAAAATACATCATTGTGATTTGTCCATGTCCAGCAATACATCCCTTAGTTTTTTGGCACACAAACATCCCTCCGTTAGTAAAGTCATTCGATGAGGACTAACGGTACAAATAATTTATCCATTATCTCCTAACGAAGGAGAAGGTATTTGCATCGTTAATCCTCAAGACTAACGGTGCAATTTTTTTTTCAAAAAAACTAAAAAGGCAGAGTAGGCTTGAACTCGGGTCTGTTCACTCAAAAATCAACTCCCCAACAACTGAACTAAGCGTCTAGTGGTGTGATTATTCCAAATTAAATTTTATTTAACCCTTTTTTTAACAAATTTTAGTATATTAACCGACTTATACGTTTTCATCCATTTTTATATATTTTCGTTCGTTTTTATACGTTTTTATCCGTTTTCGTCCGTTTCATATGTTTTTATCCATTTTCTCCGTTTTTTATATGTTTTCATCCGTTTTCTTATACTTTTATCCGTTTTGTCTGTTTTCATATGTTTCTATACGTTTTTATACGTTTTCGTCCATTTTTATACGTTTTCATCTGTTTTATCTGGTTTTTATACGTTTTCATCCGTTTCACTTACGTTTTTATCTGTTTTTGTATGTTCTTACGTTTTTATCTTTTTTTATATGTTTTTGTACATTCTTATACGTTTTTGTACGTTCTTATAAGTAAACGTATAAAATGAACGAAAATGTATATAAACATATAAAACGGACGAAAACGTATAAAAACATACAAAAAATGTATAAGAACGTACAAAAACGGGGAAAAAACATATCAAAACGTAAGAAAAACGGATGAAAATGGTTAATAACGAATAAAAACGTACAAAACATACGAACCATATAAAAAGGTACTGAAACGTATACAAACGTAAAAAATGTACAAAACCGTATAAAACGTACAAAAATGGATAAAAACGTAAGAAAAACGGATGAAAACATATAAAAACATTTGACAATCTATAAAAACGGATGAAAACGTATAAAAACGGATGAAAACATACGAAAATGTATAAAACGGACAAAACATATAAAAATGGACGAAACGTATAAAAACAGACAAAATCGGATAAATATGTAAGAAAACGTATAAAAACGGGCGAAAACATATAAAAATAGACGATGATGATGATGATGATGATGACGACGACGACGACATCGACGATGATGATGACGACGAACAAAAAAATCCGACAACCCATAACAGGTTCAGTCCAACTTAAGAACACAAAAATTTATTAATTTTTTCTTTATTTTTTGAACTTTAAAACTTAAAAATATGGGTATATGTAGATGGACCAACTATTTCCATTTTTATTCTTTATTTTTCTAACTTAAGAATACAAATTTTTTTTCTTCTCTTATTTTTCAATTCAAGAACACAAAACTTTTTCACTCTTCTTTTACTTTACTTTTCTTTTCTCTCATTTCACTTTCTTTTCTTTAATCAAAACTCAAAAGGTCAACAAAAAATGAAATACCCATTAAAGTAAACCACGCTAAAAATGTACTTAACTCTTACAAACATAAGTTAAATGATTTTAATAGTTTCTAACGTCAATGCCAATCTTTAAATCCAACTTGGTCCAATAAAATTTTGATGTGTCAGTATCAAAATGCACATCTCAAATTTTAACTATCTGCAATTTATGAATAAAAAATTAAAACGTAAATTATATTATATTCGTTTCTTCAAATAGTTTCCAACTAAAATTATCTAAAATCTAATTTAAATAATTAAAAGACATCAAATTACAAACAAAAAAAAACTAAATTTTAATAAATTTGGAAAAATCATTTAATCAAAAATTAATCAATTCACAAATTTTAACCACAATTAACTTAGTTACTTCAAAAACAACAATAAAATAGTTTTCAAAATTTTTGAATTTTTAAAAATGAAATACATCCATTATAAATAGCATAAAAGTGCATAAAAGTATCGATATACATAAAAGCACAAACAACAGTGGATTTTTCTCTTCTTATAAGAGTTCGAAAATATTCGATCATTTAAAATCATAAAGTAAAATGGGGAAGATGCATGCTTTCTTAAAGGGCTAGGTAAAGTTTCGTGCAAAATTTGATGCCATGAGAAAAATAGTGTCATTTCTGCACTTTTTACCCATGACATATTGCCATTGTAGTTGTAACTTTTAGTTTGTCATCACAATTAGTTTAAAAAGCTAATATCATTAACATCAAATATACAAAATATTTTTAAGTTAACCAACTTTATAAACATTGAAATTATACTCAACTAGTCAACTGTATTAAAAAATTAAAAATCTAGAGACCCAAACCTTAAACATTGTAATTTCGTCATTTGCAAAATAAACAAAGAAAAAACTACACACGGTCTTCTTCTTGGAACCTGCAACTCAAAATCCTCCCAAAAGTCACCTTCTCTTAGTTATGATAGAAACACATAAACCAGCCATCAAATCATTCGAATCTCAAACACATAAAATTAAAAAAATAAATAAATAAATATATAATAAAAAAACAGCAAATCCCACCGCGTGGGTTGGTGGTGCTGGCGCGAGAGGCTAACAGTCCAACCGTTGTGTGGTTGTGGCGCCATTGTTGTTGGCTGGTTGGATGACGCAAGGCTATGGAACGACTGTACCCGGGGCCAGGGACGGATCTATAGTGTTAGAATGGGGGGCGGTGCCCCCCATGGCTAGCCGAAAAAGTTGAAATTTTAGTGTTATTTTTTAAAAATTTTGACCTTTTTTCGAAAGTGACCCCCACCCAAAACTCAAATTGCCCCCCACCCACATACTAAAACTTAACATTCAACGCTCTAAAGCCTTATAAATCATTCATCTCTAAGTAAAAACACTCGATTTATCATTACGATCTTATTTTTTTTTTCCACATTTTGTTGTTATTATCAAAAAAAAAAAAAAAAAAAATATGCCCCCCACATCCAATTTTCCTGGGTCCGTCACTGCCCGGGGCTTTTATACGCTAGTACACCAATGCTACACTGATAAAGAAACGGGCCATGCATTTTGTCCAAATTATGAACACTAAAAGTGAAAACATGAGTTTAAAAAAACTAGCCGAAAGGTGGCCGAAACTAGGTCAGAGAAGATAGAAGTATGGTGGTGGTAATCTGATAACCTATCAATCAACTAACCTACATTGCAACTAAAAAAAGATTCGGTACACTGAATTCGAATCGATTTGAATCACTAAATTAAGAAAAGTTACCTTCACAAATAGCAAAAGAAAACCTTAGATTTCCATTTAACTAATAATTCCATACTAAAAACATCAAAATGAAATCATTACCTACAAATCTCAGATTTAAGTTTACTAAGTTTATTACTAGTAGGTCACAATAAACATAAGCCCAAAACCAAAAAACACTCTTTAAAAAAATAGTGATAAAATGTACCTTCAGAAATAGCATCTTGAATCGCAGCGCACTTTAGGGCCACATTATGATCATTAACACCTTCTTCTTCTTCTTCTACTTCAATCAACGACGACTCCGTAAAAGAAGTAAGCTTAACTTGCGACACAAGGTACCACTGGAACAAAGAAAACACTATCCCGATAACTGCGCATATCGGGATTAGTATCTCCGTTCCGAGATCAGTTAGGGTTCCGAGATCAGTTAGGATTGGGGTCTCCACCATTGTAACAGAATAACAAACAGACCTCCGAATGACGAAATGAAATAATAGGGATTTGCAAAGGACGTATGTATGTTAGTACGTATGGAAATAAGGTGTGGGTTTTGGAATGATAAATAGGGGGGATTTGAATGATGAGTGGACAACTGGGCGGGTGAGATTGGTTATTGGTAGAGTGATTGTACTTGGATGAGTTGTACTTGTTTGGATATGTGATGTACTTTTATTGATAATGAGGTGTTATAGTTATATAGAAAGTGGATGACACTAGTAAAAATGGTGTATCATAAATTTGGTGGATTTACATACATCTTTATATACAACGTGCATGAAAACCCGCGCGTTGCCGCGGGAATGTGTTGGTCGATATTAATTTTGTTACATGAGTGTTTGTCGTGAACAATAGTGCAAGTTTCGTAATTTTTCGAATACGTTTGCTATGGTCAACTGAGCTAGCCGAGTTGGTTATTTTTCAAAACCTATTTACTAACCAAAATATTTATTTTTTGTTACCTGAGAACTTAAAATCTTTCTTGCTTTTAAATTGGGCTTGAGAAACGTGAAATGTGTTGAGAAATAAGAACTTTATCCTTTGATAGAACCGGCACAACCTAGAAACTCGAAACGAATCGTATTAGTCAAGTAAATTGACTTCGAGAAAATTTTGCAAGTTTATACTTGATTTTATTGGAAAAATTATTTCGTGAACAATATCGCAAGTTTCGTAATTTTTCGAGACCATTTGGTATGTCGAATGAGCCCCGAACCGTTTTTACAGAAAGAATAGCTAATAAACCCTTTTAGTCCCTCTCTTATACTTTTATTTTCAACCCTACACTTTGTTTTGTCCAGCTTTAGTCCCCCTAAAAATATAAAAGACCCAAAATTCATTTGTTTATTCATTTTACACACACACCCCATTAATAATTCTCTCCCCTTTCCCTCTCTTCACCCTCGCCGGCGACACCCCAACTCCGGCCAACCAGCATCACTTCCGGCCACCACCATTGCCGGAAAATTTTCCGGCGAATAATTTTTTTAGTCGAATCAATAGATCGGCTCATCATTTTATTTTCTGGAGCATTTAAGCTCGTGGCTCCCACCGTATCACCGTCACACGCCACCACCACCCCACTGTCACCACACCACCTCCACCACAACCCTCACCCACTTGTTTCTTCTCGGTATAATCCCAACCACGCGCCTTCTTCCTTTTCGTCTTTCTAATGTTTCGTTATTTATTTATTTATTTTTGCTAATATTTTTTGTAGAATAAAAAAAAAAAAAAAAAAAAAAAAAGAACCTGTGAACTTCTATCTCTTGATTGTATATCATTTTCTAAACTACTGTTGATGTAGCATCCTTTGCACTACGTAGGAATATTTACGGTATATCATTTTCTAAACTACTTTGGAATATTTATGGTATTTTTGTTTAAAAAAAAAATGAACAGTGCTGCTACAGTACCGCTGCTACAGTACCGCCACTCACTAAATCACTATTGCGATCACTGTAGCAAACACTGTATCTACAGTGATTGCTACAGTAACACGTACTGAGTTTTAGTATATATATATAATTTTTTGTTTATAAATGTGTTTTGACATTAATTTATAAACTTTTTTATTTTATAAACTTATCATCACTATGTATAAACCTTTTGAAATTATAAATAACTCACATAATTAAAATGCATTAAATTATGAAAAGATTCAATATTCTAGACCTCTTCATGCCACATAAGCTTGAAATAGATGTTCACTATGGTTTGTAAATTTTTAAACCTCTTCATAACTTTATAAACCATCATAGTGGATGCCCTTAGTCTCATCTTATTTGGTTTGCTATTCTTTCTCTAGTGGAAATTAGTTTCATTTTTAATAATTTGACTAGATGTGAATGTATAAAGCTTTCAAGAGTTTAAGAAAATAGTTGTCAATTGGTACTAACTTTAATCAGTATTGATAGTTTACTAGTTTTGTTTTTCATTTTATTATTTTATATAAGAATGTTATATTTTATTCTCGAAAATTTTTGCCCCCACCGCCTGGATGGTTGTCCGTTCTCTAGCAGCAAATAGCAATAACATGCGAACATGAAAACCTTTAATTTCTATTTGCCACTTATCACATGCATGTGCATATATGTTCGTCGAAAATAATGAACCGTGTGTATATACACAATAGTATATTATTAATCAGTGACTTGCTACATTAGGTCACATGTGATTAATTAACAATGACTTTTGCTACATAGGTCTTATAAATAAATCAATGATTTGTACCGAGAAGTTTTCGAAAACTACGCAATAGTATATTCTTAATAAGTGACTTGCTACATTAGGTCAGATATTAGTAGTATATTAATAGTCACTTGTACTGAAAAGTTTCTTAAACTCTACTATAAGGCAAGTTGATCCTTCAATAGTTGGATTGATCTAAATGTAAACTTAGTAATAATCAAATTGTCTAGTTGACTTGTTATTATCTAGTTTTAAATTTATAAAGCCTAACTAACCTATAGAATAATACTAACAGATAGTGTACCCGATTAGCTATAGCCTATAGCTAGTGATGGTAAGCACGGGTCATTCGCAAGGAGTGAGATGACTTAAGCTAAACCTAATGGTAATCTAATTATCTAATTTAAACACGCAAAGGGGGTTCAATCTAAGAGATTGGCACGGATTTGTTTACTTTACTTAAATTAATACAGTAATTAAACTAGAAACAATAAAATAACGAAATTAGCTATGGTCGTAAAAGAACGTGCTAGCCAAGTTGATCCTATTATGTCTACCTAACTCATCTACAAGTGCAATGATCTAATGCTACTTTTATTGGTGAATCGAGTGCAGGCTAAGCCAGATGGTCACGATTACCTAGTCTTATGCATATCAACCCTTAACCCGATGATCACAGCGTTAATAAGTCTCAAACCCGAATTAAGTTTGTCAGCTATTCTATATGAGTTATCTTAGTAGTCAAATGGAAGTAAGCCTACCTAAACTCCTGCGGATGTTCATGTATAAAAGATCTCTCGCTAACTTACATGCCTTAATCCTAATTCGTCTAACCTATGGTTGAGTCGGTCTAGTCCTAATGGCGACCATTCGTGAAGCCATGTTATCACTTACACCCACCATTTGACACGGACCATAAATAACAGAAATAAATCAACCTATAATCTAGATATTATACGGCATAATTCAAGCAAGTAAACAAACGAATCAAGCATGATAAACATATAAAATATCCAACGAAAATGTATTAAATCAATGTAAACGAATCAAACAAACATAATATTCATAAAGGTAAAAGTCAAAAATGCTAAAGATGCTTTCTCAGATGTACCAATATGCTAAACATGGTCATTTATGTACCATTATGCTAAACCAAAGTTCAAATTATGTACAATAATGGGTAATTCTTCACATCTTCATCTCTTACATCTGCACCGTTAGTCCTTTATACTAACGGCCGTAAGAGTAAATAACTTAAAATTTAGTTTTCTTACGTTTTCGTTTGTTTTTACACATTTTTGTACGTTTTTATCCGTTTTTGTATGTTTTTATACATTTTCGTCCGTTTTTACACATTTTCATTCGTTTTTCCACGTTTTCGTCCGTTTTTGCACGTTTTCGTCCGTTTTTAAACATTTTTGTTCGTTTTCGTTCGTTTTTGCACGTTTCTACAAGTTTTCATCCGTTATTAAATGTTTTCGTCCATTTTTACAGGTTTTCATCCGTTTTTATACGTTTTTACACATTTTTGTTCGTTTTTGCACATTTTCATCCGTTTTTACACGTTTTTGCATGTTTTCGTTTGTTTTTACACGTTTTCATCTGTTTTTATACGTTTGCGTTTGTTTTTGCATGTTTTCCTCTAATTTTACACGTTTTTTGTCCATTTATACACTTTTTCGTCTGTTTTAAACACTTTCATCCGTTTTTACATGTTTTCATTTGTTTTTGCACATTTTTGTTCGTTTTTACACGTTTTCGTTCATTTTTAAACATTTTAGTCCGTTTTTAAATAGACAAAACCATGTAAAATGGACAAAAATGTGTAACAACGGATGAAAATATGCAAAACAAATGAAAACGTGTAAAAACGGATGAAAACATGTAAAATGGACGAAACGTGAAAAACAAAGGAAAATGTATGTATGTATGTATGTATGTATGTATGTATGTATGTATGTATGTATGTATATGTGTGTGTGTATATATATATATATATATATATATATATATATATATATATATATATATATATATATATATATATATATATATATATATATATATATGTATATATATGTGTGTGTGTGTGTGTATGTGTGTGTGTGTGTGTATGTGTAGAGGCGGACCTACCTTGTAAGTAGGTGGTACCCGGAAACCACCTTAGAGACCAAGGTCATTAAGGAGCTATTCCTAGTGTTTTTTAAGGACCTACCTTGGAAATCTGTTGGGAACCACCTTGGCTCTCCGGAAACCAGCCAAGTGAAGCGCAAAAGGGACATAAGCGACATTAATTCAGTTCTAGTTTTCTGAAAGTTGTTTGATATATTGAAATTTTATGTTAAAAATTTCAACTTCCCTTGTATATGTTTAATGTTTTTTTATTAATGACGTTGGGCGATGTGCTAGATTCACTTGACTTGTTCAACTTAGTTGACCTATTAGCTTTGACGGATTTAAGAAACAATCTAAGATCCGACCCGACTTAATGATATTCATTTGAATTTGTAGCTTTAAAGAACCGAAGTAACCACCTTAGTTTCAGTCCTGGGTCCGCCACTATATATATATATATATATATATATATATATATATATATATATATATATATATATATATATATATATATATATATATATATATATATAGTGTAACTTTCAAACGAGAATCATTTTAACTGCAAAAACCACTTTTTTCCTATCAAAATTTAGGTAATTTATTTCCTGTTAATTTATTTAATTAATAGCGTAGGGGCACATATGTAATTTGCCATTTGAATCATTAAAACATGACTTTATTCATGAATCCTGATCTTTTTTCAAATTCATAATCATACAATCATGGACTCCATTTTTCATACGGTTTAATTTTTTTTCCAGATCTTCGCTTTCATTTGTGTGAAACAAATCCTAAATCAATTAAACATACAAACCCTAAATCAATTTAAACATCATATCAAACACACAATTTTTTATACATTACGCAAGATTAATCATGGAAAACATCTTTCAAGAACAAGAAGAAGAAATGCACGACATTGAAGACCACAATAATCGATTACTTGTGTTATCTGAGCAAGCATTTGATTATGAGTATATGGAACATGATCAAGACGTGAACATTGATATTATTTAGATTTACTGTTATTCGCAAATTTGTATATTACGAGAGCCTTTTTTTTACGGACCAATATTCTTACGCATTTATTATTGTATGTTCATACATGTTATTTAGTGTGTATAAGTTGTGTTTGATCATTTTTTTTGTGGTTTTAGGGTTTTTTTCAGTTTTGTTCCCATGTTATTATTGTATGTGCATGCATGTTATTTAGTGTGTCTAAGTTTGGTTTTTATCAGATTTTTTTCATGTTTTAGGGTTTGATCATTTGTTGCGTTCTTTGTTTAAACCTGTTGTGTTGTTGGTTTATTTTATGTTGTTGCATGATATTTTGTTATACATGATTTTTTAATGTTTTAGGATTTGATCATTTTTTGCGTAATTGTTTTTGTGAAGATTCTAATGAGGTTGATATTTATGAGCTTGATCCGGAGTGTATTCCCACACCCCATGGTGGTAGATATTGGGTTCCTGATGTTCCTTTGAATGAGAAGCCTAAAGAGGGTGATGAATTTGCAAGTTTTGACGAAGCATATAACATGTACAAGGTGTACGCTGCTAAGTCTAGGTTCTGTGTACGTAAATGTGGAACAAAAAAGAAGAATGGCGAAGTAACACACAAGCACTTGGTATGTCATAAATATGGTAAACCTAGGAAGTGTGTTGAAACGAATACACTTATTGATGGTCAAAGTCAGGATGTTGAAGAGGTTGATAATGAAAATGGGAAACATAAAAGGAAACATAGATCGACAACGTCCGTTACTAATTGCAAAGCACATTTAAGTTTAAAACGTATTTTTGGAACAAATTCCTACAAGATACTCAAGTTTGTGGAGAATCATAATCATAAACTCATTGACCCGGCTAATATGGATCTTTCTCGAGCTAGACGACAGTTGAAATTTGGTGATCATGTTTTCATTCATCGTGTGTCATTATCTAGTATTGGTCCATAGAAAGCACATAAGCTAAGAGTTGCACTATTGGGTGGTTTTGATAAAGTACGTGGCATGCCTGTTGATTGGAACAATTTTCACCGCGGTATGAATTTATTCATCGGTGAAAGGGATGCTCAAATGTTAGTGGACAAGATGCTAAAGAGGCTCATCACACAAAAAAAAGAGCTTTACCGTATGTTTTGGGCAGATGAAACCATGAAGTGCAACTATGTTGCATTTGGTGATGTTATTTCGTTTGATGCTAATTACAATACTAATAAGTAAGTTCCGTAACTATTTTAGGTTTTCATTGTAAGGATATGATCATACTGTCTTGTTATAAACTAATATATTTATATAACATCTTTGTTTTAGGTATGACATGATTTTTGTTCCCTTTACTGGTGTTGACCACCACCAAAAATGTGTAACTTTTGGTGCCACTTTATTGTCTAACGAAAAATATGAATCGTATTGTTGGATGCTTAAAGCAATTTTAAAGGTTCATGGGAAGCAACCACCTCTGGCTCTTACAGACCAAGATGCTGCGTTGCGTAAGATGTTCCCCGAATCGCATCACAGGTTATGCATATGGCGCATAACCCAGAAACTCCCCGGGAAGGTATACTTATTATGCGCATATCTGTTTAACATATTCATTTTTTGTTCATTAAATAAACCATTAATATACTTACAAGTAATAGGTGATATCGATGCCAACTCTCAATTTAGGAAAGAGTTTCAGAAATTAGTTTGGAATATGTACATTGGTCCTCAAATATTTGAAGAACGTTGGCATGATTTAATAGCTAGGAATAATCTTGGTGAGAACAAGTGGTTAAGTGACATGTTCGCTATAAGGGAAAGATGGGCACCAGGTTACTTTTCTACGATACCTATGTGTGGTTTGATGAAGACAACTTCACGATCGGAGAGTTCCAACGTATTTTTCAAGTGTCATTCAAATCCAGGAAACTCGCTAGTCCATTTTATGTTGTGCTTTGAATCGGCTATGGAAAAACAGAGGTATACCCAACGTGTGTTAGACAATACATCGGAAGAAAAGACTCCTGTCGTGATGACAAATTTATCTATCGAGTGTCATGCGCGTGAGTTGTACAGACATTTTGTTTTTAAGGAAGTTCAACACGAAATTTATAAAATCATTATATGTGTGTGCAAAGATTTGTTCTCGTGTTGACGGCGATGTTGAATATTGTTCGATACGGCATAGGGATAAGAGATATAATACGGTCGTAGACGTAACGGTATGTATCTTATTCAGATTACATGTTTTTTTTATTCCTTAAGCACATTCATACATGTTTCTAAAACATTATTGTTCTTTAAACATAAGTAATTGGTAAATTTTTAATAATTGGGTCGTTTCTTAAGTTTTTTTTTATTATTACTTTTTTTCCACATTAAGTTGTTAAATTTATGTTTTAATATGATACATCAATTTTCATCAATTTTTAGTTTATAATAATTCTTTATCTACCATCTCAGGTTTCTGTTAATCATTCGGATGGTACGTTTGAATGTTCTTGTGGTCGTCATTTTAACCGCCATGGATATTTGTGTAGACATGTTTTCTGTGTTTTTCGTATTCATGGAATAGACACCATTCCACAGAACTACATAACTAGCCATTGCCGTAAAAATGTACTACCTGCTCATTTACGTGATAAGCGTCACCGTTATGGTCCGTGTATTAAAGAAACGGAGGTTATAGCATCTGAAATTATGTCAACAGTTCAAGCTTCTATGAATCTTATTAGAAATGACACTGACAAGTTATATGATCTTCATTCAAAGGATAAAGGTTTGAAGATAGATATAGAATCTGATGTCCCCCGTACAAAGTGATCCTCAAAACAAGGATGCATTTTATGAGGATCTTTTGGGTGTTACTGCTCCTGATAAAGTTATCATTAAGAATCCCAGAAAATGTAAACTTAAGGGCTCTACACGAATTAAAAGTGCAGTTGAAAAAGGTAAAGCTCAAAAGAAAGCAAGAACAAACAGAAAAGAACCTTTCAAAAAACGCGCGTGTAGTAACTGCGGTGAACTAGGTCATAATAAAGCAACATGTAAAAATCCGAAGGCCATGTTAGTAGACGAGTCTGATGCGGAAGACTAGGAAGATCAGGAAGATGAACAAGATATTGATGATGACCATGAAGACGAGTCTGATGAACATGACGACATTGATCAAGATACGGAACATGATGAAGATGATCAACCTGGGTCATCTAGTAAAGATGAATGAATATGCTTTCTATACGTAGTCCGATAAGTATTTTTAATTTTACTCTACATCAAATACACTAGTGTTTGTTACATTATATTTGAATTTATATTTGTTATACTTTTTGAATATTTTCTATATTCTTATTATGGGCATGTTTTTTTTTTTTTTTTTTTCTTTTTTTTTTTTTTTTATAATTTCATGTTTGATAGTTGGACCATTGCGGTTAAGCCAATTATAATGAAACTCACACACATGCTAAGACATATATGTTTTCCCCTACCACTTAGTACACATACGTGAACATACATGTATGTTCACGTATGTGTACTAAGTGGTAGGGGAAAACATATATGTCTTAACATGTGTGTGAGTTTCATTATAATTGGCTTAAGCGCAATGGTCCAACTATTAAACATGAAACTTAAAAAAAAAATGCCCATAATAAGAATATAGAAAATATTCAAAAATATAACAAATATAAATCCAAATATAATGTAACAACCACTAGTGTATTTGATGCAGAGTAAAATTAATAATACTTATCGTACTATGCATAGAAAGCATATTCATTCATCTTCACTAGATGACTCAGGTTGATCATCTTCATCATGTTCTGTATCTTGATCAATGTCTTCATGTTCATCAAACTCGTTTTCATGGTCATCATCAATATCTTGTTCATCTTCCTGGTCTTCCGCATCAGACTCGTCTACTAACTTGGCCTTTGGATTTTTACATGTTGCTTTATTATGACCTACTTCATCGCAGTTACTACACGCGTGTTTTATGAAAGGTACTTTTCTGTTTGTTCTTGCTTTCTTTTGAGCTTTACCTTTTTCAACTGCACTTTTAATTCATGTAGAGCCCTTAGGTCTAAATTTTCTAGAATTCTTAATGATAACTTTATCAAGAGCAGTAACACCCAAAAGATCCTCATAAAATGCATCCTTGTTTTGAGGATCACTTTGTACGGGGACATCAGATTCTATATCTATCTTCAAACCTTTAACCTTTGAAAGAAGATCACATAACTTGTCGGTGTCATTTCTAATAAGATTTATAGAAGCTTCAACTGTTGACATAATTTGAGATGCTATAACCTCCGTTTCTTCAATACACGGACCATAACGATGACGCTTATCACGTAAATGAGCAGGTAGTACATTTTTACGGCAACGGCTAATTATATAGTTCTGTGGAATGCTGTCTATTCCATGAATACAAAAACACATAAAACATGTCTACACAAATAACCATGGCGGTTAAAATGACCACAAGAACATTCAAACGTACCATCCGAATGATTAACATATACCAGAGACGGTAGATAAAGAATTATTATAAACTAAAAATTGATGAAAATTGATGTATCATATTAAAACATAAATTTAACAAATTAATGTGGAAAAAAATTAATAATAAAAAAGCGTAAGAAACGACCCGATTATTAAAAATTTACCTGTTAATTATGTTTAAAGAACAATAATGTTTTAGAAACATGTATGAATGTGCTTAAGGAATAAAAAAACATGTAATCTGAATAAGATACATACCGTTACATCTACGACCGTATTATATCTCTTATCACTATGTCGTATCAAAGAATATTCAACATCGTCGTCAACACGAGAACCAATCTGTGCACATGCATATATTGATTTAGAAATTTTGTGTTGAACTTCCTTGAAAACAGAATGTGTGTACACCTCAAGCACATGACACTCGATAGATAAATGTCTCATCACGACAGGAGTCTTTTCTTCTTATGTATTGTCTAACACACGTTGGGTATACCTCTGTTTTTCAATAGCCGATTCAAAGCACAACATAAAATGGACTAGTGAGTTTCCTGATTTTGAATAACACTTGAAAAATGCGTTGGAACTCTCCGATCATGAAGTTGTCTTCATTAAACCACACATAGGTATCGTGGAAAAGTAACCTGGAGCCCATCTTTCCCTTATAGTGAACATGTCAGTTAACCACTTGTTCACACCAAGATTATTCCTAGCTATTAAATCATACCAACGTTCTTCAAAGATTTGAGGACCAATGTACATATTCCAAACTAATTTGTGAAACTCTTTACTAAATTGAGAGTCGGCATTGATATCAACCATTACCTCTAAGTACATTAATGGTTTTATTTAATGAACAAAAAATGAATATGTAAAACAGATATGCACATAATAAGTATACCTTCCCGGGGAGTTTTCTGGTAATGTGCCACATGCATAACCTGTGATGCAATTCGGGGAACATCTTTACAACAACCTTACGTAATGCACCGTCTTGGTCTGTAAGAGCCAGAGGTGGTTGCTTCCCATGAACCTTTAAAAATGCTTCAAGCATCCAACAATACGATTCATATTTTTCGTTAGACAATAAAGCGGCACCAAAAGTTACACATTTTTTGTGGTGGTCAACACCAGTAAAGGGAACAAAAATCATGTCATACCTGAAACAAAGATTGTATATAAATATATTAGTTTATAACAAGACAATATGATCGTATCCTTACTATGAAAACATAAAATAGTTATGGAACTTACTTGTTAGTATTGTAAGTAGCATCAAACGAAACAACATCACCAAATGCAACATAGTTGCACTTCATGGTTTCAACTGCCCAAAACATACGGCAAAACTCTTTTTTTTTTTTGTGATGATGAAACGAGAAACCAGGTATCTTGTCCACTAACATTTGAGCATCCCTTTCACAGATGAATAAATTCATACTGCGGTGAAAATTGTTCCAATCAACAGGCATGCCACGTACTTTATCAAAACCACCCAATAGTGCAACTCTTAGCTTATGTGCTTTTTGTGGACCAATACTAGATAACGATGCACGATGAATGAAAACATGATCACCAAGTTCCAACTGTCATCTAGCTCGAGAAAGATCCATATTTGCCGGGTCAATGAGTTTGTGATTATGATTCTCCACAACCTTGAGTATCTTGTAGGAATTTGTTCCAACAATACGTTTTAAACTTAAATGTGCTTTGCAAACAGTAACGGACGTTGTCGATCTACTTTTCCTTTTCTGTTTCCCATTTTCATTATCAACCTCTTCAACATCCTGACTTTGACCATCAATAAGTGTATTCGTTTCAACACACTTCCTAGGTTTACCATATTTATGACATACCAAGTGCTTGTGTGTTACTTCGCCGTTCTTCTTTTTTGTTCCACCTTTACGTACACAGAACCTAGCCTTAGCAGCGTACACCTTGTACATGTTATATGCTTCGTCAAAACTTGCAAATTCATCACCCTCTTTAGGCTTCTCATTCACAGGAACATTACAAACCCAATATCTACCACCATGGGGTGTGGGAATACACTCCGGATCAAGCTCATAAATATCGACCTCATTAGAATCTACACAAAAACAAGCACGCAAAAAATGATCAAACCCTAAAACATTAAAAAATCATGTATAACAAAATAACATGCAACAACATAAAATAAAACAACAACACAACAGGTTTAAACAAAGAATGCAACAAATGATCAAACCCTAAAACATGAAAAAATCTGATAAAAACCCAACTTAGACACACTAAATAACATGCATGCACATACAATAATAACATCGGAACAAAACTGAAAAAAAAAATAAAAAAAAAAACTAAAACCACGAAAAAAATGATCAAACACAACTTATACACACTAAATAACATGCATGAACATACAATAATAAATGCGTAAGAATATTGGTCCGTAAAGAAATGGTTCTCGTAATATACAAATTTGTGAATAACAGTAAATCTAAATAATACCAATGTTCACGTCTTGATCATGTTCCATATACTCATAATCAAATGCTTGCTCAGATAACACAAGTAATCGATTATTCTGGTCTTCAATGTCGTGAATTTCTTTTTCTTGTTCTTGAAAGATGTTTTCCATGATTAATCTTGCGTAATGCATAAAAAATTGTGTGTTTGATATGATGTTTAAATTGATTTAGGGTTTGTTTGTTTAATTGATTTAGGGTTTGTTTCACACAAATGAAAGTGAAGATATGGAAAAAAAAATTAAACCGTATGGAAAATGGAGTCCATGATTGTAGGGAATTATGAATTTGAAAAAAGATCAGGATTAATGAATAAAATCATGTTTTAATGATTCAAATGGCAAATTACATATATGCCCCTATGCTATTAATTAAATAATATAACAAGAAATAAATTACCTAAATTTTGATTGGACAAAAGTGGTTTTCGCAGTTCTTGCAGTTAAAATGGTTCTCGTTTGAAAGTTACACTATATAACAATACATGAGGTACTCAGGTGATTTCGAATATGTTTATAATATTGAGATACAAATATTCATCCTTGGAAACTCTGTACCTAGAGGAACTCAATCCGGCCTTGCATAAAAGTTTTCTTTTCTGATGGGAGCATATACCTTGTTACCATCTTGTCATCCTTGTATAAAGTTTTTCTAATCTCTCTAAGGCTTGATCCATGGTGTAACGTCTATTGGTACACTCTAATATAAGGTAAATAATTTCGCGTGCTCCCTCAGTTTGAGAAGCCTTTAAGTTCATTCGCGGGTCCATCAGATTCTTAATCATCATATCCGACATGTCAGGGATATTTCCAGACAAATGTTCTTTTATCGCCAAATGCATATGTGTGAAAGTAAACATAGGCTTCCCGGTTAGTATTTCCATCAGTAACATTCCTAGACCATAAACGTCACACTGCCTTCTTCTAAACGATGGGCCTGGAATTTATATTAGCTCATTAGCTGATTTGATCACAGGACATTTCTTTAAAGAACGGACAGGAAAAAAGAAGTAACTGAAATCAGTGATGACTTGCTACCTATTAATGAGTACTGGGCAAATTCATTTATCATCCTTCCCGCATCAAGATTAAACAACTTTGCATTGAAGTCCTGGCAAATAGTAGCTAAACAACCTCAATAAGATTACAATTGAATAAGGCTGGATTTCTAGTTTCAAAAAGTTGACCTCCTAAAAGAGTTATAATACTACGTATCTTCAGGAGATTAAAAGAACTGGTGAAACAGAAATTACTGCTATAAATTCATATACAGATACAAAAAATAAACCAGGAACAGTTGATCAAATTTACCTTTTCAAGCCAAATATCATTTCCATCCAGTATCCAATCTTTGATGATCAGCTGTTTACGTTGCAAAAAAGCCAGGCCATGAGCTACTCCTACTACTATTTTAACCCTCTTAAGAAAGGGAAGTTCTGCTTCAGCTTCTACATCCATGAAAGCATATTTTTGTTTCTCAACTTGTGTTGCTCAAAAAAACTTGTGTTGTTTACAAGTTTAGAATTTCTATGGGTAATGAATTTTCTTAAGTACTGAGTATACCTTTACGCAGGTAATCATTTAAGGTCCTTCTCGCCATAAACTCATGTACAAGATATAAATCTATATCTATCAAGCAGTATCCTAGGAGCTTTTGAAGGTTGAGATGACTAAATTCACCCAATAAATGAATATCCATCTACATGTGCAAATACTTTGATAAAAAATCAATAATCAAAGTGATTCCCAGAATTCAAAAGCTACGATATCAGTCAACCGTATAATAATGTATTTCCTCCCAGAAGATGTATAAAATTCCACTTCTTTAGGGAAAATTCAGAAATTAGGTGTATCTTTGCATGTCACCAAAAGTAAAAGAAAATATGAAGGTTTTTTACCTGAGCCCTACGAAAAAGCCGTGTTACTGTAATGGCAATTCCAACACCTAACTTAGAGGACGAATATGTATTCTTGTTGACCCAACCATTGTAAGAAGTACCACACCGAGCCCCTTTTACCGCATGCTGAAAGTTACTTGTAGCACATTGCAAATCAGTATATGAGAATATTTTTAAATCTTGGGCATGTGTTTGCTCATTATCAGTAAGAACTTCATAGTAATCACCACTATCCTCTGTTGGCAATAAGCTGCAATCACTGTTGTTTTCATTGTTTCTCGATGGTTTTTCATCATTATGGCCTTAACAAAGGGTAAAAGAAAATGATATAAATTAAAAAATCTGTAACATCAAACAAATAAAAATAAAAGAGTCCAACGGTTGTGATATCTTCAAGGATGTTCAAAGCTTATCCTTTTGTTGGGGGAATAATAGCCTAATAGGTGTAAGAATTTTAGATTAGATTGGGATCTATGGGTGAAAAACCCGGTTTTAGCTATCTCTCCAATCATGTAATGTTCTTTTGTTGCTTTCTAGCATCTTGCTAGATTTTTGTGTTCTAATAAAAAACCGCCGTTCAAAAATTAAAAAAATAATAATAATAAAATAAAATAAATCTGCATCATCTTTTGACAGATATGTATTAGTGTTCTATTAATATTGCTTTTGATTAGATGAACCAATTGCCTGGAGTCATACATTTTAGCATATGATCTCAACTTAACGAAGCCAACTGCCATGTTTTTTATCCAAACAAATTTAATGCTTTTGAAGAAAGTAATTAAATCATGTCACTGATATGTAAACTTTGACTGAACAAGATTTTAACCACTATATATTGCAAATCTATGTTCCTGATCAACTTAGATAATCTATACGTACAGTCAATGGCTTATATCGTAGTTTTTTACTTCTTGCAATATCCAACACCAAATAATATATTTAATACGCACTAAAAGAAAGTATAATGGAATGCAGATGCACAAAGTCACAGAAGTTTGTACCAGATTCTTCCTTTCTTGGGAGAACAAAATAACTCGGGATCTTCCAAGTGAATCCAACCAGTCCTCTTGGTTTTGCACAACTGTCAAACTTCTCTTGTAATGCAAGTGCAAGCTGAAGTGCTACCACTACCTCAGACATTGTAGGGCGATCTTTTGGATCACTATGCAAACAACAAAACGCAATTTTGGCAAACTCCTTCAAACATTTGGGAGATATTTGTGTTGTACAGGTTAAAATAACTTCCAGGATCGAGTTATAAATGCACAAGATTAACAAGAATTGATGAATGAACAAGAGAGTTGGGACAGAAAAACTGAATATGTATTTTATTGATACAACTGTCGATTACAACTTACAACTTTGACATATATACTGATTGAATCGCTGCTGTTATGAAGAGACATGCCGATTCTCTAAAAGCAAACGACACAACCCTTCTAAATAACGGTTATAACCCTAATAACCTAAACGACCCTTTTTGACCCAGCCCATATACAATGGTCTGTTTACAGGCTTTTTACATAAACTACATAATACATACATATACTTTCTAACACTAATCTTCTAACTTTAACTATTGTTTTTGTCATTATAATTCCAACATATTCCCCCTAATGACAAAACAGATAGTTCCTTGCTTCTCCTTGTTCAATCTTTCTTGTTTTGTTCTCCTCGACTTGTACCTTGTAGAAAACTTGTTCCATATCCTTTTTCTCCTATCTTCATGCTTTTTTGCTTTGTTACTTACGTTCTTGCTTGCTTTCTTACTCGCGTTCTTGCTTGCTTTCATACTTACGTTCTTGCTTGCTTTCAAACTTGCGTTCTTGCTTGCTTTGCTTATATAGAAACTATGAAGTTTCTCTTGCTTGCTTGCTTGCTTGGAATCAAAATTGATTCCAATTTCTTGCTCTTGAACCTACGATCAAATTCCTTGCTGTTTGGGCTAATAAACTTGCTATATGGGCTACTTGCTACCCAATTATTTGCTAATAATGAACCACGATGATCCTACTTGCTTGCTGGTTTGAATCAAGGGTTCTACTTGCTATTTGATTCTTTAAAGATTCGGTTAAACTTGCTATGAACCACAAGGGTTTGGTTAAACTTTCTATGAACCACAAGGGTTCAGTTAAACTTGCTATGAACCACAAGGGTTCGGTTTTGACTTGCTACTTGCTGAAACGAAATTTCTTTTTAAAAAAAAAATTGTTTGTCTTACTATGAATCTCAAAAAGATTCGGTATTTGCTACTATAATCAATTGGGATTTTTTTTCTTGCTAATGGGAATTTCTGTCTTACTAACAATCAATAAAACTTTTCCTAATTTATATGGAGTAGTAAAAAGTAATTAGGTTGACAGAATTAAAACCGGTCGATTAGGGCAAACATCAGACGTGCGTTCCTTCTTCTGATTCGTGATTCCAATATCCTTCCCTCGTTCTTGATTCCCTTCTGATTTGACGGGTAAAGGTGCAATAGGTCACAACTGTATAAACACAAATGTGGAAGCTAAACCTTCGTTTGACACCACCTACCCAAACCCGTATGAACCTATGAGGAAGCAAACAAATAGGGAAAACCAAATCAACTCTAATCAGCCCCTAATGGTCTCAAATCAGCCCCAACAACGACAGATAATAAATGTAATCAAACACACAACAAGGACACCAAACTTTTTGCGTGGAAAACTCCAAAACGGGTAAAAACCACGGGACAACTAGTGCCGCTTAAATCCACTACCACCAGTAATGGAGCAATACAATCAGATCTTCTCTAGATACTAGAGGCATACAACAATCATCATACACTTGGAATAAGGCATCAAGATGTATGGAAACAAACTAAAGACAAAAGAGGAATAACATCACCAAGAAAACTGCCCTCTGTTCCAGCCTTTGTATCTCGACTTTCAGATCACTTGAGACAAATTCAACCATCCAAAATGTTGGCCCAGATGCTGTGAAGCTGCTGTCCAAAAATGAGGAAGATCCAACGGTTCAATCTCTGGGGATCTTCTGTTTTGTGGGCTGCTGTAGGGAAAAACGAAAACTGCACTTTACTCTCTTTTGATCTCTCTCTCTCTCTCTCTCTCTCTCTCTCTCTCTCTCTCTCTCTCTCTCTCTCTCTCTCTATTATTGTGTTTATTATGTCTTGTTTGATACACTTCAAATCATAGAACCATATGCCGCTATATGAGAACAAAATGGACCCAAGATGGGCCTTAAAGAGTTGGGCTCTTAACCTCATGGGCTAAGAAAAATACCCAACAAATCTCCCCCTTTTTCTGCCTATGAGGAAGAGTTCGCCATCCCGGCGATCGAGCAACAAACCTTGAGCTTCTCCCTCGCTAACGGCTTGGTCAACATATCGGAACCATTATCATCAGTATGAACTTTATCAAGTTCAAATAAACCATCTTCAAGACAATCTCTCATCCAATGATACCTCACATCAATATGTTTTGTTCGCTTATGAAACATAGAATTCTTAGCAAGGTGAATATCACTTTAATTATCACAAAGAACCACGTAGCGTTGTTGCTTGAAGCCAAGCTCCTGCAGAAACCTTTTCAACCACAATAGTTCTTTGCATGCTTCCGTTGCTGCAACATACTCAGCCTCTGTTGTAGACAAGGCCACACACTTTTGCAATCTAGATTGCTATGAAACAGCTCCTCCTACAAAGGTCATCAAATATCCAGAAGTGGATTTCAAGTTGTCCTTTGGAAAACTAGAAGGGGGGGTTGAATAGTTTTCCCCTCTTTTTGATTTTATAAAAACTTTGTTTCAAAATGTTGATTCAAATTTATTCAATTGTTTGTTTGAAAAACCTTCAATTAGAGTTTAGTATGAAAACAACATATAATCAATATGATCAATTATATATGTGAGCTTTTGGATTAGTTTTCAAAAGTTAGTTTTATAAATGAAGCTTTGGTAGATCTTTATGTTAATACGTTTTCCTTTTAAAATCTTAAAACGTTTTGTATCAAATTATCGATTAAGTTAAACTCAACATGAGAAGTGTTAATAATATATATAAGCCCATTAGACCATATCATACAATTATATATCCTATCACAATATTAACTTGTAACTACACCACAATCAATCATCATGACAATATAAGCAACAATCAACACATATTTGCAAGCATAGATATAAAGCGATAAATGCAAAAATAAATATGAAAAGATAAGAGAAAGAGGATGCAAACCGGACACGATGATTTATAGTGGTTCGGCTACAAAGACACCTTTCTTGCCCTACTCCACTCCCTGAGTCACCTACTCGAGAGTTTTCTTCACTACTCAACAAGCTCCCTTTTGGCGGAGAAAATCTTACACAACTTTTGCTTACACCATTTAACGACACTAAGCTAAATGTCGAGTTCTAATAGTAGCTAGAATCAATCTCACAACACGACTTCAATCACTACACAACTTCTACACGACTTTACAACTTCTTCACGACTTCATGACTTCACGACTACTTCACAACTTCTTCTATACTCCACTACTTATTCACACACCTACTTCTTCACAACTACATGACTTCTCCACACTACTACTTCTTCCCACGACTTCTTACTCACTCATTGACTTACTACTAAATAAGATCATCTTGATCTACTTATTACATAAACATAACTAGCAACTTCATATAAACACTAACTAGACTCTAATACATCTTTGGCTTTATGATATGGAAGATTCTTCTCTTGCACTTTGAGTGATGAGGGATTGAATCACTTTAAACAAAGACTAATAAACTTATGATCAAAGGATTTAGAAGTGTGTTTGGAAAGGTTTGGGACTGAAAATTTTCGTGCAAAAGGTGTTAAAAAATTACAGATTTGAACCAGTATTTATAGGCAAAAGTTTCTGACAAATCTAAAAAATGGAGCGTATGTCGGCCCCTTTAATTGTATGTCGGCCGCTTTAAAATTAAGGGGGCCGCCCAGACGAAAACGGCAGTTTTTCTTGTCTTTTCTAGGGAAGGTTTATCTAGTGAAATTTTAACTGTTTTTGGCTAAAAATTTGAATTCATATATTTATTATGAATTAAACGTTTTCCTTTATTTACCAAAAGTGTTTTTCAAAATATATAAGATGTTTATAACATTTTATAAAATTTGTAGTGTCTAAATAAAATCCCTTTGATCATAAAATGTATTAGACATTTGTTTGTACATACCTTAAGTGATTGTTGAAGCATACTTGAGACGTTGAGATGTCGAGGCTTGTTGACGTATGAATGCATAGATGAATTGTGATCACAAGTAACCTAAGCACTTTACGTTATATGATGTAACTTATATCTTTGTCATCATCAAAACATGAAGAGGATGTTTAGATTAAATATCGTAATATTCATGCCAACACTTATTTCCCGCCATATCTGAGTGTGTGTAACCAACAAGTATGGGTTTCCCATTTCCAAAAGTGATACCCAATTTGGAAGTACCTCACAGATATCTAAATATCCATTTAATAGCTTCCCAATGCTTCTTACCAGGATTGGACAGGAACCGACTCACAACACCAACTGCATGAGCTAAATCCGGCCTTGTACACACCATAGCATACATCAAGCTACCAACCGCTGAGGCATATGGAACTCTATCCATCTTTTCAATGTTCTTCTTGGAAGAAGGGCAATCTTTATCAGTTAGCTTAAAGTTGGTAGTAACAGGGGAACTAACCACTTTAGCTTTATCCATGTTGAACCCGCGCAACACCTTTTCAATGTATTGCTCTTGTGATATATGCAACTTCTTGGCACCTCTATCACGGAAAATCCGAATGCCAAGGATCTATTTTGCTGGCCCCAAGTCTTTCATTGCAAAAGACTTGCTCAAATCTCACTTCAGTTGGGCAATTCTTTCAACGGTCTTGCCAACAATCAGCATATCATCAACATATAGCAACAAGATGATGAAGTCATCATCACCAAATCTCTGAAAGAAAACACAGTGATCTGAAGAGGTCTTTCGGTAACCTTGCTTCCCTATGAATGACTCAAATTTCTTGTACCACTGTATCGGTGCTTGATTCAACCCGTACAAACTTTTCTGAAGTCTATACACGTAGTCTTCCTTCCCCTTAACCTGAAAACCTTCAGGCTGCTTCATGTAGATTTCTTTATCCAGGTCACCATGAAGGAAAGCTGTCTTGACATCCATTTGCTCCACCTCAAGATCGAGGCTAGCTGCCAAACCAAGAACAACTCGAAGAGATCCCATCTTTACAACTAGAGAAAAAATCTCAGCAAAATCAATACCTCTTTTCTGACTGAAGCCTTTAACCACCAATCTGGCCTTGTACCTCGGTCTAGAAGTATGCTCTTCAGTCTTCAATTTGAAAACCCATTTGTTTTTCAAAGCTCTATTGCCCTTAGGCAACTCCACCACCTCAAAGGTATTGTTTTTATGCAAGGAATTCATCTCATCTTGCATGGCTTCAGACCATTCCCTTTTGTGTTCATCTTCCATAGCTTCTGCATAACACTCGGGCTCTCCCCCATCAGTAAGTAAAACATACTCATGTGCAGAATAATGTGTGGAAGGATGATGATCTTTAGTAGACTGCCTAATCGGAACGAATGGTGGCATAGGTACTGGCAACTCAGGATGAACATCTTCATCTAGGTTTGGTTGTTCTTGAGCATCAACATCATCAACACCCTGTTCTTCATCATTCTGAATATCATCTCCAAACTGTGCGTCAAAATATTTTGGAGGAACCGGATCTAAGTCAATAGGATCATCATTATGTTGAGCAATTGTCTCTTTCTCAGCCTTCTCAACATCTTTCAAAGTTTGATCTTCCTCAAACTCTACATCTCGGCTACAAATGAGTTTCTTTTGAACTGGATCATACAACCTGTACCCAAGTTCATCTTGACCATACCCGAGGAACACACATGGCTTAGACTTCACATCAAGCTTTGATCTTCCATCTTTGGGAATACGCACAGATGCCTTGCATCCAAAGACTCGTAAATGACGGTATGAAACATCTTTGCCACTCCAAACCCTGTCAGGAACATCAAAGCGCAAAGGAACACAAGGGGTTAGATTAATAACATGTACCGCCATATTCAAAGCTTCACCCCAAAAGGAAGCAGGCAACCCTGCATGTGAAAGCAAGCATCTGACTCTCTCAACCAAAGTTCTATTCATCCACTCTGCTAAGCCATTCAACTGCGGTGTCTTCGGTGGAGTCTTTTGATGCTGAATTCCATGCTCTCTACAATAAGCATCAAAGGGGCCAATGTATTCACCTCCATTGTCGCTTCGAATACATTTAAGTTTCTTCCCTGTCTGCCTCTCAACTAAAGCATGAAACTGCTTAAACACATCCAATACTTGATCTTTAGTCTTCAAGGTGTATACCCAAACCTTCCTTGAGTGATCATCGATGAAAGTGACAAAATACGATCACCCACCAAGTGTTTTAGTCTTCATGGGACCACAAACATCGGAATGTACCAGATCAACTATGTTCTCCATTCTGAAAGGAGACCGACTCTTAAAAGCAAGTCTAGTTTGCTTTCCTGCCAAACAGTGAGAACATTTCTTCAAGTTGATATCATGCACACCGGTTAACACATTCTTCTTTGAAAGAATAGACATCCCCTTTTCACTCATGTGACCAAGTCTCTTGTGCCATAACTCGGTCATATCATCATTGTCTATATCATTGACAATGCTCTTGGAGATCTTCGAATGTGTCATATATAACTTGGATTCCCTTTTCCCTCTTGCAACAATCAAGGATCCGAGAGTCACTTTCCACAAGCCATTACCAGAACTGTTGTGGTAACCATCTTCGTCAAGAAGACCTGTTGAGATAATATTGAGTCTCATATCTGGGACATGTTTCACATTATGTAAAACCAATTCCATCATTGTGTCAAACTTCAAACAAATATCTCCAATACCATCAATCCTAGATAGCCCAGTAATACCCATCCTTACAACACCGAAATCACCTGGTGTGTAAGATGAAAAATATTCTTTTCGTGTTGCAACATGACAAGTAGCACCACTGTCAAGAATCCAACTCGAATCATCATTAGCAAGGTTAACCATATCATAATCAGAACAAACAAAGAACTCATCTGTGGTGGTATTTACTTCAATACTTTCATCACCATCATCATCTTTCTTGTGCTTGTTCTTTTGGTTGTTGTAGTTTTTCTTCTTGTTCTCCTTTTTAAACTGTCTACAAAACTTCATTGTGTGTCCCTTCTTGTGACAATGGTAGCATTCAACATCAGCAAATTTTCCTTTACTGGAGCTGCTACGATGATTACCTCTATTACTTGGACCTCTACTTTTTCTCCCCCGACTTTCAGTGACCAAGACGTCTGACTGTGAAGAAGAACCCTGTGACTTTCTTCTCATTTCTTCATTCAGAATACTGCCTTTAGCCAATTCCATGGTGATAACACCATCTGGTGCAGAGTTGGACAAAGATGTCCTAAAAGTCTCCCAAGTATCCGGTAAAGTACCAAGAAGCCACAAGCCTTGAATCTCATCTTCAAACTTGATACCTGCAAGCTGATTTATAATACCCTGAAAACCATTTAAGTGATCAGTAATAGGAGACCCATCAATATACTTTAATCCCATCATTTGCTTGATTAAGAACAACTTGTTATTTCCAGTTTTTCGTGCATATAACTGTTCAAGTTTGTTACAAAGAGTACGAGCATGTGTCTCCTCACAAATATGGTTCAAAACATTATCATCAACCCACTGCCTAATATACCCGCAAACCTGTCTATGCAAAATAGTCCATTCTGCATCTGTTTTGTTCTTAGGTTTCTCAATACTAACAACAGGCAAGTAGTAATCTTTAACATAAAGGAGATCTTCCATCTTCCCTTTCCAAACATGATAATTAGAACCATTCAAACTAACCATCCTACTTGTATTAGATTCCATCATTCAAACAGGTTAAGTTCCCAAACCAAGAACCAAGCGCTCTGATACCAATTTGACGGGTAAAGGTGCAATAGGTCACAACGGTATAAACACAAATGCGGAAGCTAAACCTTCGTTTGACAACACCTACCCAAACCCGTATGAACCTATGAGGAAGCAAACAAATAGGGAAAACCAAATCAACTCTGATCAGCCCCTAATGGTCTCAAATCAGCCTCAACAACAACAGATAATAAATGTAATCAAACACACAACAAGGACACCAAACTTTTAGCATGGAAAACTCCAAAACGGGTAAAAACCACGGGACAACTAGTGCCACTTAAATCCACTACCACCAGTAATGGAGCAATACAATCAGATCTTCTCTGGATACTAGAGGCATACAACAATCATCATACACTTGGAATAAGGCATCAAGATATATGGAAACAAACTAAAGACAAAAGAGGAATAACATCACCAAGAAAACTGCCCTCTGTTCCAGCCTTTGTATCTCGACTTTCAGATCACTTGAGACAAATTCAACCGTCCAAAATGTTGGCCCAGATGCTGTGAAGCTGCTATCCAAAAATGAGGAAGATCCAACGGTTCAATCTCTGGGGATCTTCTGTTTTGTGGGCTGCTGTAGGGAAAAACGAAAACTGCACTTTACTCTCTTTTGATCTCTCTCTCTCTCTCTCTCTCTCTCTCTCTCTCTCTCTCTCTCTCTCTCTCTCTCTCTCTCTCTTTCTATTATTGTGTTTATTATGTTTTGTTTGATACACTTCAAATCATAGAACCATATGCAGATATATGAGAACAAAATGGACCCAAGATGGGCCTTAAAGAGTTGGGCTCTTAAACTCATGGGCTAAGAAAAATACCCAACATGATTGATAAAAATACTTTACACAAAATCAATTTCTGTGTTGTTCTTTCTTTTGGTTCGGTAAACCAATTCCAACAGAAATCAGTTTTCTTTTCTTGCTTCTGAAATCAAACGGTTTGTATCCTTATAATCTGACTATATCATTCTTACTTTCTTTTTCTTCCTCTGGCGATTGCTCTTGTGTCCCTTCCCCTTCTAAGTCTTTTGATTTTCTTGATCAAAAAACTTGAATCAAAACTTGTAATCTTGCAACCACGCTCTGATGCCACTGTTGTACAGGTTTAAATAACTTCCAGGATCAAGTTATAAATACAGAAGATTAACAAGAATTGATAAATGAACAAGAGAGTTATGTATTTTATTGATACAACTGTCGATAACAACTTACAACTTTGACATATATACTTATTGAATCACTGCTGTTATGAAGAGACATGCCGATTCTCTAAAAGCAAACGGCACAACCCTTCTAAATAACGGTTATAACCCTAATAACCTAAACGACCCTTTTTGACCCAGCCCATATACAATGGTCTGTTTACAGGCTTTTTACATAAACTACATAATACATACATATACTTTCTAACTTACAATTTCTAACACTAATCTTCTAACTTTAACAATTGTTTTTGTCATTATAATTCCAACAATTTGTATTTTAATTTCAGTAGCAACAATTTGATCCAAGTTTCTTTTCTTAACACATTTTTTAGCCCATCTTGCCAAACTCAAATCCTCATCGCCATCGGGAAGGACTGCATGCCTGCTTGATAGCAATTCAAACAATACGACTCCAAAGGCAAAAACATCTGTTTTCCTGGTGAATTTTCCGGTCATAAAGATTTCTGGATCCATATATCAAATGTCCCTTTAATGCCAGTGTGGACGTAAGAGGATGTTTGATTTATTGTACAAATTTTTGCCAGCCCAAAGTCTGATATCTTGGCTGCCCAATCCTCATCCAGCAGAATATTTGAACTCTTAACATCACGGTGTACAACTCCATGTTTGATGCCAGCACCGGTGTGAAGATAATCTAGACCACGTGCAGCCCCTATGCTAATCCTGAGTCGCTGCATCCAGGATAAAGGAGTATTACCATGGTGCAAATGATGATATACTGTTCCATGGGGCATGTACTTGTAAACAAGGATCATCTCTTTGCCATCAGCACAATAACCAAGGAGAGACACAAGGTAAGCATGTCTCAACTTAGATAGCATCTCAATTTCAGCATGAAACTCAGCTGCTCCTTGATGGGACATCGAATCCAATCTCTTAATGGCGATAAGGGTAATGCTGCCACGTCTTTCACCCTTGATATGACCTCTGTAGACCTTGCCAAAGCCACCCTGACCAACAACCAATCTATCGTCAAAGTTTTGGGTTGCTGACCGAATATCAGCTAGGGAGTAGTGACGACATAGTTCATCTGAGGGTAAAGCCATAATTATCGTTGTGGGATGGTTAGATCTGCACTTATTTCATATTCAAAAAACTACAGCTAAAGTTAAAGAATGTAATACATTGTGCTCTAGCCTCTATGTCAAGTCAACTAATGGTTATGGAGTTGTACTATCTGATATAAGTCAACTGATTTATATATTATTGTCTTGGGTATGTACTGAAATAAGAAATATGGTAAGTAATATATACGTATTCCGCAGGCTTCTGTAGACAAAGTCATTGTTTACCAACCATATGTCACCACTTTTAATTAATAAATTATAGTAATCTATTACTGTAAGCAAGAATCTGATATTTCATTTATGTGAAGTGATGTAGACGTGCTAGCTGACGCAGAACAAGAAGTGATCCCAGTGGGTGGGTTAATTGACCCATGCCCAAAATGCTGCTAGTAAGTTTTTTCGGTAAAAGGTGAAATGTGTATATATATAACAGAAATTTACATGGTTAATCCTTTTTTCAAAAGACAATGGTAAAATTGGCTTAACCAGAACAAATAAACCATACAATTTGAGAAAGGAACTATTTGGTAAGTTGGAACTTGGAAGTGATAGCATCAGTTCTGGATTCTAGGTGATATATAGTGTTTTCCTCTTTAACGCTACCTAAACTGAGATAGCACAAGCACTGCTTTTCCTGATACTCAATAGTCAATACCGGTTAAAACTAAATTGTAATGCTGAACCTTAGGGTTTCACTTTGCTGAAGATCCGCCATTCACTTACATGTTCTTTATTTCTCGATGGAAGATGTACCATTTGTTTACATTCTGTTATCAAACAAGCTCATAATCGACTGGTGCTGCTTTAAAAGATTGTACGTCTATCCAAGATTATGCAAGTTATATTTGTTCCTCTCATGATGTCTAATTAATAATCTAGTTATGTTATGGTCTTAATTGGAAAACGTATAACTGATTCATACATCGTCGCAGGATTATCAACTTTTTAGCAAGATTGTGTTTATAATTTGGAGGGTATTGCTGAAGATGTTTACTACTGGTAACCCAATACTAATTAATAGAAGGAACGAGTAATGGTAGGTGATCATTTGCACTTTGCCTGATGCGTCAATGGTGATTAAAATCAAGAAATTTGTGGACTGCAAATGGTGTCTAGATGTCTTCACAGGTACCGTAATAAATTTTAATTTTAAAAGTTTCTCCAATCAAGTCTTTATTTTTGGAATGGGATAGTTCAACAGGAAAAAAATCTGTGAGCGTATGTCTGGAAGCAGAGAGCATGCTGATCGATTGTCTACAAAAGAGTAGATGCTGATGAATTTTCATTCCCTAAAGTCCTTCCTAATAAATACCTGGCAAAATAGTACATATCGGCTTTTGAAGGCCTGTTTATTTTTTGTAAGTATACGATAAGAAGATTTGAAGAAAATATAATCACGAGAATATAGTGTAAGTAAAAAATCATCTTTCAAAAAGTTTCTTATAAGTACAAGGATCAAATCACAGGGATTTTTTTTTATGAGAAATGTGGATATAAATTGATATTGTAATCATATGATTTTTTTTATTTGATTAGGTGACAATGACTTTTGCTAACATTACTTTCCAACTTTTTGTTCATATCAGCCAAAAAAAAACCAATATAAAGATAAACAAATATCAATGATTTTACTGAGAAGTTTCCAAAAGACTACTATAGTGCAAGTTGACCCTTCAGTAGTTGCGTTGATCTAAATGAAAACTTACTGATGATCGAATTGTCTTCGTTTCTTCAGCTTAGATTATAAATTTTCCCACTAGAATATAGGTAAAATCTAAACATCCAGCCACATTTAGGATGGCCTCAACGTCAGGGAAACAATGTCATCGCTACTCTCTTGCTGAAATTCACTTTGCAACCCGAAACTTTGACTCTAGATTGGTAATTGGGCAGGGCGGTTTTGGGACAGTCTACAAAGGTTGCATCAGAAGTGGAGAAGGTAGTAGTCCCGTTGTTGCCATCAAACGTTTGGATTCAGTATCTGTTCAAGGAGCACCCGAGTTTCAGGCTGAAATCGAGATGCTTTCGAAGCTGCGACACTCCCACCTAGTGTCTCTCCTTGGATTTTGTGATGATAACAAGGAGATGATCCTTGTTTACGAGTACATGCCCCATGAAACTGTATATCATCATCTGCACAAAAGTACGACAACTTTATCCTGGATGCAGCGACTCAAGATAAGCATAGGGGCTGCACGAGGGCTAGATTACCTTCACACTGGTGTAGGCGTCAAACATGGAGTCATACACCGTGATGTGAAGAGTTCAAATATCCTACTGGATGAACATTGGGAAGCCAAGATATCAGATTTTGGGCTGGCCAAAATATGTCCGACAAATGAACCACGTACTTATGTCAATACTCTGATTAAAGGGTCATTTGGATATCTGGATCCAGAACTATTTTTGGATGGAAAACTGACAAGGAAAACAGATGTTTTTGCCTTTGGCGTAGTACTATTTGAATTGCTATCGGGGAGACATGCAGTCCTCCGTGATGGTGATGAGGATTTGAGTTTGGCAAGATGGGCTCAAAAGCGTGTGAAAGAGAGAAAGTTAAATGAAATTGCTGATGTTGCAATAAGAGGAGAACTATGTCCCAAAAGTTTAAAGATATTTTCTCAAATAGCATATCGTTGTTTGCATAGTGATCCAAAAGAAAGACCTACAATGTCTGAGGTAGTGGTGGCACTTCAGCTTTCAGAATCCATACAGGATAGGTTTGATAAATCCTCACAAACTGCAGGCTTATTTGGATTCATTTGGAAGATGCAAAAGTGTATTTTTCTACCATCTGAAATCCAAGGAATGAAAATATTTTCTTATTCCGAACTGAAGTGCGCTACCAGGAACTTCCATAATCCAATAATGAGGTCTGGCCGTGGTTGGGTCACCAAAGGTTGGGTTGATAAGAAGACATACTCCCCCTCCAAACTGGATGTCGGATTAGCTATTTCTGTGATTCAATTGAAAAGTTCCACACAGTGGGATTTACACTTACTGAGTCAATTTCGTCATCCCAACCTTGTCAGGCTACTAGGATACTGCTTGCAAGACAAAACATTATACCTTGTGCATGAATTCATGGATAAAAGGAGCTTAAGGGATTACCTGCGTAAAGGTATTAACCTCTAAATAGCAACTTGTTTCAGTTTCAGTTTTGAATCTTAAATGAAGAAAAAGTATGCTTAACTAAAGAAAGAAAAATTTCGAGTTTGCAGGAGCTGCAATAGAACTTTCCTTTCCAAGGAGAGTTAAAATAGCAGTTGGAGTTGCTCGTGGTCTGGCTTTCTTGCAGATTAAACAGCTGCTCACGAGAAAGTGGGTGCTAGAGATGCGTGATATTTGGCTGGATAAGGTAATCTTTAAGCTATTTTGAATCCATTTCGAGTTATGTGTTTACAATTTTTTTCTGTCCTGATGAAAAAAAAAAATTAGAAAAATACCGATAAGACACTAGACATGTTTATACTTCCAATTTTCAGGACTTTAATGCCAAGCTTTTAGATTTCGATGTAGCAAAGTTAATACATCGATTCAACATGATCGATCGGCTAACCTATGAATCAACTGCAGCTGGTAAGTTACATTCATTTTTACTAGATACTCTTTTCTGGTATGAAATTATGAATCAAGTTTTATCGAAATATCCAGGCTCTTGGTGGCAACAACTACGTTTGTGTGATGTAAATGGTCTTGGAATGCTACTGTTGGAATTACTTACGGGCAAGCCTATCCCTGGTAAAGGAAAAATGGATATTCTTGAAAAAAATTATTTGTGTGACGAAGTTGCTAAAATGTCAAATAAGATGATTGAGGATGTGGTGGATCAGCGCCTAGTACTAAGTGCTCCTGAAATTGAGATAGCGCGCGAATTACTTTCCTTAATACTTATGTGTACTAGATACCACTACACAATGGAAGAAGCCTTGAAGAAATTGGAACAAATATATAGCAGAGTGACAGAAATCTAAGCTTCCAAGTTCCGAGTCCACAACATGCTTCTTTGCAAGTGATCCCCTTCAATTCTAAAATGTTCTATATTTTCTATTCTGGAGATATACTATACATGTACAGTAGAAATTAGAGAATAATTGGCTTCATAGATTCTGGAGAATTAGTCATAAAGTGTATATTTTTCAATATGTTTAAATAAGATATTTCTCTTTGATTTTACAGTGGCGTTGTTATGGATGTTAAATCAGCATTAATACTAATTAGATTTGAACTCTTAATGGTGGTAGAAGATTGTTTGCAGCATGCATCAATGAAGAGTGAAACCATTAAAGCTGTTAGACTGCAAACCAATAATAACTGTGGCTTATAGCAAATATCATTTGGTTGTCTTTTTTGGAACCGGACAGGACGACACTGCAACCATGATGAAACTATCAGTTATGCATTTCACCTATCATTGGTCATATTATTCTACTTGGTTTAACCACCTAAATTGCAGAAAGAAAAAGCAAAGGGTGTAACGTAATATTCTTCTAACTGCGGGGTACAAAAAAGACATTTGAGTCTTGCAGTTGTAAGAATTCTTGCCAAGTAATTAGGCATTGGAAATAGTTACAAAGGTCCTATGAGTGGCGAAGAAGGTAGCGGGCACCATACATTGCCACAAAACCTTCAAATACAGTATCCTATCAAAGAGCATCTGAGTTTAGAACCAAAAATGAAAAGCTTTCTAAGTTTTGACACTCTACGCTGATGTCTCTTAGTCGTGGTGGACTGGTGATGATGGTAAAGAAATGGTCCTTACTAATGAGTACACATTACATGTAATCAGTAATATCTTGCATCATTCCATAATGTGTATCAGATGAGATGAGCAAACATTTTTTTGAACAGACCAGATGAGCATACATATTTTAAAGTTTAAACTGTTAAGCTAGCAAACAATCATATATCAAAATTCATTCATTTATATGGGGAAAATAACAATTGAGCTACTACCAACATGTTCAAACTCTTCATGAGACCAACTACTTATAATCATTATCATCATGTCGTACATAATCAAAATCCCAATGGAAAAATGGCTAAGAGCCGAACAAAAGACCAAAAATAAGACATTACCACAAGTTTAAAGCAGCAACATATGCTAAATGACTCGATAAACAAAGACATGAAATAATGATACAACTAAGTAGATGAAATGATAAGCCTGCTGAAGGCTAACCAAAGGAATTACCGTCATCATCATTATGATTCTACAAGTACTTGAACAGGAGGCCTCCATGGGTGGCAAAGAATGGGGCAAACACCAAAGATTCGACAGCCATGAGCTTGATCAAGATGTTTAGCGATGGTCCAGAAGTGTCCTTTAAAGGGTCTCCGACAGTGTCACCAATCACAGCTGCCTTGTGTGCGTCGGAACCCTTTGGTCCAAGGGATTTTGCATGGTCGGAAACACCAGCCTAATATTGCAAAATATGAATCTGTAAGTACTGATTGCATTTAAAGGGTAAAAAGAAAAGCATATAAATAAAGAGTGTATCGTACCTCAATATATTTCTTAGCATTGTCCCAAGCACCGCCAGTGTTTGATGCAGAGATAGCAATCTGCATTACATTAACAAGTTAATATATTTGACTTATGGGTCAGATAAGAATAATAAGCTTAAAGGAAACGGGTCAAATGTTGCCTAAAGTGTATCTTTAAAACAACCCATCCCGGTAACAAAAATGTCAGTTTTGCCCTGTTACCCAACCTACCCAGACCCTCCCAGACCCGCCCAAAAACAATGAACAATTTAAGCTGTACCTGTACACCAGAGATGAGAGATCCAGTAAGAACCCCAGAAAGTGTTTCAACACCGAACAAGATTCCGACAATGAGGGGTGTTAGCATGACGAGGCAACCAGGAGGGATCATCTCCTTGATGGAGGCATCGGTGGAGATTTTCACACAGGTGGCATAGTCGGGTTTGGCAGTGCCTTCCATGAGACCAGGAATGGTGTTAAATTGTCTTCGGACTTCTTCAACCATCGCAAGTGCTGCTTTCCCCACACTCTTCATTGTCATGGCAGAGAACCAGTAAGGAAGCATGGCACCCACAAGCAAACCAATGAAAACTTTGGGGGTCAAAACGTCTACAGTTGTAATCTCAGCCCTGCTCACAAATGCACCGAAAAGAGCCAAAGATACAAGAGCTGCAGAACCAATAGCGAAACCCTGGTAGAAAGAAATAATAACATTAAAATCAGGTTGGAAGGTAAAACAGAACCACCAAAGTGTATATACCGAAAAATTTACCTTGCCGATAGCTGCGGTTGTGTTTCCAGCAGCATCAAGAGCATCAGTTCTTTCACGAATTCTGTGGCTCATCCCAGCCATTTCAGCGATACCCCCAGCATTGTCACTGATGGGACCATATGCATCAATGGCTAGACCAGTGGCGATGGTGCTCAGCATTCCAAGAGCAGCTACAGCAACACCATACATGGCAGCAAAGCTAAAACTAACAAAAATACTGACTGCGATTGCAAAAATAGGGACGATAACTGATTGGTATCCCAAAGCAAGACCGAAAATAACATTCGTTGCAGCTCCAGTACGGCAAGAATCAGCCACGTCTTGTACGGGACTATAAAGAAACAGTCAAGTTAGTCAATATATTCTTCCAATATAACAGACAAGCCAACATTTATATAAGCCTTGGACTTTTTGAGCAATTTTCTGTTGAAAAAGGATTATTTATTTATTTTCGTCGAAAAAGTAGCAAAATTATGTGATATTAGACAAAAGCAATCACGTAATTTTGTTTATTTGCATCAAGAATGAGAGTTACTTACGGAGTAACAAAAAAAGTTTAAGCAGTTAGAATAAACTTGTACCTGTAAGCGTTGCTAGTGTAGTACTCAGTTACGAATCCAATAGCAAGACCGGCCCACAAACCAACACCAACACACAAGAACAATTGCCTGCACCATATTACCAAAGTGTAAATTTCAAGACAATTTTTTTTTTTTTTTTTTTTCCATTTTCTGTTTTGAAAAAACAAGCAACTTTAACATACCAGTTCTTAACCACTTTCTGGGTTCCAAAGTTGAAGATGGTGAAGCTGGAAGGAAGAGCAACCCAGCTTACGAGTGCAATACCGATAGTCATCAACACGGTTGAAATAATAAGTTGGTTTTTCAAAGCAGGCTCAATTTGCTTCACGGTCTTGACTTCAAAGAAATCGGTGGCAAACAAGGTGGTGATCAAGCAAACAAGGATACCGACAGAGCTCACAATGAGTGGGTACATCATTGCAGTGAAATCATGAGTGTTTCCGAATGAGGAAATGGAAGCAACAACAAGTGCTGCACATGAGGCTTCTGCGTATGATCCGAAGAGATCAGATCCCATACCAGCAATATCTCCGACATTGTCACCCACGTTGTCAGCGATAACCTGCAACAAGTTACCATGTCATTGATCAATTCACCCAAAAAAAATAAAAAATAATAATAATTAAAATAAATAAATAAATAAATAATAAATAAATAAATAAATTAAAAAAAAAAAAAAAAAAAAAAAAAAAAAAAACATACGAATAAGTAATTTCCGTGATTTATAAAGTACAGGTTTTTACCGCTGGGTTTCTGGGGTCATCTTCAGGGATGTTCCTCTCGACCTTGCCAACAAGATCAGCACCGACATCAGCAGCCTTTGTATAAATACCACCACCAACTCTACCGAAAAGGGCCATGGAAGAACCACCAAGTCCATAACCAGTAATGGACTCGAAAAGACCTTCCCAGTCATCACCATAATAGAGTTTGAAAAGGTTGATGGTAATGTACAATACAAGAAGACCATTTGCAGCAAGGAGGAAACCCATGACTGCTCCAGATCGGAATGCAACAATAAAGGCCTTGCTGACACCCTTTCTAGCCTCAAGGGTAGTTCTGGCATTAGCGTATGTGGCGATTTTCATTCCAAGGAAACCAGAGATGACTGAGGTGACAGCACCAAGCACAAATGACACAGTGCTGAAGACGGCAGTAAATAGAGCGGGCTTGCACATCCTGGTGGTGTCGTATGTGCATACTTGACTACTGGTGCTGAATCCCTTGACAGAGCCAAGGAATACAAAGATCAGAACAGCAAAAATGACCATAAAGACGCCAACATACTGGTATTCGGTGAATAGGAAGGAAGTTGCTCCTGCATTATCAAGAAAAAAGTAATTAGATTTCCAACCAAGAACATTAATTTAGTTCAACAAGACGCCCTTTCAGAAAGAAAATTTTCATGTTTAATAACGGAACAAAAGTACTACTCCTTTCCTCCGACGAAAACTGCAATGTTCGACTCTAACACATTATCCTGAGTCAAGTTAATTAATACTTCCCATGTTTTAGGTATACTCTTTGTGACTAAATAATTAACTACTTTACGATTAGTAAGTTTTAATTAAATTATAAACCAATATTAAAGTTTATTGCATGTCTTAACTCTTGAATATAAACTGGTAGGAAGTACCATATCATTATTAGGATATATGATTACCAAACATAATGACCATGTTTAACATAATTGAAAATCATAATTACAAAAATATACTTCTAGTTTATTTTTTATAAAAAAAGGTAATGATTTTAATAGTTTCTAACATCAATGTAAATCTTTAAATGCAACTTGGGCCAATCAATCTTTGGATCCAACTTGAGCCAATCATAACAGGATATGGGAATATCATTGGTCCCCTGCACATACTGACACACCACTCTTTTGTTTTCTTTCACCCACATTTTGGGCACATCTTGTTTTATTCTTTAAACACACATCCACAACAAAATAGTACATACTCCTGATAAGCCATTTTCAATACCAGCAAATCTAGATCTATAAACATCATATGACACCATCACATTAAAATCATCAAAATACCACCTAAGGGGAAATTTTCCAGTTACGCATCATAGTAAAATGTTTATATTTAATACTGCTTGAATGAGATATGCAATTTTTGGAGCGTTATCGTTTATCTCTAGAATTAAATGCTTGTTTGGCAATGATCATTTAGCTATTAAGTTTTATTTGAATGCTCCTATGTGAAGCTATGTTTGCCGAAACTAGCAGTAGCTATGAGCGATAGTATTTGGCTAGCTGTTTGTTTTATAAAAGTATTTGATAAAATAACTATAAAATTACAATGTGTAAAATGAAATGAAAGTGGCGTAGAATATTTAAACTTGTTTTAGAACCTAAATGCTAAATGCCAACCGTTTCAAAATGTGAAGCGTCAAACACACCCGAAACACTAAATAAATACATCTACTAACTATGTTACCAAACGTTTTTATAAAACAAACAGCTACTGGTAAATAAGGAAATCCCAAACAGTGAAATCTTCAAAAATAAGAATGAATAAAATAGTAAAGAATATACCACCGACAAGAAACAAGATCCCACCGACGGAAACACATGACTCACGAAATAAACAATGTACAAGGTTGCATAAAAATCAAGACAACAACATTAAATACAAAATCAATGATAACATTTTTTTTTTTAATAAAATGTATAAATCTTTTAAGTATGAAAACTTGAATAAAACTCTACCTACACGTGTATATATATATAAAAAAAGTATGTATATTTATTTTGCATTGAATCAACAACCACCTAGTAATAAATATTTATATGAAATGAAAAGCCAGATCTCAATTTTTGAGAAAAAGTCCCACCAAGCATGCATCATGACTTGTAAGAAAATTCAACCATACTTACTATTATTAAACTAAAATACATTAAAAAGCTTGTATAAAAAGGGTAGATCAGAAACTAAATATAGTTTAATAATGATTTGAATGATTAAAATAATTAAGGGATAGAAATAGAATATTCTAGTGATTTACCAATAAAAAAATGACAGCCACTGATTCTCAGATTTCAAGCTAAAATATCCGGGTTTTTTTTTAATTAATTTAAATTTATTTTTGATATACACTACAAAAACGTGAATTGCCCAACAAATTAATCAGATTTCCAGATAAGATTTCATTAAAATTAAAATCATCTTAAATTAATAAATTTTCAAAATTAAATTTAATTTACTCAACATTTTTAACTTTTTTTTTTAAACCTTAAATCTTGTATTTCATCAAAATAGAATTCACACAGATTTCCAGAACTAACAAGCTGCGTAGCTTGCCCTTTTTAATTAAATAAAAATTAATTAACATCAATTAAATAACCAAAATACTTAGATTTAAACTTAATGAATAATTCCAAACTCTAAAAAAAAAAAAAAAAAAAAAAAAAAAAAAAAAAAATCTCAAATTCCAATAAATCTCAGATTCAACTTTAAGTACCAAAACTAATAATTGTTTTGAAAAAATACACAATTTAAGAAAAACATAATTATTACTGTTTTCTCCGGCTTACTTTATAGTACAAAACAACAGTTTTACCTTAGTAAATTAACTAAATCTCGACATCTCAAAAAAGAAATATGGACTATTAATCCGAGACGAAAAAACCATTAAAAAAAAAAAGCACTACCTTCAGAAATAGCCTGCTGAATCTCAGCACACTTCTGAACCACAGTATGATCATTAACACCTTCCTCTTCCTCAATCAACGACTCGGTAAACCCATTCTTATCCCCCGCACTCGACTTCTCATCAACACTCACCTTAACTTTCGACACAAGGAACCACTGAAACAACGAGAACGCTATCCCGACAACCGCGCATATCGGGATCAGTATCTCCGTTCCGAGCTCTGATAGGATTGTGGTCCCCACCATCGTGAACAGATCTCGGAAAACAAAAAAAAATGAATATGGATTTGTGAATGGAGTGTGTATGGAGATAGAATATGGGGTGAGGGATGGAATGATAAATAGGGGGGGTTTGAATGATGAGGTTGGGATTGGTGGAGGGGGTGTGCTGTGGTGAGTTGTACGTTGTGTTGTTTGGGAGGTGATGTGGTTGGTGGGGAGTGGATTTGGATGTGTGGGAAGTGGATTATGTTGTGTAGAGTAGTGAAGAGTGGTGTACCATAAAATTGGTTTTTTATTCTTATCTTGTATCTTTTCCGAAATAAATGTTGTATGATGATTTGGGATAATTAGGGGTATGTTTGGTAAAAATAGATATTGTTGTTGCTGACGTTGGTGTTAGTGCAGGAGATGTTACTGAAAAATATTAAAATTTGAGGTAAGTAACTGTATTTTTAAAAAGTGTAAAATGATATAATTTGTGAAAAATAATCTTTACAATCTTTTAAAAGCTGATTTTGCTGATGTTGTTTTTGCAAAAATAGATATTGTTTTTGCTGATGTTGATGTTAGTGCTGGAGAGATGTTTTTTTTTTTGAGATGTTACTAAAAAATATTAAAATTAAAGCTTTTTTGTTTTAGTTGTGTTTGACAATTTAACTGTATTTTTATATTAAAAGTGTAAAATGACATAATTTGTGAAAAATAATCTCTATAATCTTTTAAAAATGATTTTAAGAACTTATTTTCTAAAATAATCTTTGACATCCTAACAAAGATCTTTTTCCATTTTTACAAAAACTTATTTTTCAACAAAATAATTTTAAGTCTCCATAATCATTCATAATCTCTAGCGCCAAATATGTCCTATGGATATTTGGCTAAGCTTATGAGTTGGGTTTATGGTTATGTTATATAAGCAGTTTATAGTTTATATGTCTTAAGCTTATAAGCTTATATTAAGTGTTTTGATTTATGTTTAATAAGTTGATAATCTTGCATGTTTAGTTTAGATTGGTAAATGACTAAAAGGAATATGGGTTGAAAAATATAAATGTTATATTAGGTATAATTGAGGGTAAATTTGTAAGTTATAATACAACATGTTATATAAGCCCAATCGCACTTAAAAAGCTTAGTCCATCATATTTGTGCTTAGTTAAATACTTAATTTGAGCTTATTTGACACATATAAGCTAATAAGCTCTCATAAACCCATCATATATGCTTAGCCAACACACCTCCTAATATAAGCGATATTTGTTAACGATCGCTAGAGTTGAAAACTCGTTTGGTAAGTAACATTTAATCGCTTTATTTTTGTAAAAACATTAACTTTTAAAATAAAATACTAAAAGTAGTCCTGCGTCCTTAGGTCTACATTTAAAATTTGTGAGATGCATAAATTACTTGTATTTTCAGAATAACTGCGCACCTTTTGATAACTACTCTCAACCAATTACGTATATTATCATTAATTGAATGTTTTTAGTTATTAAACATAGCACTTAAGGCTACAAATAGCAAAAGGAAAAATAATCACTGCTGTAAATAGCAAAGATCATTCTCTGCTACTAAGTGTAAATTAGGGACCAGTTGTGTACATCAGGATGTTATCAGGGGCCATTTTGTATAATCAGATATCATTTTTGCATTACAGTAGCAGATAACTCCCACCAATTTGCAACAGGGATGTTATTCTCGTAGCTAAATCCTTAAATACTATTTGGATAAGCATATCATTTAGCTTTAAAGTTAATCTACACTTTATAATCGTTTATCACCAACACTTATGGGTCAAAATGTTACGGTCAACTAAAGCTTTGACAGCTAATTGATGTAAGTTTATGGTTTGAAATTTGGTGTACCATTCAATTTAGATTTAAACTGTTAGGAGTACCGGTTTATATGATTTTATTATATTTTTATAAGAAGTGAAATAATTAACTTTTATGAGGGAGGTAATGTGGCACATTGGAGAAAACGTTGGTTGGAGAGCATATGTAAGCATTCTTGATAATCATATCAACAACTTTTTGAATTATTAACTTTTACTCCTTCAGGTTTTCACGTTTTCGCTTTCTTTATTGTATAAAATAAAGGAGGTAATTTGCACACTCATTTTTTTATTTGCATATTCATAATACAAGTATTTAAAGCAGAATATAAATAAAGTATAATTATCTGGTGCAGTAATTGGAATGTCCCAATCAAAATTAAAAATGTCTAAATTCTCATAAAATAAAATGTTCACGATATAAATGGTGGGCAAGAATTTGACATAATCATGTTTAATTGTACCATAAGTCTAAGTCTAGAAGTACTTTAAAATATGTTTTTCGTACTTGATTGTGAGTGTGAAACAACGGCTAACATGCCTGCTCAAGTTGCTAGGTCGTTCTCTTTATTATATTATTAATATTTTTAAATGATATGAGTATTTATTTTTATTATTTGTAATCTTTTTACATTGTGACAACGGACAAGTGTAAAAGTTAATGAACTAAATAAAAGAGTATGCATCTAGTGAGAAGAATTATTAAAATGAGAAGAGTGAGAAGAAATTGTAGCCACATATTTTAAATAAGGAAAGAGAAATAATATGAGATGCATCTATTTTTTGTGGATGCATCTAATATTTGTGGTTGTGGTTTCTTCTCATTCTTCTTATCTTAATTATATTTCTCATTTGATCCTAAGTGTCACGGACTTGTCTCTACAAGGTCTTCTGTGCGGCACTTAGTCTCGACTAAGCTCAGCCTTGCTCGAATACTCAACGATGTATGCAACTAAGAAAGCTTCAAAGATAGGAACAAATGGAATATGAAAACGCTTTGTATTGCTTAGAACTTTTACAAGAGAGCTTTACAAGTGAACTTCTTGGATGATCTCTACAAATGAGGCTACCATCTATTTATACTACTCCTAGGAAGCTATGTACAAATTCTAGAGAATTCTACGGTAGGAAAGTTCTAGGACTTCCATGAGCTTCTAGGGCTTCCATGTGATTCTTGATCTTCCTACATCTTCCATACTTTTCCAAAGGCTTCCAAACTTATCCATAATCTCCAAGAGAAGTATAGAATAACCCGGAATCCCGATCAACCTTGAAAATAATCGTATCATTTAGGCGGGTCGTAACATCCTCCCCCACATAAGCTCGCGACGTCCTCGTCGTGCTTTCCTCATGATACTTCTTGTTCTTGTCCGCAAATTGCCACAATAAATCTTTGGCTTCCTGACTCGCTTCGCTATCGGGCAACCCACGCCACTTGATCAAGTACTCCTTGTAACTCGGCACTCCTCGTCTTCGTATTGTACGATCCGACAAGATCTCTTCAACCTCTCGATCATACGAAGTTACAACCGCTGTTGGTGCCCGCTTGGACACCCCTCGTTCCGGGTCTTCCTCGTCTCCATGATAAGGCTTGAGAAAGCTAACGTGGAAGACCGGGTGAATCTTCAACTTGGGCGGTAGTTGAAGTCGATAAGATACTTTTCCAACACGTCTAATCACCGGGAAAGGGCCTTCATACCTCCGTATTAATCCCTTATGCACCTTCCTCAATGACTTGAATTGTTGAGGCAAGTGCTTCACCATCACTTGGTCTCCGACCTCGAACTCGACGTGTCTCCTTTTCTCATCCGCCCACTTCTTCATCTTCTTAGCCGCTTTGTCCAACGATGCCCGGGCCAAGTCCGCTTGCTCATGCCATTCCTTCATCGTCTTGTAAGCGGTCGGGCTACTCCCCTCGTATGATGCGGCTAAGGCATTGGGAGTCAATGGTTGGCGCCCCGTGACCAACTCAAAAGGACTCTTCCCCGTGGCTTCACTCCGTTGCATGTTGTAAGAGAATTGAGCAACATCAAGGAGCTTCGCCCAATCATGTTGGTTGGCACTTACGTAGTGCCGAAGATAGAGCTCCAATAGTGCATTCACCCTTTCCGTTTGCCCGTCTGTTTGGAGATGAAAACTAGTAGAGAAGTTCAACTCTGTTCCCATCATCTTGAACAACTCTGACCAAAAGCGCCCTGTGAATCTAGGATCTCGATCGCTAACGATCACATGTGGCACTCCCCAATACTTCACCACATTCTTGAAAAAGAGCTTAGCCGTATCGTCCGCCGTAACATCGGGTGGTGCGGCAATGAAAGTTCCATACTTCGAGAATCGATCGACCACCACTATAATACTCCCACTTCCTTCCGACTTTGGCAAGCATGTGATAAAGTCCATGGAAACGCTCTCCCATGGTCCCTTGGGCGTAGGTAAAGGTTCCAACAAGCCTCCGGACTTCTTTTGCTCTATCTTATCTTGTTGGCAAATAAGGCACGTCCGCACGAATGTCTCTACATTGTCCTCCATCCTTGGCCAATAATAAGTGCCTTCAACTAATGCCAACGTCCTCTTGATCCCTGGATGACCGGCCCACTTTGAATCATGACACTCTTTCAAGATTACCCGTCTAAGATCACCCCACTTAGGCACGTAAAACAGATCTCCTTTTGTGAACAACATGTCTCCTTTAAGCCAAAATCTTCGAGTTTTCCCATCTTTTGCTAAGGCCACGAGCTTCTTGGCAAAAGGATCATGTTCCAATCCTTCCTTGATTCGATCTTGGAGGAAGAATTACGCTTGGGTGATTGCCGCAAATTCCGCCTTGCGACTCAAAGCATCGGCAACCACATTAGCCTTTCCCGGCTTGTACTCTAATTGGTAGTCGAACTCGGCTAGGAAGTCTTGCCAACGAGCTTGCTTAGGACTTAACTTCTTTTGGGTTTGAAAGTAACTCGTGGCAATGTTGTCCGTCTTGATCACGAATCTCGAACCCAACAATTAATGTCTCCAAATCCGCAAGCAATGGATGATTGCCATCATCTCTTTCTCTTGCACCGTCTACTTCCTCTCCGTCTCATTTAATTTTTGACTCTCGAATGCGATCGGGTATCCGTCTTGCATTAGAACTCCTCCAATTGCAAAGTCCGATGCATCCGTATGTAACTCAAAGGGCATGGTCACATCCGGTAGTCTCAACACCGGTTCCTCCATAACCGCCTTCTTCAAACTCTCGAACACCGCTTGGCACTTCTCATCCCACATCCAAGCTTTGTTCTTCTTCAATAGGTCCGTCAATAGAGATGCTATTGCCGAGTATCCCATGATGAACCTTCGATAATAATTCACCAAGCCAAGAAAAGATCTCAACTCCGTCACCTTGGTTGGTGGTTCCCACTCTTGGATAGCTTTTACTTTTGCCCCATCCATCATCAATCCACCGTCTTTGATCTTGTGCCCCAAGAATTCGACTTCGTCTTGGGCGAAGGAGCATTTCTCCAATTTCACATAAAGCTCGTTGTCTCGCAACACTTGGAACACCTGTTTCAAATGCAAGACATGCTCCTCCAAGGTATGACTATAAACAACAATATCGTCCAAGTATACCACCACAAATTTATCAAGGAACAGGTGAAATAACTTATTCATGAGGGTGCAAAATGTAGCGGGAGCATTTGTTAAACCAAAGGGCATGACTAAGAACTCGTAAGAACCATACCTCGTGACACACGTCGTCTTAGCCTCGTCTCCCTCCGCTATCCGTACTTGGTAGTACCCCGATCTCAAGTATAACTTGGAGAAGTATCTCGCCTTTCCAAGTTGATCAAACAAATCCGCAATGAGAGGAATAGGGTATTTGTTCTTGATCGTTACCTTGTTAAGTGCCCGGTAGTCTATGCACATCCGCAAGGATCCGTCCTTCTTCCTTTGAAATAGCACCGGTGCACCATATGAGGCCTTCGAGGGTCGAATATAGCCCGCATCCAATAGATCCTGGAGTTGTTTACGCAACTCCTCCAACTCCGGCGGTGGCATTCGGTAAGGGGATTTAGCGGGTGGTTTGGAACCCAGCTCCAACTTGATGGTGTGATCCACCTCCCTCCTAGGTGGTAGCTTCTTGGGTAATTCCTTGGGCATCACGTCCTTGAACTCATCAAGTACCTGCGCAATCTCCTTTGGTACCTCCACTTTGCCCGACTCGTCATCCGTCTCTAGCCTTGTTACCACCAAGTAACAAGGTTCACTCTTGTTGTACCCTTTCTTGAATTGCATGGCCGAAAGGGTCTTTACTCCACACTTAGAATCCCGCTCCGTGCTAACCATGCAAGTCTTTCCACCATCTAGGATACATAAAGTGTTAGCAAATGGCATAGGTAAAGCTCGTACCTTATCGAGGAACTCCAACCCAAGAACCAAATCGAAATCATCCATCGGGACCACCGACAAGTCAACCGTCCCCTCCCATTCTCCAATCTTCACCCGAACATCTCTAGCCACTCCTTCCATTGGTTTAGCTTTTGAGTTTACCGGCTTAAACGTTCCACTCCCTTTTGTAGTGCTAATCCTTAACCGCTTGGCTTCCTCAACCGACACAAAATTATGAGTGGCACCAGAATCAACTAGAGCACGTACCTTAATCCCGTTGACGATTGCTTCCACAAATTGTAGTCCTTTTCCTACAACTTTTGGCACCTCATTCTTGGCCTTGATTGCATTCAAGATCCTCATCGTACTCATGCATCCACCTTCGCTAGTACTTTCATCTTCATGAGCTATTATTCCATTGAGGCTTGCTTTCTTGGGGCAATCTCGAGCTCTATGAGGTCCATCACATATGAAGCATCCTCCCGTCTTATAATTCATCTTCAAGTCCTTGCCCTTTCCGGTTGGTGGCTTACGTGTATTATCGTTCTTTACTTGAGCGGTTTTCTCTCCCCCACCTTTCTCTTGGTTCACCTTTCGATCCTTCGGCTTAAACGATTCCCTCCTAGTACCAAAATCGATCAAGGCCTCGGCATGGGCAATAGTCGTAGCAAGATCTTGAACTCCACGTCTTTCCAACTCCGTCTTAGCCCATCCTTGTAAACCATCAAGGAAATAGAAGAGAGAGTCTTGGTCGGAAAGTTCCGGAATCTCCAAAACAAGTGTAGTGAATTCCTTAACATAATCCCGGATTGTTCCGGATTGCTTGAGTTTACGAAGCCGACTCTTTGCCTCGTTCTCAGCATTCTCCGGATAGAATTGCTTTTTAAGTTCTACTACAAAATCAACCCAAGTGTTGATAGTACACGTACCTCGCTCGATATCTCCATATCGACGCCTCTACCATAACGCCGTTGTATCCTTCAAGTATCGGGTCGCCATCTTGATCTTGGAGTCGTCATCCGTGATTTTGACACCTTCCAAGTATTGCTCCATCTCCCACAAGAAATCATCGACCGCCCTAGCTTCCCGTTTTCCCACGAACGGTGATGGTTTAGGAACATCAATCTTCGGAGCATGATGGCTAGCTGATGAGGCGAAAAATGATCCGTTTTTAGGGGGTCATTTAAGCCCGAATCCGAATTTATTTGATCAAATATTGCCCTAAATCGTTCCTTTTGTGATTTTAGGTACTTTGGGAGAGAAATCTGGAAAAGGAAGCAATTCGGACGTTTTTGGAGCATAAAAGTGAAGAAAACGCCAAAGTCTTAATTTTCTATGCTGGGAACAGTAGGTGACGGCGTCAAGAGCAAATCCTTGACGGCGTCAAGAGCAAATCCTTGACGGCGTCAAGAGCAAATCCTTGACGGCGTCAAGAGCAAATTTCATGAATTTCCATGACGACCCAGTAGAGTTTTGACGGCGTCACGAGAGAAGGGCGTCAAGAGTAAAAGAGTCATGACGGCCTGGAAGTGTCTAAGTCTTGACGGCGTCAGAAGTAGATCTAGGCAGTCCGAGGAGAGTTTTGGCGACGAGGTGACGGCGTCACAAGATTATTCTTGACGCCGTCAGACCTGTTTTTCTATATATAGTTTTCTAATTTTTCACATTTAAAGGATAGAAGTTTTGGGAGAAACCCTAAGTACGATTTTGGTGTAACTTTACAGGTTTTTCAAGGGTTCCAACCCCTTGATACCTTGCATGATTAATCAAGATAAGTGTTCTTCTAATTCAATCAATATGTCTATGTGTTGGTTGTCTATATCATGTTCTTGTCTTAATTCTATCATGCTAGGCTAGATCTCCTTTGTGTTTGCTTAGATCTAATGAAACCTAGATATTGATTATGTGTTGATTACTTGTTTATTCTTGTTGTGGATGAATGATTTATATGTTAGGCTTAAGAAAACTGGCAGATCTCCAAATGGTAACATGCTTGAACGTCTTAAGAAACATGAACCGAGGCGTACTAGGTCTTTATTGGTTGTATTTAATGCATGAGCCACTGTTTACAATCCCTATAGTTGTGCTGGGCATGGTGTAGGAGGAGATAAGAGCTCATAGAATTGGGGAGTTATGTATGCCACCCCATGAATGGTATTAAGGAATATGATCCGTCATCCATGCAATTATAACAAGTAATTAACGTGTAAAAGATATCTAGGGAGTAGTGAAATCTAAGTAAACACATTTTCTCCAATTACTGCTCACAACCTTAGTATAATTAGTTTATTTACATTTTTAGTATTTTATTTTGATTGCATCTTAGTTTTGGGTTAGTTGAATAGCAAGTAATTCCGCCCACTCTTTCAAAACCCGAGATTTTAACTTGCTTTCCATAAAATATAAAAACACAAAAAGAATCATACCTCACCTTTAGAACTAGTATTTAGGCTTTCTAATGCTAGCGACACTATTCCTAAGCTGAACGATCAATCCCCCGGTACTTGTCACTATACTATACTACAACGATCAGGTACACTGCCTGGTGGGGGTTGTAAGCTTCTCGAGATCCCTCGAGAGGTAAAGCCTGTTGCGATTCCCACGCATCAAGTTTTTGGCGCCGCAGCCAGGGGAATAGTTATTGTCTATGTTAGAATTTCTTTTTATTAGGTCTACTTGCTAGATTCCTTTCTAGTAAGATTTTATTTTTTATTTTTAGTTTTTCTTTAGTCTATCTCATTTCTTTGTGCCTTTGTTCGTAACTCTTTACCATCCGACATCATGGAAGGTGGTAACATCTTTGAACCCGTCATCCCACCACAACAAAACCCACCATTAGAACCCCTTAGGCCCCGAACCTTAGGAGAGTATTCCCGACCTAGCCACCAAGGCTACCGAAACACCATTGAGCTCACCGGAGCCAATGTGACCCCCTTGCGATCCGACACCATCCGGTTGGTGCAAAGCGGATGTGCATTCCATGGACTTCGTTCCGAAGATCCAAACCAACATCTTAAGGACTTTCTCAAAATCGTAGATTCCATAGACCTAGATGTTGCAACTAGAGAGACAACCCGTTTACGCCTATTCCAATTCTCTCTACGGGATCAAGCTAGTCAATGGCTTGAGCGTTTACCCGCGGGATCCATCACCACATGGGATAACCTCACCAATCGCTTCCTTACTCAATTCTTCCCACCGGGGAAGACGGCAATGCTCAGAAATGACATTCTAATGTTTGAACAGCAGCAGGGTGAAACTTTCTACGAAGCTTGGGCCCGTTTTAAAGGTCTCCTTCACAAGGTCCCTCACCATGGTATAAACCTTTGGTTATTAGTCCAGATTTTCTACGACCATGTTGACTATCACACTAAACGCACAATCGATAGGGCCGCGGGAGGTAAACTGCGTGATAAGAACGCCGAGGAGTCTTGGGCAATTATCGAGGAGCTCGCCACTGACAATCCGGAATTGTGGGAGTTTAATCATACAGTGGAAGCAGCTATCAATGCAGTCTCAACATCTGGAGGGACCACCGAAATCCCCGATGAGCTTCTATGCAAACTCGAGGCAAAAGTCGACTATTTTGAGGAAAGGCAAAGGAGGGCTTTAAGTCCTAAACAAGCCACTGTCAATTCTGTCTCAAAACCAACTTCGGCACCATTATCTGAGTCACCTTCTAGAGAACATGTCGAGACTTTTCAAAGGTGCACCCCACCTTGTTCCCCTCCCAAGGAACTTAGCTCGGAGTTTGAGGCTAGGATGAAAGAATATATGGCAACTCACTCAGATCGGCTTGCTAGATTCGAAGAAGCAGTTTATAAGCAAAAAGAGGAAATGCAGGAAAAAATGAATGAGATATTGAGTCTATTGGAGGAGTATGCCAACCAGAGAACCCCCGAACGAATGCTACTAAGGAAAGAAAGCGCCACTCCCACCACCCAATTTGTTAACTCCATCACCATTGTCCAAAAAGATAACGAGAAGATAGAAACTCCTGCTAAACAGAACTTAGAAAAACCACCAGAATCCCAACTTTTGAGTTACTACCTGAAACATGATATAAACAAAAACACCATAACAAATTGGATTAAGGGTGATGGGCGTAACCAATCCTCCGGACAGGTTCCTGAGAAAGAGGAAGAAGAGGAAGATGAGTATGATACGCTTCCTGGAGGATCAGTATTCGAGAGGTTATTGGTACAGAAAGTGGCTACTAAGCAGGTAGCATGTGGGAACTTTGAAATACCAACGAGCATCGGGGACTTGAAACATCTTAGTGCTTTCGCCGACCAAGGATCGGAAGTAAATCTTATGCCCCTAACTATTTACATCCAACTAACGTCAAAAATGCCAGCACCTACTCGTGTTAGGTTATCTCTTGTTGGACACTCGTACATATACCCCCTAGGAATCGCAGAAGATGTATTAGTTAATGTTGCAGGATTCATGTACCCCGTTGATTTTATGATCATCGATGATAAAGGGGATGGATGCATGCCAATAATCCTTGGGGCACCATTCCTCACCACCGCTAGGGCTGTCATTAAGTATGAAGGTAGGAAGATTGAGCTTAAATCTGGAAAAAGAAAGATTAGCTTCCCCATGACCCCGCGAAGTGGGCATGAGAATTTGAGTTGGAGAATGATTAAAAACAACATTGGCACGACACCCATTCGTGTTCAGAATAAGATTCTTGCATGGGAGGCAAGAATCAAAAGTTATAAGAAAGCTAAGGATGAAAGAAGAAAAAGCAATAAGGTTCTAGTTGAACTCGAACACACTCGACACGAAAAAAATCATACACCATTTGTGGAAGGGAACTTGGTGCTCTTAAGACACTCGGAAATAACAATACCACCCGATAAACCAAGTCCTTGGTGGTATGGGCCTTTCACAATTGAAGGCGTGAGCCAAGATGAGATGGCTAACCTAAGAAGTAAATTAGGTGGAGTGGTGATTGCCAGTATTGACAGATTGAGGCACTACCACCATAACAGTAATGATCGCAACTATATGGGGTATATCATTACCAATGATGAGATCACGTAGTAACCCATGACCTTGAGTCTAGCTACAAGACTCGTAAATAAAGAAAAGCGCTTCTTGGGAGGCAACCCATGTTTTGTGTGATTTTATTTGTTTGATTGTTATTTGCTTCCGTATGCATGTTGTATTTTTATTGTTGGTAGATCATGTTTCTAAACTAAATAAGTGGAAATACTTTACTTTGTTGTTTTGGCCTAGTCTTAACTCCACCTAGAAGTATTTTTGCAAAACATAAGTGTAAGGGTAAACCCCAAATATGTTTTTAAAAAACAAACCGATCATGATTCTCCACAATAATAAATGAGCATGTATATTCGTATTTGTTAGAGTCAAATGCTTGTATTGAGTCATAATGAAGTTTTGCAGGATTTTCCAGGAAGTAAGACCAAGTTTTTTCCAGAAATTTTCCGGAAACTTAACATAAGAATTTCTGCAGGTCCATTCTGACGGCGTCAGAGTTTTACTCTTGACGGCGTCAGGAGTTAAAATCTGGAAATTTTACCTGTTTTGTTTTTCTAACGGAGTCTTATGGTTTTTGTGAATTATTAAGTTTTATAATCTCCAGGAGATCTGCAAACTTCATTCCACATGCATTATATCTTATCTTGTTTTCTAGGATTTAGAAACTTATATAGGATGCCGCCGATTTTACGCGAGGTTGTCTTGTCTATTTTGTCAGGTTTTACAGGTTATGTATGACAAGAAGATGATTTATATTCTGGAAGGGAAGCTTTGATTGTTCATTTTCTTGGAGGAAGATTTAACCTGGCCATCCTATTATCCATACCGAGCGAATCAGGGGAGTATTTGATTTCATTCTTTTTAACTTTTTCACTTTTACATTCTTTACTTGAACATTGGGGACAATGTTCATCTTAAGTGTAAGGGGGGGGGGGGGGGTAAAAAGATGATACCTTACATATGCACTTTCGCTTGAGTTTGTTGTGTTTGATGATAGATGTGTAATAAAACTATGAGAAATACTTGTTAGTGCAATTTTAGCGCCAAATTTAAAATTTTTTACAACATTTAGGAGTGAAACTTTAGCCATAGCAAGCGTCTCATGGATAGGAGATTGTATGACTAGCACATAACCGTATATTCAGAAAAAATTTCCACCCAAATATGTGAGGTTCGCCTTTAGATTTGATAGGGAAAGCATTCATTATTAGTGCTTATGAGTGTACCGGTAGCATTTAGATTCTAGAACTTGCGTTAGTGATGCATCCCGAGACCGCTAGTGAGACTACATTCGTGTAGTAGGATTTACTACATGATAAGAGGCATTAGGATCACCCTTGTGTTAAACCCGTATTATAATTACTTGACCATTTAAGTCATATTACTTGGCTAGTTAAATCAACTAATTTTTCCCACACCCTTAGCGTTGTACTCATTTTTAGTACACGAAACCCCTTGTACACCCCTCCGAGCCTATCTTTTCGTTTCTAACTTTAAGCATTTTACTTAAAGGAAGAATTTGTTACACCCCACTTAAATGTACAACCAAATCGCCTTAGCCTTCCGTGTATGCGCTCATTTTTAGTGCATTATTGTTATTTGTTAAACCCTAAGTTAACTTTCTAATTGATTACATGGTTGCTAAGTCGAGTCATATCATTGTACATATTGTTTTGGGACGATTGGGACTCATGGGTAAGTACTTATTTTATGGAGTGATGGGGAAGAACATCATTTATTACCCCTATATGTACATTAATCTTAAAAGTGCTCCAAGTGTTTTAATTTTCTTAATTCGAGTCATTATATTAGTTAAATGTAAAGTATGTAAAAATTCAAGTGTAAGGGAAATGTTCATTCCCTATGATATATTATTTTGGATGGTAGGGTAAGAGTGTATGCAAAAAAAAAAAATAAATAAATAAAAAAAAATAAAAAAAAAAAGAAAAAAAAAAAAAAAGGAAAAAGAGAAAAAACATATGGACTACCATCCCGTTTCATTCTATGTTTATTTTATGTTTTCGTTATTTTTCATTTATTAGCTTAAGTCGAGTCTAGTCTTGGCTTAGCAACGCCACATTGTACATGTAATTAACTAAGATTGTTAACTCGCCACCAGTAAAACTTCCTTTATCCCACAAAACCGTGTATTTTATATCCCTGCACCTAACGTTACAACCCTTTAAAAGACCTCTTTGATAGTTTATCCTAGGTGCTTACGCCATGTGGTGGAGGTTTGATCCTTTCCCAAGCCTATGGTAATCTATTTTGCTATGACAGGTAGTGAGAGATATCTTCCGTTTCCATATTGTAATTTACACTTTATTACACCCGAGAGATGTGAGTATCTAAACACTATTTGTGAGGTGCTAGTGTATGACCTCCGTGCTTGTCTATTGGTTTTTAGTTGAACAATTATTTGTTGTAATTACTTTTATATTAGTGTTAAATGACCCCTAACTTGTATTTTGAGTAGAATAAAAGCGCATTTGCTTGAGGACAAGCAAATCTCAAGTGTAAGGGTATATGATGAGGCGAAAAATGATCCGTTTTTAGGGGGTCATTTAAGCCCGAATCCGAATTTATTTGATCAAATATTGCCCTAAATCGTTCCTTTTGTGATTTTAGGTACTTTGAGAGAGAAATCTGGAAAAGGAAGCAATTCAGGCGTTTTTGGAGCATAAAAGTGAAGAAAACGCCAAAGTCTTAATTTTCCATGCTTGGAACAGTAGGTGACGGCGTCAAGAGCAAATTTCATGAATTTCCATGACGACCCAGTAGAGTTTTAACGACGTCACGAGAGAAGGGCGTCAAGAGTAAAAGAGTCATGACGGCCTGGAAGTGTCTAAGTCTTGACGGCGTCAGAAGTAGATCTAGGCAGTCCGAGGAGAGTTTTGGCGGCGAGGTGACGGCGTCACAAGATTACTCTTGACGCCGTCAGACCTGTTTTTCTATATATAGTTTTCTAATTTTTCACATTTAAAGGAGAGAAGTTTTGGGAGAAACCCTAAGTACGATTTTGGTGTAACTTTACAGGTTTTTCAAGGGTTCCAACCCCTTGATACCTTGCATGATTAATCAAGATAAGTGTTCTTCTAATTCAATCAATATGTCTATGTGTTGGTTGTCTATATCATGTTCTTGTCTTAATTCTATCATGCTAGGCTAGATCTCCTTTGTGTTTGCTTAAATCTAATGAAACCTAGATATTGATTATGTGTTGATTACTTGTTTATTCTTGTTGTGGATGAATGATTTATATGTTAGGCTTAAGAAAACTGGCAGATCTCCAAATGGTAACATGCTTGAACGTCTTAAGAAACATGAACCGAGGCGTACTAGGTCTTTATTGGTTGTATTTAATGCATGAGCCACTGTTTACAATCCCTATAGTTGTGCTGGGCATGGTGTAGGAGGAGATAAGAGCTCATAGAATTGGGGAGTTATGTATGCCACCCCATGAATGGTATTAAGGAATACGATCCGTCATCCATGCAATTATAACAAGTAATTAACGTGTAAAAGATATCTAGGGAGTAGTGAAATCTAAGTAAACACATTTTCTCCAATTACTGCTCACAACCTTAGTATAATTAGTTTATTTACATTTTTAGTATTTTATTTTGATTGCATCTTAGTTTTGGGTTAGTTGAATAGCAACTAATTCTGCCCACTCTTCCAAAACCCGAGATTTTAACTTGCTTTCCATAAAATATAAAAACACAAAAAGAATCATCCCTCACCTTTAGAACTAGTATTTAGGCTTTCTAATGCTAGCGACACTATTCCTAAGCTGAACGATCAATCCCCCGGTACTTGTCACTATACTATACTACAACGATCAGGTACACTGCCTGGTGGGGGTTGTAAGCTTCTCGAGATCCCTCGAGAGGTAAAGCCTGTTGCGATTCCCACGCATCACTAGCTTCGCCACCTCCATTGACCATGGATCGCTTGCATAGCACCACATCAGCTTGCAAGTCTTCGACGGTCTTACGAATGTTGGAGATCTCTTCTCCAAACTCTTCTCGCAGTTTCTTGATCTCACCCATGAGCATTTCCTTTAAGCCATGGATTTCGCGCTTCATGTCACCGCTAAGAGCATTAAGAACGACCCTAAAGTCCTCCTTCATGCTCGTAAACTCGGAGTTAAGACCTTCCAAGCCCTCAACTTGGTCCTTCAACTCCGTCACGGATGTCTCAACACCCGTCAATCTCGTATCCAAACTCGTCACTACGTCCTTAGACGTTCCTCTCTTCTTGGGGTCTTGACGCTTATCGTGTCGACCTTGCCTCTCATCAAGAATCACACTTCCACTAGCACCAATCTTCTCGGTTACGTTCGCCATCGCCTCGAATCAACCTGTCTATGTTACCACTTGTCACGGACTTATCTCTACAAGGTCTTCCGTGCGGCACTTAGTCTCGATTAAGCTCAGCCTTGCTCGAATACTCAACGATGTATGCAACTAAGAAAGCTTCAAAGATAGGAACAAGTGGAATATGAAAACGCTTTGTATTGCTTAGAACTTTTACAAGAGAGATTTACAAGTGAACTTCTTGGATGATCTCTACAAATGAGGCTACCATCTATTTATACTACTCCTAGGAAGCTATGTACAAATTCTAGAGAATTTTATGGTAGGAAAGTTCTAGGACTTCCATGAGCTTCTAGGGCTTCCATGTGATTCTAGATCTTCCTACATCTTTCATACTTTTCCAAGGGCTTCCAAACTTATCCATAATCTCCAAGAGAAGTATAGAATAATCCGGAATCTCGATCAACCTTGAAAATAATCGTATCAATTAGGCGGGTCGTGACATAAGTCACAAAATAAAACCATAAAATTAAAGTATGACACATGTTGTATGATTGTGTAGATAGAAAAATGAGTAAGAAGATTATGCAAAAAAATATAACATTCATTTTATTTTAATTTTTAGAAATGAAATTAATAAGGGATTGTCTAACCAGTGCCCTTAGGGCACTGGTTAAGAAGAGAGAGGACCCACAAAATAGTACCAAAAAAATATTTTTATTGAAAAGGTGTGGGTCCTTGAGTATTTAAAATATATTTTGGTACTATTTTGTGGGTCCTCCCTCTTCTTAACCAGTGCCCTAAGGGCACTAGTTAGACAATCCCAATTAATAATAGTAGCAAACGCTTATACCGAGTATTTTAGTATGGTATGATACCATACTTACTGCCATTTTGAAGTGCATACCTTTTTACATACTAGTTGGATACACGCACACAGCTGCGGTGATAAATATAATTATTTTACAAAAATAGTAAATAAATTGCTAGCCCAACTTTCTCCCGAAATTCCATACCCGTTTAGTAAATTTGTTTAACAACACTCCGAATGTATGTGCGTTAGTTTTATGTGTCTCCTTGGTTTCATGTAGCTTTGCCGTGACATCTTTATTCCCGCATATAGACAAACTCTCGCAATCTCTTACCCGTCAACCCCCCCCCCCCCCCCCCAAAGTATATGATTTTGACGAATCAAGATTGTATTGGTTGCAATAAAGGTTAAAGTTGTAAAAATTTGAATACAAATAAAATAAACCTACTAAAAATATAAAAACCTAAAAACTCGTAAAAATATATCAAAATGGATGTTAAATTAAAGAGCACAAAAGAGACAAGCAAAGTATGTTTTTTTATTGTCTAATTTCACCATATTTATTTTTTTATGGTCTAATTTCACCATATTAATATATTTTTATTGTCTAATTTCATCATATTTTTTTTTTATCAGTAAGTATGGTATCTTTTTTAGGTCAAATTTCAATTTCGTTTGAATTTCAGGTATAATCCTTCCAATTGCTTTCTATTGTCATGTCATTCATTCTAGTTAAACTTTAGAAGCTCTTTGTATAGTTTTCTTACAGTTTGGTTATGGTGTTGTTTTGGCGCCAAAAATCATCATTTTTAGTTCTTATCCAATATGTCGAATAAAAAGAAACTACAAAAAAGGCAAATTAAGATCCCTAGTGATCATGTGGTTGGAAGCTTGAGTCAAAAATGAAATTAGACCATAAAAAAATAAACATGGTGAAATTAGACAAAAAAAAAAAAAAAAAAAAAAAAAAAAAAAAGAAAAAAAAAAAAAAAACTTTCTTTGCTTGTCTCTTTTGTGCTCTTTAATTCAACATCCATTTTGATATATTTTTATGAGTTTTTAGTTTTTACATTTTTTGTGGGTTTACTTTATTTTGATTTAATTTTTTACAACTTTAACCTTTATTTCAATCAATACAATCTTGATTCGTCAAAATCATATACTTTTGTGTGAAGTGTTTGACGGGTAATAGATTCCGAGGGTATATCTATATGCGAGAATAATGATGTCATGGGAAAGCTACGGGAAACCCAAGTAAACACATACAACTAACACATATACATTCGGAGTTTTGCGAAATGAATTCACTAAGCGGGTATGAAATTGCGTGAAGAATTTGGCTAGCAATTCATTTACTATATTTATAATATAACTATATTTATCACCGCCGCAATATGCAGGTATCCAACTATTAATATAGTATAGATATACAAGTATAGATATGGATATAGATTTATGGATCCGTAACTATATACTCGTATATGTACGTAAACATACTTTGCTTGTCTCTTTTGGTTCAAATACTAGTATTGTTAGTGGGTTAATATTTGTCTAGGCTTATTGTATTGTATTGGGAAGCATAGTCAATCTTAGTTTATTCCCTCCGTCTTAAAATTATTATCATGAGAAAGAAATCTCAATATTTAATAAAAATATGATCTCTATAAAACTCAACCACTCAAAAAGAATATTCTCCTAATATATATTCTTTAATTTTTACTTAAAAAGAAAAATGTACAATTATTTTGAGATATCTAAAAAAAAAATGTGAACTATAGTTTTGAGACGGAACGAGTATTATTTATATTGCATATTGAAATTATACAATCAATTAAGTGATTATTCTCACCAACATGATGTCCCAACCAAAAATTCTAAAATTTCTAACCTTAGAATTTTTTCGTCCCCTCCCCTTATCCCAACATTAAGACTAGTAGCAGTGGTGATCCGGTTCACCAGCTGCCACATCATCTTTCTCTCTCCGATAACCAGATATGACTCATGTGTCCCAGTGGTGACCGATTTTTTTTTCTTTTTAACTCAAATATTTTAAACAACAAATTTAAAATTCATTAATAATAAAACCATTACAATACTAATTCAAATAAACGCTAAACACATTATGTAAATTATTTAAATAACATTAAAAAGATCACAAAATTTCTTCATCGTAAAACCCCACGTTTTCTCTCTCTAAGTGACAATTTACAAACCTTAACTATTCTCATTCGTTTTTTTCATCAAATTCGTCCTTTAGTTCATTGATTCTTGTATTGATTTGATTATTCTAGTGTTTAAACATTTTGTTTATCATTGGTTTATTCAATCGCTGCTTTCTCATTCGGATTAGAACTGATTTGGTAAATCATTTTTAGGGTTTTAAACTGCCGACTTTTTATCAAATCGATCCTTATCTTCTTGTGATTCTTAAATTCGGTTCTTGTAATTGACTTTACATATATAAGGATCGATCTTATCCCTTTGATGCGCATTGGTTAAAGGTTTTTATCTAACGATTCCCATTCTAGGGTTTTGTGTATTTAAGTGCACTCAAGTGGTCCTAGTGTTTGTCATTAACGAAACCCTGATCTATCATTGGTATATCTAGTGATCGTGGTTTGTTGGTGATTTGAAGCTTTAACAAAAACCATAATCTTTTCTTAGGATTTGGTTTTTTATTCTTGTGGTACGTAGCCCTAATTATCTAGGGCTTGTTTTGCTGTGTGGATCTGAACTGCGTTTGTATTGGCTTGTGGGTATAAGTGAGTGATGGAACAAGGTTTTCTCAATAAATCGAGCAAGAATTCTTTGGTGAATAAGGATAAAACAGGTTCCTTGTTGAGTGGTTTGGCTAAGAAGGTTAAGAACATTGATGGTAAAATATTGGGAAAAGATGGAAAACCCTTGATGCCATATCGTTGTATTAAAACAAAGTGGTATCTAATGGTGTTGATGATGATGTTGCTGGTGTTATGGGTCACAAAAAGGATTATGGTGATGTTGGGTGTTCAACATCTGCTTCTAAGGGTGATGAAAGTTACCATGTTGCTGCTGGTAACGCAAGGACATCATGTGAGGGTTCTAAAGTCATGGGTGATGTTGATCTAGCTTTGGCTGTTGTGGTGTTACCGCAGGATGAAGTGGATTTGATTAGTGCTAGATTGGAAAATTCACTATATGGTTATTTTGTTGGACATAGACCTACGTTCCCGGTGGTACAAAACTTTGTTTGTAATGTTTGGTGTAAACATGGGATTATGCATGTCATGTTACGTCAAGGGTTCTTTATTTTTCAGTTTTCAACTAAGGAAGGTATGGATAATGTCTTTAATCAAGGTCATTGGTGAATTAGGTCTGTCCTATTAATTCTTAACGTTTGGAATCCTATTTCTGATTTGAAAAAAGAGGAGATAAAGAAGGTTCTTGTTTGGGTTAAAATGTTTAACGTGCCTATTGTAGCATATTCGAAGGTTGGTCTTGACATGATTACTTCTAAATTAGGACTAATTCTTATGCTTGATGAGCACACAAGTAATATGTGTCTCAACTCGTGGGGTATGAATTCTTATACTAGAGTGTTAGTTGAGATATCAACGGAAAATGATTTTGTTGAATCACTTGTTGTGGCAGTTCCTATAGCAAAGACTAAAGAACATCGTTTGGTTACTATTGATATTGAATTTGAATATAAACTGCCCCGTTGTTCTGTATGTAAATTCTTTGATCATGTTGATAAGGAAGGCCAAAAGAAAGTGAAGGAAGTCAATCGGAAAATGAGTGTGGATGCTGGTTTTGTGCCTAATAAGCAAACATCTAAGGTTGGTAACAAGGTAAAGGTCTCTAGTAAGCCTAAACTTATTTATAGACCTATTTCTAAGCCTAGTTCTAACTACCAAGCTAGCAATTCCATACCGAAAGATAATTATACTCTCATTCCTAAGGAAGTAGTGAATTTGGAGGGTGACAAGCCGAATGATATTGATAAATTGTTTAAGGTCACTAATGAGGTTACTAATGAGGAAAATCCTAAAGAACAATCGAATTCTGCTCCTCCTTTGGTGATTAATGAGTTATCTCAACCTTGTAATGAGTATGGTTTTTTTAAAGATAACATTAATATTGGTGAACTTAGGCATAATATGGAGAAAATGCGGGAAGCGGACAAGGTTCTTGATCTCGCTTCTAATTCTTCTTACGTGGAGGATGTTGGTGATGGCTCTGATTTGTAAATTAATACAGATATTTCTAGCAGCCCCATTACTGTAAGTTTGGTTGAACCGCCTGTAAGTGTACTTATTGATAAGGAGGTTGGTATGTCTAACTCCTCATGTGCTCCTTCTACTTCGGCTAATAAAAGAGCCAGCCCGTTTTCTAAGGTTGGTAAGATTGTTGATTCGGATAGCGAGGAGGAGGTTCTTAACACTTTTGATGAGTCTGCGAATCTATTTGATATGCCTATTGGTACTTTCTCATCGACAGGTGGTGGAGGTGGGCAGGAAGATTGTTGAAATAACTTGGAGGAGCATGTCTTGGACGATATTGTTGTTTATAGTCATACCTTGGACAAAAAAATCTTCATCGTCACTATCGTCTTCGTCTTCATTCTCTTTACTGATATGATGTATACGATTTCTCCAAATATGTTCGATCAAATCAGATTTTAAGAGTAGACGAGTTGATGAGTCCTGGAGCTCCTGAGTAACTACTAACGATTCTTCATGCGTTCTTAAGGAATCGTGATCACGATGACCCTCATCAGGAACGACTGCGTATCCCAATTGATGAATGGCCGCGGTACACTTGACCAATGGGCTAATACCAGGTACGCCCCTGCAATCAGGAGTTTGTTGAAAATAAGCGTTCAAAGCAAACTCTGTAAACTCACTCATAACTTCATCATCGTCGGAAGACGAAGAACCAAACAATAGCTCGTAAGACATAATTAAAAGAATGTGTTTAAAGGTATTGATAGAAATGTTGTTTGAAATTGTGTGTTTAGAAATGTGTTTTAGGTTGGTATTTAAAAGGTTGTAAAAAGTTTGTTTGTTTTTTTATTTTAACAAGCGGTTACATTTTTTGAATTTATGTGTGTATGAAATCGGTCCTAAATTAGACCGATTTTTGTTTTTTGAGTGCCTCAACCGATGTTTGACTTGTGTGCCACATAGGGCTTGACCGATATTCAAATCGGTCACCTTCTCTGATCGACCAAAGGATTCAGGACCATTGTGCATAGCCTAACCGAAGTTTTTCCTTTTTTTATCTCTCGTCTATTGGATTCTTTTGTTTCATTCGAACCATGCCGGGCTCCACCCCCACTCTCAGTTTATCACTAACCGACAAATTACTAACCATACCGGTTAAGTGATTATTCTCTCCAACAAAGTTTATTTTGATTCGATACGTACAGTATAGTGTAGTTCAAATAAAATTGCTTTAGAAAGAACTTGATAGAGATTCCATGTTTTATTACGAAATTTGCTATACCATGAACATCAAAAGACACCTATATGCTAAAAGTCCAAAACAAACACACGAAGTAGTTGAAATGTTAGTATCCGATTGGTTACTCATATTATGGGAAATACTAAAAGCATGCATGTTCGTTCATCACTTAGATCATACGCATAATACTACTTTATAATTTATATACTCTTAAGAACCCTTTAATACTCATGCATGATAATTAAATGCTTTGTAGTAAAAGATAAGCTTTATACGAACTAAGATAGATCAGATGCACCCATAGTTTTAATATGACCTATATTTGGAAGGTGATAGTGACCAATCTAACAAACAATCATATGCATCATAAACTATTTGAGCAGGAACACGACAAATGATATGTATTTAAAAAAAAAAATAGAGATGTAAACGAACTGAACGTTCAGTTAAAATTTCATGAACTGTTCGATAAAAAGTCCGTTTATGTCTGTTTATTTATTTAATGAACGAACATTAACAATATCTTATGTTCGTTTAGTTAAATGGACGAACATGAAAAAAAAGTCGTGTCCATTCATTTATGTCGTGAACGTCTGATTATGCGTTCATTTATTTATTTATGTTCGTATATCATACGTAGTATATTTTATTGTATAATTTTAAAATTTATTTGTTTTAACAAAAAAAAAACATTTATAAAACATATGTCGTGCATAATTCAATGAAGTTTATATTTGTTTGTCTATTTTGATTTATGTTCGATCATTAAACATTCATTTAGTGTCTTAGTGAACGAACATAAACGAACATGAACAACTAGTTTTCTTAATAACCGAACATTAACAAGAAAATTTGTTCGTTTAAGCATTCGTGTCTGTTTATTTGTTCGGTTAAATATTTATGTTTTCAATCATCAAATAATTTGATTACCTTTAAGGGGGTTGGCAACGTATGGATGAAGGCATGGGAAGGGAAGCATCACGCACGACACCACCGCCGCCGTGCCTGCGTGATGCAGTGAGTGATGGGTTTTTAGTGAAAGATTCACGCACGAGAAGAAGAAAAAATTCGAACGTTGGGCATTAAATTTTTGACCGTTAGGCAGTGAGTGATGAGATGTAGTGAGTGATGGTGTTGCCAACAAAAAATGGGTGAGTGATGGAAAAAGTAGGTGAATGATATAGCATAAGAGAATTGGTTGGGAGTGATAGGATTTTGGGTGAGAAATGGTTGCCAACCCCTAAATGATCATTTTTAGACTTAAGAGAAAATAAAAGTACTATGTGTTGCATCATAATTAAGTTAATGTGATTAGGTTAGTACAAATTTATAAGTTTGAAAAGTTGTACTTCCTCTCTATTAAAATTATTGTCCATATTTTCTTTTTAGGATGTCTCAAAATAATTGTCAACTTTTCTTATTAAGTAAAAACTAAATAATCTAGTGGAAGAATATTCTATTTTAGTGGTTGAAAACTAAAGTGCCCCAACTTTTATTAAACTTTGTATTTTTTCTTTCATGACAATAATTTTGAGACGGAAGGAGTATGACCTGAATTGATTATGAGTAATTCAATGACCAAATCTAACGTAAAATTACAAATTTACAATTTATAAATTACTAGAACGGTACTCGCATAATGCGGCGGCAGGTATCTGTGACTATATTTTGCGTTATTCGCTTATTCGGTTACACATTTAGTTATTCGCGGCGGCAGGTATCTGTGGTTTGACGAAAATTTCACCTGCCGTCCCTCAAACTTAAAAGTTGCACGTATGGTCCCTGTCGCTGCCAAAGAATAACATGAATGGTCCCTCGGACTAACTGTCGTTAGTTTTTTCTGTAAGTCCATTTGCACCGTTAGTCCTTTAACGACCATTTGCAACAAAGATTTGCACCTTTAATCCTTTCGTACGTTTTTGTCTGTTTTTATATGTTTTCGTCCGTTTTTATACGTTTTCGCCCATTTTTCTTACGTTTTCATCCATTTTTCTTACGCGTTTGTCTGTTTTTCTTACGTTTTTTTCGTTTTCATACGTTTTCACCCAGTTTCTTACATTTTCATCCATTTTTCTTACGTTTTTTGTCCGTTTTTCTTACGTTTTTCCAGTTTTCATATGTTTTTGTCTGTTTTCATACGTTTTTGTCCGTTTTTATATGTTTTCGCCCAGTTTCTTACATTTTCATCCGTTTTTGTTCGTTTTCTTACGTTTTTCCAATTTTCATACGTTTTTTACGTTTACATAAGGTTTTGTCCGTTTTGGCCCGTTTTCTTACATTTTATCCGTTTTTATACGTTTGTATCCCTTTTCGTCTATTTTTAAACCTTTTTTTTTCGTTTTCATATGTTTTTGTCCGTTTTTGTTGGTTTTTATATGTTTTTTTTCCGTTTTTCTTACGTTTTTGCCTAGTTTCTTTCATTTTCGTCTGTTTTTTTTACGTTTTTGTCTGGTTTTATTACGTTTTTTCATTTTCAGACGTTTTTGTCTGTTTTTTCTTACATTTTTGTCCGTTTTTCTTATGTTTTTCTTTCTCTTTTCATACACTTTTTCCTAAATATGTTTAAATTTGGTTTTCTTATAATTTTTCCCAATATATCTTTAAAATTTATAAGAAAACCAAATTATTAGGAAAAAAAATTATAAGAAAAAGAATTATAAGAAAACAAAAAATTATAATCCAAATTATAAGAAAAACGTATGTAAAAGGAAAAACCGGAAGAAAAACGTATAAAAATGGACAAAAACGGATACAAACGTATAAAAACAGATGGAAATGTAAGAAAACGGGTTAAAACGTATAAAAACGGACAAAAACGTATGTAAACGGAAAAAATGTAAGAAAAACAGACAAAAACGTAAGAAAAATGGATGAAAACGTAAGAAAATGGGCGATAACGTATAAAAACGGACGAAAACGTATAAAAACAGACAAAAAAGTACGAAAACTGGAAAAACGTATGAAAACTGGAAAAACGGACAAAAATGTAAGAAAAACGGATGAAAATGTAAGAAATTAGGTGAAAATGTATGAAAACGGAAAAAACGTAAGAAAAACAGACAAACACGTAAGAAAAATGGATGAAAACGTAAGAAAACGGACGAAAACGTATTAAAACGGACGAAAACGTATAAAAATAGACATAAACGTATGAAAGGACTAACGATGCAAATATTTGTTGCAAACGGTCGTTTAAGGACTAATGGTGCAAATGGACTAAGGAAAAAACTAACGACAGTTAGTCTGAGGGACCATTGATATTATTCTTTAGCAGCGACAGGGACCATACATGCAACTTTTAAGTTTGAGGGACGGTAGGTGAAATTTTCGTCAAACCACATGGACCATTCATGTAATTTACTCTTATTTTTATGATTTATAAGTAGAGATGGTTAAGCCACATAATTTTTGTTTGAACAACTTCTAACAAACTTCATAACCAACTTGTTTTCTAACCAACTTCCTAACCAACCTCCTTCCTAACCAATTAATTTTGAAATTCTTTCATAATAAGCAAGTAAAAGTCTGAATTTTAAGCATTTCTAATTATAGAATAGTTCCAAATGCATTATCTATACTACTATATAATGCATTTGGGGCAATTCTATAATTAGAAAGACTTAAAATTCCGACTTTTACTTGCTTATTATGAAAGGATTTCAAAATTAATTAGTTAGGAAACAGGTTGGTTAGAAAGTTGGTTAGGAAGCAAGTTAGTTAGGAAGTTTGTTAGGAAGCAGGTTGGTTGTTCAAAACTAAAATTATCTGGCTTAACCATCTCTACCATCTTTACTTATAAAACATAAAGACAACTAAATGTGTAACTGAATAACGCAAAATATAGTCACAGGTACCTGCCGCCGCATTGCGCGAGTACCGTTCTAATATAGATAAGATAGTGAGCTTATGAGTAATTAAATGAACTTGATTATGAATTTGACTTAAGATTAATTTAATACTTATAAAATTGAATACTTCATTAATATTAAGATGGATTTTACATATTTTTGGTTTTTTCGATAATATTAAGATCATGTTATAAATAGTAAGTATGAAACTTAATTTTTGTAAGACTGTTATTATATAAAGAAGTTGCCAAATGATTTATAGTAATGTAAGATGAAGATACATTCAAATTCATATATACATATTGACTTGGATTATTCATGCCTAATCTCATGTCATTAGGTAATTTAACGGTCAGTGTGACATAATAGGATGACTTTGGATTCATCGTGCCTAATAAGGTTGGTTAATTTTAATGGTCAATGTAGCATAACAAAAAGAATGATAAGACCAATATAAAATGTTAAATTTCTCAATCAATATTATTACTTACAAGTAACTTTTAATGTGAACGGTTGATAAGTTTGTGACAATGCTTTCAAACTTGATTGATAAAGCTATAAAATCCCATCTTTTCTGTTTTTGGCATGAAAAGTTATGAAAGTTAGAAACGTGTTGCATATGATATCCTAATAAGATTCCAAGAACAATGGGTTAGTATAAAAATGTGAAAACTTTTTCCTTAAGAGATAAATTAATTCGATCTAAAAGGTAAAAAGGGGAAGATGATCATTATAAATCTATTAAAAATGGTTTAAAATCATGACTCTTCTAGCAAGTTTGTGGAATATTATTAAAAACTTAAGTTTTGCTAACAAACAACTAATTTTCAAAAATTATGTTAATAAAATACACAATGTTTAAATAATATTATTCAAAATCACTAACAAGTTCTTATAATTTCTTACGCACAAATTCAATTCATTCTTCTTTTTATTCATAGCAACAAAAAATGCGCCATAATTTTAACCATGTCTTATATTAACCGATTTTGTGGAAATTTTGTTGTTATCAACAACCCTTAGGTGTTAGCATTTCCTTAAAAACTTAAAAAAAAAAAAAAAAAAAAAAAAAAAAAAAAAAAAAAAAAAAAGATTAGTAGGAAGTAGTGATTAGATTTGTAACTTAACATGTTGTCATATTTAGTTGGCTTGAAATAAAGTTGTTATAAAAGATAACCATTATTGTCGGTGGAAATTGAATTTTCAAATGTTGGCTAACTTTTAGCTAATGTTAGGATGTTGTGTTTAATTATAAAAGTGAAACTTCTACTCAAGTGAATAGTTAGTTGTTGTGGCTTGTGAGTCTTATTCAAGATATAACGTGATCCATGTTTGCAAATGTTGGTGTGGTTTTTAATTGACAATGAGTCTTGTAGGTTATAAAATTAGTTGTGGTATCTCAATCACAAACTTATACCCCGTATTACTATAAGAGCTAGGTAGAGTGACATAATACCCATGTCTCAAATTTATAGTCTATTTTTCTTTTTACGAGATGTTCAAATTCAATTATCTATTATTAAAAATAGATACGAAAGTTTGGTCAATTTTACCATATTATTTTTTATTGAAATTAATATTTCAAACTTTAAATAAAATATTAATTAATTATTTAAAGCTAAAATTGTCATTCTGCAAAATGTAAGAGAGAAAAATCAGTAATAATTATGTTTTTCTTAAAGTATGTTTTTTATCGAAGATCAATTATTTTATAACGAAACAAGTACATAGAATCTAAATAAATTGCCATGTTATTACTTTTGTTGAAAACGATATTATACACATGTTAGATATTATCTTATGTGTATTGTATCAGAGAGTGTCTAGTAGTTAGGCGGTCATATCTTACTAGAGCTTTTTTAGTAAAAAAAATAAATTAAAAAAAAAGAAAAAAAAAAATTTAGGTTCAAACATTACTATATACATAGAATTTTAGTGTGGTTAGAAACAGTCACAAAGATACATTGGTTAAAAACATTTACATTTAAGTAAAAAAGACCACCTCCCGAGTACGCTTAACAAAGTAATACTTTTTATTTGATAAAGAATCTTACATTTTTCTAAGCATATATTAATGTGTTTAAACAGGAATTATACGGAGGAAAATGTTACTTTCTTGTTCTTCTTTTCTTAAGGCATCCACTATTATGAACTTATTAAAAAGTTTATAAAATTGTCATCTCATGAATTATCATTAATTTACATACATTTTCATAATATAAATCTATTACCATTAAAGATAAGCTTTAGTAATTTTATAAAATTGTCAACTCATGTAATGCATTAATTTATAAATTTCTTCAAAATGTTAGACGGTTTCATGTTACTTAAATTTAAAATGATTCTCCACTGTGATACATAAATTTTTGAACATTTTTTTAATTTTTTAGACCTATTTTTAAACCATCACGATGGATGTTCGTAGATCAAAACATATATCTCAAGTTATTATACATATAATACTACCATTTAGTCCACATGAAAACAACATATATATTCGTTAGAATCAAATCAAAAGGCTAAGGAATAACACAAAGAATCTAGATTCATGGCCATAAATAATATATTCTCCACCTTTATATAAGAAATAGATATATAATTAACTATATTTTCTCCACCTTTTATTTATGGATATGGGATATTTGCTACATGCAATGGGAGGCTCTGCTAGCCGCTTGTTTTTTTTTAAAGGTGCACAAAATTTCTATGTAGATAATCCCATTTTTTGTTACATTCATATCTATAAAAATCCCAAATAACCGAATGAGATTTTACTTTTTTTGGTTAATTTCTTGCGGATTACGAGTTTTGGACTCATATGTGAGATGTTTGCCTAGTGAGTACGAACTTGAAGTTTCTTTTTAGGATATCAATACGTACTAATATCATTACGTGTAATAGTGCACGGTGCAATGCACTTATAACATGTTATAGGGCATTTGTGCCTTTATGGCGCCCCTATACTTGTTGTAGCTGTACTAGAGGTTTCGTGTTATAGGGTCATAACCATCCCAATGGTTATCGTTTTCTGTCATTCATTTTTATTTTTTTTATTTTTCATTATTATTATGTTATCTTTGAGTGAGCGAGGTTGTTTTTTGTAATGTGGTATAGAAATGTTATTGAGAAACGTGTCTTTTGGTTTTGTGTTATAAAAATGTTATAAGAGAAAAGATGGCGTAACGACGACTATAACAGTTATACGCGCTCAATTGCATCTCATAACAACTATGGTAACTTGTCGGTGGTTGTTGACGTATGTACCCTCCGGATACATGCCGAACAAGGATATGCTCTCCGGATATGCATCAGGTAAAACGTTCTCAGACGTGTTCGAACCATACGAACCAATATCCGAAGGGTTATGAATATCCGCGTAACCCCCGCCCTCCGGATATCACATGCCCTTCGGATAAGCCAACAAGTACTTGGACCAAAGTACAAACAAGTACACCAAAGTATATGATAATGGAGTCTAAACTAGCGAACATTATGGGCTAAGTACGAACCAGCCTGGCACTTCATGTAGAGAGTCTATAAATAGAGGGGAAATTTTCATTTAAGGTTAACTAATTCTCTACCACTCTCTAGTTTTATTCATACTTTCTCTCACTAAAAATATATACTTACTCTCACGCCGGAGGTTGGTCCTGGGATACATTCCCGGGGCGAGTCTAACGGACGTATTTGTTTTGCAGATATCCGAAGTAACACACTATAAGCAAGAACCATACCGAATCCGGAGGACCTACTCTAGTCCGAAGGATTCATCTCGCTTGTTCGAAGTAGAAGCAAACTTTTACCTCAACAAATTGGCGCCTTCCGTGGGACCCGTCATTCACTCTACCGAAGCTAATAAATGACAGGTCCTTCCCCAACCACACCCGAAGGATCCGGAAGTCGTCCGGATAACAATACCAATCCTGTTAACCTTGAACAAATCCAAAGTCACTTCGCTGCTCTAAAATCTCTCATCCAACAATACAATGTCTCAGGAGAAACACCGATTGACCCCATCCAACTCGACTTTGAGGTTGCCGGATCTCATGATGTCGAAGCCCAAAAAGCCGAAGAGGAAAGGACGGACGACTTATCCAAGCCTTTCAAGGCAGCGTCCAAGAGTCCGTTTACCCGGAGGATCATCGATTTCTCCGGACCAAAGGGTTCAAAGTATCTGATGCCTTCTCACTTAAAGTTGTACAACGGATCTACAGATCCTGATGATCACATCACCAGATTTGAAGGGGCGGCCAATCAAGGTGCGTGGCCCATGCCCATTTGGTGCATGATGTTCCAGCAGACCCTGGACGACGCTGCTAGAGCATGGTTTGATCGTCTTCCGCGAGGTAGTATTGACAATTGGGACGAATTGAGTGAACAGTTTGTTCAGAGGTTCGCCCTTCGTAGAAAATGTATCAGGGATCCTATGGAAATTACCAAGATCATCCGTAGAGCCAACGAAGCCCTCCCGGAATTTAAAGAACGATGGACGGATGAGGCTAGCCGCATTTCAGGAGTACCAGAGCTGATGCAGATATCCTCTTTTATTGATGGTTGTAAAAGTCCTGAGCTAGCGAAGAGATTCTCCGAGAAGGTTCCCCAGAGCGTAACCGAAATGATGATGCGAGTTGATGACTTCGTCCGTTCCGAAAGAGTGTATCGGCTAACGGAAGTACCGAAGGGAGAAAGGCTGGATAATTCTCGTAGAGACTATCAACCTAATCCGTACGGCCGAAATGACCATAACACACAACGGTCCTCCTTCAGGGGAAACCACAGGAAAGATGTCCAAGACTTCAAACCAAGACGAAATGAAAATTTCGCACCATACATGCCCAGACGAAACGACAATAACACCTATCGGACAGACTACCGGAGAGATCATCGGCGTGACGATGGAAATAGAAGAGATACCAGACCATTAGACTTGAACATGCTCACAAAAGCCCCTAAAGAGATCCTTTCAACGGAGCACCAGCTCAGGCTACCGGCACCCCCGCCATTAAGAGGAAGACCGTCAAGAGAAAACATGGATAAATACTGCGATTATCATGGAGAGAAAGGCCATCTCACCAACGACTGTCACAATCTGAAAGAACAACTCAAGATAGCCCTGGATACCGGCAAGCTTGACCACCTGATCAGAGACGTCCGACAAAGAGACAGAGCACCGCCCATAAATAACCAGCAAAACAACCAAGGTCGAATCATCAATATGGTCCGATACCAAGAAAGGAATCCGAAACGAAAGACGATAGATCAGGAAGAAGAGTGGATGAGAGCCCCCATAAGCTTTCCTCCGATCCTTCCGGGGGATGCTTCCGATGAACCACTTATAGTAGAAGCAGAGATTGAGGGATATACTGTACGGAGAGTATATGTCGACCAAGGCGCATCGGTAGAAGTAATGTATGAACACTGCTTCCTGAATCTGGACCCTTCCATCCGATCACATCTATCTAAGACGAACACACCACTGATAGGATTCGCGGGAGAAGCCATAAATCCGTTGGGAAAGATCGAGTTAGAAGTCTGTTTCGGAAACGAAGGGTTGTACCGCCGAACTATCATGAAGTTCGCGGTAATCAGGTCTCCCTCCCCATACAACGTGATACTGGGTCGTTCTGGAATCAAAAAACTTAGGGCCATCCCATCGACCATACACTCCATGATGAAATTCCCAACACCGAGAGGTATTGCCACTCTGGTAACCCGATCGGTCATTATCTCAGAGTGTAGAAAGCTCGAAGAAAAGTTCTTGATGGGAAGGGAAACGCAAGCAGAGATATCCCCGGAAATCACCATTGAAGAAACTACTGGAACCGAAGAAGTATTGGTTCATCCGGCATATCCAGAACAGCTAGTAACAATAGGAAGGAATTTTTCAAAAGAGGGGCGAAGACAACTGGTAACGTTGCTCAAAAACAGCCGAGACGTTTTCGCATGGGAGCCTTCGGATATGACTGGCGTTCCCCGTTGGGCCGCCGAACATAAGCTCGACGTAAACATCCAAGACAAACCGGTGGCACAGAAAAAGAGATTTTTCTCGGAAGAAAAGAACCAAGCCATAAATCGGGACGTGGAAGAATGGCTAAAGGCCGGAATAATCAGACCCGTCCGGTATCCGACGTGGATTTCTAACCCGGTCCTGGTGAAAAAACCGGACGGCAGCTGGAGGATGTGTATCGATTTTAAGAACCTGAACTCATCATGCCGTAAAGATTACTATCCTTTACCCGAAATAGACTGGAAGATTGAATCGGTGATAGGGTTCCGCTACAAGTGCTTCTTGGACGCTTACAAAGGTTATCACCAAGTGCAGATGGCAAAAGAAGATGAAGAGAAAACAGCATTCTATACGGATCGGGGAACATACTGCTATGTCAAAATGCCATTCGGATTGAAAAATGCCGGAGCAACCTACCAGAAATTGGTAGATTCCAGCTTCCGAAAGCAAATTGGCCGGAACCTGGAAGTATATGTAGACGACATGGTGATAAAAAGCCAAACGGAAAAAGAATTGTTGGCCGATATAGCTGAAACATTTGACAATCTCCGAGAAATAAACATGAAGCTAAACCCTCAAAAATGCTCCTTCGGAGTGGAGGAAGGGAAATTCCTCGGGTATATGGTGACATCCGAAGGGATTAGAGCAAACCCCAAGAAAACCAGAGCAATCGCCGATATGCAATCACCAAAATCATTGAAGGAAATGCAAAGCTTAAGTGGCAAACTCGCAGCACTCAATCGTTTCTTGTCCAAATCTGCCGAAAGATCTTTGCCTTTCTTTGAAACATTAAAAAATATCACAAAAGACAATAAAGAAAAGTACCAATGGACAGACGCAGCTGAAAAGGCTTTCCAAGAAATGAAGAAAATGATTCTGGAACTACCATGCCTAGCGACGCCGAAACCGAAAGAAGACATGTACCTATACCTATCAGCCGCAATAGAAGCAATAAGTGGGGTGTTAATGGTCGAAAGGGAAGGACGGCAGATACCAGTTCATTATGTGAGCCGGACCTTACACGAAGCCGAAAAGAGATACGCTCCGGTCGAGAAGCTAGCTTTAGCATTGTTACATCTATCCAGAAGATTAAGGCGATATTTCGAAGCTCACCCTATCAAAGTTATCACGGATCATCCTATCAAGCAGGTGCTGAATCGAGCGGAAGCTTCTGGACGGTTAGCCAAATATACGGTGGAATTAGGAGCCTACAACATCACCTACGTTCCCCGGAATGCCGTCAAAGGACAGGTACTGGCCGATTTCATCAATGAAGTACCCATCAGAACCATTTGTCCTGGTCCGAAAGGGAGGGGCAAGGAGATATGTAACATCTCTGAGCCGGAAGAATGGATCTTATACACAGACGGAGCCTCTAGTCGAAAAGGTTCCGGAGCGGGTCTTGTGTTAATTAGTCCGGGAAAAGAAGAATACACCTATGCTCTCCGTTTAAATTTTGAAGCTACCAACAACGGAGCAGAATACGAAGCACTCCTAGCCGGATTAAGAATTGCAAAAGAAATGCATATAGAAGCACTGGACGTGCGAGTAGACTCCAACCTGGTGGCAAGCCAAATCAATGGAGAGTTTACTGCGTACAAGGAGAGCATGACAAAATACCTCGCGAAAGCCAAAGAATATATCACTTGTTTCAAACGCTTCAAAATAAAGAATATCCCAAGAGCTCAAAACCAAAAAGCAGACGTGCTCAGCAAGCTAGCATCCGTAGCATTCGACCATTTAACGAAAGAGGTCCTGGTAGAAGTGTTGGAGAAGCCATCCACCGAAGAAGAAACAGTTAACGCCATAGTAGAAGAAGAAGAGGAAAATTGGATGTCCCCGATATTCCGATGCTTAAACGAAGGTATATGGCCGGAGGATCAAAATGAAGCTCGAAACCTCCGTATGAAAATAAGTCACTACGCACTAATTGACAATGTGCTATTCAAAAAATCCTACCTTGGACCAATGTTACGATGTGTCGGACCCCTCCAAGCCAATTACATAATCCGAGAGGTACACGAAGGAGCGTGTGGCATGCACTCCGGACCCCGGACTTTGGTAGCTAAACTCATGCGACAAGGCTACTATTGGCCAACCATGCACCGGGACGCTAGAGAAGTCATCCGAAAATGTGATGCCTGTCAGATACATGCTCCGGTCCCAAAGTTACCAAAAACGGTGCTAACCTCCGTCATGGCGCCATGGCCCTTCTTTCAATGGGCAATTGACATTTTGGGACCTTTGCCCGAAGCTCCAGGAAAAGTTAAGTATGTTATTGTGGCGATAGACTATTTCACAAAGTGGATGGAAGCAAAACCATTGGCCAAGACAACCGGAAAGGAGGTCAAAAAGTTTGTATGGGACAACATCGTCTGCAGGTTCGGACTTCCCAAGATAATTGTCACAGACAACGGAAGTAACTTTGTGGGAGATCCATTCAAAAGTTGGTGTGAAAGGCTAAACATCACGCAAATCAACACAGCCGTGGCCCACCCTCAAGCCAACGGATTGGTCGAAAGAGCCAACAAAAGCCTGATGAAAGGATTTAAGTCCCGACTGGGAAGAGAAAGAGCCGGATGGGTAGACGAGTTACCAAACGTACTATGGGCTTTCCGAACCACCCTGAAAACCAGCAACGGAGAAACCCCCTTTAGTCTAACGTACGGAAGTGAGGCAGTCATTCCGGCAGAAATCGGTATGCCTACCTTCCGGACCATGATGGCAAACGCTGAAAATAACGACGATGAGATAAATCTGAATCTAAACTTATTAGAAGAACGAAGGGAAATGGCGGCCATCAGGGAGGCAAAGTACAAAAAGAAAGTGGAGCAGTATTACAACCGAAGGGTTAGACCCGAAGCCTTCAAAGTAGGAGACTTCGTGTACCGGAAGAACGAAGCCAGCAGAGTGGAAGATCAGGGAAAATTAGGACCTAATTGGGAAGGCCCGTACCGGATAACGGAGGCTTATCAACACGGCACATATAAGCTCCAAACCATGGAAGACGTGGAAGTACCTCGGACCTGGCATGCAATTAATTTAAAGAAATGTTTTATGTAACCTATTATGCACTTTGTTATTTCAGGACTTATTGTAAGGCATGAGCCATTTTCACATCAATGAAACATCCGATGAATTTGAACTACATTGAATTATTTTCCGCGAGACATAAGTTGTCCAGTAAAGCAAACCCCAAGTGGGTATTATTAAGGCCAAGAGCCGAAGGGTACAGGTTACCCCGTCAAAGAAAACCCCAGGTGGGTATTATTAAGGCCAAGAGCCGAAGGGTACAGGTTACCCCGTCAAAGAAAACCCCAGGTGGGTATTATTAAGGCCAAGAGCCTAAGGGTACAGGTTACCCCGTCAAAGAAAACCCCAAGTGGGTATTATTAAGGCCAAGAGCCGAAGGGTACAGGTTACCCCGTCAAAGAAAACCCCAGGTGGGTATTATTAAGGCCAAGAGCCGAAGGGTACAGGTTACCCCGTCAAAGAAAACCCCAGGTGGGTATTATTAAGGCCAAGAGCCGAAGGGTACAGGTTACCCCGTCAAAGAAAACTCCAAGTAAGTATTATTAAGGCCAAGAGCCGAAGGGTACATGTTACCCCGTCAAAAATAACCCCGAGTGGGTATAATTCTAGGCCAAACACCGAAGGGTACAGGGTACCCCGTCAAATAAAGATAAGGAATAAACCACGGCCAAGAGCCGTAAGGTATATATTGTCCGATGAGACAAAACCTCTCGAGTATATAATTAAAAGCCGTATGTTCTATAAATTACGTACTCCTCGGAATAACGGAGTAATAAAATACGCAAGGTATACATGTAGCTTAAAGACGATACAAATAACAAAAAGAGCGATATATTCATATGATCAAAATTCAGTTACATCAAACATTCCGAAATAACGGAATAACAAAAACTGAACAAACCTATTCTATTACATCAATTGGTAAGCTTCACAAGGAATCCGGGACACCTGAATCCATAGTCAAAATGGAGGTATCCGGACCCCGACATACATCTTCCAAACACAAACTTCAAGCAAAGACAGAGGCATTCTGGGTATCGGAAGGATTCTCGATATGAGATTCGACCTCCGGATCCTCAGTTGGTTCTTCAGCCGGAGCAGGGTCAGGAATCAAGGCGCTCAGTTCATCAAATTTCCGGTACACGGTTTCCCGGATCTTCTGAATGTAAGGATAATCCCGAGACAAAGCCTTGTCATACAACGGACCATATTTGGCCCCGGCCTCCATATCCATTCCTTCAACCTCTCCTAACAACTTAGCCGCTTTCTCCGGCTCCTCAAACAAACCCGCCCCATCAATCAGCCCCGAAAGATAAAACAAGTTGAAGGGCTCTGCCAAGGCTGTTCGGAACTCATGACTCCCGAGAAAGCGGTGGATAGCTTCCGGGATAAACTCATTGACAATACGGTTCCTATCCACCTCGGCATTCCCAGCGGCTACGGCAAAGTCCACCTTCTCTTGATAAAGCTCTTTGTAAGCCTTCTCCTCCTCGCTCAACTTGTTTTTGGCATCAGACAACTGCCCCTCCAACAACCTGATCTTCTCAGCCTGCTCACCGGACACTCTTCTCCACTCATTCTTTTCTAACTCAAGATCACCAACCCTCTCCTCCAAACTTGCATTCTCTGCACGAAGCTTCCTCAACCCCTCCGGATTCACCTCGGCACACTCCTTGTGTTCGTCCTTCAATTTCTGAAACTCTCCGGACATTTGCTGGAACATCTTCCAGTTGTCATCCAAGGTTTTATCACAGATCTTGTGAGTCTCAGACAATTTTTGATGCTCCTTCAAGAGGGACTCAAAACGGAAAATAACATCCGCTTGAACCGTAGCACATTTGCCCAGCATCAACCAGGACCTTCGGATAGCTTCCTCATCACTCTGATCATCCAAATATTTCTCCTCCCTAGGAGTCGCCAAATTGATCATCATATCCCTACAGACATTCGCGTTATTCATGCGATGCCCCCTCCTCACCGACCAAGCAGGAACAAAAACATCTTCATCATCACCATCCCCCTCTATATCAACCTCTGTATCCTCCTCAGCAGCAGTTTCCTTCCCCGGACGGCGGGAGGCAGTCTCCGAACCCCCTGACAACAAAGTTTATATTCAGACGATAAAAACGCCGGAAAGAAAGACAACTAAAAATATATAAGCAAAAAAGCAAGTCATAACATACCAGCACCTGATCCTCTGGATTTCTCCTTCAAAATTTGATCCGGATGTAACGAACGGATAGGCTCCGGCCTCTCCAGGGACTCTCCGGTATCCAAGTCAATAACTGTATCACCCGCGGAAATCTTGCTTCTCTTATGAAGGCGAGAAGAGACATTCCCAGCCCCGGTTCTCTTCAACGGAGGCTTCTTCAAACCCGCCTTCCCAGCCTGCTCCTTCTTCTTCTCTTTGGCAGCTATCACTTTGTCATCAGCCACTTCAACATTCCTCAGCTCCTCCGTCTTCTCCGGTACCTCAGTGTTGGAGGCCAAGGGAGGAGTAACATGCACTTCACGGGTATGCCCTTCCGGAAGCGGGGCACCTTGAATAATTTTTGTATTTTTTCGTAGCGGAGGTTTCTTCAGATAACTCGACATGGTTATACCTGTGGACAAGCAAAAATCAGCGTTAAAAAGTAAAAAAGACGAGCAATATAAAAACACACATTATAACAAAGGCTATACCCCTCCCCTGCTCATCCCTGAATGCCGGACGATAACCCGGAAACTCCCAATGATCCGATAGACCCAGGGCATACAAGAACGCTTGCGGAATTTGGCAAGGTTCAATGATCGTCTCAGAAAGCCTTTCGGCATGAGTGACATCATACTCGCTTGCCTTCGGAAACGGATCCGACACGTCTGAATCCGAATGTCTCCATGGCATGGCAAACGGAATGGCTCGCCTATCGATCAAGAAAAAATTGTACTTCCAACCCTTCAGACAAGAAGGAAATTCCCCAAAACAAACCTTCCTATCCCTATGAATACGTTTCTCGAAAGAAAACCAATCACCCTGCTTACTAAGCTTATAGAAAACACGGAATAGAGGAGTGGTAGGAGGAATATGCATGCTACGGCAATACACCTCAAAAAGGGTAGCACGGTGCATACCCAACGGAACCAGCTGAGAAATATGAACTTTGAAATATCTAATGACCTCTAAAAGAAAGGTAGAAAAAGGGACAACGAGGCCGCCCTCCAAAAAGTACTCCGCATATAAACCAATGGCATCCTCCGGAAGTCGGTTCATCGTCATACCCGACGGAGGTATCCTCGGATGTAGATTCTCCGGTATTCCGAACGCTTTCACTACTGCGATCACATCAGAATCGTCCATCGCGGACATTCTTAAATGCATATCTTTCTTCACATGAGAACCGTCCGGATTAGACACATCTTCGTACTCAAACGATGCTGTGGATTCCGACATAATGGACGAAGAGGAAAATAAGCCAAACAACAAAAAAAAACTAAACGGGCTGAAACGTACCTCAAAGACGACGCGAATAAATCGTTCGGAATACGGAGAAGATGAGATGAGTCAGAGATGTGTGTGTGAAATAAAATTACGGCGCAGTAAATAAAAAAAATGGGACTATTTATAGGCAGTCAAAATGGGCGGGAAAGGGACACGTCACCCGTAGGGCTTACGTGTCAGCCATCTACACCGTGTCTTTCAGAAAACGCGTACGTGTCCCAATCCAAACGACGCGGTAAAAAACGACGGCGCACCTCAAACGACACTTTAATTACTTTTGGCATTTTGCATGACTAACAAAAGAGCAAAGCTATACCTTACCCTCCGGAAAAGCGCAAATTATCAACTTAGTATCACACCATTGGCACAACCAATACTATGATACTGGGGGGGGGGGACATGTTGACGTATGTACCCTCCGGATACATGCCGAACAAGGATATGCTCTCCGGATATGCATCAGGTAAAACGTTCTCAGACGTGTTCGAACCATACGAACCAATATCCGAAGGGTTATGAATATCCGCGTAACCCCCGCCCTCCGGATATCACATGCCCTTCGGATAAGCCAACAAGTACTTGGACCAAAGTACAAACAAGTACACCAAAGTATATGATAATGGAGTCTAAACTAGCGAACATTATGGGCTAAGTACGAACCAGCCTGGCACTTCATGTAGAGAGTCTATAAATAGAGGGGAAATCTTCATTTAAGGTTAACTAATTCTCTACCACTCTCTAGTTTTATTCATACTTTCTCTCACTAAAAATATATACTTACTCTCACGCCGGAGGTTGGTCCTGGGATACATTCCCGGGGCGAGTCTAACGGACGTATTTGTTTTGCAGATATCCGAAGTAACACACTATAAGCAAGAACCATACCGAATCCGGAGGACCTACTCTAGTCCGAAGGATTCATCTCGCTTGTTCGAAGTAGAAGCAAACTTTTACCTCAACAGTGGTTGTAACATTAATTTTTTAGTTACCTTCATAAAAATGATAGTATTTAAATAAGAAATTAGTTACATTAAATATCCGATAACGTAAATTTGCAAACGAACGGTTTTGGAGTCACATTCATATTGAAGTAGACCGGTGGTCCGATCGGGTGAGTCCGGTCGAACTAATCTTTTCTTGGCTGTTTTCAGTGGGACCCACCTCTACCACATTGCTTTTAATATCTTGGACCCCACACATCATATAAATATAGTACAGTAGTAGATAAAATTATTCTTGGATCTACCCATTTAACTCATAAATGATAAATCTACACGTAGAAGAGTAATTTTAGACTTTTTTTTTTCCTCTCTCTCTCTCTCAAAAGCGACCGAATAGTTTGTATGGTTTGTATGTGTGAGTGTTTTTTCTATTTAACTTTTTTTGGTATGTTTTTTTTTACGAAAATTGATATAGGTGACTAATTTGTATGCTTAAAAATAAGACTAATCCATACAACATATGACAAGTGGAGCATGCATTTTCTCTCTTTTAATGATAACCATTGATTATTCTATATGTTTTGATCTCTTTGTTAGGTATGAAATTAGGCATGCCAATCACTTCTCTTTTTTTACTGTGATCGGGCCATCGGGGTCACCAGTACGAACATTTTGTCATCGTTTTTTTTTTTTTTTTTTTTTTTTTTTTTTTTTTTTTTTTTTTTTCAAGCTGGGATAACGTTGAGATGAAATCCTATCTTGATCGACTTTAAGGTCACCATCACTATCCCTTAGTCTACGTGTGTCATCATAATTATTGGGTTAAATATGAAAAGTGTAAGTGTATTGAATTTTGAAGGTCAAAATAATCACTGTTGTAAGTTTAGTTTAGATTAGTTTTTGTTTGTGTGTGTGGAAATAAACTATTTCTAGTTGTTAAAGTTGTTGACATGTTATTAGTTTAAGGTTAAGTGTCATCATACGACATGTACGAGATAAGATTTTGAGTCATTATCTTTCGGTTTCTTTTTAGGAACAAGATTGAACTTGGTATCATCATGTTTGAAGTTTTTGCGAGGAAGAAATAAAAGTAGGCCTTCTAATATGGAACATTTATTTTACTTTAATTCAAAATACTCCTCACAAAAACTTCAACATAATCCATCAAGTTAAAAGTGAACTTGAGAAGATCTTGATTATTTTTTATTTATAAAGAAACTCCTTATAATCAGTCAAAGATCAAGTTTATTAGATCAAAAGTATTGTCCAACTTTATTATTAGGTATGATTACAAAGACCATGGGCGGGTTTAAGTAGCCTTCAGAGATTCTCGTGAACCACGTAGATTTTTGACTCGTAAAATAATTTTTTTGTGAAAAATTTTGATTTCTCCTAAACGAACGAGGTACAAAAATATGTGTTTACATATCTTGTTTTAGTATATTAAACAAAATTTGTGCACCTCTCATTTATATTTTATATAGTACTAGTTATAATTCTCGCGCACGCGCGGGTTTTTTTTTTAATTTTTTGAAATAATTATTTAAAATTTTTAATTCTATTGTTAATTGCAATTTATCCATATTTTTTGTATTTATCTTCTACTTGTGTTGTGAATAAATATAAAATAAATAATTTTTTTTTAAAATATCTTATCTATATTTTTTGTATTTATCTTCTACATGTGTTATGGATAAATATAAAATATTACCTAATAAGAAAATAATCTTTTTTCTTTTTAATAAAATTATTACTAAATATGGTATGAATTGATTTTTTTGAAATGCAAAATTTTCAATATGGGTTTTATTTTATTATATAAAAAAGATTGAGTCTCTTCTCGGCAATGACATGTTGCAATGCTACATGATTTGCAAGTTACGCAGAAACTAATGGGCATGATTTGAAATGTGAAATCCACTAAATATATATACCTTTTCAAGAATTTTAGTTTAATATATAATGTTTAGAGTGGGAGGTATGGTTGTGTCATTGGTTGGTACCAAAGAACAGTACGAGAAATGTAAACTGCGCACCGTATCGTCCTTCGCGCCAAACCCTCTTGCGCCATCCCTTCCGCGCAATGCCATTTTCACCTTTTTTTTTTTTTTCTTTTTCGACCATTGCTTTTGAATTTGACCAAGGAAGGAGCGTTTGGTTGTAAACGGTAATATTGCCATTGTAAAAAAAAAAAAAAAAAAAAAAACATAATTTAATTATAAATAACCACTTAAATTTTAACAAATCACACACACTTCCAACACTTATATATATCAAACTCAAACAACAAAGATATGACTTGCAAACTTCCTCATACCGTCAAACAACTTCAAACGTATATCCAAAAACAAGCTGACAAATACGACAACAGGCAATTGTCGAACTCATTCAGAAGTTTGAGCTCGCAAAGGCACTCAAACAACGATTGAGAACACGATACAAAGAGTGCAAAGACATCTCTGAAGATCGAAAAGCTGTGATCGATCAGTTTTTTTACGATGAATATCGCAAAGACGCTGCCGTTGCTGAGACTTTGTGGTCTTGTGTGAATCAGATACAGGCACAAATCTTCAACAAGATACATTGGAGTTTTGAGGAAAATGTGAAAGTTGCTGATGCACCAATAGTGCAAGGTGAATCAACTTCATCTGTTGCACCTGTTGTTGTTGATCAACAACAACAACAACCTCATCTGGATTACTTTCAGCTAAGCTTTGAGAAAAATGTGGCAGCTGATGATGGGGGCTGGAACTCTGACAAGGAGCGGGAGCTGAGCAGGTTGGAAGCTCAGTTAGAAGCAAAGAGGTTTGCGAGCTTTAATCCTTACGACGACGGTTACCGCTCCGACAACTCTCAGACCTGAGATCACCCGTATTACAATTGAATGTTTGTTTATGTTATGTTTCTGTAATGTTTTAAATTCCAAGAAGTTTATGAACGTTTAGGTTTTTATTTTTTATTTTTTTATTATTATTTTAATGAAGTTTATTTAATTATTATGAAGTTTATTATGTAAATGGGAAAAAAAAATGGTGAACGGCACCAGATTCTCTGGTGCCAACTGTAACGACACAGAATGTGGTGCCAAAGCTTTTCTGTTGCCGTTCTGAGTTTTGCTGACGTGATACCATTTTTAAAGAACGGCACGACTATACCCACTCCTCTTATAAAAAGTAGAATGAAGTTCAAGGGATTGCAAACACAAAATTAATTTTAGACTAACTATTGTTTTAGCCAATTCACTTTTTATCATACATAGTAATGATATACTTTTTTCGTCCATTTTGGGCAAAGTATCTCCATTGTGTTAGACACAATAAGTAACACACTTTGTAATGATTTTTGTACTATTGTTGTTTCATTCTGCCACATGAAGTCAAGTTTACGAAAGTTAATTAGCTTAGCGATGTGTGAGTTGTTCATCAATTAAGAGATTATGGGTTCAAGTCACGACGTCTTGTAGACAATACGTGAGATTTTGTGTGTAATATGTGTAAGATATTAGGGGTGTGTTTAGTTGAAGAAAAAAATCTCAATTTTTTTATTTTTATTTTCTTTTAAATAAAAAAGGGATTTAATTATCCATAAACATAGAAAATGCGTTGAGTTGACATTATTTTCTATTTTGTAAAGAAAGAAGGGGGTTTTGGGTTATCATATATATTTTGTAGGTTCCCTTATTAAGTTGGAAAATGCAAATTTTATATTTTGTTGAAAATTTAATGGAAAATAATTATTTTATTTTTTTACAAAACATTATGTGAAAAATTAAAGTATTTTCTTCGGACTAAAATCAACCTAAAGATTTTGGGTATGTTTGGCGAAATGGGCTGGAGCTGAGGCTGGGGGTAGGACTTATATTATAAGCCGAAATTAAAATTTGTATTTTTATAAACTTGTTTGGCAAATGGGCTGAGGCTGGAGCTTATTATTGCAAAATTACTAAAAATGACATAATTAAATGAGTTTTTTATATGTTAGATATTTTTGTAGGTAAATAAGTAGTTTATTTTTTAAAAGCCCCGGGCTTAAGTTTTTAGCCTCTTTTATAGGGCTAAAGTTTTTAGCCGGCTTATTTTATAAGCCCTTTCATAAACCTCATGACAAACGAAACTTATTTAATTAGCCGGCGTATTTTAAAAGCCCAAACCTCCATAAGCCCCATAAAAGCCCTTCCCTAACATATCCTTTGCCTTTCAAAAGACCATAAGTCAAGCTTGTTGTTTTCATAGTTCTGTGTTGGCAAAAGAAATGAATGATACTTTTGTCATAGAAAGAATGGAGAATAAATGTAACTGTACTTTTTGCACAAAATTTATACTGTATATATTATCATTGTTTGTTTTAAATCTATTAAAAAGTTAGATCTAGTTTAAAACCAACCCACAAAACATATTCTACTTAATATTCAGATTAAGGAAGACAACAGTAAATTAAAGAATTAAAGTAACAGAATAGACAAAATAAATATGATTGAGAAGATTATTTTATTTTATTTTATTTATTTATTTATCTTTTTTGCTAGAGGCATAAATGTCATTTCCAAGTTCCAACCATTATGGGCTATGGCCCAATTTCAATAAATATATACATTTGCAGGGTTAAAAAATTGTTTATCATATCTTAAATATCAATACCAATATATACCATTATACACATCTTTTAAATCATAGATTTCGAGATTTTGGGAGGCTAATCCAGTGTAAAGTTTGAGCTCACCATCACATAAACTCATCCTTTCAAAAAGGTTGGCAGGGTTGTTCGCATCAAGCATGATTCGAACTTCAGACTTTAATAATGATGACAGTCACAAGTTTTTGTCAACTAGTCACCCCTTTGTGAAAACCCAATTTTTTTAATTTTGAATTGTTACTAGTGAATTATATTGTTTCAAGTTCATGTTTTCGGGTTGATTACTTCTTTCTAACGACAAGCTCATACACGTCTTAATCCACGTATTTTGCTAGATGCTCAACACTTAAGGAGAAAAACACCTTAAGGGACTCACCACCGATCAATTTATGTACGCTTTGTTGAACATTGGATTCGTTTACGTGTCTAAAGAAATGTAAAGCTAAATACATATAGAAAGTATAAACTAGTCCGCAGGTATCGGTTTCTTTTTGGTAAAAATAAAGTTTACACTATAGTTAGACACATAAACAATTCTTGTATAGCAACAAACCTGAAAGAAAATGATGCAACTACAAAGCAATATTGAATGATGTGGGCTTTTGGATTCTTGTAATGATTTTTAAATATGCACCAACATGAAATTGACCAACACAAAGTGCAATGAATATGTGTTATGATATGATTAGCAAAGCAGAATTGTACTTTTACAAGCAACATTTTTGCATACAAAAAGTCATAAAAAGAAAACAAATTAGACATGATCACTTTTGTTCCTATGAATCAACTTGTCTCCTCAATGAAAGTTGGACACATCACACTCATAGTATATAAGATATTTTCTACACAAATATCCTATCATTGTATGCAGCCATGTAAAACAACAAAACAACAACAACAAACCCAATCCCGCGGGGGCAGGGTATGGGGGAGGTAGAATGTAGACAGATCCTACTCCTATCCAGGATAAACCAGGGAGTAGGGAGACTGCTTCCAACGAGACCTCCGGCAAGTGCATGTGTGCGAGTGAGAAAAAAAAAAGGGCAAAAATAAAAAAAAATAAGCAACAAGCAGGCAGAACAAGCGAACAGAGCAAAACAAACAAACAAAGAAAGCACACAAAGCAGAGCAAAGCAGCGCTAGGGGCCTAAAGCTAAGACAAAGCAAAAGGAGGCACCAAAAAGCAAAAGAAACCAAAAAAGCAAGGAGCAAGCAAAACAGGCAACCCTAGGGGAGACACACAAAACAAGGCAAGAGACGCAAGGGGCCTACAACTAACGCAAAGCACCTAGCCCACCAAGCACCCAAAACAACCTAAACCCACTAAACATCTAGCCGAAAACTACCCGCCTATCTTAATTCTATCTCTCCACGCCTTCCTATCTGAGGTCATGTAAAACAACACTATGTATAAAGGTGCCTTGTCTTTGCGGTATGTATATGACTTATCAACTAAAAGGTTATGGGTTAAAGTCGTGTTCAAAATATGAGAGTTTACATGAATTAAGGTGCAACAACAACCACCACTGGAGCGGGGTATGGGGATGCTTCCGGAAAGATCTCCGGCAAACATATTAAAAAACAATAGAGAAAAGGATAAAGAAAGGTTTTAAGAATAACACTAACAATTTTACTGAGCAAGTAACTGAAGTAGCATAAGATTATACCAAGCATCATCATACCTTTGCAATCCAACTAGCGTATTGAACCATCAAACACAGTTATGCACAATGTACGCCGTTTCCCCCCCCCCCCCCCCCCCCCCCCCCCTCAATTTAACTACTTATACTAAAAAAGACACGCATTATAAAAGAATGAGCCCTAATCAAGATTTACCAGCTTCGACAATATTCAAATAAACATATACTAAAAGGTCTTCATTCAACTCTATTCCTACCAATCACAGGAGTAACATAATTAGTTCCCTCAACCCATCGTTCCACAAAACTAAAAAGTACAAAGGCTAACAAAATGTTTTTAAACAAAGATACTAAAGTTCAATAAGATGCATATGGTACGTATCAACAAAGAGATTCAAGCACCTATACTCAAGTTTCACAAGTTACTTCTTATCATACCTGGTGTCCCAGGCTTGTGTGTTTGCTTAAAGGGGGGTCAAGATTGTATTAGTTGACAAAAGTCAATTCACCAGCTTGTTGTGCCTGGTAGAAGTTGCAAGATTTCTTGCTCTGACCCATTTGTTAGGTATGGGAGGAACCACGAGCACATTTGGATCATTATCCGTTTCAGAAATCTTACCTTTTGCACCCTCATGTTTCTCAACCTCCATCTTTTCGTTCTCCACTTTCGCATATTCTTCATTCTCACCCACTGTTACTAAAGTTTGTCCTTTTTCAACCCCTGGTTTTCTGACCTCGAACTTTTCACCTTTTTCCATTTCAATAGGTACTTGGTTTATGGACTCTAAGTAGGTTAAACGATAAGCATTAACAGTGAAGTAGTTTGCGCAGTATTCATACGGGTTTCTACCAATCAATGCAAAAACAGCAAGAGAGTGGCGGCACGGTAGACCAGTTTCTTTCCACCCTAAGCAAGTACAACTCCAATCACCAATATTTACAACATGGGTTGATTCTTCGCGAACTTCAAATAGTGTATCAGAAGATATCAAAACTTTCAAACGACACGATCTGAGGCTATCTTCTTGCAGTTGTTTCTCCTTTGAAGGAGTAAGGTAGGTTGACCACATACATGCATTCAACTTAGCATCATTTATGGCATCAATCATGGTACGTATTAAAGCGTCTATTTTTTGTAAAATAGACGACTCCTGATAATCCTCCATTAAATTAGCAAGTGATCCGCCGACATCATCTGTGATGTGGTTATACCGCTCGCCCTTGAAAGATGAAGTCGCCCAATGTTGAGGTTCAATTTGCATCACCCAGTCATAAGCCAGTGACGATATCAGCTTAATCTGCTCTATCGACTTTCTAAATCCAACAAGATGAACAGCGTGTGCCGCAGCCAAGAAATATTTCCCGCCCCCATGAAACCGAACCTTCACATTTCTATTAAAACTCTCTAAAAGATGGTAAATTGAATAACCGACATGAGCATCTTGAAAAACCTCAAAAACAGACATCTTCAAATTCTTTTCCATATCAAAGACAAAAGTCATGGGTTGCGAGTACAAGATTGCAGCTTTTAACTGTTCCAAGAACCAACGCCAATTGTTGTCATCCTCAACGTCTACAATAGCAAATGCAACTGGGAAAAAATCATCATTTCCATCAATAGCGTTAGCTGTCAATAAAACTTCACCATACATGGACCTCAAAGAAGTAGCTTCAAGGAAAAGAAGGGGGCGACAACTGTTTTGGAATCCATATAATGATGCGTAGAAAGACACAAATAGAGCTTTAAATCTTTTGTTCTCGCCAACAATGAGTTTAGAAATGCTGCCGGGATTTGTTTCAATAATCTTGTCGCAAAACCATGGTAACAGATTATACGACTCTTTATCTGATCCTAAACGTTCATCTCTGACAACCATAGTTCCATGGTTCAAATCGACCCCCGGGTCCTCTAAAAGTTGATTAGCAATTTCCTTTGGTTTCAAATGTGGTGATTCTAGCAGCTTCTTATTTAAGGTAATAAACAACGAATTCACTCTTGATTCCAAATCACATGTATGTACATTATTCATCGTCTTTATCTTAAAAGACGCTGTAGTCGGGTCCCAAACGGCGTTAAACTTCCAAGAACAACCTTCACCAGTACATACACCATTAGCACGATTTGTATAATTTTTCTCGAGTTTATATTCAAAGCCATTTGCCATAGCATATCTCTGTAACGCTTCACGAAACTCGTATATATTTGAGAACTCCTGACCAACACCAGAAATGGCTGATTTCCACACAGATACTACAGTCTCAACTGACGCGTCATCATCAATAATGGCAAGAGCAGAGGGCCTCACAAACTCATCAATTACTTGATCACTAGTAGGTCGTGGGCCGCATGTTCTTTTTCTACCTGATTTGGCCCCCGGGTCCTTTAAAAGTTGATTAGCAATTTCCTTTGGTTTCAAATGTGGTGATTCTTCCAGCATCTCATTTAAGGTAATTACCAATGAATTCACTCTTGATTCCAAATCACATGTATGTACATTATTCATCTTCTTTATCTTAAATGACGCTGTAGTAGGGTCCCAAATGGCGTTAAACTTCCAAGAACAACCTTCACCAGTACATACACCATTAGCACAATTTCTATAATTTTTCTCGAGTTTATATTCAAAGCCATTTGCCAAAGCATATCTCTGTAACGCTTCACGAAACTCGTATTTACTTGAGAACTCCTGCCCAACACCAGAAATGGCTGATTTCCACACAGATACTACAGTCTCAACTGACGCGTCATCATCAATAATGGCAAAAGCAGAGGGCCCCACAAGCTCAACAATTTCTTGATCACTGCTGTCAGCTTTAGTAGGTCGTGGGCGGCGTGCTCTTTTTCTACCTGATTTGGCCTTCTTCCGTTTTGAAGATCGAATAGGCACATAGTCAGGGCTACAGTCAGAATTCACAGCAGCGGTATCGCTTTGCCTGTAGGTATCATCAATTTGTCTGATAAGTATGTTTGGCACTTCTAATATTACTACAGGTGGCAATTTCAAACCCATTTACTAATTAATAAGCTGATTCGTGTTATCCCCAACAGGTCAACCACGAAATAAAAATTTTAGAAAGTAAATGGGTAGAATGGGGCAAAAGTCGCCCACAGTGTAGATCCAGGGTGTTTGACTACGTTTTCAGTTTAGATTGTGGTTATTTGTTGTGTTTGGTCCGAATCCGTCATCTATACATCTCTTTCTTGGTATGTTAATGAAATAGCCTAACCTCACCTTATTATCATTTTATCTTCGATTAAAAACAAAAAAACGAATATTTGAAAAGGGTTTCTATAACTTTCGATTCACACAAGTCTTTGTGTGAATCGAATCTCACCAAAAACGTGTTTAAAACAAAAGGTATCATCATCTTGGTGGTATTTTCAGGTTAAAAATCAAAAAGGCTGTCGAGTGCTTATTTTTAAGCACTCGACAAATGCTCATTTCCAACTTATTATTTTTGTTGCTTTTGTTTTGGTCTCAGATACAAACGGATAAGCCCAAAGGCTTTAGGCCGAAGCCCATGTGGCTCGGATTTGGATTTTTTTTTAGTTGTTTTCACCCGTTTAAGGTTTGAGCCGAGACCATTTTGGTCTCGGTAGTGCTTGGATTTGCTTGTTCACTTTATGTTGGCTTATTTTTGGACACAAGCTTATCTGCTTATGTCTTTGGCATATTTCTACATATCACGACTTATTTGACTTATTAATAAGCTTTTACGCTTATTTGGGACATTATTGTTTTTGATGTTAACACGACCCGGGGAAGTTCTATTTATGTGACTTATGGCTTATTCGATTCACTAATAAGCTATTTGAGCTTATTTGATTGTTAGTTGTGTCAATGAGAAAATGACCCAAAGGGGTGTTCGTTTTGACTTTTAGTTCGAGAGGGAAAAGCCACCTGTAAGGGTGTGTTTGGTTTCGATTAAAACAAAAGAAAACATATGTAATGTATTGACTTTTGACAAAATAAGAAAACGTGAAGGGTTGTTTGTTTCGGACTTATATTAATCGGCTCATTATTTTCGGCTTATGTCGTGGCTCATTTTTGATGTAGTGTTACAGTTATTGCTTATTTGGTTTTGGTTTTAGGATACGGGTCGGTTTGGAGTTAATAAGCCCAACCGATGTGGTTGTTGGACTTATTGGGTTGACGAGACCAATAAGGACCCGATAAGCACATTGGTAAAGTTTATCAGCTCATAACTTATTCAACTTACTTACTACTTGTTTTTTGACAGCTTATAGGTCTCGGCGTGGGTTAAATAAGCTAACGAAGGGTTTATTGGTCTTATTGGGTTGACGAGCCCAATAAGCCGTCCGACTAACTTATTAAGCTTTTAGCTTGATTTTGACACTTATTGGACTATTGATACTTATATTGACTTGATTTGGGAGTTTCGGTTATATTGACTTTGTTCTGTAATAATTACCTCAATGAAACTAACAATAGCACTGGTGTCCGATCCATTTGGATCCTTCAGGGTTGACAATGCTTCGTAGATCATTGCATTGTACCTGAATAACGATGCAAGAATCTTTAATACTTCCATAAATTGAGGTCGATCACGATAAGCATGCGTAAACCAAACATGTAATTATTCGAAACTCCTCAAGAAGAGCGCAAATAAGATGGTATTTCCGTTTTCCACATGGCCTAATATAGTTCACCAGTAACAATAAAGATATTTAGATAGCGAAAGAAACGTGTAACATACTTTGAAGCGGTCTTCCCATCTAGCAAGCATTTTGAAGAATCTTCCATGATAACATCAGTAGGAACTGTATCAGCTGGAAGAATCGCGACTGTCGATGAACCAGGAACCTGAGAAATGGGCATAGGGGCAGCAGGAGAATCTGCACCTTTTGGTTTTGGTGTTCGTGCCTTTTCCCTTGGACCTTGGTCATTTGCACTGACACTCATATTCCTCCATTTATGCTACAAGTAGATAACATGATCGCACAATTAATAAAGATAATATATGTGTATGAAATCATGTTCATCGTACTTTTAATTTGGTAGCCTATACAAGTAACTACTATCATTCGGAATAAGTAAAGCTCATGACCCCGATTAACTTATGCCAATCAATGGTTTGCATTGGTACATAAAAAGCAAAAAATTAACGCAGAACGAACTTTCGACTTAACTTGTACATCAGCAACACAAACAATTTACTATCATATTAAATGTTTATGAAATCATATTCATTGTACTCTTTCATTCGTAGCCTATAAAGTAAAGTAACTAGATAAACATATATCGTACTTATCTCTATTAATGATTCACGCTGGCACTTAAAAGCAACAATAATAATGTAAACCTTACCCCAAAAGAAAGAGAATCAAGTCACTTTCAATATAACCATCAGCAACATACAAAGCAATCATGCTCTCAGATAAACTTGCTAAATTAAAATGTACACTATATCCATCCCCCAAATCTTAAACATCGACAGTTCACTTAAACGCCACTTCCAGTAGGAAAATATGGTTCACATTCCACTTCTCTAGATCAAATAGCATTATATCATCTGTCAACCTATTACTCTAAATAAACTAAATGTTTTATTGACACCACCAGTAATTAAAGCTATCTTAAATATATATCCTAGTTTCCTAAAGATCTCAAAAATAAACATCAAATTCAAAATCCAAAACACAATAACATCAAAATTCGCAAAACGTTGACAACCAACCAAGCATTGACTTCCACACACGGTAACCGGTCCCGACATTAACATTAGCAATATATTACACCGAAATCTTACAATTACCATAATTTCCCCAAAACATCATGGTGCACCTAATTTAACGCAAATATTACAGCTAATTGATTAATACTAATTTCAAAACCTAACGCCGACAATTAAATTCATCTAATATCACAGTTGACCGGTCAAGAAGGGCTTTGGGATGGGGCTAGGTCCTTGGGTAATGGTCAGTCGACACTCAAAAAGAGTGCACCGGTCGTTTTAAACCTTTTGTAGAAATTCATGTAAGATCACAAAATTACACAAAGCTTAATCAAATTACATCTTATTCATATACTTATCAGAATCTCCACTAACACTTCGATCTAAACATAATATAACATCAAAATTAAACCTAACTGATCAAAATATATATAATTACAGCTGCAGCTTATATTACCTCACGCTTTTATATAACAAACAGCTACTCCAAAATGCTATTGCTTGTACCTAGAACTAGTTTGCCGAAAACAGATAAGCTCATAAGCCCATTAATAAGCTTAAACAAATATCCCCCTAATAGTCAATCTCATCACAAACTATATAATAAAGTTATAATCCTAAAAAATTTACTCATAACCACAAAACTACATAAATATTCCTTTCAATATCAAACTTTCAAAAACTTGATGTCAGAATTATAGGGGTGTTTATTCTTTTTTTTTTAGCTAACGAGCTTATGTAATTTCGGCTAGTTTTTCATAAGCTCAAACTTTCTGGCTCATTTTGTGACCTACATGCTTATGAAAAATAAGCCCCAAAATCTCTTTGGTTTCGGCTTATTTTTCATAAGCTCGAATTTTCCAGCTATTATATAGAGATTTTGGGGCTTATTTTTCATAAGCAGGTCAAAATAAGCCAGAAAAATTGAGTTTATGAAGGGGGTGTTTGTTTAAGCATATATGTGGGCTTATGAGCTTATTTGATTTCGGTTATAACTTATAAGTCATAAACCTCAATTTTACGGCTTCTTTTGAAACTTATGGTCTTATATATGTTTATCCTATCATAATACACTTATATAATCCCACAAGTTACAAAATAGGCCAGAAAATTGGGGCTTATGAAATATAAAGCGAGATCAAATAAACTCACATAAGCCAACATATTACATATAAGCTTAAACAAACACCCTCTAAGCTTATTTTTCATAAGCTCGAATTTTCCAGCTATTATATTTATCATAAGCCTGTAGGTCTCAAAATAAGCGAGAAAATTTGAGTTTATGAAAAATAAGGCGAAATCAAATAAGCTCATAACCCCACAAATAAGCCGAAACAAACACCCCTTAACCTCAATATCAAACACCTTATAATCAAAATACACCTAATCAATCAACACAAACTAATCATAATAAATATATATAAACACATATAAAAATAATAATAATAATAATAAATAATAATAAAAATAAATAAAATAAAAAAAGAAAAGAAAAAAAGAGAGCTTATGGGGTGTTTGTTTTAGCTTATTTGTGGGCTTATGATAGCTTATTTGATTTCGGCTATTTTTCATAAGCTCAAATTTTCTGGCTTATTTTAAGACCAATGGGCTTTTATAAGCTTACTACTCATAGTAAGCTTGTATAAGCCCAAAAATCTCTAAATAAACCAGAAAATTTGAGTTTATGAAAAATAAGGCGAAATCCAATAAGCTATCATAAGCCCACAAATAAGCCGAAACAAACACCACCTAAGCATACAATTCATAACATCAAATTACACCTAATCAATCAACACAAAGTAATCAACATATATAAAAGGTGAATATATACTTTGAGATCGATATTTGATCTGGAACACAAATGAGGATTAAACTCAGGATCCTTTTGAATTTTCTTCCATTTTCCAGTGCCGTGTTTTGCAACTCCGGCGCGTAACGCATCTTCTTCCACCTGCGTCCATTTTTGCTTCGCCTGTAGGTATCACCAATTTGTCTGATAAGTATGTTTGGCACTTCTAATATAACTACAGGTGGCAATTTCAAACCCATTTACTAATTAATAAGCTGATTCATGTTATCCCCAACAGGTCAACCGCGAAATAAAAAATTTAAAAAGTAAATGGGTAGAATGGGGCAAAAGTCGCCCACCGTGTAGATCCAAGGTGTTTGAAGACGTTTTCGGTTTAGATCATGGTTATTGGTTGTGTTTGGTCCGAATCCGTCATCTATTATACATCTCCTTCTTGGTATGTTAATGAAATAACCATCATTTTACCTTCAATTAAAACAAGAAAACGAATCTTTGAAAAAGGTTTTTATAACTTTCGATTCACAGTGAATCAAATCTCACCAAAAACTTGTTTAAAACAAAAGGTATCATCGTCTTTGTGGTGTTTTCTGGCTAAAAATCAAAAAGGGTGTCGAGTGCTTATTTTTAAGCATCCGACAAATGCTCATTTCCAACTTCTTATTTTTGTTGCTTTTGTTTTGGTCTCGGATACCGGATAAGCCCAAAGGCTTTAGGCCAAAGCCCATGTGGCTCGGATTTGGATTTTTTTAGTTTTCACCCGTTTAGGGTTTTAGCCGAGACCAAAATGGTCTCGGTAGTGCTTGGATTTGCTTGTTCACTTTATGTTGGCTTATTTTTGGACACAAGCTTATGTCTTTGGCTTATTTCTACATATCGCGACTTATTTGACTTATTAATAAGCTTTTACGCTTATTTGGGACATTGTTGTTTTCGGTGTTAACGCGACCCAGGGAAGTTCTATTTATGTGACTTGTGGCTTATTCGATTCACTAAGAAGCTATTTGAGCTTACTTGATTGTTAGTTGTCTCAATGTGAAAATGACCCAAAGGGGTGTTCGTTTTGACTTTTGGTTCGAGAGGGAAAAGCCACCCGTAAGGGTGTGTTTGGTTTCGTTAAAAACAAAAGAAAACATTTAATGTATTGACTTTTGACATAATAAGAAAACGTGAAGGGTTGTTTGTTTCGAACTTATATTAATCGGCTCATTATTTTCGGCTTATGTCGTGGCTCACTTTCGATGTAGTGTTACAGGTATTGCTTATTTGGTTTTGTTTTTAGGATACAGGTCGGTTTGGAGTTAATAAGCCCAACCAATGTGGTTGTTGGACTTATTGGGTTGACGTGCCCAATAAGGGCCCGATAAGCACATTGGTAAAGTTTATTAGCTCATAACTTATTCTACTGATTTACTACTTGTTTTTTGACAGCTTATAGGTCTCGGCGTGAGTTTATAAGCTAACGAAGGGGTTATTGGTCTTATTGGGTTGACGAGCCCAATAAGGGCCCAATAAGCCGTCCCAATAACTTATTAAGCTTTAACTTGATTTTGACACTTATTGGACTATTGATACTTATATTGACTTGTTTTGGGAGTTTCGGTTATATTGACTTGAACTGTAATAATTACCTCAATGAAACTAACAATAGCACTGGTGTCCGATCCATTTGGATCCTTCGCGTTGTACCTGAATAACGATGCAAGAATCTTTAATACTTCCAAAAATTGAGGTCGAACACGTTAAGCATGCGTAAACCAAACATGTAATTATATGAAACTCCTCCTCAAGAAGAGTGCAAATAAGATGGTATTTCCATTTTCCACATGGCCTAATATAGTTCACCAGTAACAATAAAGATATTTAGATAGCGAAAGAAACGTGTAACATACTTTGAAGCGGTCTTCCCATCTAGCAAGCATTTTGAAGAATCTTCCATGATAACATCAGTAGGAACTGGATCAGCTGGAACAATCGCAACTGACGATGAACCAGGAACCTGAGAAATGGGCATAGGGGTAGCAGGAGAATCTGCACCTTTTGAAGAATCTTCCATGGTAACATCAGTAGGAACTGGATCAGCTGGAACAATTGCGACTGACGATGAACCAGGAACCTGAGAAATGGGCATAGGGGTAGCAGGAGAATCTGCACCTTTTGGTTTTGGCGTTCGTGCCTTTTCCCTTGGACCTTGGCCATTTGCACCGACACTCATATTCCTCCATTTATCCTACAAGTAGATAACATGATCGCACAATTAATAAAGATGATATATGTGTATGAAATCATGTTCATCGTACTTTTAATTTGGTAGCCTATAAAAGTAACTGCTATCATTCGGAATAAATAAAGGTCATGACCCCAAATAAGTTATGCCAATCAATGATTTGCATTGGTACATAGAAAGCAAAAAATTAACGCAGAACGCACTTTCGACTTAACTTGTACATCAGCAACACAAACAATTTACTATCATATTAAACGTTTATGAAATCATATTCATCGTACTCTTTCATTCGTAGCCTAGAAAGTAAAGTAACTAGGTAAACATATATCGTACTTATCTCTATTAATGATTCACGCTGGCACTGAAAAGCAACAATAATATGAAGGGGCTTATTTTTCATAAGCCTGTAGGTCTCAAAATAAGCGAGAAAAATTGAGTTTATGAAGGGGGTGTTTGTTTAAGCTTATATGTGGGCTTATGAGCTTATTTCATTTCGGTTATAAGTCATAAACCTCAATTTTTTGGCTTATTTTGAGACTTTTGGGTTTATATAAGTTTATCATATCATAATACACTTACACAATCCCATAAGTCTCAAAATAAACCAGAAAATTGGGGCTTATGAAATATAAAGCGAAATCACATAAGCTCATGAACATATAAGCTTAAACAAACCCCCCCCCCCCCCCCCCCCCCCCCCCTAAGATTTTTATTTATTTATTATTATTTATTTTTTTGGCTATATGGTTTCGGCTTATTTTTCATAAGATCGAATTTTCTGGCTTATTTTAAGACCAATGGGCTTTTATAAGCTTACTACTCATAGTAAGCTTGTATAAGCCCAAAAATCTCTAAATAAGCCGGAAAATTTGAACTTATGAAAAATAAGGCGAAATCCAAGAAGCCCAGAAATAAGCCGAAACAAAACACCCCCTATACCTACAGTTCACCTAATGAATCAACACAAAGTAATCAACATATATAAAAGTGAACATATTACATATAAGCTTAAACAAACACCCTCTAAGCTTATTTTTCATAAGCTCAAATTTTCCAGCTATCATAACTGCATGGGCGGTTTTGGGCCGGCGCACCATCAGCAACCGAGCCAGGCCCAACCCACTAAGGGACACTAAATTTTTTTATACCCATTATATGTACTAGGCTCAACCCAAATAAAAATAAACCATATTAATCATTTAATCCAAAAAGTCAAAAACGAACGTGAAGGGACAAAAGGGTGAAAGACTGACCCACTTAAATATATTTTATTTTGTAGAAGTAATACTTATGTTGCAAGAATGATTTTTGTTTGTATTTTTGGCTTTTCGTACTTGATTATGATCTATGTATGTTATATATAGGGGCACTTTTTTTTTCTTCGTGCCGGGACTAATTTTTTTTTTTATGTTCTCAGCACCGCCCTATTCATAAGCCCAGAAATAAGAAGAAACAAACAGCCCCTAAACCTACAATTCTATCAAGAGAAAGTAATAAAAAGTGAAAATATATAAAAATATACCTTGAGATCGATATTTGATCTGAAATAAAAATGAGGATGAAACTGAGGATCATGTTGAATATCCTTCCATTTTCCGGTGCCGTGTTTTGCAACTCCGGCTCGTAATGCATCTTCTTCGTCCTCCGTCCATTTTTGCTTCGGGTTACCCATGCCCCTTCACTCTCTCTCTCTCTCTCTCTCTCTCTCTCTTTGTGTTTTTATTTTATTTTTTTGATAAACCCCATTCGGATGATGATGATGTTTTTGGCATGTTGTCTATTTGCCGAGTTTTGACTTCCTTTTCCTAGTGTTCTTTGACTAGGGTGAGCGACCCCGGACCAGATTGACCCTAAACCATATTTCGGTCTCATCACTGGTATACACTTTATCTCGTGTGCGGTCTTTGGCTTGGTCCGGTCTTACGTATAACCGACCATTTTGCATTCCCGAACCAGACCGACTGAAGAACTGGACCGAGCCTAACACATTCGGTACCAGTGGCGGAACTTGAACACTTATTTTGGGAGGGCCGAATCGGAGATTTGTTTGTAAACTCAACTAAATTACATCTAAAACCTATAATATTTACACTAGTTGCCGCAACTTTTGGTGGGGTCGGGACCCTCCCCTGCCCCTTAAAAGGTCCGCCCCTGTTCGGTACGGTCCTTGGTCTGCACTTTACCTCATGTTCGGTCCTTGCCCCGGTCTAGTCTTACGTACAACCGACCATTTTGCCTTCTCGGACCGGACCGAACCTAACACATTCAGTCCGGTTCTCGGTCTGTGGTTTTGGGATAAATCGATCTCAGTCCGGTCCGGTCCGGGTTTGACCTGATGCTCACCCCTATTCTTGACTATTATTTAGAGCACAAGGTGTTGTTAGTGTCGTCGGATTGGTGTTATAGAAAAAATGGTGACAGTTTAGCAACTTTTCTCATGACACCAAAATTGATCAAAATGCCAAAACACCCCTATCTCATATCATATCAAGTGGAGTCGTTGTACAAAAAGTGTCATCGTGGTGAAAAAAAGAGAAAAAGACCAGAGAAAGAAAAAGAAATTTACTGGATCATTTGGGCTAGTCGTGAGGGTGCAGGACGGGAAACGCGAACGACGGTGTGCATGTGGCGTCGTCTGGTGGCGTTAAGCAGGAATGCGCCAGCGAAAACGCTGAGGTACCCACTGCTCTTACACTATGTTCTAAAGTCTCATTTATTGAAGAAACTAAAGAAAATGAACTGAGCAAAAAAGACTGTGTTTTCAAATATCAGTTAAGGAAAATGATTGAAAAAGGTGATTTTATATATTTTGAAGTAAAATGTTTCCTCTAAAAATAATTTAAAATGTTTACTTTTAGTTGCTTTACTTTTTCTTTATTAAAAAACCTTAAGAACTGAACATTAGCAGGTTGTGATAATATAATCGCGGTTAAATTTAACATGATTTGTAGATTTTTAATTAAAGCTAATGATTTTAAATTGTGATTTGGAATTGATAGAGATAAATCACAATTTAGACTTGATACGGATATTTTGCTATGTTGTGATTATATCTTTTTTAGAAGGGGTGATACTTTTGTCGTGGTTAAATCTAATACTTGTGAATCTCGAATAAAAGCTTATGAGTTTCAAATTGTTATAAACCTGAAAACTAGAATGCGGAATAGACTTGTTTTGAATGTACGATAAACATACACAAGATGTAGAACACGACAGAAAGTAATGCACGAGCAGAAGAATAACCCTAACCAAACGATTAGTTATTGAAAAGAATGAACGTACAATGACCCCTCTCCCCTCACCTCTTTATTGTAGAGATGAGAGGGGAAGAAAACCGATCCTAAAAGAGTTGTAGTTGGCAGCTACAAAGGAGAAAACCAAGGAACCGAATGAATGGATTTGATAACTCAGTTTATGCATTATATAATGCATTAACCGACTTAAAATCCTACTTAAACAAAAGTTCCACTTAACCCCCTAAAGAATATAATATGTATACTAATATATATAACAATTTCCACCTTAGTATCATATTAGAAATATTCGACACGCAGCAGCTTCAACTAGAGCTGGAACCTCGAACTGGGGACCGCCTTCGTCAAGGCTCAAGTAGCAATACCTGCTACTAACCTTAGTTCAACTCTTGAGTCTCTTGTGAGTCCCTTTAGCCAAATAGCCTCCTTTGCAGCCTTCGTAAGTGTCATATACGCCGCTTCAGTTGTTGACAAATCCTCCATGTGCAGCATCACAGCTTCCCAGCTTCCTGCACATCCTTATATCATAAACCCGTACCTTGTGATTGATATACCCATGACAGTGATCGATCTACCCATAGCGTAGTCAAAATCCACAAAAAACATGTACGTCTGTCTGTTATCCACGATCGGACCCATCCAACATACCCACATCTACAGATGCTATGTCAGGTCTCGTGCAGACCTTCTGATACTCCCGGCTTCCAACCACATATGTATATGACCACCTACCATTCTTTTCCGAGCCATGATATAGAGGCCTAATAAACATGCCTAATTGGTGGACCTAATGCTTTAAATGCTTGTACAGTTCATAACTGTACAAGCATTTAAAGCATTAGGTCCACCAATTAGGCATGTTTATTAGGTCCACCAAACATTTCCCTTCTTTTCCACATCACAGTCCCCTGATAGACTACCCTCCATCGACAGTATGGAGTGTCCCTCCAACAAAGTCTGTACCAACTTCCTGTTGTGAACCCTGGATTGTGACCCCCTCAGAGTATTACCACTCTGATCCTTGATGATCTCCATACCAAGTATATTTTCTTTTGCTTTATCCAGCAAACCCTTTGTATCCCAGATCTCAGCCTTGCATCCGCAAGAAAAAACCATACAATCTATATAGAGAAATAGATGTATGAAAATACCTGGTGTATACTCACAGTAATAGTCGTCGATGTCGTCACTGCTTTTCCTGCAACTGTTGCTGAGCACATACACACATGACCGAGTATCCATATCTTCTTTCAATCCAGTCTTCCACTTGGAAATCACCTCACAAGTAACAATATCATTGAAAGTCAATGACTCATGTGTATATATCTTTTCCACTGCAACAATTGCAAAAGCATCCTCATTACTGTTTTCTCTATACATGTATAGTTCCCGTGCTATGTGTTGCTCCCTATCATGTGCTAAATGATAGTCTATCAAATTCTGAGTTTGTACTTCCTGTGAACCAGCTACCTGACCGACATTCGCCTGAGGTTCCACCTCAAATGTATGATCCCCAAGCGGTTCCACCTTAAACTCAACACCCTGCAACACATGCACTGAACGTGTACCTACACCAGAACCAATGAAAGTTTCTTATATTCCCAACTCTCATTGAAACCCATATTCCTGTAAAGCACTCCCTTTGAAGTAACGTCATCTAACCTCCAAAGCTGATAACCCACCATACCTTCACGGTATCCCAGGAATATGCACTTGACCTTAACTGGTTCAAGCATCCCTTGCTTATTACTAGCAAGCCAACAGAAAAACCCTAACATATCTATAGGAGTCTTGAATCCAATCGCTGATGATGGTGACCTATTCACTAGATATGTAGACCCGGTTGTATCCTCTGCCCATAAAACTTTGGACAGACCAGACTGAATCAGAAAACAACGTAACTTAGCCAAGAGTGTCACATTCGTCTTCTTAACCAACCCATTCTGCTGATGTATCGTTGCAACACCCAAATGTTTGGTGACCCCACTCTTCATACATTGTTGTGTAGACCTCTGATTACAAGAATCAAGAACATTGCCTGTCTTGATCTTCCTCCCAGTTTGAGATTCTCATAACTGCTTCCTACCCTTCAATGTCTTCCCGGTCACTGCCTGACCGTACAGGGTATATAGGCAATTAGCCTTCCTTGTTCCTGATTAAACCACCAGTGAACCCTTTATAACCTTGATCTTGCCCGACTACATCTTTACGGTAAAACCCTATTTTTCAAGAGTACCCAACGATATCAAGTTTCGCCTTAATTCCGGAACATACCTGACGTTATCTAAAACAAAACTTGACCCATCCCTCATTTGTACTTGAACCTTACCCGTCCCTCGTACACGACATTCCCTGCCATCACCCAGCAGTACATTACCACCGTCATACTCCATAAAATCAAACAAGTAATCTCTCCTGTATGTCATATGGTATGAGCCCCCTGAATCCATGATCTAGTCCAACAGTTGTTCAACACTCATAGCCATCATAACATCAGCACTGTCATACCCATCAGCTCCAGAACCGGATACCTGATCTTCATTCCTGACAAAACCTTGAGATTTATTGTGATTATACCTAGGACAATCTCTCTTCAAATGCTCCTCGGACTGACATATATAACACTTGAGTCTGCTGCTTCTTCCCTGTGACTTTGACCACGCACTACCTTTACCTTGCTGCATATCACTTTGATCAGATTTCCCCCTCAGAACAATCCTTCACCACCATCAACCTTTGCTTCCGTCATCTTCTGAAGTTCCCTAGAATTAAGTGTCGCGAGCACGTCTTCTAGCTTTAAAGTATCCTGACCATACAGCAAAGTATCCATGAAAATATCGTAAGACGATGGTAAAGATGTGAGTAATAATAATGCCTGATCTGTAACACCCCGAAAATCGAACTGAAGCAGCGGAAGTCTAATCGGGGTATTACTTCATAGAAACATTGCCATAATCATAGAAAACGACATAAAAGAGTCGTTTTGAGAAACTTTGTTATCATTCATCAACATAAAATCAGAGTAGCCACAACGGGTTCAATAAGTTTAGAAATACATAAAGAAAAAGGTCTTGAATAAAAGTGAATGATAACATTTTTAAGTGAAATCCAAAGGGTGCCCTGATCCACTCCGTGCCATAGATGCTAATTAGTTACCTGAGATAAAACATGCTAAAAGGGTCAACACAAAGGTTGAGTGAATCCACAGTGTTTAAATTGTAATAGTTTGAACACAAGTCAAATAGTTGTAAAATAGTAACATCGTAACGTAAGATATTGCACTAAGCCTCATGACACGCAAACCTTAACACTGTTATGCTGCCATAAGAGATATATAAAATCTTATGGGATAAAAGCCTACACATAATAATATGATGCAGGTAATAGGGCCCTCGGGTAATTAGGAGTTTGCCAGTTCCTAAGTTATTCGAATATAGTGCATTCGGTTACCATTCCAGGCTAACTTCAAATGGGGCGTCAACTGCCAATAGATCTATTCACTATATTCGGGTTCACTCACAAGTGATTAATGGTTCATGATATGAGGGACTTTTGGCAAAAGCGGTAACTTAGGCAATATCAATCAGGATAGCATACAGAAAAATACTTGTGTTCAGATTTATAGCATGTATCTCCCCATGGGATTTGAAAACATAGTAAAAAGTGGGACTATGAACTCACCTCAACAATAGTAGCAGGAATGTAATAGAGTCAAATGGTAAGTGGTAGCTCCGACGCGTGACCTAGATTAGTATGGCATAATTTAGTTCACAATACTTGTTTAAGACTCGATGAAACGTAAATAATTTTAGGTGTTTTCAAAAAGCTTTTGTTATTGTTGCTTGTGTGGCAGCATTACTAAGTTTGAAAATAGTTTTTGTAAATATTGGCTCTTGGAAGTGCTTACGTAACGAGAACGAATAGGATTTCTAGTTTGACGATAACTGAGAGACGAAGTACGGAAGGAAATGAATATTAGACGTTGTCGGAAAATGGGAATAGTGTTGTTAAAAAGTTTGTATGTATATATTTAAATGTTTATAAGTTTATAATAAAAAGTGTGTAAGTAAATGTTTTTAAGTAAAAGTTTTATATAAAGTATTTGTATTTGAAATAAAATAAAGTTATATATATATATATATATATATATATATATATATATATATATATATATATATATATATATATATATATATTAAACTTAAATAAGTTTGTACATGCCATGATTTCTATATTGATAAACTATAAGCCGTTATTATTTTTTTATGAGTTTAGTTTATACGTCAAAGATCATTTACTTTTGAAATCTTTTGGTTTTTAGTTATAAGTCTTGTCCTAAAATTTATGTCTTAAATTTTATATCTATATTGTTAGTTATGTAGGTTTAATAAGTCGAAAAGTATATACATTTATTTTTGGTCTAGACAGGTTTGTCTAATTGTGTTTCAAGTGAGTTGGAATTTATACTTCTCAAGTCATAACTAATTATAGATTTTGTAATTTGCGTAGTACGGGTTTCATTTGTGACGAGGCGAGACGAGACGAAAGGAAGTCGAGGCACGAATCGAGTTGACAATATGGTACAACAGATATGGTACGACAGAAAAAAACGAACATGGCCTAATTCATTTAAGTGGGCCTCGGCCCAGTTTCAATTTATCAATGAATCTTAAGACTCTAGTGGGCTTGGCCCAACTATGCGACGCATGACAAGCATGAACTTAACATTCCTACATTTGATAGCAGTTTGTGATGTTTTGATACAACATAAGTAAAAATAACCAAACGTTGGTTGTGCTTCTTTTGTTCCTACCAAGTGGTTTTTCCAAATAGACTCGACAAGGAAAATGACTAAGACTTGTTAACCCGCAACGAGTGTCTAATACGCCATGTGGAGCTAATCAATTTGACTCAACAAATGGAGAAATAATCGGCCTGTGCCGAGGCCTTTGGTGACCTTAACAAAAGACTCTTAGTATCTTCTTTCGACTTAACTTTAACGACACCAAAACCATGCTAACCAATATGATTAGCCAAACCATTTAATAGTACTAGTTGGAAGTTTTGAAATCTTTATAGCAACATGAGCAAATTCAAAACACCTTATATTTACCCACTGTTGGGTTCGACCAGAAAGGAAAACACAACTAATTCATGACTAACTCAAAACTGAAATTATCAACACCTCTCAGTGGTTCGACTCAAACAATTTCATACGCGACTTATAGATTTTAGACAAGTTTTACTCTAAACCAAATAAGCCAAGATCTTAATAAGCCATTAGCCATATCACGAACAATCAAACGAGTATAACCAAACGGAAGACAAACAAAATAACACTTCCGATACCGAGCCAAAACAGAATTTGGGTTTTGTCTGTAACAGAACGCGAGATTTGCACGAGTTTAACGCTAATGAGTAAGCCAAAAACATATACCTTGCAAGTTGTTATTCTGGTTTTTAGTCCAGGTTTAGCCACACAAACTTAATAACATCGTGACTACATCAAAACTATTAATTTGATTCATAACAGTAAAACAATGAGAAATATAGATCACAACTAATTAACCCATATCAAGATTACATAAACCAAACTAATTAACATAGTCACAGTCTTTCAAATTGAAAGGAAAGAAAAAGAAACAGGAGAAATGGGTTACCGATTACAGGGAAGAACAAAAACAAACAAGGCTCGATTCTGATCCCACAAGCGATCCACACACCCTTGAATCTTCAGGAATGTCTCTCTCAAAGACTACTAGTGTTTTGGTTGTGAAAGTGGTATGATGTGTGGAAAGCCCATGGGGATCGAGCGGTTCAAATAGAGATAATACAAGGGGGTTTTGATTCCTCCTTCCTTCCCACCAGTCGACCTTGTAGCCAAAAGAGGTATTGCATACTCACCATCTAGTCACACTTTGGCTTGTGGTGTTGACCTCCAGTATGTAGACAAGGAAACGGTTTCCCCCCCTTAGGCGCTTGAGGACCAACTGAAATGGTTCAGACTTGGCATCATTAGGAGCGTAGTAGTAGAGCGAGAGACAAGGAAGTGGGTTGTGGGGATCGGTTGAGCCATGGGAGCAGGTGTGGCAGATATGGCGTGAGAGAGAGAGAATGTTGAGGAAAATGATAAAAAAGATGGGGATAAGGGGGTCGGTTGGTGGGGATAGGTACAAGGACAATTTTTGTTATCTTTTTAGTATTATTATTATTATTATTATTATTATTATTATTATTATTATTATTATTATTATTATTATTATATGTATGTAAGTATATAAATTTGACTTTGTTTTATTAATTTTAGATAATTGTGTAGTAATTAAGGTGTAGAAAATAAAGGTGAGTGTTTAAAGAAAGGTGAGGTGCGGGATACTATTTGATATTCGTAATACTCGAGGGGAAATTAAACGAGTCTCGGGTTTTATTGAATCCCGGTATTTATTTATACCTATGCCATACTATCACAGTGTCGGTATGCGTGCAGTTTTAGTAAAGGTGGAATGTGAGTTCGCCATAATATTTGTTTGACAACATTCGTCATTGCTTTATAGTACAATGAAAGCAAAAATTTAAAGAGGAGAATAAGTGAAACAAGTGAATGGTCTCATTAAATAATAAATTTTTCAGTCTTACAGGAAATAAATAACTTGAAATTTTCGTGTTATTACATGATCCTCATCCGATATAGCAGCATCTATAGCCGCTAAGTCCAGAAAAAGTTGGATCTAGTTTAAGATCAAGGCAGACAACAGTAAATCAGAATAGACAAAATAAATATGATTGATAAGAAAACTTTTTTTGTTTATTTGCTAGAGGCATATATGTCATTTCCAACCATTATGGGGGTCAATTTCAGTAAATATATGTACATTTGCACACTCCATTATACACCCCGTTAATACAGTATGTGTACACAGTACAACAGGTTAATGCGTAAGTTTGAGTGTGCCAATAAAAAAATTGAGTATGCAAATCATTTCCCATACCAATACCATTATACATATCATCTGTTAAATCATAGATTTCGAGCTTTTGGTCGGCTAATTCACAGAGTAAAGTCTGAGCTCACTATCACATAAACTTGATCCTGGTAAAACTCATCTTTTCAAAAAGGGAGGTGATTTGCACGCTCACACAATTGATTGACACACTCAAATTATGAATGTTTTTGACATTTATACCCTTATAGGGTGAAAATAGGTAAAAATGATATGAGGATATAAATGTCAAGACACTCATAATTTGAGTGTGCCAATCAATTATGGAAGTGATAAATCACTTCCCTTTCAAAAAGGATGGCAGGGTTGTTCGCATCACACATGATTCGAACTTGACTTTAATAATGATGACAGGCACAAGTTTTTGTCAACTAAGCCACCCCTTTGTAAAAACCGAAAAGAATGAGCCCAAATCAAGATTACCGGCTTCGACAACATTCAAATAAACATATACTAAAAAGACCGTCTTTATTCAAGTCTATTTTTACCAATCACAAGGGTAACATAATCAGTTCCCTCAACCTACCGTTCCACTGAAGAAATGTTATCAGCCTCGGTACAAAACTAAAAAGTTCAAAGGCTAACAAAATGTTTTTAAACAAAGATACTCAAGTTCAATAAGATGCATATGGTACACATATCAACAAAGAGATTCAAGCACCTATATTCCAGTTTCACAATAAACTTCTTATCATACCTGTGTGTCCCGGGCTTGTGTGTTTGCTTAAAGATCCATAGTTAGGGGGTCAAGCTTGTATTAGTTGACAAAAGTCAACTCACCAGCTTGTTGCGCCTGGTAGAAGTTGCAAGATTTCTTGTTGTGACCCGTTTGCTTGCACTTTGTGCATGTTACCGTTCTCTTTGTTGTTTCGACCTCCTTTTCTTCCCACTCTATGTTCTCCTTTACAACGGCTGGTTTTACAGGTATGGGAGGAAGAACGAGCACATTTGGATCATTATCTGTTTCGGAAATCTTACCTTTTACACCATCATCTTTCTCAACCTCCATCTTTTCGTTCTCAACTTTCGCAGCTTCATTTTCACTCCCTACTTTCATGGATTCTTCCTTTTCACCCCCTGCTTCATCTATCTCGATATCTATATGTTCATCTTCAGCTTCGGTCTTCTCAAAATCTTCTTTTTCAGCATAGTCGTTGTTGCCATTTGTCTTTCCTTCATTTCCGTCACCTGCATTCTTCATCTCTATCTTTTCACCATTTTCTTCTTCAACCTGGATCTTTTCGCCACCTTCTTCATTCTCACCCACTGTTTCTAAAGCTTGTCCCTTTTCAACCTCTGGCTTTCTGACCTCGAACTTTTCACCTTCTTCCATTTCAATGGGTACTTGGTTTATGGACTCTAAGTAGGTTAAACGATAAACACCAACAGTGAAGTAGTTTGCGCAGTATTCATACGGGTTTCTACCAATCAATGCAAAAACAGCAAGAGAGTGGCGGCACGGTAGACCAGTTTCTTTCCACCCTAAGCAAGTACAACTCCAATCACCAATATTCACAACATGGGTCGACTCCTCGCGAACCTCATATAGGGTATCAGAAGAGATCAAAACTTTCAAACCACACGATCTGAGGCTATCTTCTTGCAGTTGTTTCTCCTTTGAAGGAGTAAGGTAGGTTGACCACATACATGCATTCAACTTAGCATCATCTATGGCATCAATCATGGTATGTATTAAAGCGTCTATTTTTTGAAAAATAGACGACTCCTGATAATCCTCCATTAAATTAGCAAGTGATCCACCGACATCATCTGTGATGTGGTTATACCGCTCGCCCTTGAAAGATGAAGTCGCCCAATGTTGAGGTTCAATTTGCATCACCCAGTCATAAGCCAGTGACGATATCAGCTTAATCTGCTCTATCGACTTTCTAAATCCAACAAGATGAACAGCGTGTGCTGCAGCCAAGAAATATTTCCCGCCCCCATGAAACCGAACCTTCACATTTCTATTAAAACTCTCTAAAAGATGGTAAATTGAATAACCGACATGAGCATCTTGAAAAACCTCAAAAACAGACATCTTCAAATTCTTTTCCATATCAAAGACAAAAGTCATGGGTTGCGAGTACAAGATTGCAGCTTTTAACTGTTCCAAGAACCAACGCCAATTGTTGTCATCCTCAACGTCTACTATAGCAAATGCAACTGGGAAAAAATCATCGTTTCCATCAATAGCGTTAGCTGTCAATAAAACTTCCCCATACATGGACCTCAGAGAAGTAGCTTCAAGGAAAAGAAGGGGGCGACAACTGTTTTGGAATCCATATAATGATGCGTAGAAAGACACAAATAGAGCTTTAAATCTTTTGTTCTCGCCAACAACGAGTTTAGAAATGCTGCCGGGATTTGTTTCAATAATCTTGTCGCAAAACCATGGTAACAGATTATACGACTCTTTATCTGATCCTAAACGTTCATCTCTGACAACCATAGTTCCATGGTTCGAATCGACCCCCGGGTCCTTTAAAAGTTGATTAGCAATTTCCTTTGGTTTCAAATGTGGTGATTCTTGCAGCTTCTCATTTAAGGTAATTACCAACGAATTCACTCTTGATTCCAAATCACATGTATGTACATTATTCATCGTCTTTATCTTAAAAGACGCTGTAGTCGGGTCCCAAACGGCGTTAAACTTCCAAGAACAACCTTCACCAGTACATACACCATTAGCACGATTTGTATAATTTTTCTCGAGTTCATATTCAAAGCCATTTGCCATAGCATATCTCTGTAACGCTTCACGAAACTCGTATATATTTGAGAACTCCTGACCAACACCAGAAATGGCTGATTTCCACACAGATACTACAGTCTCAACTGACGCGTCATCATCAATAATGGCAAGAGCAGAGGGCCTCACAAACTCATCAATTACTTGATCACTCCTGTCAACTTTAGTAGGTCGTAGGCCGCATGTTCTTTTTCTACCTGATTTGGCCCCCGGGTCCTTTAAAAGTTGATTAGCAATTTCCTTTGGTTTCAAATGTGGTGATTCTTGCAGCATCTCATTTAAGGTAATTACCAACGAATTCACTCTTGATTCCAAATCACATGTATGTACATTATTCATCTTCTTTATCTTAAAAGACGCTGTAGTCGGGTCCCAAATGGTGTTAAACTTCCAAGAACAACCTTCACCAGTACATACACCATTAGCACAATTTCTATAATTTTTCTCGAGTTTATATTCAAAGCCATTTGCAATAGCATATCTCTGTAACGCTTCACGAAACTCGTATTTACTTGAGAACTCTTGCCCAACACCAGAAATGGCTGATTTCCACACAGATACTACAGTCTCAACTGACGCGTCATCATCAATAATGGCAAAAGCAAAGGGCCCCACAAGCTCAACAATTTCTTGATCACTGCTGTCAGCTTTAGTAGGTCGTGGGCGGTGTGCTCTTTTTCTACCTGATTTGGCCTTCTTCCGTTTTGAAGATCGAATAGGCACATAGTCAGGGCTACAGTCAGAATTCACAGCAGCGGTATCGCTTTGCCTGTAGGTATCATCAATTTGTCTGATAAGTATGTTTGGCACTTCAAATATAACTACAGGTGGCAATTTCAAACCCATTTACTAATTAATAAGCTGATTCGTGTTATCCCCAACAGGTCAACCACGAAATAAAAATTTTAGAAAGTAAATGGGTAGAATGGGGCAAAAGTCGCCCACAGTGTAGATCCAGGGTGTTTGACTACGTTTTCGGTTTAGATCATGGTTATTTGTTGTGTTTGGTCCGAATCCGTCATCTATACATCTCTTTCTTGGTATGTTAATGAAATAGCCTAACCTCACCTTATTATCATTTTATCTTCCATTAAAAACAAGAAAACGAATCTTTGAAAAGGGTTTCTATAACTTTCGATTCACACAAGTCTTTGTGTGAATCGAATCTCACCAAAAACGTGTTCAAAACAAAAGGTATCATCATCTTGGTGGTGTTTTCAGGCTAAAAATCAAAAAGGCTGTCGAGTGCTTATTTTTAAGCACTCAACAAATGCTCATTTCCAACTTATTATTTTTGTTGCTTTTGTTTTGGTCTCGGATACAAACGGATAAGCCCAAAGGCTTTAGGCCGAAGCCCATGTGGCTCGGATTTGAATTTTTTTAGTTGTTTTCACCCGTTTAAGGTTTGAGCCGAGACCATTTTGGTCTCGGTAGTGCTTGGATTTGCTTGTTCACTTTATGTTGGCTTATTTTTGGACACAAGCTTATGTCTTAGGCATATTTCTACATATCACAACTTATTTGACTTATTAATAAGCTTTTACGCTTATTTGGGACATTATTGTTTTCGATGTTAACACGACCCGGGGAAGTTCTATTTATGTGACTTGTGGCTTATTCGATTCACTAATAAGCTATTTGAGCTTATTTGATTGTTAGTTGTGTCAATGAGAAAATGACCCAAAGGGGTGTTCATTTTGACTTTTAGTTCGAGAGGGAAAAGCCACCCGTAAGGGTGTGTTTGGTTTCGATTAAAACAAAAGAAAACATATGTTATGTATTGACTTTTGACAAAATAAGAAAACGTGAAGGGTTGTTTGTTTCGGACTTATATTAATCGGCTCATTATTTTCGGCTTATGTTGTGGCTCATTTTCGATGTAGTGTTACAGTTATTGCTTATTTGGTTTTGGTTTTAGGATACGGGTCGGTTTGGAGTTAATAAGCCCAACCGATGTGGTTTTTGGACTTATTGGGTTGACGAGCCCAATAAGGACCCGATAAAGTTTATCAGCTCATAACTTATTCAACTTACTTACTACTTGTTTTTTGACAGCTTATAGGTCTCGGCGCGGGTTAAATAAGCTAACGAAGGGTTTATTGGTCTTATTGGGTTGACGAGCCCAATAAGCCGTCCGACTAACTTATTAAGCTTTTAGCTTGATTTTGACACTTATTGGACTATTGATACTTATATTGACTTGATTTGGGAGTTTCGGTTATATTGACTTTGTTCTGTAATAATTACCTCAATGAAACTAACAATAGCACTGGTGTCCGATCCATTTGGATCCTTCAGGGTTGACAATGCTTCGTAGATCATTGCATTGTACCTGAATAACGATGCAAGAATCTTTAATACTTCCAAAAATTGAGGTCGATCACGTTAAGCATGCGTAAACCAAACATGTAATTATATGAAACTCCTCCTCAAGAAGAGCGCAAATAAGATGGTATTTCCATTTTCCACATGGCCTAATTTAGTTCACCAGTAACAATAAAGATATTTAGATAGCAAAAGAGATGTGTAACATACTTTGAAGTGGCCTTCCCATCTAGCAAGCATTTTGAAGAATCTTCCATGATAACATCAGTAGGAACTGGATCAGCTGGAACAATTGCGACTGACGATGAACCAGGAACCTGAGAAATGGGCATAGGGGTAGCAGGAGAATCTGCACCTTTTGGTTTTGGCGTTCGTGCCTTTTCCCTTGGACCTTGGCCATTTGCACCGACACTCATATTCCTCCATTTATCCTACAAGTAGATAACATGATCGCACAATTAATAAAGATGATATATGTGTATGAAATCATGTTCATCGTACTTTTAATTTGGTAGCCTATAAAAGTAACTGCTATCATTCGGAATAAGTAAAGGTCATGACCCCAAATAAGTTATGCCAATCAATGATTTGCATTGGTACATAGAAAGCAAAAAATTAATGCAGAACGCACTTTCGACTTAACTTGTACATCAGCAACACAAACAATTTACTATCATATTAAACGTTTATGAAATCATATTCATCGTACTCTTTCATTCGTAGCCTAGAAAGTAAAGTAACTAGGTAAACATATATCGTACTTATCTCTATTAATGATTCACGCTGGCACTGAAAAGCAACAAAGGTAGCAAAATAAGCGAGAAAAATTGAGTTTATAAAGGGGGTGTTTGTTTAAGCTTATATGTGGGCTTATGAGCTTATTTGATTTCGGTTATAAGTCATAAACCTCAATTTTTTGGCTTATTTTTAGACTTTTGGGTTTATATAAGTTTATCTATATCTATACTACTATATAATGTATTTGGGACTATTCTATAATTAGAAAGGCTTAAAAATTCAGACTTTTACTTACTAAGTATGGAAACAAACACCCCCAACAATTTATAACCACCTCAACAACCACCCCCAACAATTTATAACCACCCCAACAACCACCCCAACAACCATTTTCCACCACCCCACCTCCCTCCTCTTCACCCCCAACAATCCGCCCCCGCATCGCGCGGGCCCTTTCTAGTCATATCATAATACACTTACACAATCCCATAAGTCTCAAAATAAAGCAGAGAATTGGGGCTTATGAAATACAAAGCGAAATCAAATAAGCTCACGTAAGCCAATATATAAGCTTAAACACCCCCCCCCCCCCCCCCCCCCCCCCCACCCACCTAAGATTTTTATTTATTTATTTATTATTATTATTATTTTGGCTATATGGTTTCGGCTTATTTTTCATAAGCTTGAATTTTCCAGCTATTATATAGAGATTTTGGGGCTTATTTGTAGGTCTGAAAATAAGGGAGAAAATTTGAGTTTATGAAAAATAAGGCGAAATCAAATAAGCTGAAAACCCCACAAATAAGCCGAAACAAACACCCGTAAACCTACAATATCAAACACCTTATAATCAAATTACACCTAATCAATCAACAGAAAAAATCAACACAAACTAATCATAAGCTCATTTGAGTTTATGGGGTGTTTGTTTTAGCTTATTTGTGGGCTTATGTTCGCTTATTTGATTTCGTCTACTTTTCAAAAGCTCAAAATTTTCTGGCTTATTTTAAGACCAATGGGCTTTTATAAGCTTACAACTGATAGTAAGCTTGTATAAGCCCAAAAATCTCTAAATAAGCCGGAAAATTTGAACTTATGAAAAATAAGGCGAAATCCAACAAGCTATCATAAGCCCACAAATAAGCCGAAACAAACACCCCCTAAACCTACAAGTAATCAACATATATAAAACGTGAAAATATATAAATATACTTTGAGATCGATATTTGATCTGAAATAGAAATGAGGATGAAATTCAGGATCATGTTGAATATCCTTCCATTTTCCGGTGCCGTGTTTTGCAACTCCGGCTCGTAATGCATCTTCTTCCTCCTCCGTCCATTTTTGCTTACTCCTCATTTTAGTGTGTGTTTTTAGTAAGAGGGTAGATTAGGGATTTTGGTATTTGTTGTGTTTCTATTTTCACTTCTTTTTCCTAGTGTTCTTGACTAGGGTCAGCAAAACGGAACGAACTGAATAAAAAAACGGGCCTGAACCGGATTGAACATTTTGGTCCAGTCTTCGGTTCACACTTTACCTCATGTTCGTTCTTTGGCTTGGTCCGGTCTTACGTAGAACCAACCATTTTGCCTTCTCGGACCGGGCCTAACACATTCGGTCCGATCCTCGGTCCGTGGTTTTGGGCTAAATTGGTCTCAGTCTCGGTCCGATCCGGGTTTGACCCGATGCTCATCCCTATTCTTGACTAGGGTGAGCAAAACAAACCGCGGACTGAACCGAATCGAGAAACGGGCCTGAACCGTACTCAACCTATTTCGGTCTGGTCTTCGGTTCACTCTTTACCTCATGTTCGGTCTTTGGCCCGGTCCGGTCTTACGTACAACCGACCATTTGGCTTTCTCGGACCGGACCGGGCCTACCACATTCGGTCCGGTCCTCGGTCCGTGGTTTTAGTCGATCTCGGTCTCGGTCTCGGTCCGGTCAGGGTTTTTTCGGTTTGGTCCGGGTTTGACCTGATGCTCACCCCTATTCTTGACTACAGTATTATTTAAAGCACAAGGTGTTATTAGTGTCGTTGGGTTGGTGTTATAGAAAAAACGGTGATACTTTAGCAACTTTTTTCAAGACACCAAAATTGATCAAAATACCAAAACACCCCTTTATCTCATATCAAGTGGTGTTGTTGTACAAAAAGTGTCATCGTGGTAAAATAAATAAATAAATAAATAAATAAATTACGGGATCATTTGGGCTAGTTGTGAGGGTGCAGAACAAGAAACGCGAACAACGTTGTGCATGTGGCGTCGTCTGGGGCGTTAAACAGGAAAGCGCCAGCGAAAATGCTGGAGTACCCACTGCTCTTACACTTTGTTCTATAGTCTCATTTATTGAAGAAACTAAAGAAAATGAATTGAGCAAAAAATATTGTGTTTCCAATATCAGTTAAGGAAAATGATTGAAAAAAGTGATTTGATAAAATTAATAATTTATCAGGTCCCAACTTGAGACCAGTAAAAATTTGGATCCCAATCGATAAAGTTAATAATTACTAAAAAATGTCATACATGTATATAAAGGCCATACGTAATTGAAACTTGTACAAATTCAATACATAATTAGAACTTGTCCCAACGAAACTAACTTTTTACTTATTCAAAAACAATGAGCTTGACAATCTATACTACCTATAAAGCAAAAATGGTCAAAGTGGAAAAGTGAAAAGTCAAGGAATGTGAAATGTTGAAAAAATTTATTAAAGGAAATTATGAAATGTAATTAATACTCTTATTAAAACACCCCATTACTTAAAAGTACAATGATTTATACACATTGTACAACCAATTAAAACAATTAATACAAATCACAAACCGGGTTGACCCGGGACGCTTCAAACCTGACGGGTTGAACCGGTTTAATTTGACCCGTTTTCGACCTAACCTAGCAAGCTGACCCGGTTTAAATCGACCAAATTTTCGACCGGAACGGTTCAACCGGTTGAACCACCCTGGTTGAACCGGGTTTCAAAACATTATGTTTAATTCCCAAATCTTCAAACTTTTATTATTTTTCATTTATAACCAATTAATACAAATTACAAATCGGGTTGACCCGGGACGCTTCAAACCCGACGGGTTGAACCGGTTTAATTTGACCCATTTTCGACCCAACTTAGCAAGTTGACCCGGTTTAAATCGACCAATTTTTCGACCGGAACGGTTCAACCGGTTAAACCACCCGGGTTGAACCGGGTTTCATAACATTATGTTTAATTCTCAAATCTTCAAACTTTTATTATTTTTCATTTATAACCTATAAACTTTTTTTTATCAATAAACTATATGTCGCTATAAAATCCCGTTGCTATGCACGGGTACTCGTCTAGTTTCAATTAATTTGTGAATGTATATGCATAAAATATTAATTGAAACTTATTTTTTATTTTTTTATTTTTCATTTCTAACTAGTATTCTGGATTTGAAACTTTAAAGGTCATAAGTAAAACGTCTTCAAATTAATAAATTATTAATTTATCGACATAATAATATCTTGCTAAATTAATAAAAAAATATCATGGTCCGAACATCATTAATAAATGTTTCCTCTTAAAATTAGGTTAAAAATGCTTACTTTCATTTGCTTTACTTTTTCTTTACTAAAAAACCTTGAGAACTGAACATTAGCATATTGTGATAATGTGATCGCTATTAAATTTAACATGATTTGTTGATTTTTAATTAAAGCTAATGATTTATAAATTGTGATTTGGAATTGATAGGATAAATCGCAATTTAGACTTGATACGGATATTTTGCTATGTTAGTGATTTTTTTTTTTTTTTTTTTTTTTTTTTTTTTTTTTTTTTTTTTTGAGGGATGATACTTTAGTCGTGGTTAAATCTCGTACTTGTGAATCTCGAATAAAAGTTTATGGTTTTCAAACTGTCATATGGAATTGATGAGGATAAATCGTAATTTAGACTTTATACGGATGTGTTACTGCGTTGTTATTCTCTTATCGAATTTATGACTTTTTGGTGTTGTTTAGGAGGTGTGACGTTGTGATCATGGATATATGTGATACAATTTGTAAATCTTGAACAATATGAAACGGTTTTTAAATTGTCATGTTAAGTTGATATGCAATACAATATATGAGATTTTATTATGAAAATGTTGTTGGTTAGTTTCTAAGATAATTTGCAAATATAATATGTAAAGAGATCTTTCTAAATTTGGTATTTTATTAGGTTGTGTTGTGTTTATAAGTTTATGACTTTTCTTTGTTTATTTAGGATGTGTGATAGTGTAACCGTGGTTAGATTTGATACGATTCGCAAATGTTGAACACAAATTAAACGGTTATTAGATTGTAGTCTTAATTTGATACGAAGTAGGATTTGTGAGATTGTATTATGAAAAAGGTTCGCTTAATTTTTAAGGTAATTGGTAAATAATGCGTTAAAAGAGTTGCTCTTATGTTGTGATGCTAAGATATGGAGAATGATTTAATAGGAGGGAAATGATTTATATGCCTAAACCTTGTGCTTAAAGAAATGCCTAAGCATAAGATTACAAGATGTGGCAGATTCAAAAGGGAGGATAAAGAAAGAGAAATTGTAAAGGATACGTGCCAGCTAATGAAACGATCAGGCATGTTTATGTGTCAGTTATGAAAATGTTTTGGTTAGTTTATAAGATAACTGGTAAATTATGTGTTAAGGAATATTTCTTAGATTTGACATGATTTGCAAATCATGAACAAATACGTGATGACTATCAAATCGTAACCTACACTTGATATGTAGTAAGGTTTATGAGATTGTATTTCATAAATGTTTCGGTTAGATACTAAGATAGTTAGTGATGAATGTATAATGGGAGTATTCATTAATCTCTACTGCTTAGAGCTCCGGGTACGGTGACTGATGGCTCAAGTCATCACTCTCGGCACCATCCTATGGCGTGAGACATTACACCGAGGCTGGGCTGGTGGGTCTTGGCGCCGTGGCCACCAGCTCACGCCAAACCTTTTTGTTTTTTTAATTGACCGTTGGAATCCCCACTTTTTTCAAAAAAATAGACGTTGGGCATACAGATCATTAAGATTCACAAGTTTTTTTTTTTTTTTTTTTTTTTGTTCAACTTGTTTACAAATCTTTAAGATTCACAAGTTTCTTTTGTTCAACTTGTTCAACTTGGGATCCCATCGTGTTAGACATAATAAGTAACACACTTTAGATTCCTCATTTGTAATGATTTTTGTGCATTTGTTGTTTTATTCTGCCACATGGAGACAAGTTTACCAAAAGTTATTTAGCTTAACATTATGTGAGTGGTTTATCAATTAAGAGATTATGGGTTCAAGTCACGACGTCTTTCTGACAATATGTGAGATTTGTGTGTAATATTAGGGGTGCGTCTAGCTAGAGGAAAAAAACCTCAATTTTCTATTTTTAGTTTATTAGAAAAAGAGGGGATTTAATTCTCTATAAAATATAGAAAATACATTGAGTTGACGTTGTTTTCTATTTTGTAGAAAAAGAAGAGGGTTTTGGTTTACAAGGAAAACAAAGAAAACATTACAAAAGTTGTTTTGTAGTTTTCCTTATAAGTTAGGATTTGCAAATTTTATATTTTGTTGGATCAAAAAAAAAAAAAAAAAAAAAAAATGTAGATTGGTAGGGACACCTCAACCCTGTGTACCATAATGGTACCCATCAACCCTACTCAGCAAATGTTTGATGCCTGTGAAATACCTCCACCCAATACCCAACCATGCTGCGGAAGGGAATCGAACTCGCGTCCTTTAGTTGGATCAAGACATCACATGGTTGGGCCCAGGCTTCTAAGGTAGCTGGTTGATATCATTAGAGCTTGTGATCCCCAAGTGAGGACTTCTCGGTTGGTCACCCAACCCGAAACTACTCTCACCTAGGCTCGCTTAACTTAATAAGATTCACCCAGTGGACCATAAATCCACATGATAATTTTATATTTTGTTGATTGATGGATTGTTTTGTAGTTTTCCTTATAAGTTGGGATTTGCAAATTTTATATTTTGTTGATTGATGGAAAACAATTGATTCGAATGTAATCTCAATTTTTTTTTCTTTTTTTTTTTTTTATACAAAACATTTTGTGAAAAACAAAAGTATTCTCTTCCGACTAAAAGCACCCTAAAGAGTTACCTTTCAAAAGACCATAAGTCAAGCTTGTTGTTTTCATAGTTCTGTGTGGCAAAACAATGAATGATATTTTTGTCATAGAAAGAATGGAGAATAAAATGTAACTGTACTTTTTTGCATAATATTTATACCGTGTATATTATCATTATTTGTTTTAAATCCAGAAAAAAGTTGGATCTAGTTTAAGATCAAGGCAGATAACAGTAAATCAGAATAGACAAAATAAATATGATTGATAAGAAAACTTTTTTTGTTTATTTGCTAGAGGCATATATGTCATTTCCAACCATTATGGGGTCAATTTCAGTAAATATATGTACATTTGCACACTCCATTATACAACCCATTAATACAGTATGTATACACAGTACAACAGGTTAATGCGTTAGTTTGAGTGTGCCAATAAAAAAATTGAGTATGCAAATCATTTCCCATACCAATACCATTATACATATCGTCTGTTAAATCATAGATTTCGAGCTTTTGGTCGGCTAATTCACAGAGTAAAGTCTGAGCTCACCATCACATAAACTTGATCCTGGTAAAACTCATCTTTTCAAAAAAAGAGTTGATTTGCACGCACACACAATTGATTGACACACTCAAATTATGAGTGTTTTGACATTTATACCCTTATAAGGTGAAAATAGGTAAAAATGATATGAGGATATAAATGTCAAGACACTCATAATTTGAGTGTGTCAATCAATTATGGAAGTGATAAATCACTTCCCTTTCAAAAAGGATGGCAGGGTTCGCATCACGCATGATTCGAACTTGACTTTAATAATGATGACAGGCACAAGTTTGTCAACTAAGCCACCCCTTTGTAAAAACCGAAAAGAATGAGCCCAAATCAAGATTACCGGCTTCGACAACATTCAAATAAGCATATACTAAAAAGACCGTCTTTATTCAAGTCTATTTTTACCAATCACAAGGGTAACATAATCAGTTCCCTCAACCTACCGTTCCACTGAAGAAATGTTATCAGCCTCGGTACAAAACTAAAAAGTTCAAAGGCTAACAAAATGTTTTTAAACAAAGATACTAAAGTTCAATAAGATGCATATGGTACACATATCAACAAAGAGATTCGAGCACCTATATTCCAGTTTCACAATAAACTTCTTATCATACCTGTGTGTCCCGGGCTTGTGTGTTTGCTTAAAGATCCACAGTTAGGGGGTCAAGGTTGTATTAGTTGACAAAAGTCAACTCACCAGCTTGTTGCGCCTGGTAGAAGTTGCAAGATTTCTTGTTGTGACCCGTTTGCTTGCACTTTGTGCATGTTACCGTTCTCTTTGTTGTTTCGACCTCCTTTTCTTCCCACTCTATGTTCTCCTTTACAACGGCTGGTTTTACAGGTATGGGAGGAAGAACGAGCACATTTGGATCATTATCTGTTTCGGAAATCTTACCTTTTACACCATCATCTTTCTCAACCTCCATCTTTTCGTTCTCAACTTTCGCAGCTTCATTTCCACCCCCTACTTTCATGGATTCTTCCTTTTCACCCCCTGCTTCATCTATCTCGATATCTATATGTTCATCCTCAGCTTCGGTCTTTTCAAAATCTTCTTTTTCAGCATAGTCGTTGTTGCCATTTGTCTTTCCTTCATTTCCGTCACCTGCATTCTTCATCTCTATCTTTTCACCATTTTCTTCTTCAACCTGGATCTTTTCGCCACCTTCTTCATTCTCACCCACTGTTTCTAAAGCTTGTCCCTTTTCAACCTCTGGCTTTCTGACCTCGAACTTTTCACCTTCTTCCATTTCAATGGGTACTTGGTTTATGGACTCTAAGTAGGTTAAACGATAAACATCAACAGTGAAGTAGTTTGCGCAGTATTCATACGGGTTTCTACCAATCAATGCAAAAACAGCAAGAGAGTGGCGGCACGGTAGACCAGTTTCTTTCCACCCTAAGCAAGTACAACTCCAATCACCAATATTCACAACATGGGTCGACTCCTCGCGAACCTCATATAGGGTATCAGAAGAGATCAAAACTTTCAAACCACACGATCTGAGGCTATCTTCTTGCAGTTGTTTCTCCTTTGAAGGAGTAAGGTAGGTTGACCACATACATGCATTCAACTTAGCATCATCTATGGCATCAATCATGGTATGTATTAAAGCGTCTATTTTTTGTAAAATAGACGACTCCTGATAATCCTCCATTAAATTAGCAAGTGATCCGCCGACATCATCTGTGATGTGGTTATACCGCTCGCCCTTGAAAGATGAAGTCGCCCAATGTTGAGGTTCAATTTGCATCACCCAGTCATAAGCCAGTGACGATATCAGCTTAATCTGCTCTATCGACTTTCTAAATCCAACAAGATGAACAGCGTGTGCTGCAGCCAAGAAATATTTCCCGCCCCCATGAAACCGAACCTTCACATTTCTATTAAAACTCTCTAAAAGATGGTAAATTGAATAACCGACATGAGCATCTTGAAAAACCTCAAAAACAGACATCTTCAAATTCTTTTCCATATCAAAGACAAAAGTCATGGGTTGCGAGTACAAGATTGCAGCTTTTAACTGTTCCAAGAACCAACGCCAATTGTTGTCATCCTCAACGTCTACTATAGCAAATGCAACTGGGAAAAAATCATCGTTTCCATCAATAGCGTTAGCTGTCAATAAAACTTCGCCATACATGGACCTCAGAGAAGTAGCTTCAAGGAAAAGAAGGGGGCGACAACTGTTTTGGAATCCATATAATGATGCGTAGAAAGACACAAATAGAGCTTTAAATCTTTTGTTCTCGCCAACAACGAGTTTAGAAATGCTGCCGGGATTTGTTTCAATAATCTTGTCGCAAAACCATGGTAACAGATTATACGACTCTTTATCTGATCCTAAACGTTCATCTCTGACAACCATAGTTCCATGGTTCGAATCGACCCCCGGGTCCTTTAAAAGTTGATTAGCAATTTCCTTTGGTTTCAAATGTGGTGATTCTTGCAGCTTCTCATTTAAGGTAATTACCAACGAATTCACTCTTGATTCCAAATCACATGTATGTACATTATTCATCGTCTTTATCTTAAAAGACGCTGTAGTCGGGTCCCAAACGGCGTTAAACTTCCAAGAACAACCTTCACCAGTACATACACCATTAGCACGATTTGTATAATTTTTCTCGAGTTCATATTCAAAGCCATTTGCCATAGCATATCTCTGTAACGCTTCACGAAACTCGTATATATTTGAGAACTCCTGACCAACACCAGAAATGGCTGATTTCCACACAGATACTACAGTCTCAACTGACGCGTCATCATCAATAATGGCAAGAGCAGAGGGCCTCACAAACTCATCAATTACTTGATCACTCCTGTCAACTTTAGTAGGTCGTAGGCCACATGTTCTTTTTCTACCTGATTTGGCCCCCGGGTCCTTTAAAAGTTGATTAGCAATTTCCTTTGGTTTCAAATGTGGTGATTCTTGCAGCATCTCATTTAAGGTAATTACCAACGAATTCACTCTTGATTCCAAATCACATGTATGTACATTATTCATCTTCTTTATCTTAAAAGACGCTGTAGTCGGGTCCCAAATGGTGTTAAACTTCCAAGAACAACCTTCACCAGTACATACACCATTAGCACAATTTCTATAATTTTTCTCGAGCTTATATTCAAAGCCATTTGCCATAGCATATCTCTGTAACGCTTCACGAAACTCGTATTTACTTGAGAACTCCTGCCCAACACCAGAAATGGCTGATTTCCACACAGATACTACAGTCTCAACTGACGCGTCATCATCAATAATGGCAAAAGCAGAGGGACCCACAAGCTCAACAATTTCTTGATCACTGCTGTCAGCTTTAGTAGGTCGTGGGCGGCGTGCTCTTTTTCTACCTGATTTGGCCTTCTTCCGTTTTGAAGATCGAGTAGGCACATAGTCAGGGCTACAGTCAGAATTCACAGCAGCGGTATCGCTTTGCCTGTAGGTATCATCAATTTGTCTGATAAGTATGTTTGGCACTTCAAATATAACTACAGGTGGCAATTTCAAACCCATTTACTAATTAATACGCTGATTCGTGTTATCCCCAACAGGTCAACCACGAAATAAAAATTTTAGAAAGTAAATGGGTAGAATGGGGCAAAAGTCGCCCACAGTGTAGATCCAGGGTGTTTGACTACGTTTTCGGTTTAGATCATGGTTATTTGTTGTGTTTGGTCCGAATCTGTCATCTATACATCTCTTTCTTGGTATGTTAATCAAATAGCCTAACCTCACCTTATTATCATTTTATCTTCCATTAAAAACAAGAAAACGAATCTTTGAAAAGGGTTTCGATAACTTTCGATTCACACAAGTCTTTGTGTGAATCGAATCTCACCAAAAACATGTTTAAAACAAAAGGTATCATCATCTTGGTGGTGTTTTCAGGCTAAAAATCAAAAAGGCTGTCGAGTGCTTATTTTTAAGCACTCAACAAATGCTCATTTCCAACTTATTATTTTTGTTGCTTTTGTTTTGGTCTCGGATACAAACGGATAAGCCCAAAGGCTTTAGGCCGAAGCCCATGTGGCTTGGATTTGAATTTTTTTAGTTGTTTTCACCCGTTTAAGGTTTGAGCCGAGACCATTTTGGTCTCGGTAGTGCTTGGATTTGCTTGTTCACTTTATGTTGGCTTATTTTTGGACACAAGCTTATGTCTTAGGCATATTTCTACATATCACAACTTATTTGACTTATTAATAAGCTTTTACGCTTATTTGGGACATTATTGTTTTCGATGTTAACACGACCCGGGGAAGTTCTATTTATGTGACTTGTGGCTTATTCGATCCATCAATAAGCTATTTGAGCTTATTTGATTCTTAGTTGTGTCAATGAGAAAATGACCCAATAAGCCGTCCGACTAACTTATTAAGCTTTTAGCTTGATTTTGACACTTATTGGACTATTGATACTTATATTGACTTGATTTGGGAGTTTCGGTTATATTGACTTTGTTCTGTAATAATTACCTCAATGAAACTAACAATAGCACTGGTGTCCGATCCATTTGGATCCTTCAGGGTTGACAATGCTTCGTAGATCATTGCATTGTACCTGAATAACGATGCAAGAATCTTTAATACTTCCATAAATTGAGGTCGATCACGATAAGCATGCGTAAACCAAACATGTAATTATTTGAAACTCCTCCTCAAGAAGAGCGCAAATAAGATGGTATTTCCGTTTTCCACATGGCCTAATATAGTTCACCAGTAACAATAAAGATATTTAGATAGCGAAAGAGACGTGTAACATACTTTGAAGCGGTCTTCCCATCTAGCAAGAATTTTGAAGAATCTTCCATGATAACATCAGTAGGAACTGGATCAGCTGGAACAATCGCGACTGTCGATGAACCAGGAACCTGAGAAATGGGCATAGGGGAAGCAGGAGAATCTTTTGGTTTTGGTGTTCGTGCCTTTTCCCTTGGAACTTGGTCATTTGCACTGACACTCATATTCCTCCATTTATGCTACAAGTAGATAACATGATCGCACAATTAATAAAGATAATATATGTGTATGAAATCATGTTCATCGTACTTTTAATTTGGTAGCCTATACAAGTAACTACTATCATTCGGAATAAGTAAAGCTCATGACCCCGATTAACTTATGCCAATCAATGGTTTGCATTGGTACATAAAAAGCAAAAAATTAACGCAGAACGAACTTTCGACTTAACTTGTACATCAGCAACACAAACAATTTACTATCATATTAAATGTTTATGAAATCGTATTCATTGTACTCTTTCATTCGTAGCCTATAAAGTAAAGTAACTAGATAAACATATATCGTACTTATCTCTATTAATGATTCACGCTGGCACTTAAAAGCAACAATAATAATGTAAACCTTACCCCAAAAGAAAGAGAATCAAGTCACTTTCAATATAACCATCAGCAACATACAAAGCAATCACGCTCTCAGATAAACTTGCTAAATTAAAATGTACACTATAACATCGACAGTTCACTTAAACGCCACTTCCAGTAGGAAAATATGGTTCACATTGCACTTCTCTAGATCAAATAGCATTATATCATCTGTCAACCTATTACTCTAAATAAACTAAATGTTTTATTGACACCACCAGTAATTAAAGCTATCTTAAATATATATCCTAGTTTCCTAAAGATCTCAAAAATAAACATCAAATTCAAAATCCAAAACACAATAACATCAAAATTCGCAAAACGTTGACAACCAACCAAGCATTGACTTCCACACACGGTAACCGGTCCCGACATTAACATTAGCAATATATTACACCGAAATCTTACAATTACCATAATTTCCCCAAAACATCATGGTGCACCTAATTTAACGCAAATATTACAGCTAATTGATTAATACTAATTTCAAAACCTAACGCCGACAATTAAATTCATCTAATATCACAGTTGACCGGTCAAGAAGGGCTTTGGGATGGGGCTAGGTCCTTGGGTAATGGTCAGTCGACACTCAAAAAGAGTGCACCGGTCGTTTTAAACCTTTTGTAGAAATTCATGTAAGATCAAAAAATTACACAAAGCTTAATCAAATTACATCTTATTCATATACTTATCAGAATCTCCACTAACACTTCGATCTAAACATAATATAACACCAAAATTAAACCTAACTGATCAAAATATATATAATTACAGCTGCAGCTTATATTACCTCACGCTTTTATAAAACAAACAGCTACTCCAAACTGCTATTGCTTGTACCTAGAACTAGTTTGCCGAAAACAGATAAGCTCATAAGCCCATTAATAAGCTTAAACAAATATCCCCCTAATAGTCAATCTCATCACAAACTATATAATAAAGTTATAATCCTAAAAAATTTACTCATAACCACAAAACTACATAAATATTCCTTTCAATATCAAACTTTCAAAAACTTAATGTCAGAATTATAGGGGTGTTTATTTAGGCTTTTTTTTTTTTTTTTTTTTTTTTTTTTTTTTTTTTTTATTTTTTTTTTTTAAGCTAACGAGCTTATGTAATTTCGGCTAGTTTTTCATAAGCTCAAACTTTCTGGCTCATTTTGTGACCTACATGCTTATGAAAAATAAGCCCCAAAATCTCTATGGTTTCGGCTTATTTTTCATAAGCTCGAATTTTCCAGCTATTATATAGAGATTTTGGGGCTTATTTTTCATAAGCAGGTCAAAATAAGCCAGAAAAATTGAGTTTATGAAGGGGGTGTTTGTTTAAGCATATGTGTGGGCTTATGAGCTTATTTGATTTCGGTTATAACTTATAAGTCATAAACCTCAATTTTATGGCTTCTTTTGAAACTTATGGGCTTATATATGTTTATCCTATCATAATACACTTATATAATCCCACAAGTCACAAAATAGGCCAGAAAATTGGGGCTTATGAAATATAAAGCGAGATCAAATAAGCTCACATAAGCCAACATATTACATATAAGCTTAAACAAACACCCTCTAAGCTTATTTTTCATAAGCTCGAATTTTCCAGCTATTATATTTATCATAAGCCTGTAGGTCTCAAAATAAGCGAGAAAATTTGAGTTTATGAAAAATAAGGCGAAATCAAATAAGCTCATAACCCTACAAATAAGCCGAAACAAACACCCCTTAACCTAAAATATCAAACACCTTATAATCAAAATACACCTAATCAATCAACACAAACTAATCATAATAAATATATATAAACACATATAAAAATAATAATAATACTAAAAATAAATAAAATAAAAAAAGAAAAGAAAAAAAGAGAGCTTATGGGGTGTTTGTTTTAGCTTATTTGTGGGCTTATGATAGCTTATTTGATTTCAGCTATTTTTCATAAGCTCAAATTTTCTGGCTTATTTTAAGACCAATGGGCTTTTATAAACTTACTACTCATAGTAAGCCTATATAAGCCCAAAAATCTCTAAATAAACCGGAAAATTTGAGTTTATGAAAAATAAGGCGAAATCCAATAAGCTATCATAAGCCCACAAATAAGCCGAAACAAACACCCCCTAAACCTACAAGTAATAACATCAAATTACACCTAATCAATCAACACAAAGTAATCAACATATATAAAAAGTGAATATATACTTTGAGATCGATATTTGATCTGGAATACAAATGAGGATTAAACTCAGGATCCTTTTGAATTTTCTTCCATTTTCCGGTGCCGTGTTTTGCAACTCCAGCGCGTAACGCATCTTCTTCCTCCTGCGTCCATTTTTTCTTTGCCTGTAGGTATCACCAATTTGTCTGATAAGTATGTTTGGCACTTCTAATATAACTACAGGTGGCAATTTCAAACCCATTTACTAATTAATAAGCTGATTCGTGTTATCCCCAACAGGTCAACCGCAAAATAAAAAATTTAAAAAGTAAATGGGCAGAATGGGGCAAAAGTCACCCAGTGTAGATCTAAGGTGTTTGAAGACGTTTTCGGTTTAGATCGTGGTTATTGGTTGTGTTTGGTCCGAATCCGTCATCTATTATACATCTCCTTGGTATGTTAATGAAATAACCTAACCTCACCTTATTATCATTTTACCTTCAATTAAAACAAGAAAACGAATCTTTCAAAAAGGTTTCTATAACTTTCGATTCATAGTGAATCGAATCTCACCAAAAACGTGTTTAAAACAAAAGGTATCATCGTCTTTGTGGTGTTTTCTGGCTAAAAATCAAAAAGGGTGTCGAGTGCTTATTTTTAAGCATCCGACAAATGCTCATTTCCAACTTCTTATTTTTGTTGCTTTTGTTTTGGTCTCGGATACAAACGGATAAGCCCAAAGGCTTTAGGCCGAAGCCCATGTGGCTCGGATTTGGATTTTTTTAGTTTTCACCCGTTTAGGGTTTTAGCCGAGACCAAAATGGTCTCGGTAGTGCTTGGATTTGCTTGTTCACTTTATGTTGGCTTATTTTTGGACACAAGCTTATGTCTTTGGCTTATTTCTACATATCGCGACTTATTTGACTTATTAATAAGCTTTTACGCTTATTTGGGACATTGTTGTTTTCGGTGTTAACGCAACCCGGGGAAGTTCTATTTATGTGACTTGTGGCTTATTCGATTCACTAAGAAGCTATTTGAGCTTGCTTGATTGTTAGTTGTCTCAATGTGAAAATGACCCAAAGGGGTGTTCGTTTTGACTTTTGGTTCGAGAGGGAAAAGCCACCCGTAAGGGTGTGTTTGGTTTCGTTAAAAACAAAAGAAAACATTTAATGTATTGACTTTTGACATAATAAGAAAACGTGAAGGGTTGTTTGTTTCGAACTTATATTAATCGGCTTATGTCGTGGCTCACTTTCGATGTAGTGTTACGGGTATTGCTTATTTGGTTTTGTTTTTAGGATACAGGTCGGTTTGGAGTTAATAAGCCCAACCGATGTGGTTGTTGGACTTATTGGGTTGACGTGCCCAATAAGGGCCCGATAAGCACATTGGTAAAGTTTATTAGCTCATAACTTATTCTACTGACTTACTAGTTACTACTTGTTTTTTGACAGCTTATAGGTCTCGGCACGAGTTTATAAGCTGACAAAGGGGTTATTGGTCTTATTGGGTTGACGAGCCCAATAAGGGCCCAATAAGCCGTCCGAATAACTTATTAAGCTTTAACTTGATTTTGACACTTATTGGACTATTGATACTTATATTGACTTGATTTGGGAGTTTCGGTTATATTGACTTGATCTGTAATAATTACCTCAATGAAACTAACAATAGCACTGGTGTCCGATCCATTTGGATCCTTCAGGGTTGACAATGCTTCGTAGATCATTGCGTTGTACCTGAATAACGATGCAAGAATCTTTAATACTTCCAAAAATTGAGGTCGAACACGTTAAGCATGCGTAAACCAAACATGTAATTATATGAAACTCCTCCTCAAGAAGAGCGCAAATAAGATGGTATTTCCATTTTCCACATGGCCTAATATAGTTCACCAGTAACAATAAAGATATTTAGATAGCGAAAGAGACGTGTAACATACTTTGAAGCGGTCTTCCCATCTACCAAGCATTTTGAAGAATCTTCCATGATAACATCAGTAGGAACTGGATCAGCTGGAACAATCGCGACTGACGATGAACCAGGAACCTGGGAAATGGGCATAGGGGTAGCAGGAGAATCTGCACCCTTTGGTTTTGGTGTTCGTGCCTTTTCCCTTGGACCTTGGCCATTTGCACTGACACTCATACTCCTCCATTTATCCTACAAGTAGATAACATGATCGCACAATTAACAAAGATAATATATGTGTATGAAATCATGTTCATCGTACTTTTAATTTGGTAGCCTATAAAAGTAACTGCTATCATTCTGAATAAGTAAAGGTCATGACCCCGAATAAGTTATGCCAATCAATGATTTGCATTGGTACATAGAAAGCAAAAAATTAACGTAGAACGCACTTTCGACTTAACTTGTACATCAGCAACACAAACAATTTACTATCATATTAAATGTTTATGAAATCATATTCATTGTACTCTTTCATTCGTAGCCTATAAAGTAAAGTAACTAGGTAAACATATATCGTACTTATCTCTATTAATGATTCACGCTGGCACTGAAAAGCAACAAAGGTAGCAAAATAAGCGAGAAAAATTGAGTTTATGAAGGGGGTGTTTGTTTAAGCTTATATGTGGGCTTATGAGCTTATTTGATTTCGGTTATAAGTCATAAACCTCAATTTTTTGGCTTATTTTTAGACTTTTGGGTTTATATAAGTTTATCTATATCTATACTACTATATAATGTATTTGGGACTATTCTATAATTAGAAAGGCTTAAAAATTCAGACTTTTACTTACTAAGTATGGAAACAAACACCCCCAACAATTTATAACCACCTCAACAACCACCCCAACAACCATTTTCCACCACCCCACCTCCCTCCTCTTCACCCCCAACAATCCGCCCCCGCATCGCGCGGGCACCTTTCTAGTCATATCATAATACACTTACACAATCCCATAAGTCTCAAAATAAACCAGAAAATTGGGGCTTATGAAATACAAAGCGAAATCAAATAAGCTCACGTAAGCCAATATATAAGCTTAAACAACCCCCCCCCCCCCCCCCCCCCCCCCCCACCTAAGATTTTTATTTATTTATTATTATTATTATTATTTTGGCTATATGGTTTCGGCTTATTTTTCATAAGCTTGAATTTTCCAGCTATTATATAGAGATTTTGGGGCTTATTTGTAGGTCTGAAAATAAGCGAGAAAATTTGAGTTTATGAAAAATAAGGCGAAATCAAATAAGCTCAAAACCCCACAAACAAGCCGAAACAAACACCCCTAAACCTACAATATCAAACACCTTATAATCAAATTACACCTAATCAATCAACAGAAAAAATCAACAAAAACTAATCATAAGCTCATTTGAGTTTATGGGGTGTTTGTTTTAAGCTTATTTGTGGGCTTATTTGATTTCGGCTATTTTTCAAAAGCTCAAATTTTCTGGCTTGTCTTAAGACCAATGGGCTTTTATAAGCTTACAGCTCATAGTAAGCTTGTACAAGCCAAAAATTCTCTAAATAAGCCGGAAAATTTGAACTTATGAAAAATAAGGCGAAATCCAAGAAGCCCAGAAATAAGCCGAAACAAAACACCCCCTATACCTACAGTTCACCTAATGAATCAAATATTACATATAAGCTTAAACAAACACCCTCTAAGCTTATTTTTCATAAGCTCAAATTTTCCAGCTATCATAAGCCCAGAAATAAGCAGAAACAAACAGCCCCTAAACCTACAGTTAAATCAACAGAAAGTAATCAAAATATATAAAAAGTGATATATACTTTGAGATCGATATTTGATCTGAAATAGAAATGAGGGTTAAACTCAGGATCCTGTTGAATGTTACTCCATTTTCCGGTGCCGTGCTTTGCAACTCCGGCTCGTAACGCTTCTTCTTCCTCCTCCGTCCATTTTTGCTTACTCCTCATTTTAGTGTGTGTGTTTTTTAGTGTGTGTTTCTAATTTCTATGGTAAGAGGGTAGATTAGGGATTTTGGTATTTGTTGTGTTTCTATTTTCACTTCTTTTTCTTAGTGTTCTTGACTAGGGTGAGTAAAATGGAACGAACCGAATCGAAAAAGGGCCTGAACCGGATTGAACTGGTCAGGTCTTCGGTCCACACTTTACCTCATGTTCGTTTTTTGGCTTGGTCCGGTCTTACGTAGAACCGATCATTTTGCCTTCTCGGACCGGGCCTAACACATTCGGTCCGATCCTCGGTCCGTGGTTTTGGGCTAAATTGGTCTCAGTCTCAGTCCGATCCAGGTTTGACCCGATGCTCATCCCTATTCTTGACTAGGGTGAGCAAAACAAACCGCGAACTGAACCGAACCGAGAAACGGGCCTGAACCGTACTCAACCTATTTCGGTCTGGTCTTCGGTTCACACTTTACTTCATGTTCGATTTTTGGGCCAATCCGGTCTTACGTACAACCGACCATTTTGCCTTCACGGACCGGACCGGGCCTACCACATTCGGTCCTGTCCTCGGTCCGTGATTTTAGACTAAATCGGTCTCGGTCTCGGTCTCGGTCTCGGTCTCGGTTTCGGGTTTGACCCGATGCTCACCCCTATTCTTGACTATTATTTAGGGCACAAGGTGTTGTTAGTGTCGTCGGGTTGGTGTTATAGAAAAAAATCATAGTTGTTAAGATCCCGATCTTGATTTTAGGATCTTACGATTTAGGCCAACATTTTCATGAAACATTTCATGTTTATATTATATAATAATTTGTAGATTCGAATAATATTATAAAGATCATTTTTATTATAGTAGGATCTTAGGATCCCGATCCGTTCTTACGATCACGATCTTTGCAAAGACGAAAACGATCCTAGGTAGGATCTCGATCTTAAAAACCTTGTAAAAAATGGTGACACTTTAGTAACTTTTCTCATGACACCAAAATTGATCAAAATACCAAAACACCCCTATCTCATATCAAGCGGTGCCTTGTACAAAAAATGTCATCGTGGTAGAAAAGAGAGAAAAAGAAAATTACAGGATCATTCGGGCTAGTTGTGAGGTGCAGGACGGGAAACGCGAACAACGATGTGCATGTGGCGCCGTCTGGTGGCGTTAAGCAGGAAAGCGCCAGCGAAAACGCTGAGGTACCCACTGCTCTTACGCTGTGTTCTAGAGTCTCGTTTATTGAAGAAACCAAAGAAAATGAATTGAGCAAAAAAGACTGTATTTTCAAATATCTGTTAAGGAAAATGATTGAAAAAGGTGATTTTATATATTTTGAAGTAAAATGTTTCCTATAAAAATAATTTAAAATGTTTACTTTCAGTTGCTTTACTTTTTCTTTATTAAAAAACCTTAAGAACTGAACATTAGCAGGTTGTGATAATGTGATCGCGGTTAAATTTAACATGATTTGTAGATTTTTAATTAAAGCTAATGATTTTAAATTGTGATTTGGAATTGATATAGATAAATCACAATTTAGACTTGATACAGATATTTTGCTATGTTGTGATTATGTCTTTTTTAGAAGGGGTGATACTTTTGTCGTGGTTAAATCTCATACTTGTAAATCTCGAATAAAAGTTTATGAGTTTCAAATTGTTATATGGAATTGATAAGGATAAATCGCAATTTAGACTTGATACGGATTTATGACTTTTTTGTGTTGTTTAGGAGGTGTGATGTTGTGATCATGGATATATGTGATACAATTTGTAAATCTTGAACAATATGAAACGGTTTTTAAATTGTCATGTTAAGTTGAAACGGTTTTTAAATTGTCATGTTAAGTTGATATGCAATACAATATACGAGATTTTATTATGAAAATGTTTTTGGTTAGTTTCTAAGATAATTTGTAAATAATATGTTAAGAGAGATCTTTCTAAATTTTGTATTTTATTAGGTTGTGTTGTGTTTATAAGCTTATGACTTTTTTTTGTTTATTTAGGATGTGTGATAGTGTAACTGTGGTTAAATATGATACGATTTGCAAATGTTGAACACAAATAAAACGGTTATTAGATTGTAGTCTTAATTTGATACGAAGTAGGATTTGTGAGATTGTATTATGAAAAAGGTTCGCTTAATTTTTAAGGTAACTGGTAAATAATGCGTTAAAAGAGTTGCTCTTATGTTGTGATGCTAAGATATGGAGAATGATTTAATAGGAGGGAAATGATTTATATGCCTAAACCTTGTGCTTAAAGAAATGCCTAAGCATAAGATTACGAGATGTGGCAGATTCAAAAGGGAGGATAAAGAAAGAGAAATTGTAAAGGATACGTGTCAGCTAATGAAACGATCAGACATGTTTATGTGTCAGTTATGAAAATGTTTTGGTTAGTTTATAAGATAACTGGTAAATTATGTGTTAAGGAATATTTCTTAGATTTGACATGATTTGCAAATCATGAACAAATACGTACGTTCCGTTCTCGAGTTCATTTTTAGAAGGAAAGGAGATGAAATGATAAGAAATTGAAATTTTATTGTGTTCTTGAGTTTTTCTTAGATAGAAAGGAAAGGAAACACAAAGGAAATGAAAGGAAAATTCTTATCATTTTCCTATGGGAATTTTCCGCCCAAATATGGGCGGATTTGGACGGAAACAATTCTACACCCGCACTTTCTAGTATATAATAACCGGTATAACTTTCAATACTTACTCATATTCGACTCTTATAATAAAATGAACATATTTAAAAGTGCATAAATGTAATTATGTTTTTTTTTCTTTCTTTTCTTCCCAATTCGAGAACACAACATTATTTCTTTTCCTTTCATTTCATTTCAACTCGAGAACATGAAATATAAAATCAACTTTCTTTTCATTTCTTTTCTCTTCTTTACACATCATTTCTTTCCCCACCTAAGAAAACTCGAGAACGCAGCGGTAATGACTATCAAATCGTAACCTAGCTACACTTGATATGTAGTAAGGTTTATGAGATTGTATTTCATAAATGTTTCGGTTAGATACTAAGATAGTTAGTGATGAATGTATAATGGGAGTATTCATTAATCTCTACTGCTTAGAGCTCCGGGTACGGTGGTTGATGGCTCAAGTTATCACTCTCGGCACCATCCTATGGCGTGAGACATTACACCGAGGCTGGGCTGGTGAGTCTTGGCGCCGTGGCCACCAGATCACGCCAAACCTTTTTCTTTTTTTAATTGACCGTTGGAATCCCCACTTTTTTCAAAAAAATAGACGTTAGGCATACAGATCATTAAGATTCACAAGTTTTTTTTTTTTTTTTTTTTTTTTTTTTTTTTTTTGTTCAACTTGTTTACAAATCTTTAAGATTCACAAGTTTCTTTTGTTCAACTTAGGATCCCATCGTGTTAGACATAATAAGTAACACACTTTAGATTCCTCATTTGTAATGATTTTTGTGCATTTGTTGTTTTATTCTGCCACATGGAGACAAGTTTACCAAAAGTTATTTAGCTTAACGGTATGTGAGTGGTTTATCAATTAAGAGATTATGGGTTCAAGTCACGACGTCTTTCTGACAATATGTGAGATTTGTGTGTAATATCAGGGGTGCGTCTAGCTAGAGGAAAAAAAACCTCAATTTTCTATTTTTAGTTTCTTAGAAAAAGAGGGGATTTAATTCTCTATAAAATATAAAAAATACATTGAGTTGACGTTGTTTTCTATTTTGTAGAAAAAGAAGAGGGTTTTGATTTACAAGGAAAACAAAGAAAACATTACAAAAGTTGTTTTGTAGTTTTCCTTATAAGTTAGGATTTGCGAATTTTATATTTTGTTGATTGATGGATTGTTTTGTAGTTTTCCTTATAAGTTGGGATTTGCAAATTTTATATTTTGTTGATTGATGGAAAACAATTGATTTGAATGTAATCTCATTTTTTTTTTCTTTTTTTTATACAAAACATTTTGTGAAAAACAAAAGTATTCTCTTCTGACTAAAAGCACCCTAAAGAGTTGCCTTTCAAAAGACCATAAGTCAAGCTTGTTGTTTTCATAGTTCTGTGTGGCAAAACAATGAATGATATTTTTGTCATAGAAAGAATGGAGAATAAAATGTAACTGTACTTTTTTGCATAATAGTTATATCGTGTATATCTTATTCAGTTAAGCGTGCCTAGTGGAGAGTAGTACCGGTTTGGGTGACCAAACCGGGAAGTCCTCCCTTGTGGACCACTGCCCTGTCGGTACGATTTCAAAGTCCTTCAATGAAGGTTTCAACCCACAAGGGTTCGAATCTGGAGAAGGCAGGGTTTACTTCAATTTAAGTGTCATGCCTTCGGGCGGCTTAAGTTGAAGATTTTCCCCCCATCGGGTTTCAAATTGGACTTGGATTTCCCAAATGAAAGTCAATTTTCAAAAAAAAAAAAAAAAACTTATACCGTGTATATTATCATTATTTGTTTTAAATCCAGAAAAAAGTTGGGATCTAGTTTTAAGATCAAGGCAGACAATAGTAAATCATAATAGACAAAATAAATATGATTGATAAGAAAACTTTTTTTTTGTTTATTTGCTAGAGGCATATATGTCATTTCTAACCATTATGGGGGTCAATTTCAGTAAATATATGTACATTTGCACACAATATTTTTTGATTTGCACACTCCATTATACAACCCGTTAATACAGTATGTATACACAGTACAACAGGTTAATGCGTGAGTTTGAGTGTGCCAATAAAAAAATTAAGTATGCAGATCATTTCCCATACCAATACCATTATACATATCATCTGTTAAATCATAGATTTCGAGCTTTTGGTCGGCTAATTCACACAGTAAAGTCTTAGCTCACCATCACATAAACTTGATCCTGGTAAAACTCATCTTTTCAAAAAGGGAGGTGCACACGCTCACACAATTGATTGACACACTCAAATTATGAGTGTTTTTACATTTATACCCTTATAGGGTGAAAATAAGTAAAAATAATATGAGGATATAAATGTCAAGACACTCATAATTTGAGTGTGCCAATCAATTATGGAAGTGCTAAATCACTTCCCTTTCAAAAAGGATGGCATGGTTGTTCGCATCACGCATGATTCGAACTTGACTTTAATAATGATGACTGGCACAAGTTTGTCAACTAAGCCACCCCTTTGTAAAAGCCGAAAAGAATGAGCCCAAATCAAGATTACCGGCTTCGACAACATTCAAACAAACATATACTAAAAAGACGTCTTTATTCAAGTCTATTTTTACCAATCACAAGGGTAACATAATCAGTTCCCTCAACCTACCGTTCCACTGAAGAAATGTTATCAGCCTCGGTACAAAACTAAAAAGTTCAAAGGCTAACAAAATGTTTTTAAACAAAGATACTAAAGTTCAATAAGATGCATATGGTACACATATCAACAAAGAGATTCCAGCACCTATATTCCAATTTCACAAGATACTTCTTATCATACCTGTGTGTCCCGGGCTTGTATTAGTTGACAAAAGTCAATTCACCAGCTTGTTGCGCCTGGTAGAAGTTGCAAGATTTCTTGTTGTGACCCGTTTGCTTGCACTTTGTGCATGTTACCGTTCTCTTTGTTGTTTCGACCTCCTTTTCTTCCCACTCTATGTTCTCCTTTACAACGGCTGGTTTTACAGGTATGGGAGGAAGAACGAGCACATTTGGATCATTATCTGTTTCGGAAATCTTACCTTTTACACCATCATCTTTCTCAACCTCCATCTTTTCGTTCTCAACTTTCGCAGCTTCATTTTCACTCCCTACTTTCATGGATTCTTCCTTTTCACCCCCTGCTTCATCTATCTCGATATCTATATGTTCATCTTCAGCTTCGGTCTTTTCAAAATCTTCTTTTTCAGCATAGTCGTCGTTGCCATTTGTCTTTCCTTCATTTCCGTCACCTGCATTCTTCATCTCTATCTTTTCACCATTTTCTTCTTCAACCTGGATCTTTTCGCCACCTTGTTCATTCTCACCCACTGTTTCTAAAGCTTGTCCCTTTTCAACCCCTGGCTTTCTGACCTCGAACTTTTCACCTTCTTCCATTTCAATGGGTACTTGGTTTATGGATTCTAAGTAGGTTAAACGATAAGCATCAACAGTGAAGTAGTTTGCGCAGTATTCATACGGGTTTCTACCAATCAATGCAAAAACAGCAAGAGAGTGGCGGCACGGTAGACCAGTTTCTTTCCACCCTAAGCAAGTACAACTCCAATCACCAATATTCACAACATGGGTCGACTCCTCGCGAACCTCATATAGGGTATCAGAAGAGATCAAAACTTTCAAACCACACGATCTGAGGCTCTCTTCTTGCAGTTGTTTCTCCTTTGAAGGAGTAAGGTGGGTATTCCACATACATGCATCCAACTTAGCATCAGTTATGGCATCAATCATGGTACGTATTAAAGCGTCTATTTTTTGCAAAATAGACGACTGCTGATAATCCTCCATTAACTTAGCAAGTGATCCGCCGACATCATCTGTGATGTGGTTATACCGCTCGCCCTTGAAAGATGAAGCCGCCCAATGTTGAGGTTCAATTTGCATCACCCAGTCATAAGCCTGTGATGATATCAGCTTAATCTGCTCTACTGACTTTCTAAAACCAACAAGACGAACAGCGTGTGCTGCAGCCAAGAAATAAACTGGCAAGAAAGATTTCCCATCCCCCTGAAACGGACCCTTTACATTTCTCTTAAAACTCTCTAAAAGATGGTAAATTGAATAACCGACATGAGCATCTTGGAAAACCTCAAAAACAGTCGTTTTCAAATTCTTTTCCATATCAAAGACAAAAGTCATGGGTTGTGAGTACAAGATTGCAGCTTTTAACTGTTCCAAGAACCAACGCCAATTGTTGTCATCCTCAACGTCTACTATAGCAAATGCAACTGGGAAAAAATCATCATTTCCATCAATAGCGTTAGCTGTCAATAAAACTTCACCATACATGGACCTCAAAGAAGTAGCTTCAAGGAAAAGAAGGGGGCGACAACTGTTTTGGAATCCATATAATGATGAGTAGAAAGACACAAATAGAGCTTTAAATCTCTTGTTCTCGCCCACAATGAGTTTAGATATGCTGCCGGGATTTGTTTCAATAATCTTGTCGCAAAACCATGGTAACAGATTGTACGACTCTTTATCTGATCCTAAACGTTCATCTGTGACAACCATAGTTCCATGGTTCAAATCAACCCCTGAGTCCTTTAAAAGTTGATTAGCAATTTCCTTTGGTTTCAAATGTGGTGATTCTTGCAGCTTCTCATTTAAGGTAATTACCAGCGAATTCACTCTTGATTCCAAATCACATGTATGTACATTATTCATCGTCTTTATCTTAAACGACTCTGTAGTCGGGACCGAGACGGCGTTAAACTTCCAAGAACAACCTTCACCAGTACATACACCACTTGCACGATTTGTATCATTTTTCTTGAGTTTATATTCAAAGCCATTTGCCATAGCATATCTCTGTAACGCTTCACGAAACTCATATACATTTGAGAACTCCTGACCAACACCAGAAATGGCTGATTTCCACACAGATACTACAGTCTCAACTGACGCGTCATCATCAATAATGGCAAGAGCAGAGGGCCCCACAAACTCATCAATTTCTTGGTCACTGCCGTCAGCTTTAGTAGGTCGTGGGCGGCGTGCTCTTTTTCTACTTGATTTTGCCTCCGTAGTAGAATCATCTGCTTTAGCAGATCTGCCACTTTTTCTCTCTGATTTTTTACTTCCCGAACTTTCTTCATTAGTTTTCTGCCTTTTTCCCCGAGATTTTGGCAGCACAGAATCAGAGACTATTGTGGGCCGACCATTAGCACCAACTTTCCAAGATGGTGTCCGTTTTCGTTTTTTGACAGCATCAGCAGGGCAAGCATTGACATCGGTTTCTTTCTGACTATTGGCCTTCTTCCGTTTTGAAGATTGAGTAGGCACATAGTCAGGACTACAGTCAGAATTCACTTTCTCCTTGACATGCTCAGATTCAGCATCAGAAGAAGAATCGCTGGTAGAACTTTCTGACACTGCCTTTTCTTTTTCTTTTTCATGAGAAGCTGCTTCAGCTTTAGCAGCAGCAGCAGCTGAACGGCGTGTCATTCTAGTCGGAGATGCAATAGGACTCTTGGGAACTTTATCTTCTTTCTTTGCTTCCTTATCTTTCTTGGCACCCACTTTGCTCTGTTTTACCCTCTCTTTTTTGGGACCCCCTTTGCCTTTTTTTACTGTTTCGTCTTTCTTGGTTTCCACGTTATTATTGTCTACAGTCTCGTCATTCTTGGTATCGCTTTGCCTGTAGGTATCATCAATTTGTCTGATAAGTATGTTTGGCACTTCTAATATAACTACAGGTGGCAATTTCAAACCCATTTACTAATTAATAAGCTGATTCGTGTTATCCGCAACAGGTCAACCGCGAAATAAAACATTTAAAAAGTAAATGTGTAGAATGGGGCAAAAGTCGCCCACAGTGTAGTTTTATAATGCATAAAACCTCCTAAAACAATTTATTCGAATGATTATATAAAAATATAATCTTTGTTATCATATTTGACACATGAATTTCTTTAAAATAAACTTCCTAGAAGTCTAAAACAATTTTTAAAAGTCACCAAACTCTAAACTTTTAAATGAATAAAACCTCAGAAAAAGAATTTATTCAAATAACTATAATTTAACTAAAATGTTTAACATTTTGTGATCGCATTTGACACGATTATTATTTGTATAAGAAAAATTGGACAAAAAGAGTTTTGGTTGACCTGCCACAAAAATTACCCCCTTTGGCCCATTATCAAACAAGCCCAATTTGTCACCCCTAACTTTAATAGCAGAAGGTCCGGTACTGACATAAAGTAATACCTGTTAGCTTGCGGTGGTTCAGGGACACTACGAACAAAGCCTGGTGTTCCAGAAACAAACACTTGTGCTGTTAGTGCATCCCCATGAAAATCAATCATTCTTTTTACATCCTTATCGTTCTTTACAGTAATCAGATTTCGCTTGTTTCCAGGCAGGAAATACTTGACTGTCACTGTTTCCTGGTTCAAATCACATATTTCGGCCAAACTTAATTTCAAATCACTAAATGGAGTCTCAGAGGTGACATTTGCAGCATTTGCTTCTCCCCCGTTATACGTCAAAGTTCCATCTTCACTTGTCGTAAAATTGCCACCAGATTGGCATATTAGTATAAGCTTTCCCTTTGCCATTGACTATACCTATAGAAATAAACACACACAGGCAGAAAAAAAGGTAGGTTATTCATCACTCGCATAATCTACGCCTACTCGTTTAGTTTCTCTAAATTGTTAAATTTAATACGAAGCAAGCAAACACGCATTTATGAGTCATATACTCATACGCACTAAATGCCTATTTAGCACAATATTATTACAATTTATTGTCGATATCTTGTTTCAGTAGGCGTCATAAATATATAGCTAATGGCAAATAAAGGTCGATCACACTATTAACACAATCATTAATCAACATCTCATAAATTCCAATAAATATGCACGTTCAGCAACTTTATTGCAGGATTGTTATATGCCCATTCCCAATTTTTTGAACATACTGTAACGTATAACCTTTGGCACGTACCAACTTCATGCTTTTCACGCATACATCTCAATTGATAGATAAGAGATATATACACTATAACAAAACAAAGGTACTAACGTGTTAATGAGCCAAACTTAAGTGGGAAAGCTGGTAGCGTCGATTCAACTCAAAGACTACAATTAGCCATGTCTTAAATGACAATAAAAATTAAAACGACTGAGTTCATCGCTTTAACTGTTAAACAGCATATAGACACGATTTGCCTATATATAACGAGTCAACGGTAGCCAAGTAGGTAAAAGCTTCTTACATTCATTACTAATATGTGAAAGGTCCCAAGTTTGAATCGTGCTTGTTGCCACACAAACCTCCCCTACACGGAGGGCTTTATCCGGTTTGAGTCAGTGGTGGCGGTGGGCTCAAGCCCCGTGGATTAGTCAACCAACAATTCAAAGGATTGCCTATATCTCAAACTTGAATCCTACATTACTTAAAAAAAGTTATACACACCGTTATCCGCAGGCACATTGAACAATTTTGCGTCTATTAGGTTTAAACCAAGAAACTCAAAAGGCGAATCTACTAAATATCTATCTGTCCTAAGGCCTTACGGTAAATCCAGAACACAGCTACTTTACATCAATTCTAAAACCAAACCAGCATTATTCAAAATCTTATATTTTTCAACTTTCCCCCAAAAATTAACAAAAACCAATCTTGATTCTTAAACCCTAAAATCACTCAAATTCACATCAAAAACCAAACTATAAGCAATAAAGCAACAAATTAAACATACCCACATCAATCTTGAACCCTAAAATCAACCAATTACACATCAAGATACAAACTTAATGCAATAAACCAACAAATTAAGCAAAACCCATGTCACAAAAGATATATAGAGATTTATATTCTATAACAAACTTTCGACGCATACATCTCAACTAATACATAAAAGATATATAGACTATAACAAACGAAGGTAGTAACGTGTTAATGAGCCAAACTTAAGTGGGAAATCTGGTAGCGTCGATTCAACTCAAAGGCTACAATTAGCCATGCCTTAAATGACAATAAAAATCAAAACGACTAAATTCATCGCTTTAACAACATATAGACACAATTTGCTAAAAATTCAAAGTGGCAATGGGCTCGAGCCCCGTGGATTAGTCAGCCAAAAATTCAAAGGATTGCCTATATCTCAAACATGAATCCTACATTACTTAAAAAAAAGTTATGTCAATTCAGTTAAACCAAAGAAACTCAAAAGGTCAACCTACTAACCATCTATCCGCCATAAAGCCTTACGGCAAACCCAAAACACAGCCAAACTCTTGTTCCTTTACACCAATTCTAAAACCAAACCAGCATTATTCAAAACCATATCAAAAATTAACTTTCCCCAAAAATTAACAAAAACCCACATCAATCTTGATTCTTAAACCCTAAAATCACTCAAATTCACATCAAGAACCAATCTTTAAGCAATAAAGCATCTAATTAAACATACCCACATCAATCTTGAACCCTAAAATCAATCAATTACACATAAACACACATAAACACAAAAATAAGCAAAACCCATGTCACAAAAACCCTAAAAACTGCATAAAGTGAGTAACTTACAGAGTAATTGTAGTTTTTCAATTGAATTGGACTGAAAGCATCAAGAATTAGGGTTTTTTCATAGGGTTGAAGGAATTGAAGGGGGTGTTATGGAATTAGGTCAAATATTGGGGAATGAAATTGAAACGAGTTTTTAGGGTTTTAAGGGCGTTTTGGAGATGGATGTTATCTTTATACAAGTTGGGCTTGGTTTATAAAGTTTGTAAAGTCATGTGTCAAATTTGGAAATTTTTAAATTAGAAAAAAAATTTTAAAAAAATAATAAAAATAAGAGTCATCTTTTGTGGAGTCCCTTTGTACTTTGAAAAACAAAAGTATATTCTATAAAAATACTTTGTGTATTTATTGTTTTTAGAGAAGTGATTTAGTGAGAAAAATAATTAAAGTGATTAGGATGAGAAGCAATCTTAGCTACATATTTTAAGTAGAGTGGAAAATTTTGAATTAATATTTATTCATGTTTTAGGTATATCTGAAATGTGTGAATATGTTTACTTCTCATTTTAATTATTTTTTCATTTGATTTTAAATCACTGTTTTTATACTATGAAGTATCGTAGATTTGAATAGTTATGATTAAATCGGATTTATGGTATCTGATTGTGCTACTACGTGATTTATTCTAAAGTAGATACGTGTCCAAAACTAAGATAAAATATATTTTGTCACTACAAAAGGTAAACTATAAAAGTAAAAATAATAAAGCTTGATTTATGGTATCTGATTGTGCTACTACGTGAGATTATTAACATGAGACATTAATCTGACATATAAAGTTTAGTTTATACCGTCTATGATGTATTTAGAAACTCTGCTTTTAGAAATCTTAATTTTTTAAGTTTACACATCTTATTATTTTTAGTAATTTTAAGAATAAAATTAAAAAATACACAAATTCCACATTAACTTATAACATTAAATTCGTTATTACAATAATAAATATAACTACTATAATAAAATTTTCAAATTTGCATATAATATGATAACATTAAATTCGTTATTACAATAATAAATATAACTACTATAATAAATTTTTCAAATTTGCATATAATATGATAACATTAAATTCGTTATTACTATAATAAATATAACTACTATAATAAATTTTTCAAATTTGCATATAATATGAGATGTTTACATACCAAACTTATCTTAAACTCATCCATATCATTTATTTAAAATTAAAATAAAATCAATTATTGAAATTAAAAGTATTTTAATATTTCATTTATTTTTTATAATTTTAATAACTCTTAAACCGTTAATCGTTAAGCGAGAATAATTACACCATCGCGACGAGCATTTAATTATCTTTCTATAAACGGGCACTTTGATATAATTTCGACAAAAAAAAATCATTTTTTTTACGTTTATTTTTTATTTTTATTTTTTCTTTTTTTTTTTTCATTATTGAAATTTGCATGAAACACATGTGATATTAGTGTTAAATCACATATGATTTTTTCATGAAAAATTCACTAACAAAAAAAACGTGAAAAACACGAAAAAAATAATTTTGTCAAAAGTATATCGAAGTGCCTATCATAGAAAGATAATTAAATGCTCATCATAATGGTAAATTTTTTTCGCTTAACGATTAAAGGTATAAAATATATTAATATTTAAGAAGAAAAAAAAGATGAAAGTGTGTTTTTTAAATTGTTGAGATTAATCCCATCCATTAGATCAAATAAACATGGAGGGCGGAGATTAATCCCTTGGTATGTAAAAAAAGTTTGGTCATCAAATTATCTTAAATGGCATATTAACTTTTTTTTTCTTTTGTAAAAGGTTTATACCCATTAAAATAATGACATATTAACTCTTCACAGTTTCACACCAAGAAGTCACTATAAACTCTCATTCATTATAGAAAAACGTTGTTGCCGAAAAAGACGTAAAATCAAAAAATCGTTAAACAATATCCGCCTCCAAACCCGCTACTTGGCGCGAGTAGAATGCTAGTGTTTATTAATGTTACTTTTATAATTGTGGTATGCTTAACTATCAATAAGGCTTAAGGTCACGGTTATCATTTTTTTTATTATGAACTACAAAAAGATACGATCGATATCTGAAGGCGGACATATACCTAAAGCAGAAGGGTTTGTAGTTTTGTACGTGCATACCTTTCGAAAATCATCCTTTGTGTAATACACAGTGCATCCGCCAATGTCTATGTCTCTGTCTCGCGGGTTATGTTGGTCGTGCAATTTACTTATACGTGCAATATTAATAAAGTACAAATGCAACTTACCTCAAGTAAGCAATGTACGTGGTCGAGTAGCCACCAGTCGCACAAGTCTAAGTCCATAATGCGACTATTTTGATTAAACAACAAAGGCAAATACAAGTGTACTTTATATATGAGAGTGCCTCTTATTAAACTCAAAGAATGACATTCACCAGATAAAATGATGAAGGAAAAAGTTAACACAATATCTGATTCTGTAATGCAAGTATAGCATCCAACTTTGGTTTTTAGTGATCAAGCTTTGAACTAATTTGAATTATCTCAAGGGTATAAACGAATACTTTGAAGGTATGATCATGGCTGTTGTCGAGATGAACAAGGTGGTAAGACCAATCATCAACCTTCTGGGCAACTTGATAAGAAAATCTTGATCGGCAAATCGTGCAATAACGATGGATAAAAACTTTAACAAGGACGTAACGGCTGTGAATAATGATACAACATCTGATACCGCAAATGTTATAAAGGCATGTTTGTTAGTAAAAATGGGTATCCTTTTATTCTGATTGTTTCCACCATGCATCGTAATAGCTGCTGCAAATACAATGGTGATGATCAGTGATGCAGTAATTGTCTTATGACTCAGTAGTGGACTTTATCCATTTTCAACGATTACCAAATCCTTGTGTTCTCTTGTAAAAACCATTTCAAGTGTTTGTCTTCTAATATGTTTGTATGCGGTTTAGGGGACTCTCAAATCCTTCTACTTCCTACAACATTCTAATACATTCACATTTTGTATGTTGGAAAAGAACAAAAAAAAATAGTCAATTTACTAAATATTTTTACCTTGAACCATTGTAGTTCATGTTGTATTTGCAAAGCTGCCCCTAATATAAGACTCAACTTTTTGGCAGGTGCCAATGTTGCAGCCAAATGCAAGAGGTTATTGTTAGCCCGTAATATTACTTATGTATTTGCATTGGGCTCTAGGCCCGTATCTAGCATCATGTATGTATTCATATTTAATGTACCGTATTATGAGATGAATGATATACAGACTTTCATACTCTTACATGGTATCAAGTCAAATACTGATCCCCAAATAAACCCCAAAAACAAAGCCTAAAACTTTTCCCGTCATCCCTTTATTCTACGTGTTGGTGATTCGTGCTAGGTCACAAATCCACACGACTGTTCTTAAGGTATTCGTGCTAGGTCACGAATCGGTTGTGGTTATTCGTGCTAGGTCACGGATAGTTTTTTTGTTGCTGTAATTATTGTTCCTGTTACTGGTATCCTTCATCAATACATTTGTATTACTAATAAACAAATGTTACATATATTCTCTTCAATAGCCACGAATTTATTTTTTTAAGATTAGATTTAATAATTAGTTTGTCGTTTTCTCTTCCATGCCATTCACATCATACACGTTTTTGACTTGTTAATTGGTACAGTTAATAGTGCATTCAATTATTTGGTTCAAGTTCCTATAGAAGTGCAGGTATTGTTGACTTGGGTTTTGTATCAATTGTTTGATATTGGTTAAGGAATAAGGGCATATTTGATTAATTTGTTTCAGTTTTACGGAAGGGCAATAAATCACAGGTTGTTTATCATGATCATTGTAAATAATATTATGGGACAGTTTGGTCCTACGTTTGGTTCGGGTCACGAGACAGTTTTTCCTCATGCATTTCATGCTTTGACACCTCAATACCTGAACAATGGCGTCTGGAACATGGACACTGGTGCGAGTTCACATCTTAATGCTTCAGTTAATAGTCTTAGTCATGTTTTTAATATGTGCATGTATCTGTCCGTCTCGGTTGGTGATGGGCATTCTATTCCTGTCACTAATACGGGTCATAGTATTTTGCCAACTCCCTTTCGACCTCTTCACCTAAATAATGTTCTTATTATTGTCAAAAATCTAATATATGTTCTTCAATTTGTTTGTGAAAATCACTGTGCACTGTTGAATTTGATCCCTTTGGATTTTTTGTTAAGGATTTCATGACATGTCGGGTGCTTCTCCGATGTGATAGCACGGGGGGCCTTTATCCCGTCACTGCTCCATCTCCCATTCCTCAAGCTCTCCTAGTCAGTCAACATACGTGGCATCAGCGTCTTGGACATCCAGGAAGCAAAGTGTTGCATCGTCTAGTTTCAAATAGTTCCATTTCTTGTAATAATGAGAAGCCTCCCATGCTTTGCCATGCCTGCCAGCTTGACAAACACGTTAGACTTCCATTTGCCACTTCCAATACTGTCGTTAATGCTTGTTTTGACATTATTCACTCGGATGTATGGACTTCACCAATTTCGAGTCTTTCGGGTTTCAAATATTATGTATTGTTCTTGGATCATTATTCGCATTTTGTTTGGGTTTATCCTTTAATTAACAATTCTGATGTCTTGTCTAAATTTGTAATATTTTGTAATTATGTTCGCACTTAATTTAAGTGTGAAATCCGTTCCCTTTAGTGTGATCATGGAGGTGAATTTGACAACCGTAACCTACTTACTCTTTTTGCTGACAATGGCATTCAGTTTCGCTTTTCATGTCCCAAAACATCATAACAAAATGGCAAATATGAACGGATGGTTCGCACCATCAATAATCTCATTCGGACCTTGCTTTTTCAAGCCAACCTTCCACCAACATTTTGGGTTGAAGCTCTCAATATGGTTGTTCACTTACTCAATATCTTGCCCTCAACTGCTATTGCCAACGAAATCCCTTATACTCGACTGTTTGGCTAAAATCTAAATTATAGTCTTATACGCACATTTGGTTGCTTATGTTACCCCCACTTAGATCCTAATCACAAACTTGAACCACGTGCCATACCCTCCATCTATTTGGGTTAAGCTTCAAATCATCGTGGGTATCTGTAACACCCCGCCTTACTCAGACCACAATATTGTCCGCTTTGCCCGCAGGCTCACGACTTTGTTTTTGTGCCTCATTTGAAGACTTCCCGGCAGGTCACCCAAGCCAGTACTACTCTCACATGAGCACGCTTAACTGCCAGTTCCTAAGAACCCCACTCGCAGTAGACCACAAAACGCGTTGTGTCATTGTAAGGCGAATGTTATCTTATGAGCCCAACATCTCTCCAGGCCACAGCCGATGTGAGATTTGCCTAGGATGTTACAATCACCCCCCCCCCCCCCTTAGGGACTCATCGTCCTCGATGAGGTTTGCCCCACCATCCCGAATGGCTCAGGAGTGGCTCTGATACCAATTGTAACACCCCGCCTTACTTAGACCACAATATTGTCCGCTTTGCCCGCAGGCTCATGGCTTTGTTTTTGTGGCCTCATTTGAAGACATCCCGGCAGGTCACCTAAGCCAGTACTACTCTCACATGAGCACGCTTAACTGCCAGTTCTTAAGAACCCCACTCGCAGTAGACCACAAAACGCATTGTGTCATTATAAGGCGAATGTTATCTTATGAGTCCAACATCTCTCCAGACCACAGCCGATGTGGGATTTGCTTAGGATGTTACAGTATCGTTGCCTCGAATTAAAGACCAATAAAATCATCATTTTTCGCCATGTAACCTTTGATGAAACTGTTTTTCCATATGGCACTTCTCAAACCAACATCGACATGCAAATACAATTTCTTGGATGACTCACCTGATATAAATCATCCATTCATTCCATCCACCCCCATTGTGCAACCCACTGTCCCTCAACCCACAAACGAGCCAACAACACCAATTCCCACCAGTCCCAATACAGCCCAACACGACGCAACCCATGACCCATCACCATCCCCATCACCACCTGTCGCCCAACAACATACACCAAATCCATCACCACCCATAAACCAACACCCACACATTATCCCGGAGCCTCCTCACAACCCTAACCCTGTCTAGATTCATCCCATGGTCACACGATTTCGTGTCGGGACTGATCGTCCTACTAAGCGTCTCAATATGCATGTGTCTTCAGTTTCACCATTACCAAAAACCTATCGTGATGCGTTTACTGATCTAAATTGGCAAAATTCTATGCGTGATAAATACATTGCACTTATTAAGAACGGAACTTATACTCTAGTGCCTAGACCCACTGACACCAACATTATTCGCTCTATGTGGCTTTTTCGCCATAAGTATTTGGCTTATGGCACTCTTAGTCAGTACAAGGCTCTTCTTGTGGCGAATGGTAGTAATTAATTAAAGGGAGTTGATGTAGATGAGACCTTTAGTCCGGTAGTTAAACCGGGAACTATTCAAACTGTTCTGAGTTTAGCTACTTCTCGACATTAGCCGATTCATCAGCTTGATGTCAAGAATGCTTTCTTGCATGGTGACTTATCTGAGACACTTTATATGCATCAGCCTCCGGGGTTTTGGGATTATGAGCATCCTGATTATGTGTGTTTATTACAGCGGTCTTTGTATGGACTAAAGCAGGCCCCTAGAGCTTGGTTTTAGCGATTTGCATCTTATATCACTCGGGTTGGGTTTTCTCATAGTCGCTGTGACTCATCATTATTTATATATAAACAGGGGATGAATACTGCTTACCTATTATCATATGTTGATGATATTGTTCTCACCGCTTCTTCTGTGAGTTTGTTGCAGCAGATTATTGGATCCTTACATCAAGAGTTTGCTATGACAGATCTGGGTCCATTTATGTAGCAACCCGTAAATTTTCATAAGGAAAAATGACTATTTTGCCCTTTGACATTGACTTTTGACTATTTGACTTTTACCGTAACGTAGAAGCAACTATTGTAACCGGTAGTTAACCGGTAAATTTTTCCAAGTTAAATAATTCACTCTACTTTGAATTATTACTCTCTGAATGTTTTCATTCACCTTTGTCGATTTAACGTGACGATATCTTGCGAAACTTAAAAATCACACACAATGCGTACCGACACAACAATAAACTCAACAAGAAAATTGATTTGATTATGATTTTCTTAAAGTCATATCATATTACTGTTAATATTTATATTGCTTTTATAAGTAATCACGAAAGTTTAATCGTGTAAACTTTTCATGTGACCAACACAAGACTAGTATGAGTCTATATGTTGAAAATACTCAAATCTCACCAATAGTCATATCTTATATGAACTATTGTCATTTTGTCACCTTTACGTGAGCATTTTACTTCTTACGCAATATGCGTGCTCAAACCTACGTCACTAGGTTTTAACAACGTATACGCACTCCGTTAAACTTATCACACCTTTAATATACTACTTAGTTGAAGTATATTGATAAGTTTTAGCATGTTTATAAGTATCACATTTTTATGTTGCCCGATTTAAAATTGCGTGATTTAAAAGCTTAACGTTAGCAATTACCAGGACTAAACTATACCATTTGTACTCTTATATTATTAATATTATACAAGATAATAATCATGTATACCTCTTATACGTGTAAACTTTTGATGCAAAGTGCAACACTTAACTTTTGTAGGAAGTCATGTAAACTTCACACTTGGTGATACCACTAGTAATTTGCATCATGCAATATGCAACCTCACATTTAACGTGTTATCCATTTAGCAAACGTGTAATCATGTAACAGAATTCAAATATGACTAACAACCTTTAAAAATACGTGTTAAGCATAACATATCACACGTCATGCGATCTTCCGTATCATGCGAGTAATGATATGTCAATCTTAAATCTTTAAACGTTGCCTAACTAGCAACATGCCAACTTGCTAGGAAACACCACTCATGCATATATATGTTATCCATAGAAATCTAATCTGTAATATGCGCAAGCATATTGGTTATCAACATTCGTGCCCCATAATATACAACACCATCCATATGTGTGTATGTATATAACATACATGCAAATGAAAACCCGTAACACATACTATACAATTTTTAACGGTTCTCTCTCCGTCTTCGTTAGGCTGAGTTAGAAGACCAAGCACAAGGTTTCATAAAGTTGTAACAACTTGGGTTAAATATTGAAAGACTAGTTGGTGATACAAAGATTTAGGCTAGTGGTTCTTGGGCTTTTGGTGATTTCCATCCAAGAAGTTGTAAGTCTATAATTAGTTTTCAAGTCTTTAATTTATTTTGATGTAATTTATGCTTTGTACAAGTTTCATATGTAATAGGACATGATATGATGTTGTACATAACTTAAAACATGAGTTAAAACTCATTAGAAAACCCTTCAAGACAACTAGTGTGTAACTAGTGATTTGTGATGAGTGTTGATACAAATTCATAATCCATGGACTTGAATGACCTTAATAAGCAGTTAGAGGAAGTAATCAAGAGAATATAGGCTTTTGAATCACTTAAAAAGGGTTTGTGGTTAAAAAGTTATGCTTGGTTTAAGATTACTAGAAGAAATATAGTGCTGAAACAACTAGTCTTCTGATGTGACTAATAAATCGCGATTTCGACCCTTTTCTGGTCCAAATCGTCGAAAGTGTAAAACACAAAAGTTGCTCCGAATGATGTTTTATACAAAAACTCACGGGCACGTAACTTGAAAGTGAATAACTAAGGCTAGAAACTGCAGAAACCAACTGGACCTGTTTTAGACAAAAATAACAGCCATGGCTAAAGAGCCTTTGTGGCGTTTTAATATCTTGAGGCCAAGACACGGCCAAGACTAAGCCAAGGCTGTTGTCTCAAACCCTTCTAAGCCGAGACATAGCAACGACTATTGTCTTGGTTGTTGTCTCAAGGTTGTGAATTTAGCCGCACGGTTAGCTTGGGTTTGATGACCCGAAACTTGTTATTGAGACTTGATCATTAATTTGACTCATTTTCTTAACCTCGACAAAGTTATGAAACACGATTAGCGATTTCATCACAACACACTTGACTACTAAATTAGTAATGTTCAGACTTGATAAGTGTTACACTAAATCTTTTCACGGCACATAACTATTACCAATAGTCTTTGACGAAACACGACAAATGCTTTTATATAACATTTGTCTCGTCAATTACTTTTACTCATAAATGATAAGTACTACAACACTATGGTGCTTCATTATCATAAAAGGCCTCTTTGGGGTGTCGTATCGACGAGTTGTGGATTTACGAATTAAAGTATCCTAGCTCCTCATATGTTCACTACATGACCTCTAGATTTTGATAGCCCGAACGGTAGTATGATATTATTTATAAAAGGCTAATAGCCAAACCATACTTTAAGAATACTTCACTCATTTACACCGCTTAAGACAAATGTACAACATCTTAATCAAGTCAATGAATTTACATATACTTGTACACTCATATTGTACATTATACTAAGACACAATCACTATGCTCTCGTAGGTTGATGAGGCGAAAAATGATCCGTTTTTAGGGGGTCATTTAAGCTCGGAATTGAATTTATTTGATCAAATATTGCCCTAAATCGTTCCTTTTGTGATTTTAGGTACTTTGGGAGTGAAATCTGGAAAAGGAAGCAATTCAGACGTTTTTGGAGCATAAAAGTGAAGAAAACGCCAAAGACTTAATTTTCCATGCTTGTAACAGTGTGTGACGGCGTCAAGAGGAAGAAGTTGACGGCGTCAAGAGTAAAGATCATGACGACCCAATACAGAAATGAAGGCGTCACAAAGAAGAGCGTCAAGAGTTAAATGTGTGACGGCCTGGAAAAGTGGACTACATGACGGCGTCAGATGTAGATCAAGGCAGTTCGAGGATTATTTTAGCGGCGAGATGATGGCGTCACAAGGTTGTTCTTGACGCCGTCAGCCTCTAATATCTATATATAGTTTTCTAATTTTCATTCATTAAAGAGGAACAAGTTTGGAGAAACCCTAAGGCCGAACCATATACGAATTTTACAGCTTTTCAAGGGTTTTCAACCCTTGAATGCTTAGATGTGCTATTGAGATAAGTATTCTTTTAATTCAATCCATATGTCTATGTGTTGGTTGTCTATATCTTGTGCTTGTCTTGATTCCACCATGTTAGGCTAGATTTATCTTGTGTTTGCTTAGATCTAATGAAACCTATATGTTGATTATGTGTTGATTACTTGTTTATGGTTGTATTGGATGAATGATTTCAATGTTTGGCTTAAGAAAACTGGCAGATCTCCAAATGGTAACATGCTTGAACGTCTTAGGAAACATGAACCGATGTGTACTAGGTTTTATTGGTTGTATTTAATGCATGAGTAAATTCTAATGATCCCATGTTAGGAGCTTCTTGCAGGCTCGACATAGGAGTGAAGTAGGCACTCATAGGATTGGGGAAGTAAGTACGTCACCCCATGAATGGTATTAAGGAATACAATCCGTCATCCACGCAACTATAACAAGTAATTAACGTGTAAAAGATATGTAGGGAGTAGTGAAATCTAAGTAAACACATTTCTCCACTTATTGCTCACAACCTTAGTTTAATATAGTTTATTTTCATTTTAGTATTTTATTTTGATTGCATCTTAGTATTGGGTTAGTTGACTAGTAACTAATTCCGCCCCAAATCCTTCAAACCCGAAATATTTACTTGCTTTCTAAAAAATATAAAAATACAAAAAAAATCATCCCTCATCTCTAGAACTAGTATTTAGGTTTTCTAATCCTAGCGATACTATTCCTAGCTGAACGATCAATCCCCCGGTACTTGTCACTATACTATACTACAACGATCAGGTACATTGCCTGGTAGGGGTTGTAAGCTTCTCGAGATCCCTCGAGAGGTAAAGCCTGGTGCAATCCCTACGCATCATAGGTTATTGTTAAAGATCGTGGTCTTTCTATACACTACCTATTGTTATAAACTACTACTGATTACTACGGTGAGTTCATAGCCCCTAGTTTTGTTTAACTGTTATATAAACTCGTTGGGGGAGATACATGCTATTGTTTTTTTTTTACTATGGACAATTACTTGTAAACTGAATGTTTTCTTGAATATATATTATTGCTTGTGTCTAAGTTTCCTATGCCACAAGTCCCCCACATCATGGACCATTAATCACTTGCGAGTGAACGCTGATATAGTAGATAGGCCTATCGGGATTGACGAGTCCCGTTTGTGTTAGCTAGATAAGTAACCAAACGCACTATATTTGTAACTCTAGGTATATGGCAAGTACCTACACGAGGGCCATTATTATTCTATATATCATTGTTGATATATACCGTCAGTTTGAGTTCCATGAGCTTAGATGCAATAATATACTTACCCGATGATTGTATTCGTTGCAATTATCACTACAACTCTAATAACTAATTGTCCACTACTGTTTTGCAAACCTATGAATTCACTCAACCTTTGTGTTGACTTTTTAGCATGTTCATCTCAGGTTCGAAAGGAGTTAGCTGGCATATGAAGGCGCACGGGAAAACATTTTGAAGACAATGCATATTATCATTCGAAAAACTTTCAACTTTTATGTTGTACATTTTGTAAACTTATGGGACCTTGTTGTGAACTCTGATATTATTATAAATCGAATGATAATTTATTTCAAAACGTCTCATTTAGAGTCTTTTTCTGTAACTTGTACTGTAAACTATGAAGTAATACCCCGGTGACATAATCTTCAACTTTGTATTTTTAAGGTATTATGCGTACTTAAACCTATGATATTAGGTTTTATCAACGTTTACGCTCTCCGTTAAACTTATCACATATCTAATATACTTAGTTAGGGTATATTGATAGGTTTTGATATTTTTATAAGTATTATATTTTTATGTTGTCCGGTTTTAAGTTTCGTGACTTAAGGGTTTAACATTAGTAATTACAGGGATCAAATTATACCCTCTAAACCCTAGACTATCATTATTATAACTAAGATAAACATAACCTCACTACATGTCACGCCTACACAAATCACAAACACATGTCCTTAGTTGTGAAACTTACTAGCTTATTCACCAACATGCTTAGACTTATCTCATTGTAACATGCAAAGTTGTAAGAAAAGTTACAATTCTCTTGTTTCTCCTCTCATATTGCCGTATAAACAACACCAACGAAACACCAATTCCATCAAATGTTTTTGCTGGTACTTTGATAATTGGTTGAAGATTATATAGTTCCTAGATAGTCTTGGTTAAATTCTCTCCAAAGTAAGATGTGATCTTGGGTGATTAGGAGGTTCAAGGGCTGAGGTAGAAAGGTCTTTTACAAGATCTAAAAAGGGCTATTAAAAGATTGGTTAAAAGATTCAAGACAAGGTTTGAGGATTAGAAGAGTTAAGTGTCAAATTGTTCTTGTTGTACTAGTAACTTTTCATTTCCCTTGTAAGATTTATTATCTATTTCTTGTAATTTTTAATATGTTAGTAAATCAATTATGTAATATTATATTTTGGGACCTCTTGTTATAACTCTGATATTATTTATCTAATGGAAATTTTTCAAAACGTCTCATTTAGAGTACGTTTTCTATAACTTGTTCTTTGTGCTATGAAGTAATACCCCAGTGACACTAGCTTCCGCTGCGATAATTTTAGGGGTGTTACAGATTGGTATCAGAGCCAGGTTTCTAATTCATACATAGGGCTTGTTTAGACTTGTTTTCATGATTAGAACTTTATGTACAACGCCATATACTTACAAATTCACTATTACATCATAAAAATACATAAAATTACAGAAGTTATTTACAAACATATTAAAAATTACAAGAAATAGATAATAAATCTTAATACTAATGAATGAAAACTAGAAAATTATATATAGATTTTACACTTTGACGGCGTCAAGAGGTAAGTCTGACGACGGCAACTTGCCGCCAAAATAAAATCGTATTGCCTAGATCCACTTCCGACGCCGTCACTCTTTATGGGTTCTGGGTCGTCACTCTTTGCAATTACTCTTGATGGCCTTGATAAATTTGTTCTTGACGCCGTCACGACCCCTTCACAAAACCTTCTGGCGCGTCACGTGTATTTGATTTATCCACCTTTTTGTCAACTCATGACGCCGTCACTAGCATTCTGTGACGCCGTCAAGTGCAATTTCCAGCACGATTTGAGACTTTGTCGTTTTCTTCACTTAATCGCTCAAAAAATGTCCAAAATGCTTCCTTTTCCAGATTTCTCTCCAAAAGTACCTAAAATGACAAAAGGAACGATTTGGGGGTAATAATTGATCAAATAATTAAGAATTCGTGCTTAGATGACCCCTTAAAAGCGTAACAAGAAATATCCAGCTTCTTGCTAAACTAGTAGTCCTCGCCGCATCTTTTAGTGGCAAGCGATTCATAATATCAGTGGTCATGTTATATGGCATGTTGCTGATATAATCTGCCATATTAGTGATCACATTATCTCGAAACGACATTGTATTGTTGGAATTTGAGTCGGGTCTTTGAGTTCTGGAAATGAGGGTTTGGTTTTGGTTTTTGATTTCAAGGTGATGGTCCTGATAAGGTTTTGTGTAATTATGGTGTGTAAATGGGTTTGGTGAGTGTGTTAATTGGTTCTCGCACCAAAAATAAATAGTGTAACAAGAAAGATACGCTCAAGTTGCATAGTAAAATTTATTGGTGGTCCCTAACTAACGCTCAAGTTGCATAGTAGGAATACACATAAGTAATGTGTAGTCAAAAAAGTGAGTTGCCTATTATACCCTTGAATATCTAACTAAAGTCATGCGTTGACCGAGACAAAACGGGTCAAGGGACGTAATCGGTCTCAAAAAGCCGACTTTTGGACGCACGGCGACGTTTTTCTCAACTTTAGGGCCCTGACGATGTTTTTTGAAAAGTTTAAAAACCAACGGTGAATTTTTGTCTTTTTTTTTCTAAGTATTAGCAAAGAAAAATTATTAATCTACTTATACAACCAAACCAAAGTAAGATAAACATATCCACTTACAAGTATTTAGAAGCTAAAGATTACATCGATGTGATTTTATCTTCGTTTACTACATACGTAGTAATATAAATGTACTACCATGCAATACATATGATATCTACCATTATTATGCATCATGTGATGTCTGCAATTATTATGCATTATGTTGCTCATTTGCCGGTCAATTATTTACTGTACTAAGCTAGACGTCGTCATTGTCATTATTATAATACAATACTAACGGTTCATGATTGTGGGGATTTTATGGCAAATAAGGCAACTTAGGCAATCAACAAATGTTTAATGTACTTGTGTCCATATGTAAAACAACAATGAGTTTAAATATAAATGAGCATGTATTCTTCCCCAAAGAAATTCAAAACAAGTAAAAGTGGGCCATGAACTCACCTTAGACTGTAGTGACGTAAGTAACACAACGATGCCAGAAGTATGGCAGAACAATATAAAGAAGTATAGCACAACGATAAGGAATCGGCACGACCTAAGAAACAAGTCAAAATGGTTTACGGGATTGAAATAATGTATTTTTTACAAGAAATAGATAATAAATCTTAATATGTTTGTAAATAACTTCTGTAATTTTTAATATGTTTGTAAATAACTTCTGTAATTTTATGTATTTTTATGATGTAATAGTGAATTTGTAAGTATATAGCGTTGTACATAAAGTTCTAATCATGAAAACAAGTCTAAACAAGCCCTATGTATGAATTAGAAACCTGGCTCTGATACCAATCTGTAACACCCCTAAAATTATCGCAGCGGAAGCTAGTGTTACTGGAGTATTACTTCATAGCACAAAGAACAAGTTATAGAAAACGTACTCTAAATGAGATGTTTTGAAAAATTTCCATTCGATAAATAATATCAGAGTTATAACAAGAGGTCCCAAAATATAATATTACATAATTGATTTACAAAAGTTTTATCGAATGGTGAATACAATGCATCCCAGTCTTCAAAACAAGCCATGCGACTCTAATGCTCAAATCCAAAGTTATGTCTTACGAAACCTGAGAATAAACATGCTAAAAGTGTCAACACAAAGGTTGAGTGAGTTCATAGGTATTAGTAAAAGTAACAACAGTGTGGACCACAAGATTTCAACAACAACTGTAATTCAAATATGTTCATGTATTCCCATTGCACTAAGCTCATGAAACCGAAGCCTTGACAGTTATTAATGTATCACCCCAACCAGGTGCTTTGCCCTACACCTGTACGACATCAAAGTTTTCTTGTTGGAGCGACCAACACGGACGGGGGAGTTTACCCCCAATAGATCTATTCACAGCATTCGCGCTTACTCTCATAAGAGTAACTAACGGTTCATGATTGTGGGGATTTTATGGCAAATAAGGCAACTTAGGCAATCAACAAATGTTTAATGTACTTGTATCTATATGTAAAACAACAATGAGTTTAAATATAAATGAGCATGTATTCTTCCCCAAAGAAATTCAAAACAAGTAAAAGTGGGCCATGAACTCACCTTAGACTGTAGTGACGTAAGTAACACAACGGTGCCAGAAGTATGGCAGAACAATATAAAGAAGTATAGCACAAAGATAAGGAATCGGCACGACCTAAGAAATAAGTCAAAATGGTTTACGGGATTGAAATAATGTATTGACCAAGTCGGGATAACTATATATCTATAAACCGAAACACGACCAATAAGTATTAATTGGAACTATTTGACCACATAGACATAAACTAAAGTGGAAGACCCACTATTTGAAGAGTAGACTAAATAAGTCTTTAAACATAATATTTACGGAATGGTGGAATTAATAAAAAGGACGTAAACTCGACCTTTGAATGACTTATCAATAGGGCTTGGCTTGTTAATATTTTTGATAAAAACTCAACTCTCATATTCTTGTAAAATCACAAAAATATGTACAATGTCAAAAGTATATAAATACTTTTATAAAAGTTATTTTGTACTTTCTCGTTAAATATCTAAGACGCAGTTATAGAGAACCAGGTTGCATTTAAACCTAGACTATAACTGCTCTTTACCTACTTTACTGATTGTTGTCTTCTACATTCCGTGCGCCATGCCTACTCCTCAACACAATACTATACTATTTGCATACAAACTGTTTATATGAACGATTGACTAAATATGACTGCGTATGTCTACTTGAAGGCATTACGGCACAACCAGATTTCCTTGATCATACACATTTTATTGTGATCTACGAAATTTTCTCATGACATTGTAGTAGATACAATGGTCATACTTATATCTCAGACATCGTGAGATACACAATTGACTTAGATATATTGATGCATGGGAATCGCAACAGGCTTTACCTCTCGAGGGATCTCGAGAAGCTTACAACCCCCACCAGGCAGTGTACCTGATCGTTGTAGTATAGTATAGTGACAAGTACCGGGGGATTGATCGTTCAGCTTAGGAATAGTGTCGCTAGGATTAGAAAGCCTAAATACTAGTTCTAAAGGTGAGGGATGATTATTTTTGTGTTTTTATATTTTATGAAAAACAATTAAAAATCTCGGGTTTGAAGGATTTGGGCGGAATTAGTTGCTAATCAACTAACCCAATACTAAGATGCAATCAAAATAAAATACTAAAATGAAAACAAACTAATTTAAACTAAGGTTGTGAGCAATAAGCGGAGAAAATGTGTTTATTTAGATTTCATTACTCCCTATACATCTTTTACACGTTAATTACTTGTTATAATTGCATGGATGATGGATCGTATTCCTTAATACCATTCATGGGGTGGCACACTTAACTCCCCAATTCTATGAGCTCTTATCTCCTCCTACACCATGCCCAGCACAACTATAGGGATTGTAAACAGTGGCTCATGCATTAAATACAACCAATAAAGACCTAGTGCGCGTCGGTTCATGTTTCTTAAGACGTTCAAGCATGTTACCAATTGGAGATCTGCCAGTTTTCTTAAGCCTAATATATAAATCATTCATCCAAGACAAGTATAAACAAGTAATCAACACATAATTAACATCTAGGTTTCATTAGATCTAAGCAAACACAAGATAGATCTAGCCTAACATGATGGAATTAAGACAAGAACAAGATATAGACAACCAACACATAGACATATTGATTGAATTAAAAGAACACTTATCTCAATTACACATGAAAGGTATCAAGGGCTTGGAACCCTTGAAAAACCTGTAAAATTCGCACCAAGTTCGTACTTAGGGTTTCTCCAAAACTTCTCTCTTTTTAATGTGAAAAATTAGAAAACTATATATAGGGGCGTCAAGACAAACATTGTGACGCCGTCACCTCGCCGCCAAAACTATTCTCGGACTGCCTTGATCTACATTTGACGCCGTCAAGACTTAATCATTTCCAGGCCGTCATGACTTTTACTCTTGACGCCCTACCTTCGTGACGCCGTCAAATCTTTACTGGATCGTCATGGAATTTTGCTCTTGATGCCGTCAGAGAGTTACTCTTGACGCCGTCGCCTACTGTTCCCAGCATGGAAAATTAAGACTTTGGCGTTTTCTTCACTTTTATGCTCAAAAAACGTCCGAATTGCTTCATTTTCCAGATTTCTCTCCCAAAGTACCTAAAATCACAAAAGTAACGATTTAGGGCATTATTTGATCAAATAAATTCGAATTCGGGCTTAAATGACCCCCTAAAAACGGATCATTTTTCGCCTCATCATATACCCTTACACTTGAGAATTGCTTGTCCTCAAGCAAATGCGCTTTTATTCTACTCAAAAGACAAGTTAGGGGTCATTTAACACTAATATAAAAGTAATTACAACAAATAATCGTTCCACTAAAGACCAATAGACAAGCACGGAGGTCATACATAAGCACCTCACAAATAGTGTTTAGATACTCACATCTCTTGGGTGTAATAAAGTATGAATTACAATATGGAAACGGAAGATATCTCTCACTACCTGTCATAGCAAAATAGATTACCATAGGCTTGGGAAAGGATCAAACCTCCACCACATGGCGTAAGCACCTAGGATAAACTATCAAAGAGGTCTTTTAAAGGGTTGTAGCGTTAGGTGTAGGGATATGAAATACACGGTTTTGTTGGATAAAGGAAGTTTTACTGGTGGCGAGTTAACAATCTTGGTTAATTACATGTACAATATGGCGTTGCTAAGCCAAGACTAGACTCGACTTAAGCTAATAAATAAAAAATAACAAAAATATAAAATGAATATAGAATAAAAAGGGATGGTAGTCCGTATGTTTTTTCTCTTTTTCTTTTTCTATTTTTTTTTCTTTTTCTTGATTTTTTTTTTTTTTTTTTTTTTTTTTTTTTTTTTTTTTTTTTTTTTTTGCATACACTCTTACCCTACCATCCAAAATAATACATCATAGGGAATGAATATTCCCCTTACACTTGAATTTTTACATACTTTACATTAAACTAATCTAATGACTCGAATTAAGAAAATCAAAACACTTGGAGCACTTTTAAGATTAACGCACATATGGGGGTAATAATATGATGTTCTTCCCCATTACTCCATAAATAAGTACTTTACCCATGAGTCTCAATCGTCCCAAAACAATATGTACAAGGATATGACTCGACTTAGCAACCATGTAATCAATTAGATAGTTAACTTAGGGTTTAACAAATAACAATAATGCACTAAAGATGAGCGTATACACGGAAGGCTAATGCGATTTGGTTGTACATTTAAGTGGGGTGTAACAAATTCTTCCTTTAAGTAAAATGCTTAAAGTTAGAAACGAAAAGATAGGCTCGGAGGGGTGTACTAGGGGTATCGTGTGCTAAAAATGAGTCAACGCTAAGGGTGTGGGAAAAATTAGTTGACTTAACTAGCCAAGTAATATGACTTAATGGTCAAGTAATTATAATACGGGTTTAACACAAGGGTAATCCTAATGCCTCTTATCATGTAGTAAATCCTACCACACGAATGTAGTCTCACTAGCGGTCTCGGGATGCATCACTAACGCAAGTTCTAGAATCTAAATGCTACCGGTACACTCATAAGCACTAATAGTAAATGTTTTTCCTATCAAATCTAAAGGCGAACCTCACATATTTGGGTGGAAAATTTTTCTGAATATACGGTTATGTGCTAGTCATACAATCTCCTATCCATGAGACGCTTGCTATGGCTAAAGTTTCACTCCTAAATGTTGTAAAAAATTTTAAATTTGGCGCTAAAATTGCACTAACAAGTATTTCTCATAGTTTTATTACACATCTACCATTAAACAAAACAAACTCAAGCGAAAGTGCATATGTAAGATATCATCTTTTTACCCTCCCCTTACACTTAAGATGAACATTGTCCCCAATGTTCAAGTAAAGAATGTAAAAGTGAAATAAGTAAAAGAATGAAATCAAATACTCCCCTGATTCACTCGGTATGGATAATAAGTTTGCCAGGTTAAATCTTCCTCTAAGAAAATGAACAATCAAAGCTTCCCTTCCAGAATATAAATCATCTTCTTATCATACATAACCTGTAAAACCTGATAAAATAGACAAGACAACCTCGCGTAAAATCGGCGGCATCCTATATAAGTTACTAAATCCTAGAAAACAAGATAAGATATAATGCTTGTGGAATGAAGTTTGCAGATTTCCTGGAGATTATAAAACTTAATAATTCACAAAAACCATAAGACTCCGTTAGAAAAATAAAACTGGTAAAATTTCCAGATTTTTACACTTGACGCCGTCAAGAGTAAACTCTTGACGCCGTCAGAAGTGACCTGCAGAAATTCTTATGTTAAGTTTCCGGAAAATTTCTGGAAAAACTTGGTCCTACTTCTTGGAAAATCCTGCAAAACTTCATTATGACTCAATACAAGCATTTGACTCTAACAAATACGAATATACATGTTCACTTAATATTGTGGAGAATCATGATCAGTTTGTTTCTTGAAAACATATTTGGGGTTTCCCCTTACACTTATCTTTTGCAAAAATACTTTTAGGTGGAGTTAAGACTAGGCCAAAACAACAAAGTAAAGTATTTCCACTATTTAGTTTAGAAACATGATCTACCAACAATAAAAATAAAGCATGCATACGGAAGCAAATAACAAACAAACAAACAAAATCACACAAAACATGGGTTGCCTCCCAAGAAGCGCTTTTCTTTATTTACGAGTCTTGTAGCTAGACTCAAGGTGATGGGTTACTACGTGACCTCATCATTGGTTCCACTCTCTAGGTCGTCTTCTAAACCAGTTTTGTATTCCGGACCTAGTTGCAAGCATTCTTTGTAGAAACCAAGCATTCTATTCTTTACATACTCTATTCCTCTATGTCTATCCTCCTTATTCCTATAATAAGCCGCTTGCTTGTGTTCCTTTTTGATATTAGAGAGAAGGCGGTATTGCTCAATTTTGTAGGGCATTTGATAGGCAACCTCATCATTTTCTTCCTTGAATCTAACTATCCCTAAAGTCGGATCATAACTCATCCTAGTGGCCTCAACAAATGGTTTTCCAAATATTATTTGGCTTAGGCAAGCATCTATCACCGGACGAGTGTCCTCAACTATCATAAAATCGATCTCATAGGTGAGATTCCCTATAATCACATGCAGTCCCTTCACTCTTCCTGCAAAATTACTTATCAGATTCTTATCGGGCATCATCCTAAAATCAAGTTGATTCTCCATCACCCAATTGTAATAAGTCCTAGTCATGATGTTCACGGGGGATCTAGGGTCGATGTAAGCTTTCCATATATGCATGTGCCCAATATTGCATGGGATGTTAATGTTAGAGGGGTCTCCCATTTTGATAAGGGGGTGCCAAGGATATATGGTTTCTCGGGACTATCGAATAAATCCTTATGGTATTCCCGTTCTTCCTTGGTGGGCAACTTATCAAAGTATTCTTTTATAGGCTCTACTTCAACTTCGCTACTCTCATCCTTAGTCTCGGCTTCTATTCTAACTTCATCCTTGTCACTCTTTTCAATCTCCTTATCTATTGGCTTAATGGTGACAACATTGACAAAGTGGACATGTTTGGATGATGAGGGGTCCTTAATTTGGCTTCCGTTATTGGTATCCCTAGTGTCCTTCCTAGGTGTGACTAATGCTTGGTTGTTGAGGGCTTTCAACAAGTTGTCAATCATGTTGGTCAACTCTGTTTGTTGTTGGTTGAATTCGGTTTCAAACCTAGCTATGCGAGCCTCTTGAGATGCCATGAACTTAGACATCAATCCTTCAAGGTTGTTGGTACTACCAAAGTTGTTAGAAGGATTGTTGTTGAAAGTACGGTTGGAGGGTGGACCAGTTGGTTGGTAACGATTAGGCGGGTTGGAAGAATTGGGTTGATTTTGTTTCCACCTAAGGTTTGGGTGATTTTTCCATGAGGGGTTGTATGAATTACCGTAAGTGTTTGGCTCGGGCTTGAAAGTGTACCACTTATCTCCCGCTTCGTCGGTACGTGTGGATGCGTAGTCCGCAAAAGCTGTTCCGGGGAGTTCCACACAATCACGAGTGTCGTGGGGACCACTACATAATTCGCATGAAGAAGTGATTTTGTTCACTTGGCTTGAAGGCTTAGGAGTTTCGTAAGATTTCATGAGAAACTTGACTTGGTCCTCAAGTTCCATGATCCTACGGTCGGGAGTGCTAGAATTGTTCGAAGGCAAAGATATTGCCTTGACCATTTTATTCAAGTCACGGGGATCATTCCAACTTTCGTTGTCATAGAGAGCAAGATCTTCTATGAGTTCCCATGATTGTTCCGCACTAAGATCACGTAGCTTACCACCGGCCGATTGGTCAATGGCTCGCCTCGTGGAGATGTCGATATGGTCATAAAAGATTTGGACTTGGAGCCAAAGATCTATGCCATGATGAGGGACTTTTTGGAGTAAGTCCTTGAAACGAGTCCATGCTTCATAAAGAGATTATTCATTTTGACGTTGTTGGAACATCAAGATGTCATTTCTAAGCTTAGTAGTTCTCCCCGGTGGGAAAAATTGAGCAAGGAAACGAGTGGTGAGATCATCCCATGTGGTGATGGATCCCGCGGGTAAACGCTCAAGCCATTGACTAGCTTGATCCCGTAGAGAGAATTGGAATAGGCGTAATCGGGTTGTCTCTCTAGTTGCAACATCTAGGTCTATGGAATCTACGATTTTGAGGAAGTCCTTAAGATGTTGGTTTGGATCTTCGGAACGAAGTCCATGGAATGCACATCCGCTTTGCACCAACCGGATGGTGTCGGATCGCAAGGGGGTCACATTGGCTCCGATGAGCTCAATGGTGTTTCGGTAGCCTTGGTGGCTAGGTCGGGAATACTCTCCTAAGGTTCGGGGCCTAAGGGGTTTTAATGGTGGGTTTTGTTGTGGAGGGATGACGGGTTCAAAGATGTTCCCGTTGTCCATGATGTCGGGTGGTTACGAACAAAGGCACAAAGAAATAAGATAGACTAAAGAGAACCTAAAAATAAAAATAAAATCTTACTAGAAAGGAATCTAGCAAGTAGACCTAATAAAAAGAAATTCTAACCTAGACAATAACTATTCCCCGGGCTGCGGCGCCAAAAACTTGATGCGTGGGAATCGCAACAGGCTTTACCTCTCGAGGGATCTCGAGAAGCTTACAACCCCCACCAGGCAGTGTACCTGATCGTTGTAGTATAGTATAGTGACAAGTACCGGGGGATTGATCGTTCAGCTTAGGAATAATGTCGCTAGGATTAGAAAGCCTAAATACTAGTTCTAAAGGTGAGGGATGATTATTTTTGTGTTTTTATATTTTATGAAAAGCAATTAAAAATCTCGGGTTTGAAGGATTTGGGCGGAATTAGTTGCTAATCAACTAACCCAATACTAAGATGCAATCAAAATAAAATACTAAAATGAAAACAAACTAATTTAAACTAAGGTTGTGAGCAATAAGTGGAGAAAATGTGTTTATTTAGATTTCATTACTCCCTAGACATCTTTTACACGTTAATTACTTGTTATAATTGCATGGATGACGGATCGTATTCCTTAATACCATTCATGGGGTGGCACATTTAACTCCCCAATTCTATGAGCTCTTATCTCCTCCTACACCATGCCCAGCACAACTATAGGGATTGTAAACAGTGGCTCATGCATTAAATACAACCAATAAAGACCTAGTGCGCGTCGGTTCATGTTTCTTAAGACGTTCAAGCATGTTACCAATTGGAGATCTGCCAGTTTTCTTAAGCCTAATATATAAATCATTCATCCAAGACAAGTATAAACAAGTAATCAACACATAATTAACATCTAGGTTTCATTAGATCTAAGCAAACACAAGATAGATCTAGCCTAGCATGATGGAATTAAGACAAGAACAAGATATAGACAACCAACACATAGACATATTGATTGAATTAAAAGAACACTTATCTCAATTACACATGAAAGGTATCAAGGGCTTGGAACCCTTGAAAAACCTGTAAAATTCGCACCAAGTTCGTACTTAGGGTTTCTCCAAAACTTCTCTCTTTTTAATGTGAAAAATTAGAAAACTATATATAGGAAAAGGGGTTTGACGGCGTCAAGACAAACATTGTGACGCCGTCACCTCGCCGCCAAAACTATTCTCGGACTGCCTTGATCTACATTTGATGCCGTCAAGACTTAATCATTTCCAGGCCGTCATGACTTTTACTCTTGACGCCCTACCTTCGTGACGCCGTCAAATCTTTACTGGATCGTCATGGAATTTTGCTCTTGACGCCGTCAGAGAGTTACTCTTGATGCCGTCACCTACTGTTCCCAGCATGGAAAATTAAGACTTTGGTGTTTTCTTCACTTTTATGCTCCAAAAACGTCCGAATTGCTTCCTTTTTCAGATTTCTCTCCCAAAGTACCTAAAATCACAAATGGAACGATTTAGGGCATTATTTGATCAAATAAATTCGAATTCGGGCTTAAATGACCCCCTAAAAATGGATCATTTTTCGCCTCATCATATATCTCAGACATCGTGAGATACACAACTTGTTTATTCATTGCTTATTCATATATCTCAGACATAGTGAGATTACATAACTTGCTTATTCATATATCACAAACATTGTAAGATACACAACTTGTTTGTTCACATATCTCAAACATTGTGAGATACACAACTTGTTTGTTCACATATCTCAGACATTGTGAGATGCACAACTTGTTTATTCATATATCTCAGACATAGTGAGATACATAACTTGCTTATTCATATATCTCAGGCATCGTGAGATATACAATTAACTTAGATATATCTCATACATTGAGAGACACACAATAGTCTTATATATTTCTTCGACATTGTGAGTTGCACAATGGTCTCTCTAGTATTTCTCAAACATTGTGAGAAAACTATTTCACAACTATGAACTCATCAACTCTTTCGAACGCTATGTTGATTTTCTCTGATTGTGGTACTCCTCGTCACCGAGGATGAGTGTGAACATTCATTCCTTACTCTTGAAACACTTATGTCATCTCGTAATACATCACCTTGTAACTCATTGGTTAAATATGAGTGTTGTGTCGGGAATTCTTAAGTAGGATGATTTATAATATCCTTATTTGAATGGATTGGGACGCCTTTTTATTTAAATAAAGAAATTGTGAATTGCCGAACTATAAGTTTATATTCCCTTATTTACATTGTTTGGGATGCCTCTCTATGTAAATAATGAATTATAAATGAGTGGGCTTATTTGTATCCGATATGACATGAGTATAAACTCGAACTTGAGAATCACTAGTATTTTACCATTCAACAAAAATCTTAAGAACTCATTTGGACTCTCTGAGTTCATTCTTAAGTTATCATTTTTGCCATTACAAATCCTTACAATCATGAGCTATTTATTGAGTTGACAGACTTGTTACACTCTTGACTTAGTTCAATCTTGAACTAACAAACTGAGTACGATATTACACCTACACTACCTGGGTACATAGTTGCCTACTTTACTTAGGTGCGTGGACACCTACACATAAGTCCTCCCACGAGCTCCTCCAATTTGTTGGCCCTTACTCTAGAGCCATTGTTTCTCAAAATGTCATCACTTCTACATTCCATCACCGTTTGGATCATTGAGCAGACCAAGCTCATACAACTTGATCCACTGGATTACGAGACATCTGGATTATTATATCCAGTGTGAATCGATCAAATGAAGTTACTATCCCTTGAATATTGAGTAGAAGTTCTCAGATGAACTTTTCCCATAACTTCTCATTGGTTGAGTCTATCATTGGGTACACTACTGGCAACTCTTGAAAGCAACGGATAAGTCGTGATGTCAACACCACCTCATTTCGAGGGTAATACTTTTGATTTATAACTTCTTCAACTTAGTCTAAGTAAGCTTATAAGCATTCTCAATGATTGAGCAACAACATTCCACCATGATAAAGCATCGTCCGGAAGTATGCTTGTGGCATTTTTGACTTTGCAGTTTTCAGCACAATTGCTTATTAGAAATACCGACTCTGTCCTCTCAATCCAACGACCCAAACTAACCGCTCATTCAGTGCTTTTGAAATCTCTGATCTTGCCGCTCACAAAATCCTTGTAAAAGTAGTCTTTAACCTCTGGTACGACATTCACTTTTCCGGCGCCTTCAGCTGGCCCCGTAACATTTGGTTCTCTAGCGTTTTCAGCTCGCCTTGCAATATCTGGCCCTCCAACTAGCACTGCAACATTAGACCCTTCGGTTGTGAAGATCAGAATTCACTACAAATACCCACACTTTTTCCCAGACATCTTAACATCAGACTATTTAAGATCCTGATTATGATTGGTCTGGTAGCTTGTACACTTGAGCTACCACCAGAACTTAGCAACATACACAACGTCTTTCCGTTGTGCAATCCGAAGAAGTATCATACTGATGAGACACTTAATATTCCTCTGGAAAAGAGATCTAGATTAACGAAGAACCTATCAAGATCATGGACCGTGATGTCAAACGACTTAAGTGAAGTCGCATTCCTATTATCAAAGTTCTTTGCAACTCTAGCAAGGACTCGAATTCAAGTGGGAGTGTCAAGACCAGATGTGTCGCAAGTACTCCCATCTTTTCTCACATACACCGTTAGTAGATAACACTCACTGAACTTTATGACGAAGTTCCCTTACAGAAGTACCCCCACCTCTTCTCGAGCACATCCAACACATAACACAAACTAAATCATGAGGACATGATTCCCGTAACTGGTGGAGGGTGTAGCAACCCGTAAATTTTCATAAGGTAAAATGACTATTTTGCCCTTTGACTTTGACTATTTGACTTTTACCGTAACGTAGAAGCAACTATTGTAACCGGTAGTTAACCGGTAAATTTTTCCAAGTTAAATAATTAACTCTACTTTGGATTATTACTCTCTGAATGTTTTCATTCACCTCTGTCTATTTAACGTGACGATATCTTGCGAAACTTAACAATCGCACACAATGCGTACCCACACAACAATAAACTCAACAAGAAAATTGATTTGATTATGATTTTCTTAAAGTCATATCATATTACTGTTAATATTTATATTGCTTTTATAAGTAATCATGAAAGTTTAATCGTGTAAACTTTTCATGTGACCAACACAAGACTAGTATGCGTCTATATGTTGAACATACTCAAATCTCACCAATAGTCATATCTTATATGAACTATTGTCATTTTGTCACCTTTACGTGAGCATTTTACTTCTTACGCAATACGCGTGCTCAAACCTACGATACTAGGTTTTAACAACGTATACGCACTCCGTTAAACTTATCACACCTTTAATATACTACTTAGTTGAAGTATATTGATAAGTTTTAGCATGTTTATAAGTATCACATTTTTATGTTGCCCGATTTAAAATTGCGTGATTTAAAAGCTTAACGTTAGCAATTACCGGGACTAAACTATACCATTTGTACTCTAATATTATTAATATTATACAAGATAATAATCATGTATACCTCTTATACGTGTAAACTTTTGATGCAAAGTGCAACACTTAACTTTTGTAGGAAGTCATGTAAACTTCACACTTGGTGATACAACTAGTAATTTGCATCATGCAATATGCAACCTCACATTTAACGTGTTATCCATTTAGCAAACGTGTAATCATGTAACGGAATTCAAATATGACTAACAACCTTTAAAAATACTTGTTAAGCATAACATATCACACGTCATGCGATCTTCCTTATCATGCGAGTAATGATATGTCAATCTTAAATCTTTAAACGTTGCCTAACTGGCAACATGCCAACTTGCTAGGAAACACCACTCATGCATATATGTGTTATCCATAGAAATCTAATCTGTAATATGCGCAAGCATATTGGTTATCAACATTTGTGCCCCATAATATACAACACCATCCATACGTGTGTATGTATATAACATACATGCAAATGAAAACCCGTAACACATACTATACAATTTTTAACGGTGCTCTCTCCGTCTTCGTTAGGCTGAGTTAGAAGACCAAGCACAAGGTTTCATAAAGTTGTAACAACTTGGGTTAAATATTGAAAGACTAGTTGGTGATACAAAGATTTAGGCTAGTGGTTCTTGGGCTTTTGGTGATTTCCATCCAAGAAGTTGTAAGACTATAATTAGTTTTCAAGTCTTTAATTTATTTTGATGTAATTTATGCTTTTTACAAGTTTCATATGTAATAGGACATGATATGATGTTGTACATAACTTAAAACATGAGTTAAAACTCATTAGAAAACCCTTCAAGACAACTAGTGTGTAACTAGTGATTTGTGATGAGTGTTGACACAAATTCATAATCCATGGACTTGAATGACCTTAATAAGCAGTTAGAAGAAGTAATCAAGAGAATATAGGCTTTTGAATCACTTAAAAAGGGTTTGTGGTTAAAAAGTTATGCTTGGTTTAAGATTACTAGAAGAAATATAGTGCTGAAACAACTAGTCTTCTGATCTGAGTAATAAATCGCGATTTCGACCCTTTTCTGGTCCAAATCGTCGAAAGTGTAAAACACAAAAGTTGCTCAGAATGATGTTTTATACAAAAACTCACGAGCACGTAACCTGAAAGTGAATAACTAAGGCTAGAAACTGCAGAAACCAACTGGACATGTTTTAGACAAAAATAACAGCCATGGCTAAAGAGCCTTTGTGGCGTTTTAATATCTTGAGGCCAAGACACGGCCAAGACTAAGCCAAGGCTGTTGTCTCAAACCCTTCTAAGCCGAGACATAGCAACGACTATTGTCTTGGTTGTTGTCTCAAGGTTGTGAATTTAGCCGCACGGTTAGCTTGGGTTTGATGACCCGAAACTTGTTATTGAGACTTGATCATTAATTTGACTCATTTTCTTAACCTCGACAAAGTTATGAAACACGATTAGCGATTTCATCACAACACACTTGACTACTAAATTAGTAACGTTCAGACTGGATAAGTGTTACACTAAATCTTTTCACGGCACATAACTATTACCAATAGTCTTTAACGAAACACGACAAATGCTTTTATATAACATTTGTCTCGTCAATTACTTTTACTCATAAATGATAAGTACTACAACAATATGGTGCTTTATTATCATAAGAGGCCTCTTTGGGGTGTCGTATCGACGAGTTGTGGATTTACGAATTAAAGTATCCTAGCTCCTCATATGTTCACTACATGACCTCTAGATTTTGATAGCCCGAACGGTAGTATGATATTATTTATAAAAGGCTAATAGCCAAACCATACTTTAAGAATACTTCACTCTTTTACACCGCTTAAGACAAATGTACAACATCTTAATCAAGTCAATGACTTTACATATACTTGTACACTCATATTGTACATTATACTAAGACACGATCACTATGCTCTCGTAGGTTATTATTAAAGATCGTGGTCTTGCTATACACTACCTATTGTTATAAACTACTACTGATTACTACGGTGAGTTCATAGCCCCTAGTTTTGTTTAACTGTTTTATAAACTCTTTGGGGGAGATACATGCTATTGTTTTTTTTACTATGGACAATTACTTGTAAACTGAATGTTTTCTTGAATATATATTATTGCTTGTGTCTAAGTTTCCTATGCCACAAGTCCCCCACATCATGGACCATTAATCACTTGCGAGTGAACGCTGATATAGTAGATAGGCCTATCGGGATTGACGAGTCCCGTTTGTGTTAGCTGGATAAGTAACCAAACGCACTATATTTGTAACTCTAGGTATATGGCAAGTACCTACACGAGGGCCATTATTATTCTATATATCATTGTTGATATATACCGTCAGTTTGAGTTCCATGAGCTTAGATGCAATAATATACTTACCCGATGATTGTATTCGTTGCAATTATCACTACAACTCTAATAACTAATTGTCCACTACTGTTTTGCAAACCTATGAATTCACTCAACCTTTGTGTTGACTTTTTAGCATGTTTATCTCAGGTTCGAAAGGAGTTAGCTGGCATATGAAGGCGCACGGGAAAACATTTTGAAGACAATGCATATTATCATTCGAAAAACTTTCAACTTTTATGTTGTACATTTTGTAAACTTATGGGACCTTGTTGTGAACTCTGATATTATTATAAATCGAATGATAATTTATTTCAAAACGTCTCATTTAGAGTCGTTTTCTGTAACTTGTACTGTAAACTATGAAGTAATACCCCGGTGACATAATCTTCCGCTGCGATAATTTTGGGGGTGTTACAATTTAATTATTTTCTGGATATCTCTGTTACACGTGATTCTTCGGGGTTGTTTTTATCTCAGAAAAAATATGCTATTGAGGTTTTGGGGAAAGCTCATATGGTTAATTGTAATCCCAGTCAGACTCCTGTTGACACTGAGTCTAAACTGAGGGATGATGGTGATCCGGTATCTGATATACCGGATCCTACTTTATATCAGAGTCTTGCAGGTTCTCTTCAGTATCTCACCTTTACTAGCCCAGATATATTTTATGCAATTCAGCATGTTTGCCTTTATATGCATAACCCTCTAGAGCCCCATTTCTCGGCTCTCAAACGGATTTTGCGGTATGTTCGGGGTACCTTAGACTATGGGCTTCAGTTGTTTGCCTCATCTACTACATCCTTGGTTGCTTATTCAGATGCAGATTGGGCTGGTTATCCTATCACTAGGAGATCGAATTCAGGATACTGTGTATTTTTTGGCAACAACCTACTCTCATGGTCCTCTAAGCGTCAACCGACCCTTTCTCGTTCTAGTGCAGAGACAGAGTATCGTGGTGTTGCCAATGTTGTTGCTGAGACTTGTTGGCTGCAGAATTTGCTCCGTGAGTTGCATACACCCTTGTCTTCCGCTACACTTGTCTATTGTGATAATGTTAGTGCCGTTTATTTATCTTGCAATCTGGTTCAGCATCAGCGTACCAAGCACATTGAGATTGATATTCATTTTGTTCGGGACTTGCTTGTTGCTGGTCAGGTTCGAGTTCTTCACGTCCCTTCTCGATATCAGTATGCGGACATTTTCACTAAAGGATTGCCTTCTGCATTGTTTAAGGAGTTCCGCACCAGTTTGAGCGTTATCCTGCTCCAACTGCGGGGGAGTGTTAGCACATAATATTACTTATGTATTTGTATTGGGCTCTAGGCCCGTATCTAGAATCATCTATGTATTTGTATTTAATGTACCGTATTATGAGATGAATGATATACAGACTTTCACACTCTTACAGTTATTCCCAGAGGAGTCTTCGATTGTTTTATAAATATTTTTGTGCTCACTCATTTTACATAATAGGTTTGTAAACCTTTTTGGAACGATGTATCACAGCATATTGAACAAAATTGTGACCATCTTCATTAGTACTCCAAATTGCATCCTAGAAATGAGACACGATTTCCGTAACAACCTCGAATGCATTTTGTTTAGTTGCTTCAAAAATCGGATTGGTGTAATAATGATGGTAGGTGCTGGAGTGAGTGTCAAGACGTATCTTCTTGCAAGCATTTGCTAATAGTCTGATGGCATTTTCATGAATTATTATTCTCTCTTTAACAAATGACCACACTGCAGAAAAATACCAAAAGGCTAGTGATTTGCACACTCTCATTATTTATTGGGACACTCTTTTACATGCTTTAGTTAGTTGTACAAAACTCACACTGTGCTTTATCTGCTTGTACTGTGGAGTGTGACAATCAATAAATTGAGTGTGCCAATCAATTCCCATACCAAAATCAACATCTCAAGCAAAGGAATAGACCTTATTTATAGTTCTTTTTTAGTTTTTGTCATATATTAAATGCGACAGTTGGTTTGTCTTACACTCTTACCAATGACCCTGCTGATAAAACTAGAAGCTACAAGAATCATTTTAATAGCTACTTCAAGTTAGGAAGGTTGTTAGAAACTTAGAATTATGCGGTTTGTATTAAAAATCAACACGTGACCTACCATTAATGAAACGTTTCCAAACAGTTGACTCATATTCGAAATCTTCTAGTGCTTTCTGAAAGGTGTGCAGTCTACAACATCGAAGATTGGCGTACAGAAAGTTGGTTAAAGAGGTCTTAGTTATAACAACTTGATAAGGTAAAAGAACATCCGTGTGGAAACAAATTCAAATAAAAATCAATAAACAACCTGGTTTTCTTTCCCAAAAGTTGAGATCAGGTGGGAAGTTTTGAGCTATAGCCATTAGCACAGCTTCACTATGTACGCGTTTGTAATACCACAACATACTATTTGCTAAGCCTACATGATTTTCAAAATTAATTAACTGTGTATCAAATTATAAATTGAATTCTGAAGAGACAGTAGACGTCACTTACGAAAATCTTTATAGGAGATGGCAAGAACGAGAAGCTCATCACCAACTGCACCAGAAAATAGAGTATCCGTCTCTTTGTCACTCTTGATGTGTTTAAACAGACACCAAGATGTTTGGGGTATGCATATTAGAAAGAGATACAGCTAGTGGTGTATGACCTTCCTTGTCCTCGGCAAGTAAAAGATTTGGGTTTCTTTTCAGCAAGATATTAAGCAGCTTCAGTGTTGCCAACAATAGCAGCAACATGAAGTAGCGTGCTTCTATCGGAATTTCTCACATCCCATAGTGTGTTCTCTGCCGGTATCTTTTCCAACAGTTTCTTTAAGAATTGATAATGTTTGGTAGAAGAACCCACTGCTACATGAAGTGCCGTGTTTCCATTATTGGTCATTTTTTCCATGAGTAAATGTCTTTCTGGGACAGAAAGTCATTTACTAGTTCTACTTTTCCTAGTAGAATAAACTCGTACAGACGTTTTCTTTCTTCTATGGCTCCCTTTACACTTTGATCATGGTCTTTTGACTTTGCGTCTTCAGGTATTGAGGTTAACCTTAGCTTAGCAAATTGAGTGGAGATTGTACCTCCTTTCGGTGATGCTAGATCAATAACTGAAGGACCATAACTGCGATGTAATTCATCCCATACATCTTTTGCATTGAAATATGCGTTATTATATTTGGATGTGAGACAGTTGACAACGTTCGTGGCTACTTCTTCAGAGAGTGAACCGAGTATCCAAACCTTTCACAAGTGAATCCGATCTATACCACGCCTTCATATCTCCCACTTTAGCCTTTCCATTTCCGTGAGAAGGATCTAAATGGGAAGGCTAAAGTGGGAGATATGAAGGCATGGTACAGATTAGATTCACTTGTGAAAGGTTGGATACTCGGTTCACATTCTGAAGAAGTAGCCACGAATGTTGTCAATTGTCTCACATCCAAACATTAAAACACATATTTCAGTGCAAAAGATGTATGGGATGAATGACAACGCAGTTATGGTCCTTCGGTTATTGATCTAGCATCACCAAAAGGAGGTACAATCTCCACTCAATTTGTTAAGCTAAGGCTAAACTCAATACCTGAAGATGCAAAGTCAAAAGACCATGATCAAAGGGTAAAGGCAGCTATAAAAGAAAGAAAAGTTTGTATGCATTTATTCTACTAGGAAAAGTAGAACTAGTAAATGACTTTTTGGGAACAGAAAGGCATTTACTCATGGAAAAAATGGCCAATAATGGAAACACAGCACTTCATGTAGCAGTGGGTTCTTCTACCAAAAATTATCAATTCTTAGAGAACTTGTTGGAAAAGATACCGGCAGAGAACACACTATGGGATGTGAGAAATTCCGATGGAAGTACGCTACTTCATGTTGCTGCTATTGTTGGCAACACTGAAGCTGCTAATTTCTTACTGAAAAGAAACCCGGATCTTTTACTTTGCCGAGGACAAGGAAGGTCATACACCACTAGCTATATCTCTTTCTAATATGCATACCCAAACATCTCGATGTCTGTTTAAACACATCAAGAGTGACAAAGAGAAGGATACTCTATTTTCTGGCGCAGTTGATAACCAGCATATTATGACTGAATAGGAGACATACACATTGTACTTGTTCTTACCACTCAGTTTAAATGTAACAAAATTTGTGGCAAAATTAAGTGAAAGGTAAGGGTATTTTTCTCCAAATTTAACTATGAAGCATGGATTGGAAGTTGAGGTTGAGGCCATCTCTTGGTTTGAACCTTTTTTCTTTTCTTTCTTGTTCACAACGTATGTTTTTCTTACATATATAAACCATAAGATTACTTGCTTCAAGAATGTGTCTAGCATATTAAAAGCAGAAGATCTCTTTCTTCAAGAATGTGTCTAGCATATTAAAAGCAGATCTCTTTCTTCAAGAATGTTGAAATAAGATTTGCTTTATGGTGTTACTGAAAGAACCTGTCGTTTTACTAAAGTATCGTTTAACCAACAGAATATAGAAGCCATAATTGTTAAATCAAATATGACAAAAATTTTGTGGGTCAAACAATTATCTTCATTCTTCAAGGTTCCATGAAGAATTGAACCTGCACTATTTTAGTTGTCAAATAAGCGTCTTGACGGACGAACTATTTCCTAAACACAAACCTACAGATTGACCGAAAAACACATGATGACGTTAATGAAACAACACCGCAGAACATACTCTAGTTTGACGTCTAAGCCTGTTGACCATCTAAAGCTAACACGTGAGTATATGACCCACTACCATCGTTAACAATTTTCTTTATCTTACATAAATGTTTTGAACAGTCTAATATGTTAATAACATTACATATTAAAAGTTGAGATCAACAAGTGGTTACCAACAAGGTTTTGGATGCAAGCGCGTTGCCGCGGGGCATCATGTCCAAGCTCAAGGTTTTAATTTGATGCAGAATACTTAGATACAATTTTAGCCTAAATATGGCAGAATACATTTACAACGAATACAACTACAAAGCTTCGACTTGTTTTGGTTTTGTTTTGTGTTGCAAAAGGTTTGATAGCTTCACAGAAGACTCGAGATAATCATGGATGGGTTGTCACCAAAAGAGTGGATGAAACATGCCAATGTTGCAGATAGCATTAGTTAGAACCTGCATTCCATATTTTACTGCATTAGTTAATCTAGAAAAAAGTGAAGCTTTAACTAATTGGCTATTTACACGCCATAAAGATGAATGATATGATAGATAACGCTTTGGACACATGATATCAGATTTATAATAGCAGAAAACATACAGCAATCGCACAACTCGTATATATAAGTCCATATGTTTCCCAAATTAAAGTCCCATAAGTTTCCAAGCTAATTCACATGTACCACCAAGTTTTCACTCAATCAATGACAACCAGGTGCATTTAAGATGCATTTAAGAAAAAATGACTTTTTTTTTTTTTCAGAAATTAACACTACATCATTTAAGAAAAAATGATGTTTGTTTTATACACATATCTTAGTCTTGTTTTGTTATGTTTTTGTTCCATTCTCTCTCTTTTTGCCGTAGGAGTTTGCCAGTCAACAGCTATGTTTCATCCATAAGTTCCTAGCAAATTGTGATGCTTATAGGGTTAGTCGGAATCATGTTTGAAAACCAGAACTATTATTCTGAACTTTAAATAAGGAAATACTAGTTCCTAAAGTACTACGGGTTTGCAGTAGTGTTTTGTGGATTAAGATTAAGACTAGTGGGATTTTGGCATAGATTTTTGCAGGTTAAAACGTGTGAGGTGTAGCATATAAAGATTAAGACTTAAGTTTAAATGCTGCAAATACATATGACGAACAGATTCTGGCTCGAACGATACCCATTTGATACTCCATCTATTACAAAATTAAGCATGTTCATTGCAGTTTCTTCAACTTCTAAAGTACTTATGTACTTTGCAAAGACCCCCTGACACAACCGAAGCAAAGGCTTTTAGTATGATATATTTGGTAAGTATATAAACAAAACTGACCAAATAGATAAAGGCGTATCAGTCCAACTATTCCCAGACTTTCGGACAGCAAGGTGGAACTAGTGTAACATATTCGAGTTACCAAATTAGCAAAGTAACGTGACACCAAGAGAGCATGAGTTTGTTGATATTTGATGATTTTTGACATCGTAATATAGGAGCTTTTGATGCTCCAATGATCGTAAGTTAAAGGTTGCACTAGGCCATTGTATCAACTAGAATCATGTCGATTTAAGGTATCTTAACCTTGTTGGCTGACCAATCCTGCCTTATACTCGGCTCTTCCACCTGTCTGTAAGCTACGTGGTCTTCCCTCATACACAAATATCCTAATAGGAGCTCATATTTTCGCCATATCATGGAATGGAGTTGTTTGTTCTCATCTATTAACCAATTGCCATTCATAATCTTTTGAACTTGTTTCTGATGCCTTTTACCTTAGATTCTGTCTAGTTTCCAACTAGGCCAACGACAACTATCATTTTTTAATTCTCTTATAACTTTAGTTTTTTTGCCTCACATCAAATAACATGCTCACTTGACCATTTAAGAATTCATGCGCGCTTTGAGGCATGACATAAGACCAGAATGCTGCTGTTGAAAATTAGGGAAATGCTGTGGTTCACAATGTTGATTGGTCTTGATGAAATATGCCACGTGGCTTAGAGAAACAGGCAGTGTAGATGCTTCTTTGTTCTGAAGTTTGTTAGGTGGCCTTTTGATGTTTTATGATACTAACCTAACCGACAATTACTTTCAGGAAACAAAAGAAAACAGAAAAAATGGAAAAATGATTGAGCTACGTTCGAAAGCTAGCCCCTTTCCCTGTGATGCTATTTGATTACCTTATTACTACTATATACTATAGCTGATGGACTCGATTTCTGTGTCGAGTTAAAAAAAGAATTTTCGTAATTAAATATTCCGTATGCAAAGATTGAAATATTACTATTAATAATAAAGAAATTGAAAACTTACAAAATACACCCCTAACTTTTTAATATTTACGACTTTTTTATATAACAAATTTTATTTGCCAAATATTTACTAGATACCTAGCGATTTATTGAATAAAAAAATACTGGCAAAAAGGTCTTTCGATAACAAACAAAACAAGCCCAATATTGATATGTTTTTGACGAACATATGGTTTTATAAAAAAAAATTAAAGTTTAATATATATTTTTTTAAATAAAAGAACTTTCAAAATGTACCATTAACCTATCAAATAACTTTAAAGATTATCTTAATTATTTTTAAAACTATAAAAGGCCAAAATTTGCTCCGCCGCAACACACTGGTGCCCGATACAATACAACAACTGCAAATATAGCTTGACATAACATTTATTCCAAGCAAATACAACACGTGTCCGAAAAAAAAATACTACGATCTCACAACGAGAAGTCTCGCCCAAACATTATTCGTAAATGATTATCGCAAAAAAATTTTGAAAATTCCCGCTGCAACGCAGCGGGCGCCTTCTTACTTGTTCTATATATATATTAAAACCGAACGTCGGCGCTATTATAATATCAACTATTATATCATTTACGCTGGACCTGACATGCTATTAAAGTTGGGCTTATTATTTTAGCCCATCTGTTTTTTTTGGACTGATTCAATAGGATTTCATTTACGCTGGGCCTAGCCAGAATTGCTTTGTAGTGGTAAAAGCATCACTTTGACATCCCTTCCAGAAACAAAGGCTCTTAGACACACTTTTAACAACATTTGATTACACACAAAAACATTGGCAATGCAAAAGCAACAACCTCACCTTAACAGAAGCAATGACAATATAAAATACGGACAGTCGAAAACAAACTAACCCCGCCGCAACGCGGCGGGTGCTTCCTCTTAGTTTTATATAAAACATGAGGATGCCTGATATCACTTAGCAAATCTTATTTATAATATTTTCGTTGACTGTGGGTTTATTTGACAAGTGTTATCCAACGAGGATATGTATACCCGGATTACCTGCTCGTGTGCGGATGTTTAACAATATGAACAATCAATTAATTCAACTAAAAATCAAACATCTCTCATATGTAACATCATATTATCCGGAGCATAGAACATTTGTTTTTTTTTTTTTTTTTTTTTTTTTTTTTGAAGTTCTAATTCATAAATTAACACAAACACTATTGATGTCAGTACTTATGTAAGAATATAATGTTAAGTAGAATAACTTTTGAAACACATTAAATTTAAGGATTACTTATATAAACCATCTAAATGTATAAGAGCATGCGGTACCATGACTTTCGAGTTGAGTTAAGGCTTAACTCAATCGCGTTAAGCAGCAAGTTATGATACCGTCCAAGTGAGTTAAGACATTGAGTTAAGGTGTGAGTTACCACCTTAACACTGCTTTAAGCAGCAACTATTAAAAAAAAAAATTACATATTCGCCCCCTAAAATTTTACATATTTGCCCCCAAAATGTGATGTTATGGTTGAGTTATAATAAGGGGTGTGTTTTTTTTTTTTTTTTTTTGAATTAAGGTTAAAATGTTAAAGTTGATGTGGCGGTGAGTTAAGGTATAACTCTTGGTCATGATAACTTATGCTCTAAGGGTTATTTAGTGCTTTTTAAATATGTAAAAAATCAAAAGTGAAGAAATCAGGTTCGAACATTGATAGTGCCACTCGTTCTGTGACTGCACAATCATATTAGGCTAAATAAACCTTGTTTTCCACTTATCTTTTTTCAATTATTTAACAATAGCATATCAGTAACAAAGATTAGTAAAAAATTGGTATAAAAGAGGCTTGAATACAGATTCGACCAACAGACCTATCAGTTAAAATTCACTATACTTACCACTACACTACTTCTTCTTTGTGTTTAACTTTTAGGTTCAAGCATATACGTAAACATACTAAGCTAATGATCTGGTTACTGTAATCTACAGTAGCTAACATTTCACAAATGTTAATTATATATATACTATAAATAATACTAATAAGGTTAATGTCCCTTTTTTTTGCTTAATTTTCATTGCTATTGGTTGAAAAGGTGGGATTCATCCACACTTTGGTAAAAGCCCATTGGCCAACAGTGGTAACACACCACTTTGGCAAAAGCCCATTGGCCAAGAAACATATGCGAAGTTACTGTTAACGTATTAAGCCCCTTAATCACATCCATCGTACAGTTAGCTAAACAGTAGGTTCCAGATTCAAGGCTGTTATCAAATACCTGCTGAGACAATTTTATGTAATGGTATGTTATTGTATACATCTCTGATATCAAATTTCCCTCAGTTTATTTGTTGTAAGTATGATTGTTACATCATTTATACTTGTAAGTTATTTGGTGGCAACTTGGATGATGGCCATAAAGTGTTTGATTAAATGCTACTGTGGGATGAAATTGCATATACGGTTGTGACGAGGCCATAATCACATAATCAGATTTACCACATGTTTATGGTGACAGTTTCGTTAGATGACCATTTTAAATGATGTTTGGATTGCTTATTTGCCTATTGTGTTTTCTAAAAGGAAATAAGCACTTTTAATGAGATAAAATGTTTTTCTAAAAAGGGGACTGGAATTACTAATTCTAAACTGTGTTTGCTGATTCCAGTTTAAGAATATAATTTGAGCTCTAATTTAGAACTCATTATCTCTGTTTATATAAGTTTGAGTGGATATCAATCTTAAATAATAAAGTTTCATATGGAGGATGAATATATTATGTAAAAATAAACATAAAATTACTTATATTATGCCTTTATTGTCATGTAGTTTGGTTGAAAATTTACTTAAAGGAAAACATGTTGTGTGATTGGAGCTGATAGCTTTTACTGGCTTATGAGCTTGCCGAATTGAGCTTATGAACTAAAATAAATTATAGACTCAAGTTGATGACTCGCTAAAACCGAGCTTATTAGCTTTTCACAATTCCAGTGAGTGGTTTTTTTTATGGTATTTCTAATCTTTTATGTACAAGCATAATTTATGTGGTTGTTTGTTTGTTTAATTCGTGTATAGGGCAAGTGATAAGTGTCAAAAGGAAAAGAGGAAAACCATCAATGGTGATGATCTGCTATGGGCACTGGCGGACGTATGGTTTGAGGATTATATTGAGCCACTTAATACATATCTAAGTAGATATAGAAAGTTACGTTTCTTTTCGAGTTGTTTCAAGATTTGTTGTTTGGCCACTAGAGGTGCCAAAATGCATTAGTCTGGTGCGTTGGTTGAAACGGTCTAAGCTCAAAGTTTTTTTTAAGCAATAACATGTCTATCAAACATAACATTCACTAAAGTGAATAAGCTGAGACGCTTATGCGTTATATGTTTTTAACCTATTTGACCCAAGAGAGATAAAGCATGGCCTAAATCGACACATACATTACTAATGGGTGGTAACTGGCACTTCTACTGGCTACATATGTCTTTGCTTTGTATAGTTATGCTAGCTCTTTCAAAATTAATTACTGATAAATTAGTGTTTCTACATGATATTCGTGATCGGGTTGCTGTGGCAGATGGAGGATAGTGAACTATTATTGTTCATCTTGCACGTACAGTATACTGATTTATTATTATACTACGCAACAATTGATTCATATAATTGCTTTTGAAGGGCGACACCAAGGGGTCTGGAAAAGGTCAGCAAGGATCTGTTAGCATAAACGGGATGCAACCTGATCATAATGCACAAGTTGAGCGTTGCAAATACGGTGACTTATTACATAGTCAGATGAGTCGTGTCAGTATGCTACTTATGGTACCTTAATCTGATTTTTATCTAATAGTTATCTTCGTCCATGTCTACAGCTTGCTTCTCAAAAATTTTATTCACAGGGCCTGACTTATGATAACTCACAGGTACACTCTCTCCCACTTATATTATGTATGTGGGTGTGTTAAGTTTCATTAAGGGCGAATGTCAGAAAAACTCAGCTTGCACTCTTTAAACTTCTATTTGCAAACTTCCAAAATTCATTTTATTTATATAAGCGTTTAATATAAAAAAGAACCAATGTCCAGGAAAATAAACCCTCGAACTTTCCCTTATACTGTCAATAAACCCATGGACTCAATACTTAAGAAAAGGTATTGAATTTGAAAGCCATTGTTATTTGTGGAACGACTCCATTATTTTTTTGGTGAATGTTACATTACTGAAACACCAACTGTAGTACGGAAAATGATTAGGGGATAAGGGATGTTATTGGTAGGAAGGTGGGGATTGTTAGTGGGTGTTAATTCATATTTTTGGCATTCTCAGTTGGTTTTAAGAAAAATAAGCTGGAACAAGGTAATTACAAAATATTGTTCATTTTAATAAATAAGCTGTTTGGACAGTGTTTAGGATTTTCGTATATATATATTGCTTATCTGATGATTTATGAGCAAAATAAGATGTTTTTCATGTTGTCACAAGATCAAAACCGGTATGTATTATGCTTTAAACTTGCCTCCAGAAGTGTATAACGTGTTACATTACGACTTATTCATAATCCATAAGTTGAAGATGCTAAGCTCAAGTGAGTTAATAAGCTATTTCAAATTTTAATACTTTAACATCTAAATTTTCAGAATTCGAGTTGTTTTCTTAAGGACTGATGTCCAGAAACAATCATGTAGCAAATTGCAGTTGGTTTCTTAAGCGTAATATGATGGTGAATGCAATATGTAGCTAATGGTTTGGTTTAAAACCTATATTAATTTTCAACAATTTGTTGTTGTTATAGGTATTACCAATGGCTTACAAAATAGTTGCACAAGGTTGCATGTGCAGAGTGCACAAACGCGTTCTCTGGGCCAAGGTAACTGAAAACTAACCTAACTATCGATGGTGGTAATTTTGAAAACTAACGTAACATTCTTACCAGGATCATTACATCAAAACAAGCAAGGGATTAGGCTGAAGTGAGGACCAAAATTAGTGCATTTGGGGTTCCGAATTGAGCCTTGAGGTGGGTACAGTTGGGCCTTGAAATCCGTGAGTTTTGATAATGGAATCGTGCAGAAATGGGTATGTTTGAGGTCTTGAAGTGGACGGTAAAATGGGTCAGTTTGAGAACTGAAATGGGTGTGGAAATGTGCACTGAAATAGGGGCTGCCATGGGTGCAGATGCAGGCTGAAATAGGTTGGTTAGGGTGATAAAATGCGACTGTAGTGGATATGTTTCGGGCCTGAAGAAGGAGATAAAATGGACCTGTTTTGGAGCTGAATAGAAGTGGGATTAGATCCTCAGAGATTGCTGTTTGGATCCACGATGCAGTAAATTTGAGGTTCGAAATAGATGTACACATTTATGTATTCATACACATTCTCTGAAGACAATAAATAATGTTACAATGCATTAATAATTTTTATCCTTTACTACTCACTTTAAACCACTGATTACTCTTTTTTTTTCTTTTTTTTTTATGGGAGTATAAGAATGTATTGACTATTGATGGCTTTGCAGTAACTGAAAATATGGTGGTTCGTTTTAGTAGCCATCAGGTGCAAATGTGGTGGTTCGGTTTAGTAGTCTTTGCAATTGTGGTGATTTGGCTTAGTACTCTTCGTTTAATTAACAGTAACATAAAAGACGCAAAAAAATACATTTCGCTACAAAAACAGTTACAAATAACTATGATTATATCAATCTCAAAAAACATACATAACAAACTATCAACGTATTCTACTAAACATGAACATAGCAATCAAATAGCCACACCGCAACATCGCGCGGGCTAATTTGCTCGTTAGTAAATATATTCTCAAAGGTCAAAAACCAGTTGAGAATTCATGTCATCATAGTACTATACCATTGTTAGTGCCTATGTATTCAAATTAGCTCAGATTTCGTTCTAAATATAGTCAGTAACAATCGACGTTGTTTGATTTTAACTACGAATTTCAGGTTTTTGAAACTAGTCTTCGATCTCGTAATCAGAGATATCGAAGTTATTTGTATAATTTGGGTATTAAAACTCTAATATGAAAAGTAACCTTAATTTCCGGTGACTACAGAATTCATTAATTTCTCATTTCTCAGTAAACCTTGAAATGAATAGGCTGGATATATTTTATCGGATGAATGTTTACATGTCGAGGATGAAATATCTGGTGGTTTATTAGTGTTAACAATGACAATCGATTTGATTGGGCTAAAATATTGTAAGATTATTTTGAGGGTATGATTGTAAAATTACATAAAATCTCTATGATGGATCTAATATCTCTAGTGCAGTCATTTGGTAAAAAACTCTTTGTGCTTGAATTCTTAAATTCTGATATGAGTTTGGTTATGCTGGAGCCTTACGCCCTTATGGATATTATCATAATGTTTGAGTTTGAATTCTAAAACTCTGACATGAGGTGTATTAGAATAGAATGGACTCAATGGAGGTACAATAGTTGAGTAATTGCAGAGAAATATGCTCTATTTAATCCAAGATAGGTAACAATCATCTGGATTTTGATCTTAAAAACTGGACTTCTTGGAATTAGTAAGAATTAAATTTGTTAATATTGCGGATAACGAAAGCTAAGTCACATCTGTGTTGGAAAATTTATATGTTATTAGGCCATACATCACATGTACTTCGACATGCCATGTGGAGACATTGAAAATCGTATGTCTACCAATGACTTTGTGCCACATTTGGTAGTCGTAGCTCATTGTAAACTACACATGTGAGTTTGTTTCTTTAATATATATATGCATCTGAAAATAATTGAAGAGTAGCTATATGAACATGGTTAAGTTTATCATCTTTCCACACCTCTCCCAAGGGAAGAAAAAAGATGAACACAAACGACAACGCCAAATGTCTCGCATCCATATGGAATAATGGTAGACATGTTAGACCTAATTTAATTGCCTGTATATAATAAGTTATCTACATGTTAAGCCCTCGTACTTGACAAGTGTGTTAACTGACCATCCTGCTTGCTAGGCTGCAACATTAACACTATGAGACATCTAAAATTTCATGTCTTTTACATAAGTAAATCAGTCATGTCTTTGTTTGTACTCAGAACATTCGTTAGCCTTATAAACTTGTGCATAATTATAACAATACCACTAAAAGCTGTTTTGACATTAAATGTTAACTTTTGTATTCCGTCTTGCATTTACTGTTGCTATCATATTATTACAATTCTAGGAGCCTAAGGCTAAGGAACAATGACCGTATGGGGAAAAGTGTGTTGTGCAACCGAAAAATGTACTGTTGCTATCATATTATTACAATTCTAGGACCTTATTCGATGGTAATATGTTTTGAAATGATTTGTCTGTCAACTGTATTATCGAATTGATACTCTCGATTAAGAATCGTCACTAGACGACTTTGTGTGTAAAGCTACTCTTGATCAAGTGTGTTATTACCTTGCGTGCGAGTGTGAATTTGATTTTATCATACTAATTGCGCTTGGTTTGTTTATGACTTCGAGTTCGATATGGATTTAGATTTGGCTTTAATAGGTTTTGAAGTATGATAAAATATTTCTTACTTTTAGTTCATATAAATGATAAAATATTTACCATATGCATTGCCTTAGTTTTAACATGAAATAGGTTTTACGCAACTTGACAGTAATTCATTTATTGTGGATCATATGTATGAATGGGCGGAGATAAGGGGGTCCGGGGTGTCACGTGACCCCCGGCGAAAAAAATTGTAATATAAATTTTCGAAATATTTTGGGTATTTTTGTAATTTGCCCCCCCAACGTACCAACTTTTAGTGTAGTTTATAAATGTTATCATATTTTGCCCCCTCGACAAAAAAGTTCTGGCTCCGCCCCTTAATGTATCATAAATTTCATATTAGAGTAGAATATAAATTAATCGCTAATGAGCTAATTTAGACAAACATAACATGACTCTAGTAACATAATATTTAAATTCAATATCGTTCTTTCCATAATACTCGTCATTGATACACCATATAAGATCTGTAAATGATTCATTCACCAAAAAACCTTATGTTATCTTAATTAAATCTAGCACGCTTACCTCTCCTCCTTGGGCCAAATTTGCGTCGGTATGTCGACTGAAAAAGATCCACTATAAGTGGGAATTTTGGCGCAGCAAAAAATGAAATCGGGATAAAAGATAATCCACAAATTGGAGCAAGCATCCATAGCTTTTGATGACAAAAGACTAGGAACAAAGTTGAGCTGAAGGCTACCATCATGGATATTGCAGAGAGCAACAAGGAACAAATACCAATAAGCAATCTTCTGGGCAAACTTACTAAGAAGTCTCTTTCAGAAAAACGTGCAGTCAGGATGGATAAGAATACTAGTAATGACGAACTAGATGCGAATAGTGAGATCGCATCTGATACACCAAAGATAATGAAGGCAATGTCTTTTGTAAACACAGGAATGCCTGTTTCTTGATTGCTCCCACCAGGTACAGTAATTGCTGCTGCAAATACGATTGTGGTAATTAGTGCGGCAGTGATGCTGCATGATTCAGCCGTGGTTTTCATCCACTGCTCACCTTCCTTCAACAAATCCGCATGCTCCCTTGTGAACACCATATCTGGTGTCTCCTTAAAAATGTTCTCTTGAGTAATGTATGTAGGAAATACAACTTCCTTGACTTCCTGTAGAATAGGTATAACATTTTGCGCTTCTTTAAAACAAAAATATAAATAAACATGCTTATGATTAACATATAGTCAATTTACTATGTACCTCACGCCATTGAAGGTCTCGTTGTAGCTTTAAAACAGCACCAATTGTATGATTGAGTACATGTGAAGGTGCCAATCTTCCAGCCAAGTGCAAGATATTGTTTTTAGAAGTATCTAAAATCGTTCTATAAAGATTCTTACGCTCCCCAATGTCATAGATAAGGTTGTAGATTCTATCTGAACGATGTATAACTGCTAACTGAATAATGTCATACCCATCTTTGTCTGTAGACAGAATTGCTTCAGGTGCTCTGTATAAAATCTCGTCCACAACTTTATGAGCATTTTGAAAAGCAGCCTCAAGAATTGGACGGGTATAATATGGATGATGAGTACCCGTGAACTCCAGCTTGTCTATTTCATTACATACTAATTTTAGAACCTTTTCCGCTTCATCCATCTCTTCCTTTTTCTTCTGAATATGCATGATGGGCTCAACTGCACCATAATACAAAAAAAATAATAATAAAAAAATAAAAAATAATGATATATATATATATATATATATATATAAAAGCAAAATGATCAAAGTAAAATGTTAAAAATATTAAAAAGGAAATGTTAAAACAATAAATTATAAGCAATTTCAACTATTAATACACATATATTTCAAAAGGAAACTATTAATACACATCGAAAGCGGAGTTGACTTGGAACGCTTTAAACCCAGCGGGTTGACCCGGTTTAATTTGACCTGATTCTTCGACCCAACCAGTCGAGTTGTCCCGGTTTATATTGACCCGTTTTCCGCAACGGTTCAACCGGTTGTACCACCCGGGTCGAACCGTGTTTCAAAACATTATGTTTAATTCTCAAATCCTCAAACTTTTATTATTTTTCGTTATAACGCATATAACCTTTTTTTTTAATCACTAAACTATCTGCCGCTATAAAATTCTGTTGCCATGAGTTGTCTAGTATATATATATATATATATATATATATATATATATATATAGGGTAAATTTAAAATAAAAAGACAAATATTTGTAAAAAGAATAAAATGAATCTTTTTTTAAAAAAAGTTCTCGAAAAATTCCAAAAAAAATCCACAAGATCGGGTACGTTGGTGTAAAAAACTTTTGTAAAAGAAGTTTTTCTAATTTTGAGTTTTTATACGTTTTTTTTAATGCACAAAAAAAGAATTTTAATGCGCAAAAAAATTTTAATGCACAAAATTTTTAACTTGTTTTAGTTAGATGCACAATGTTATTTTGATGAAAAAAGTCAAAAGAAGTTGGGTCCAAAAACGAATTTTTGATGCATAAAAAAGCGATTTAATGCACAAACGTATTTTTTTATATTTCTTTTTTCGGATAAAGTATCCACTTTTAGAAAAACTTCTTTGACAACTTTTTCATGCACCAACATACCCGATCTTTTGGAATTTTTCGAGAACTTTTTTTAAAAAAATGTTATTTTTATTCTTTTTTACGGAAATTTGTCTTTATATATATATATATATATATATATATATATATATATATATATATATATATATATATATATATATATATATATATATATATATATATATATAGGTTGAGGATCACATGCGGATTTTTATTTTTCGTGCGGATGTACGGATGAATCTAGACCACCCATTTCCAGATCTGATATTGACTTTTGTAGAAATAATTATATAAAATATCGTTTTGTAGAAATAAGTCTTAGGAGTTTTATAAAAAAAAACACGTTTAGAGTGCAGTCCAATGAGTATTATCCGCAAAGTTATAGGTACATCATGTTAGCTTTTACCCTTTAACATTTGAGATAATTCTAGGTATATTCAATTTAAACATCCAAATGACATATATATTAACATTTACGACCTATTATATTCAAATATAAAATATTAAAGAAAATTTACTCAATTACGACCTATTATATTTAAATTAAACTTTAGAGGATCCCAATGTGATTAATTTACAAAATAAATGTTAAATTGTTAAAACATAAATTCACTAAAAGATAAAAGATTAAATTACTTATTAACCCAATAAATTTTGCCATGAGTTGAGATCAATATTGATCAAATTAATAAAAAACAAATTTTCACTTTTTTTTTTTTTTTAAATCAATATATATCTTTCAAACGGTAAATCTTCAAATTACGAAAAATACACAATCAGTACAAGAATTAAATTATCTTTCTATAGATATGAACTTCTATATACTTTCGATGATTATTTTTTTTTCAAAATTTTCGACTAAAAAATTCACATGTGATTTGTAGAAATCACTTATTATTTGTTATTTTTCTGATTTGTAAAATTTTATCCAGAAAATCACTTGTGATTTGTTATTTTTCTGATTTGTAAAATCACTTGTGATTTATTATTATTCACATGTCACATGTGATTTTTAAAATAATAAATTACATGTGATTTGTTTGAAAAAAAAAAAAAAAAAAAAAAAAAAAAAAAAAAATCTTCAAAAGTATATATACAAGTGCATATCTATAGAAAGACAATTTAATTCTCGTCGCGATGGTATAATTTTTCCCTTAACGATTAACGATTTGCTAGATATTTAATTTTTTAAAAAAGGCTGAAAATTTTATTTATTTGTTTATTTTTTTTATTTTTTTTAATCAAAAGTGATTGACATGATTGGTTAATTGTATCTTTAAATAATGTTGGATCTAGATTGAACTTTTCTCATTTTGGGATAGTTGTCGAAAAAAATCATTCATTAAAATTTTCTCGTATTGGTCTATAAGTTATCATAGAACTTACGTCTTATTAACAATCTACTCAGTTACAACAAGTTAATGGCCATACTGTAATTTAAGATGCTAATTAACCATGTGGCTTTATTTGAAAAAAAAAAAAAAAAGAAAAAAAAAGAAAAAGAAAAAAAAAAAAAAAAGAAAAAAAAAAGAAAATGAAAAAAAAAAAAAAAAAGACTTTTTTGACATAAAACATTTTATAATGGGGTTTCGACACTTATAACAATGGGCGGGTGTAATGTTATTAATAATAATAATAATAATAATAATAATAATAATAATAACTACTATTGAATCATATGAGCCTACCTAGTAATCTGCTCATCCGATTCAGGACATGAAACAACACGTAACTAGGCAATAGTATAAGGCCACATAAAAATAAAAAGACATCCTTAAGCAAGCATGGAACTGCACAATGACAAAAAAGTTTATTAGAACACATTATACGACTAAGGGTTAAAATGTAAAATTAATTCTTGGGTCGTGTACTCGTGTTTACCCAAAAGTGTCACTCTAGAAACAATCGTATTTCTCAATGATGGTGGCTCGTTAAATACACCCGTTAGCAAACCCCTCAAAGCGACAAGACTCATTAATGGTTTAGCTATACCGCATATATTTTTCCAAAGATGCTTCCAAGCTACAATATAGAATACACAACCGATTACCCTTACAATAGAAATGAAAGAAAAAAAAGAAGAAGAATAAAACAAGAGAATAATTAAATAAAGTAACATACATATTTCCCCATAGTCCCCACTCGGAAAGGTTTTAGCTATTGCCATTAGTACATCGTCATTTTTTGAAGCAAATTCTGGAAATCTCTCGATTAACTCTGATGCCAAATCTGCAAGCATAAGCTATTAAGTGCAAGTACCAAAAACAATATATCTCTATCACAAAATTTATGTAATATATCGGCTACTTACTGTATTGTTTCGCAGAAATAGCATTAACAAGAAGGTCGACCCCTATTTCAACCCCAGGGTGAAGGTCTTTTCCATATTCATCAACGGCTTTCAACCAATATCCAATGGTATCAAGATGCATATTTTCGTAAGCTTTGTGTAATGGTTCTTCACCCTTTTTGTCTTTAATTCGCAGGCAGTGTCTGTTTTTCTTAAGCAACAGATCCGCTGCATATTTGTTCCCAACGATAGCCGCAATGTGAAGGGCTGTGCTTCCATCCGAACTTCTCGTTGCAATTACTTCTTCTTCAGTTATATATGAAAATAAATTCTTCACGAAATCATTATTACCTATTCCGACAGCTATGTGAAGTATTGTGCTACCATCACTGCTGATTGCTTCTCTCACTAGATCTTTATCCTCTTTTAGTATGGAGTCTGCTCCCGTCCAATCCCCCTTCATAGTTGCTTCTCGCAAATTCTTCTTGGTTTCGGTCTTGTCTTTGCCTGCAGCTTTGTTATCGTGATCATCACCTTCTGTTTCCGTGTTAGTTGAAACTATGTCTATTGCTATTGCGTCTCTCCCATTTGTGCTTGTCTGTGCTGAAATTACATCTATTTCTCTTGTTTCTGCATTCGTTTCTGCCTCTGCTTCGTTTTCCCCTACCAATTTTGTTAGAGCTGAATATATTGTTTGGAAATTTAATTCGGTGATTATGAAACAAGATTTTTTTATTTTTTTTTAAAGTAATAAGCCTTTTGTTAAACACGTCGTGTTTGGTTCGAAGTGGATTAAACAGTGCATGTTTAGGCTGACCACTTTATTTAGCCATGTCGTGTTTGAGTAAGAAGTAGGTTAAACGGGTTATGTTCTAGGTGACTCACTTAACACGTTTATTATATGAGTCGTGTTTAATAAATGGGATTTGAAAACAACCCGTTTAGCACACTCCTTACCCAAATTTGACTCGGCCAATAAATTTGTTAAGTGGGTAGACTCGAACACGACCGCCCTTTTGACCTACTCCTAACTGAAACACGGCATGTTGAATAAACGGAATAAGTGAGACATACATCACGAAAATACCTGACCCGGACCCTGTTTGAAGATTAATATGTTGAATTCTTAAAAAAAAAAAAAAAAAAAAAAAAAAGGGGGGGGGAAAGAAACTTTTTGTTTTTTTAAATGTTTAGTTGCTTATTTGTTATTTTTTTAAACGGCGGAATTATATTAAGAAAAAAGCTACTTAATAATGCACTAGTTGCTTATTAAAAATTGAGTTAAAAGTAGATTCATTTAAATAAGAACTAAGGGCATCTACTATGGTGGGTTTATGAAAAAATCCAAAAAAGATGAAAAGATTTATGTTTTATTTCAACTATAGTGGACACTCATTTCATGTATATGGGGCATAAATGGGTCATAATTCTTTAACCTCTTTAAAAATTCAATATATTTAATGCATTTTGTTCTATAAGACGTTTTATAAAATTGTAAAGGTTTATAGCATAGCGAATGCGGATTTATTATATCAAAAGGTTTAAAAACTAATGATGTGTTATTGTATAAAACTTTGTAAAAGATTTATCATAATGGATGCTCTAATAAATACAAAATACAAAAAAAAAAAAAAAAAAAAAAAAAAAAAAAAAAAAAAAATGCTTGAAAGAGTTTAGCTAACGACTCTTAGGCTGGGCACAGTAAGAGCTTGGGATCGAGATATTCGATCGATCATAGTCGATCGCCACTAGTGTGGCTAGTCGGTCGACCCAAGACAAAAACACAAATCAATCGTCGGAGGATCGAGTATTTAGAAACTTATTTTTGTTGCCTTTTTGATACAACCATTTGAGATGGAGCAAAGTTAATCAGTTTCTCAGTTTCTCAAATGAGTTGATGGAGCAAAAAAATTATTACCGTTTGAGATGGAGCAAAGTTAATCAATTTCTCAAATGAGTTGATGGAGCCAACTGATGGTATGCATGTGTGTGGATATATACTACATGAAGTGGTTGTGCATGTTTAACACGTATAGATATGTATGTGTGTGGATATATATTAGATATGCATGTAAAAAAAAAAAAAAAAAAAACTGAACTAGGTCGCCCTTACTGGGGCACTAAATCGCCTGCAGGTCGCTGGAGAGAGAAAGCTGACGTGGCAAGGAAAAGTAAGGGGATTGAATCCCCTTACTGTGTCCAGCCTTATAACTACCGCGCTTCGCAAAGGATCTCCATTCGTTGTAATTTAGTTTCAGATAATTAGAAAAAACAAGATATCTGAGAATATATTTTTAATAAATAAGTTGACATCGAGTTACAAACATTTTTTTGGTAATATACATTGGCTTATCTATCTCCTCCCAATAGTTTAATGTACAAAGACTTGATCATTATGGACTTATTCTCGTATTTTGTTTACTTTTTCCTAAATTTTTTTTTGAACATTTACCATATTATCCAGCAACTACTCTGATTATTGTTTGAAACGTAGGACATACCTTGTTGATGAATAACAGTTACATCATAGAAGGATTTCAGTTTGTCCCAAACATCTTTCGCTGAAGCAAGATCAACGATAACACCAAGTACATTCTCGCTTGCTGAACCGAAAATCCAACCTTTGAGAAGACAATCATATCGGTCCATGATCTCTTGGCTTGAAGCTCTCGGACTTACATATGCAGCATCTACGATGCCAGCCATGTTGTGACACTTCATGAGACAAAGCATCTGCGTCTTCCACAGATGGTAGTTGCGGTCGCTGGAAAGCTTCACAGTAACAAAGTTAGATAAATTGGCAATTGATGCATATAAATACTCAAGGTCTTGTGCATGATGACTGTTTAATGTGCCTGCCATTTGAAAGGAGTACAGATCATTGAATAAGGTATGTGCAGTTTTTATGGTTTATATAGGAAACTATTGCCCGGATCTGGTCATCACAATGTTTTAGTAGCAAGTAATTTATAGAATTAATTATATGCAATTATGTTTGTCTATGTATGCATGATGTCATCTATATTCTATATGTATACTATATAATAAAATTTTATATTCATATCTATATCTATATATATATACTATATAATAAAATAAGATTTTATACAAGTCCATTTAAGCAACGTGCATTAAAAACTCAATTAATTCGGTGATGTGGCCTACCATAAATAAAGAGAATAGTACAAACACCTAATGCACATTTTTGTAAAGACTTTTTAATGGGTTTCAACCAAAGGCCTTTTCAAAATACAAAGTCAAACATTTGGTTTCATTATTTAATGAGTAAATTACATGGTTGGTCCCTGTGGTTTGTCAAAAATAACAACATTCGTCCCTCGAAGTTTAAAGTTGCATTGGTAGACCCTAAGTATGTAAACAAATAACACACATGGTCCCTATAGGTGAAATTTTCGCCTCCAAAGAATAACATGAATGGTCCCTACAGGACCAGGTGTGTTATTTGTTTACATACTTAGGGACTACCAATGCAACTTTAAATTTCGAGGGACGAAAGTTGTTATTTTGGACAAACCACAGGGACCAACCATGTAATTTACTCTTTAATTATTTATAATCAAAATGCAATTTGCAAGCACTGAAACAAAATAACATAGCATGTATTAGAAGATTGAAGTGAAAAGGTAAAAAAAATAATCAATGATTAACCTTGTCCTACTTAAAGGCCAACATAAAGAAAAGAAGCCCATTTGTTACACCCTCTAATGTAGCATACTAGCATATAAACTACAATGCTACAATGACATAACAAACATCCGTTTTTCAATGACATAACAAATATATGTAAACGAAAAGCAACAAAAAGGTAAATCTTTTAATTAGAAGTGAACCATTTAGTAGAGATTACCTCTGGAGCCATCCACTGATAGGTTCCAGTTTCTGCAGTGATCATCTCTGTTAATGATTCTTCTCTTGCTAAATCGAAATCGGCAAGTTTCACAATCTTGTGGTCTGCTATTAGCAGCAATTCTGACAACAACAATTATATGAAAACTATGAGAGGCAGAATATGTGACAAATTGTTAGTAAACAAACAAACGGATTCATTCAAAAACAATTCTTATGATCTACACAATTGCTAAGATTTTTAACCCAATGGCAATAAGGCATCGAATGAATTTCCACATTTAACATACCAACCAAATGAAGTCAAAGGAAAAGTACCTGGTTTTAAGTCTCGGCAAATGATCCCATGTGAGTTTGCATTCCATTGCCCGAGCTATATCAATTATCAAGTGCAAAACCTATAGCAACACGCGTATCCAAGCTCCTTGGCAGTATTTCCTCAATGTTCCACCCAAAAGAAGCTCAGTAACTATGACCATTATCGGTTCCTTGCACGCTCCGATAAACTGTAATTATACTTATGTATCAGATATGATAACACAAATCCTACTAAAAAAATACTAATCCACTTTTTTTAATAAAGCCAGTAGGAGGTTTAAGCATTTGAGTACACTTTGTGTGGCCCCTTTCACATGATCAACCCATCGTATTTCTAGCGAATTTTAAAATTTTACCCATGTGGCCTGTTAGCATAAGTATACCACAGATCGACCCATTCTTGGTAAATATGTAAAATCGCCACCTCTAATTTAATGATATGGTAATAATAATAATAATAATAATAATAATAATAATAATAAGCTGTTTTTAAAGTATCAAAAGTACTTTGGAACTTGTGTTCTGTTCTGTTTGGTTATGCAGTTGGAGCAGGTGCATGCTTTATGTGATCCAAACCCTACAGAATACATTGACTTAACCATACGGGTACCAAACGTTGTTTTCTACTGAGGATTAGTCCCCGGAAGCGGGGACAATTTGGACCTAAACGCCGCAGCAAATGACTTAATGAAGGATCTCAGTATCGCCTACCAAGGTAACCTTGGGCGTATGTCTCTAGCCATCGTTCACGCATCTCAACTATCAAATTTGCAGCTTGCAAATGATCATACAAAACAGAGCTAAAATTTTAATCATCAGCAACAAATGATGCCAGTGTACCCAACACACTCTCCTCGTTATGATGTTGGGTATTTGGCAACGGAGGGGAATCCCGAGCACCTGCATGCCAATGATCTTTGTGTCTAGTTTTAGCTGGGTTCTCTACCTCATCTTAGTGTCTAGTTTTAGCCCACCAAAAAGTCGCTATATGCTTAGAGAGTGTTTGGGTAAGCATGTGTGTTTTCAGAAACCCCAATCCAATGGATACTGCTTATTAGCTTATTTTATTTGCTTCACAAAAATGATAAGCCTTTTGACATAGCTTTACCAAACACCTTCAAAGTGCTTAATTTCTTTTCCGAACTAAAATAAGCTATTAAGCGCTTTAAATAAGCTTATCCAAACCAGCCCCTTAGTATAATCCCCTAAAGCCTGAAAAATATTCTCTACTTATATAAACCAACCACCACTTGCCTATGCCAGTTATACCCATGGCAATGACAACAATTTAGAATGTGTTACCTCATGCCAATCTACCAGCATCTTACTACTGTCCCACATGTGGTTATATAGTGTGCCATCTAACAAAGAGTAACACAGTATTAACCCACACTTATTCAGGGTCCTCATCTATCATTTCAAAGCATTTTCATCAAGAAACTGAACAAATAAACTACTAGAAATATCTAAGTCAACAAAGCGATTAGTCAAATCAGATCATCTGCATGCCAATATCTTTAACATGTGTTACCCAAAGATGGTGCTATTTCTAAGCCCGCATCTAGTAAAAGAGTGGTACAACTAAAGTAACAGAACATCTGATCCCTAATACACAAGATAAGTGCAAAAGAAATCAACTCGAGAGCTACAAATTCTGAAATAAATAATTACCAGCATCGAATAGTTTAGAGTAATTTGGAAACTAAATTATTAAACACTTTAACAGTGTGGCATCCAACAAGTATTCCACAAAGGTATGCCTTAAGAACACCTAACCAAGATAATTACTAATATTCAATTTGAAAAAATGTTGAACATCACAAAGCAGGTGTCTGCAACTAGCCACGGTTCGTTGCTGACACGTAAGCATTTATGAATCTATTATTTCCTTTTAGCAGCATTTCTAAGCATGATCATAATTTAGTTCAAAAAATGAGTAAGAGTTAAATTTATATTCCTAGCCAAACAAATGCAGATTCCAAACATACAGATTAAGTTAATGGAGTTGTAAATTAAACATCATTGAACGAGACAGAATGATCAACATAACACGAAGATCTTAAGTTCAGATCATAAAAATTTCAACAAATCACTGAACCAATACAAATAAGTTTTAACTACATAAAAAAAATATAACAATATAATCACTAGAGCTTTGTAATTATAGTAAATTATGGTTCTACACACAGTGACACAGATATCGCAGGTGTAATGTATAGCATACACTCTGAGTAAACATATCACAACTTGGAAGGATAAAAAGAGTGTAACATGTCACAACTGGAACAGCATCAGCCTGCTTTTGTCTAATAAAACTTACTTTAAAAAAAAACACAGAACAGCCCATTTCAGTGACAACAGATTTAGAATATGTGAACCCATACCAATCTATCAGCATCATTCCACTATCACAAAAACTAGTTATACAGCATTGCTGGTTGTCTATTTATCACCAATAACCATATTTTATATGGTAACAGACTAACGGCTCAAACTTATTCAGGGGCTTCATATACAGAGTATCATTTAAAAGCAGTTTCATCAAGCCACTGAGCAGAACAGCTGCAAGAAAAATCTGAATTAATAAAGCCTAGTCAAATCAGAAACTTTGTATGTCCATGTCTCGGATATGAACATGATCTAGGAAAATATGCGGTTGTTTTCGTGATGTGATTGGGAATTGTTGGCGTGGGTTTGCTTTTTGGTTGGAGCATTGGATGGATGCTGATCTAGTGTGAAGCCAAGGATGGTGTGTACATAGTTGGACTATCAGTTAGTCATTTCATTTGCTTAAGACAACGGTTGCAACAACTTATTTTACTCGCAAATAGTTAACACAATGAGCATATAAACAGTTCTAATCAGTAAACACATATTAGATTAGGCTCCATAAGAGCTCGTCTCGTAATATGTTTCGAGCTTGTTTTGTAAACTCAGAATCACAAATGATAGTTAACACAATAAGCATATTAAGAGTTTAAATCTGGAGCAACATAGCTCCATAAGAGCTCGAGCCGAGCAGCTGTAAGCTATGTTTCAAGCTCATTTTTTTAAACTTCAGCTCGAATAGTTAACCTAACAGATACTACACTAATCGATCATATATAGACATACGAATGTAGCAACAATGTGATTATACTACACAATAACTATAGAATCATCAAATCTATCAATTAAAAGAACTAAGCCTTAGTAACAAAAACGATGCTTGATTCAAATTTACATATACAGTAATGACCATCCTCACAAATGAACAATTTCAATATAAACAGTTCCAATCATAAGGCTCCATGTAAACTCAAGCCGAGCCATTATAAGCTCACGCTTGGCTCATTACATCTTTCGAGTTCGTTTCGCAAACTCGGACTCGCAAATAATCGTCAACACAATAGACATATTAACATATCTTTTCAGTATTCGTAACAGTGCCAAGTAACTTATTTATTCATAATCGTGCATTATAGTGAGTGTGTATCAGTAGAAGAAAGCAAGCAAATAAAGCCAAGCTTTGATATAATCGCTGATACGCAGTCATAATTATACATGAGCACAAAGATGAAGCCCACATATTTATTAAAACAAAGTTCACTCACCATTGATACCAACGACGACTGATAGCAATATTTCAGGGTAACCCTTTACCCAAAACGACGACTGATAGCAATATTTCGGGGTAACCCTTTACCCAAAACGACAACTGATAGCACCATGTCCTTTGCTCCATCCTGGTACACCTGCCTTGTGGAGCAATCACAGCTGAAAACTCACACCAAAAAATCAACATCAAAATCCTAAAAACTGAACCTTTAAACCATCAAAAGAACACCCACATAACCAAACTACGTTAATTATAAAACTAATCAATACCCACGTCATAAAATTGCAGCATTAATTCCAAAAATTTCACGCGCACCAAAATGCCCTATGTGTGCAAGTCTGTAGAAAACCCCCAAAAAAATCAGTAAAAATCATAAAAACCCTACAGAATATGTGAATTTGGGTGCATTTACATGAACCGCATCTTCAATGTATCACACATATACCAAAATCTCAAGACACCACAAAACACACCAAAGTTTTGGCAATCTTATGCAAAAGAGATGAACAACATACCTGCAATTTGAAGCTTCTCAATCAGAGGTTAATTCTTAACAACTGAACACAGATAAATTTTTGCAGAAATGAGTGTCACTAGCCATTAAACAATACCCATAACCATTAAACAGGACATCAACCCCAATAGAACACATTATGGATCCACTATAGCCCCTTAAAGCAACTGTAACATAAACTGTAAGCCCAAACCAAACCACCATTTCAATTCTCAAACATCCGAAAACATGCATGTACATAAACCAGTACCGACAATTTAACAATCGCGCATCACTAAACTACATTCTAATTTTATCCCACTGTATAGATATCCAAACATTGCAAATCGAACAGATCCGTTGTCAAATTCCTTCTCTAATACAGACATCAAATTTTATAAATTATGGAATTGTTAACATATATTAATCATCAAAAAATTAAAAGTTACAAACAACAAATTAAACTAATACAAAATTATGACAATACCAACTGTTGAAATAATCAGTATGGAAGTCAACAAAAAAGACTCGGGTCAATGAAAGGAAATTCCCTAAACATTTAACTTTGACAAAAATCAATCTAGCAGAGTTTAGGTCCCAATGAGGACATTACCTCGAGACGCAAACTTGGTATATATCCTATCTTAAACATATGACCAAAAGCAATTAAACCAACATCTAACTTATTCATTTGAGATAAAACACCTATCAGATTTTCAAAAGTTTGTTTTCGCGGTATAAGCCTATTTTTCACCATGTATGTCAGCCAATATACCCCTGCTGCAACGTATCCTTTCTTGCTCAATCCAATTATGATATCGACATCGATACAAACAGAAGCCGGTTCCACACCCTTTTCCTGCATCTCATTCCAAAGGTTTTTAACTTCATCTATCCGGTTCATTTCATAAAGCTTTTCTATGAGGGACCCGTATGATGCAGATGACGGCTGCAACCCCTGCTCCACAAGTTCATGTAGAAGGTTCAAACCCTCGGCTATTCTACCTTCTTTACATAAACCCCTAATCATACAATTATAAGTAACTACATCTCGAGGAACATTATTTTGTCCCATTTGCTTATATAGTTCAAAAGCCTCGGTTGTCCTTCCATGTGAGCACAATCCATTAATCATAGTATTATAAGTAACCACGGTTTCTCTATAACCACTAGTTTGCATCTTGTTATAAAGATTTAGCGCCTCGTTTACATCGCCAACTTTAAAGTACCCATATATGAGCGTGTTATATGTGTACTCATTAGGTTCAATTCCCTTCTCAATCATCTCAAACCATAACTTTCTAGCATCCCCAAGCCACTTAATCTTACACAAACCATGAATCATCGTCGTGTACATAATCTTATCAGGAGCATACCCTCTATCCTTAAGGTCATTAAATATACGCAACCCTTCACGTTGCATTCTTCTTAAACACAATCCATGTATAATTTGTTGATAAGTAAATAAATCAGGATCCACGCCTTTCGCAATCATAATATGCAAAAGCGCCGACACTCTACTATACTTCCTATCCAAAATAAACTCAAACAACAAATTATCAAAAACAGCTTTATTCGGAACATACCCGTCGTCCAACATCTGTCTAAGAACTTCATACCCTTTCGTCACATTCCCATCCAAACAAAACGCGTGTATCAAACAATCCACCGTCTCAACATCCGCCACAACACCAACCTCCATCATTTCACCATACACCTCCCACACAACATCCGTCCACCCAACTCCAACACACGCCCTCAAAACACCGTTCCACGTTTCCAACCTCGGATAACCCACATTCTTCTCCATTTCATCAAACACGCGCAACGCATCCTCAACCATCCCACATTCACACAAACACCTCACATACATCTCCAAACCGCCATTCTCCGGCACAAAACGCGTAAACTCAACAAATTTCTTCGCCGCTTTCGCAGCATTGCCATTCACAAGCTCGTTAAACACGAACCCACAAAGCGCTTTATCGGGCACATACCCAAACCTCAAATTGAGCCAATACAACAACCTAAGTGACAAAAAGACATTATCTTGGCATAAAACTAGCTGTTTCAAGAATGCGGGTTCGACGAAACTTATACCGGGGAAATCGGATAAAATCGAGGTTTCCCATCTGGGTTTTGTCCTGATTGTGGTGCAGATGAGTTTGAGTAAGTGAGGGGGGTAATGGGTGTTTGGAATGTTGTTGTTTGTGATGGTTCTTGATTGGTTAGGGTTAGGGTTAGGGTTAGGGTTTTGGGGGGGTTTTTTGGGGGTTTTGGGACGGGTGAGTAAGAGTTTGGTGAGATGAAAAGGGGGTTTTGCCATTAGGGTTTAGAGGAGTGACATAAGTGTGTGTGTGTGAATTGATGGAATGAGATTTGAAGCAGGTTTTGGTTGTGTCAAAATGAAGGAGATGATGTGCATCATGGAGTACTATGAGTATTACATTAAAAAAAAAAAAAAAAAAGTGCTGAGCAAACCACCTGAACGGATCGGACCGACCACATTCGGTCCGGTCCTCGGTCTCGGCTTTTGAGCTAATTCGGTCTCGGTCTGGTTGGTCCGGTCCGGACCGCAAACCGACTATTTTGTCTTGTTGGATTGGACCGGACCGGACCAACCACATTCGGTCCGGTCCTCGATCTTAGTTTTTGGGCTAATTCAGTCTCGGTTTTGGGCGGTCCGGTCCAGTCAGGGACCAATGCTCAACCCTAATTTACGGAGGAAAAGAAAAGGAAAATGACTAAAAAACTAATGGTTTTGTTGATTTTGAAGTAAAATTATTACCTTTCAAAATTGGGGTTTACTTTCTATTTCTTTATTTTATCTTCCTAAAAAAAAACTTAAGAACTGAGCATTAAAGAATTGATGACAATGAGATTGGGAATATCTAGGATGGATTCGACTCGGTTTGATGATATTATGCTTGGTTGGACTAGGATTGAAGATATGATTCGAGCCCCTCAAGTTCTTAAGGCGGAAGCTTGGGTTTGGCTCGAGAAATTCGAGTTTAGCTCAAGTTCATTCTTTTCAAAAGGTGTAAATCGACGGAAACCCTGACCTAGTGGACCTTTTTCTAGGTAACATTTAGCTAGGAATTAAGATTGAATACATAACGCATCTCCAAATGCCATTATTGATCAGCCAACTTAACGTTTACGGGGAGGAGTGACACCACTGGTCTAATGGAGGCTCGAGTTCGATTATGAGAACTTAATTTGTTTTATATAGATTTTTGTAATTTTCGTATTTATAAATTGGGCACTTAATATACATACCGTATATTCAAATGTGTGAATAACTTGAGCTCGACTAAAACTTGAAATTAATATGTAAAATATACATCACACATTTACAACATGTACATGACTTGGTGGCATGATAATGATTTGAGCTTAGCCTCTATGTGCTTGATCTCAGCACATTTATAGCTTTTTGAGCACAAGAACTTGAGCGAGCTCGAGCTTGAGTTGGTTTTTAATGGTTACTCAAGTGTAAAAGAACAAAGTTTCACATGATCCGGTCCTTGGCCCAATCTGTATATGCCCGGTCCTCTTTGAAAGCCCAAATCAACTCAACCAAGTTACCAAGTCCTCTCCCAAAAATAAAGTTTAAAGACAAAATAAATCAAAATCCACTTTGTTTGGAGCTGAAGTGTTTGGCTTTAGATGTTTTGTTTGTTATTTAATGATATATTCCTTCAAATTAATAGAGGACTCAATCTAAAAAAATCACTCTAGAATAGGTTCATTGACATTGACAAGGGGTCATAGTAGTAAAGTTGCAATTGATTACTCCATAACCATAGGATAAGTATTGCATCTATCATATCTAAACCAAACACTTGCTACAAGGACATGTATTTGTACTCTATCGTATCACAGAATATACAATTTATGCATCTAGTATGACTATATGGTTGCCAAAACTTAAACAATTTCACCGAAATGAAGAGCTTCTGGGAAAAGTATTTGACTGATACAAAGTTCTTGGTCGATGTTACATCATAGCCTAAATTCTCAGTACAGCAACCAGCTGATCGATTAAGAAAAAAAGAGTTCTAGTACATTTCAAATACGCGCTTTAAAGTATTGAACTGTGGCATAGTTTTGAATTTTTTATGCTTCTATCTTTTTCTAAGAAGTTGCAAAAAACACTTCAAAATATTAAATTTAGCAAAAGAAAAAACAATGTTTTGATACATGAAAAAGGCAAAGAGAACACAGCCCATTAAACCATGCTTAATAATAATTAGGCTAATTTAAAAGACAACAAAAAACAAAACTAATGATTAGGATTTCAAACAACATCATGCCCATGATCTTTCTTTTTCTACATTAAAGTATGCCTAAATCCAAAATTTATGTTCTAAAGCAAGACTTATGACATGATCTTTCATGCTTTTGATCTTCATCTGTACAGATGTATAATTCATGGAAAAAAGAACAACGATGATAATGTTTCGTCTGTTTCTATACACGTTCACGAAAGATACATAAATCACGGAAAATTACACAGTTTTTGTGTTTCTTTGGTTTTTGATTAAATCTATGCTGAATTTGCTAGTACTAATTTGCGTTGCACAATGGCCATTCTGCAAAATTTTCGCATTATATCTGATACACTACCAATCTAATTTCACCGAAATAAATATAATACCATTCTATACAACATTATTCGGTCTAAAAAATATGGTTTTATTTAGAAATGAATGTAAAAATGATCAAAATGCTATAAACACTATGCAAAACCAATAAATAATTAACCAAATAATCGAATCAAATTTAAGGTGAAGCGCCCCACAAGACCTCAGCAATAATAGTTGCAGCTTCTGCATCAGAAACACAAGCTTCTCTAACTCTTTTCAACACTTGTTGTTTCAACTCCCTTTTTTCCCTTTTCCTCAAACCTTCACCTACTTCGAGCTGAATCGCAAACCTTACCACACATCTGACAAAAACCTTACTTTCCGTCCTCTGCAAGTCCACAAGTTTCTTAACCAATCCCTCTCCCAACATCGCGTCAATCGCTTCTTTTCTACCAAAATAGCCAATTTCCAACACACATTCCATCGCCATTGCACGAATTTCCTCGTCATCACTACTTAAAAAACTTACTATTTTTGGAATTTCGCCGTTTGTTACTATTTCATCTATTGCAGGACTTTTTATATAGTTAATCAACTTGGACAAAATATTAATAGACCGAACCGATGCTAATGAAACTAACGAACTCATTGTATCACCTATCAAAACAAGCCCCACGAACACGTCTTTGTTAAACTTTATTAACTCCGCTATAGCAAAAGCGCAACATTCCCTAACAACATTCGTATATTTTCCATCGCATAATATCGTCTCAAGCTGAAAAAAAACCTTCGACCTCAATATTAAATCCTGCAAATCTCGGTCAAACCCTTTCGCTATACGTTCCTCAAACTGCTCGATCAAATCCACTAGAACATCATCTTTCACGTCTAGTCCATCCACTTTAACAAATAAAGTACGTTCCAAACTTTCTATAAGCTCACGATCAATCCATGCTTGGATTTCCACCTCTATCTCGCGGGCAACTCGCTGTATTTCATGCGAGTTGACCCTGCGAGATAAAAAAGACTTTATTCCATGTGTACTACTACTATATGTGTTGCTTGAGGTATGAATTAATGTTTTGAGATGTGTTAAGTGCTTTGATAACGTGGACAAATATGGATCATTGGATAAGATTGAGTTTGGTTCATTTGGAAGATCTAGCAAGGCTTTGATAGATGGTGAACTAGTATCATCATGGTTTTTTTGTAAGGTTTGAGAGGCTTGTTTGAGTGCTTTGAGGATTATAAGGTTGTTGTTTTTAAGGTTTAGTGTGTAGGGATTTTGAGGATGTTTGGTTTCATCATCCATGGTTGGATTTTGTTTAAGGAAATGAAATGAAATGATGATGTGTTTTTAAGGAATGTGTTTTTTGTAATGTAAAGATGGAAATGGAGAGATGACAGTTGCGTAATGAAAGGTGAATTTGTGATTGCCGGTTTCTGTGAAGGATGTTTGTTTGACTTGTGAGTAACAAAAGTCAAACTTGCTTACATGACATTTGCTTTAGAACTTACAAGGTAGAAGGTGTTTCGTTTTTACCAACGTTGCAAAAATCGCTAATTGGTGGCTGAACGATCGGGTATCGTTTAGCGATTAATTGGTTAGGCGAGGATTAATCGAGAATTAATCGGATTGAATTTTTTTATATATAAAAGTATTATTTGAAACTATAGGCCCGATTTGGCCGATCTAGCTGATTTTTTTTCTGATTTGGCCGCGTTATGTCTGATTTGGCTGAAATCTATCCGTAACCGAGTTGGCCGATTTATCCGATTTTTGTCTTATTTGGCCGTGTATCCGATTAATCGGTATGTTGACCAATTATTGACCAAAACGATTAATAAGGCCGATTAGTGAAAATCGGGACGGTTAATCATCGCCTAATGATTGATCGTCTATTAATCGGCCACCTAAGCCGCTTTTTGCAACACTCATTTTTGCATGTTTGTTTGCAACTAAGCGAGAGATAGAGGTATAATGTAGACAAGTTACATTACTACTCGAAGGTAGAAGGATTGTCTCCATAAATACCTACGGCAAAAATATATGTGTGGAACAGCATAGGAACAGCATAAAGGGTAAAGTAGAGGCTGTAATTAGAAAACCCAAACACCACAAACTATTGTATGCCACATGTGTAATGATTCTTCACTTTTTCCATGTTTTGAACTCGCAAAAAATGGTGAATCGGTTTAAACGTGGTGATGCATCAAGACACATGTGACTACTGACTAGTACGTAGAATTACCCAACTACCTTTTTACCTTAGGATCTTGTTTAAAGAGAACTTTACGTGATCCCTTGATCTATTTTTTTATTGGTATTTGACATAGAGGTCCATGTTGTTTGCTCCAAATCACTACCGTAGTCTCTGATCTATTTTTTTTTGCTTTTTTAATCCTTATGGTTTAAATATTGCACGTTGTCAGTCCCTATCGTTAACTGTCGTTATCTTCTCCGTTAGGAGACAATTTTCAAGTGACAACGTTAGTCCATTAACCAAACGATCATTTGCAACGTTTGTCCTTTATACTAACGACCATTACTAATTAACACAAATTTGGGTTTTCTTAAAAAAAATCTTTTCTACGCGGTTTTATCGTTTTCGCCCGTTTTCATGCGTTTTCTTAGTTTTCGTCCGTTTTTATATGTTTCCGTCTGTCTTTATACGTTTTCATCTGTTTTTCTTATGTTTTCATTCTTTTTTATATATTTTCTTACGTTATCATACGGTTTTATCCGTTTTTATACGTTTTTGTCTGTTTTTTCACGTTTCATGCGTTTTCTTACGTTTTTGTCCATTTTTATAAGTTTTCATCCATTTTTATACCTTTTTGTCTGTCTTTATACGTTTTTTGTCTGTTTTTCTTACGTTTTCATGCATTTTTATACGGGTGAAAACGTAAGAAAACGAGCGAAAACGTATAAAAACAGATGAAACCATATAAAAACGGATGAAAACATATGAAAACGTAAAAAATACGGAGAAAAACTAAAAAAAGGAGGAAAACATATAAATAAATAAAACGTAGAAAAACGGATAAAACCATATGACAACGTAAGAAAACGTATATAAACGGATAAAAACGAAGGAAAACGTAAGAAAAATAGATGAAAACATATAAAGACAGACAAAGAAGTATAAAAATGGACGAAAACATATAAAAACGGACGAAAACTTAAGAAAACGCATGAATCGGGGAAAACAGACAAAAACGTATAAAAACAGATAAAATCGTATGACAACGTAAGAAAACATATAAAAACGAATGAAAACGTAAGAAAAACATATGAAAACGTATAAAGATGGACGAAAACGTATAAAAACGGACGAAAACTAAGAAAACGCATGAAAACGGGCAAAAACGATAAAAACCGCGTAGAAAAGATTTTTTTAAGAAAACCAAAATTTGAGTTAATTAGTAACGGTAGTTAGTATAAAGGACTAACGTTGTAAATGATCGTTTGGTTAATGGACTAACGTTGCCACTTGACAATTATCTCCTAACGAAGAAGATAATGAGCGATATGGACTGACAGCGTGCAATATGTAAACCATAAGGATCAAAAAAGCAAAAAAAATAGATCAGAGACTACGGTAGTGATTTGGAGCAAACCACAGAGACGAACGGTGTAATTTACTCTTGACATTATTTATCTATACTATCTATAACGGAAAAATGGTCGAAGGTGAAAAGTGGTAAAGTGGAATAGTCAATATTGTGGAATGTTGAAAAATGTATATAAGGAATATTGAAATGCATTTAATACTCTTATTAAAACAGCCCATTACTTAAAAGTACAATGATTTATTCACATTGTACAACCAATTAAAAACATATCTACCAAATTAAATACAACCAATTAAAACACAAACCGGGTTGACCCGGGACGCTTCAAACACGGCGGATTGTCCCGGTTTAATTTGACCAATTTTCGACCCAACTTAGCAAGTTGACCCAGTTTAAATCGACCCATTTTTCGACCGGAACGGTTCAACAGGTTGAACCACCCGGGTCAAACCGGGTTTCAAAATATTATCCATTACTTAAAAGTACAATGATTTATTCACATTGTACAACTAATTAAAAAACATGTCTATCAAATTAAATACAACCAATTAAAACAAAAACCGGGTTGACTCGGGACGCTTCAAACCCGGACGTGTTGACCTAATTTAATTTGCCCCGTTTTCGACCCAACCTAGCAAGTTGACCCGGTTTAAATCGACCAATTTTTCGACCGGAACGGTTCAACCGGTTGAACCACCCGGGTCGAACCGGGTTTCAAAGCATTATGTTAAATTCCCAAATCTTCATACTTTTATTATTTTTCGTTTATAACCTATAAATTTTTTTTTATCAATAAACTATCTATCGCTATAAAATCGCGTTGCTATGCACGGGTACTCGTCTAGTATAGCAAATGCAACAATGAGAAGCGAAATGCAATTCTAAACACGCTTTAAACTTTTACGTAATGTTTAACTATGTTGATCACCTAGATGCATGTAGAAAATAATTTTTATATTTATTTTATTTTGAGACGAGCACTGATTGACATGCTTAAATTTATGTCTAATCTTATGTGATAACATTTTGTTGATGACCAATATTTTAAAACCTGATTCGACCCAGGCATTTCAATCGGTTGAACAGGGAACCGGTGATGTCACCGGGCCGTTACTACCCAGTTTTATGAGGATTTGAAACCCAGATTAAACTGTCGGGTTTGACTCAACCCGGGTCGAACCGGTTCACTAGAACCGATCGAGTTTCACTTTTGTTTGAAAAAAAAATTAAACAAAACCAATTTTTAATCCTCTTTTAGATGCCATTGATGAATCATAAAGTCCAATATTTCCTTAAACTTAAACATGTTTTATTAGTGCTTATCAAGAGTTTTAAATAAACTAGACTATAGTATTTTCATATTCAACATGTTGTTAATATGCAAAAGAAGTTCATAGTATATATGAGAAATAAGGCATATACTCAAAGAGTTAATTACTAGTAGAGTTGTTCTAGAATATGTTTTCAAACGAGATCTCGATGAAAAAGTACGAAAACTAAACAATTCTACAAAGAAAGAAACATTTGTATGACATGTTTAGACTTTTATATCTTGTTATTAATAGGATAACTAGGAATATGAAATTTTGCTTTACATTGAGAAAACCGGTTTGATTCGGTGATTGAAGCGGTTGAACCAGCAACCCGGTAACCTGGTGTCTTGGCTGAGTTAATGGAAAAACCGGTTTTTAAAACATTGTTGATTACAACAAAAGACTTACATTTCATACTCGGTAACTCATTGTCTTGGCTGAGTTAATAAAAAAACCGATTTTTAAAGCATTGTTGATGACAACAAAAGACTTACATTTTCATAAACAAATAAATCATTAACACGTTGATTTAGATACAAGTTTAATCTAAATCATTTTACTTTTGAGACGATGTGTCATCTAGATTTAAGACCAAAACTGATATGGAAGAAATGAAATGATGTAGAAACTTTGAATTAAATATTGTGGGTGGCATCATCAAATGTATTGGACCCAATCGGACAATTGATGTTTTGTCACGTGTAAACGTCCAATTGAGAGATTTTGATCAAATGAATGATAAACATTTATTATAAAAAGAGCATCTTTGATTGTACGAGTAGACATTAAACTATTCAGCAGAAAAAAAAAATAAATAAATAAATAAAAAAATAAAAAATAAAATTCATTAAAACATGTTATGCTTGAAATAGCTAGCTTCGACATTGGAATTATCGTTCTCTTTTTAGGTAAAACAAATATAGTTATCAATCTAAGATAATGTTTTTTTGTTTAAAAATGTAAAAGATAAAATCACGCATTTATCAAAGAAGATGATTTGCATTTTTATATTTTTATTTTGAGACACTCAATTATATAAGCAGTTTAAGTGCAATAAAACATTATACGAGTATGTAATGTGCACAGTACACTGTCTCGATAAAAAATATGAATGTGCAAATCAATTTACTTTTTCAAATGGAGGTTTATAACATGTTGTATGTGTACGGTTTTGCCCAAAAATAAAACGAAAGAAACAAATCATCAGATGATTTTAAGTGTCTTGATCTGATTACTCAAACTAATTTTGTAATTATTTAACCATTTATTTTTTTATTGTTGTTCACTTGTTCCATTCTTGTGTAACTATTTATTTGTTGGTTGATGTGTAATTTTATGTGATGATCGACATGAAGTGCATATGTGGTTACATGGGTATGATTAATTGTTTAACTTATCATACACACGTTACATGCTTGACTTGAAAAGCAATTATTGAAGGTTATACAAATTTATTTATAAATCTAATAATACAACACATGAAAATTTGTGATATGGTTGAAAGCAACATTTTCTTTTAAGTAAGAAACCATATCTTTTGGGTAGATTTTGGTGAGTTTTTTAGATGATCATGATATTAAAAATAAAATAAAAATAAAAAATAAAAAAAATAACAAACTATGCATTCATAATATTAATTAACATAATATTTATTTCTTTTCCTTTCTTTTTATAAAATCAAAAAGCTTTTAAAAGATAGAATTTTGAGCAACAATCGTTGCACCTCATGTTGTCATCTCCTTCGTCTAAGTCACTGCAGATTTCGACACCATCACATGGCGGAATGTTATGTGCTCTTTTGATGATTCCGACGTCAACAAAATCAAGTGTCCTACGTTTATTTTGATTTGCAAGCAACATAACCAACGAAACCCAATACGGTAATATCATAGTAACAAACTAAGGAACAATTTGAAAACAATAATTGTCACAAAGGTTAATACGAAAGTATCCTTCATGTATATCGATTTGCTCAAAGGCACCGACAATGCCATGAAGAAACTAGTCAATCAAGCCAACATTATACGTCATGTTTACCTAATCGTAATATTATGTTTTTGTTTGCTTGTTAGCGATTCCCTCGAGTGATGACGTTCGGAATCGTGTCGACCATCATCAACTAAGACGTAGTCGGTAATGACTAGGACGTCGAAAATGAGGACCATGACTAATATTTTTATTTTCATCAGTTGAATTATTTTTGTTTTAAATTCGATCGTAAAAACTATGCATGATTGATTGTTAGGAACTCATCATTCATATGAGTTCTTTTATTTTGTAACAATAAAAGAATTAAATACCATGTTAAATATTTTTCAGAATACATACTTTGTTAATTAACTTTTTAAAATGCTACCCTGACATGAAAAACTCAGATTTTGGTTATTTCAGCTGAACATCTTTTTAGATTATAATGATAAAAGTTAAACAAGTATGTCCTTACCCGTACATGCAATTTGAAAAAAAGTAAAAGCTCATTGTCAAGCCAACATTATGATCAATGTGTAGTACCTTTGAGAGGTTTCGGTCAACAATATTTGGAATTTGACTTGTCTCATCGAACTAATGCAAAAACATGAACCAAATATGCTTACTTTATAAAACCTTTAGAGCATGCGGTACAATAGCTGTTGGCTCAAGCCATCACCGATGGCACGAGCTCAACGGCGCGACAACCACACCGATGGCTGGTTGGTAGTGCCTGGCGCCGTGGCCACCGGCTCACGCGGTAGCGTTTTTTATTTTTATTATTTTTTTATTTTTGTTTTTTTTTATTTGTTTAAAAAAGTGGCCATTGGAAAATTGTTGAGACAAAAAAATAGCCGTTAGAGGCTATTTTGACCCTTTTTCAGAAAAGAAAAAAAAATCAACTTTTTTAAAATTTTCACCCCTTTAAAAACCCTATAAATAACTTATTAATCTTTCACTTTTATATCACTTTCACTATTATTTATCTCTCAACAATACCTTAGTTTCTCTACAAAAAATGCTATGAATCCCAACAATGATGGTCCGAATTATGATCCAACAACTACGATCATTACAATATTTATTTTCAAGATGATTCGGAGCGTTATTTGCAGGATTTTCAAGCGTATGAACAATTATTAGCTATGTCTAATACACAAGCCGAGAGTTCTCATACGGATCGTCGTACTAGGACATACATACCACGTGAACGAGAAGAAGCGGAACAATGGCTATTGGACGATTATTTTGGCGACGAAAACAATCCGCCTAAATACATGGATAGAAATTTTAGACGAAAGTATCGTATGAGTTCTACTCTTTTTAAACGAATTGTCAATGATATTACAATTTACAATGCCAACCCTCTTCTCAAATACTTTTTTTTTTAAGTCTCGGGATTTTACTGGTCGGCCAAGCATTAATGCTATCATAAAATGCACGTCCGTCATACGCTAATTGGCATACGGTTCAACACCCGATGCATTTGACGAATACTTGTAAATTGGTGAACGTTGTTCACATAAATGTTTACTAAACTTCACTAAATGCGTATATATTTTATACGTAGAAGAGTTTTTAAGAAAGCCCAATCCAAATGATATCGAAAGAATATATGCATTGCATGAAAAAGAACATGGCTTCCCGGGAATGCTAGGGAGCATTGATTGTATGCATTGGGATTGGAAAAATTGTCTAAAGGCATTACTTGCACAATTCAAAATACGTGATTATAAATACTCGACTCTTATGCTAGAAACCGTTGCGGATTATACTTTGTGGATTTGATTTGAAAAGCAATTATTGAAGGTTATTCAAATTTATAAATCTAATAATAGAACACATTTTGTAACTTTGTGATATGGTTGAAAGCAATATTTTCTTTTAAGTAAGAAACCATATCTTTTGGGTAGATTTTGGTGAGTTTTTCAGATTATCATGATATTTTAAAATAATAATTAACAAACTATGTAACATAATATTTATTTATTTTCTTTTCTTTTTATAAAATCAAAAAGCTCTTAAAAGATAAAATTTTGAGCAACAATAGTCGTACGTCATCATCTCCTTCGTCCAAGTCATTGCAGACTCCGACACTATCAGATGGAGGAATTGTTAGTTTGACGGATAATAAATTAATATATCATGACCGGACTCGAACTCGAGACTTCGGGATTGCACACTTTACGTATGAGTTTCAATGAATTAATAATTATTGTTTTAGTGACGAATAATTATTAAATACACGAAATATAAACTTAACGGTAACTAACGACCGTTGGACGAGACATGAAGGACTAAATGTGGATAAGAGTGAAAGTTTGGTTCGGGTTGGGCTTTGAAAACCCATGGCCGGCCAAGGCCCCCCTCCCATAGGGTTTTGGGATAGCTTTTGCTCCAAGCCTCTTGATTAGTATATAATGAGACCCCTCTCATTCATTCTAATCATCCCTTGGTTCCATAGCAACCTAATCTTCTCTAATCTCTTTCTTTGTGTCTAATCGATCTTTGATTGATAGGACCAATAGTTTAATCTTTTCGTGTACTACGAATCTAGCATTTCCATTGAAACGCTTATAGTACGTGTGTGTGAGAACGAAGTGTTAGCATACTTTTGCTAACGGTGATCTTGCCTTGTGACTAGCCCTAGTTGATCCATATAAGCCCTCTCCTAGGGTTTATAAGTTCTTGTTCTTGCTAGCAATCAAGAGGTATGTATCCATTTATATTTCGGTTAATTTATTATTTGTATTTGATCTATTCCGCTGCGTACTCTTTGATGTTTATATGTTTATTGTTTTATACTATTCATATATTCCAACAGTGGCATCAAGAGCCGTTAATACATTATAATGAATTACCGAAACACATAAAATTGAATCGTTTGATTATAACATGCTTGGTGTTCTTATGTTTTTATTTTTTTTTTTCATAAACCCTAGTTTTTATTTTTTTTATTTCGAATTTATTTAATATATATATCGAAAGTTTTTTTTTTATTTAAAAAGAAATTAGGGTTTGATGAATTATGTAATAAAAACTTGTAGAAACCATAGGTTGCATGTAATTTATGTGTATGGATATTGTTATATGCCGTTTGGTTGCGTTCCTTGATTGACATGATTATTTGTATAATATGTGCAATATGGGCATTCATGACAAACTATGCATGTGTTGTTATGGATTATGATTTGTTTTGATTTCATGCTTATTTATGCGATTTATTATAATTGATAAATGATTTAGTAAATATTATGTATAAAGATTACTAAAATTTGATTAATTATAAAATTAGGGAAGACCCTATTAATCGTATATTAAATCAATAGTGTGTTTTATATTGATTGTAATTTGCATGACCATTATTGTTGTTGTTTGTTTATTTTATTTTATTACTTTTGTTTTATATGTTTTTTGCAACATGATAGTCACAAAGGGTAATTTTAAGAAATAAAATATTAAACGGACTTAATAATGGTGAAATCTTGTTTTGAGCTTACTTATAAATCTTGAACTTTTGGTTGATTGATCGCGACTGTATTAAGTAGTTGAAAGGTGGAACTAATTATGACAAACTATTAAAGTGGGTATAAGGTTGGCTACGCATTAAATTGCGGCCTTAGTGAGCCTCCATTCTGGCTTACCGCTCGCCTGTGAGTCATATTTTAGTATTTACCTAACATCCATGATAACTACGAAGCACTTAAGGCAAAGTTGTAATTTTCTCAACGCCTCAATCAAAAGTTTGGAGATTTAAGCTCGTAAAGAAACTAATGAGTAAAAGTTTTTTTACGTGGAACATATGCTACAAGATGAATGCATGACATCTTTGTACATATATTTTGATTACACACATCAAAAATACTACCCTTAAATTTAAGTTATATGCCATCCAATGAAACGGAAACACCTGAAATTGGATCTACGCCAGGGCGTAACCTGACTAGATTGCAATGGAAGGACAAATTACATGATTTCATCACTTGCAGATCAACTGGTGTGGTGTCATTATGTAAGTTTGTTGTTTCTTAAATTGGTTAACTTAATTGAGTTGATAGTGGGAACTGATCACTCAAGGCATAAGAAGATGGGGATAAAACATGTTTACATTGCAACTGCGGTTGGCAAATAATGTAAATCCCATCGATTCTAGGAATTGCAATTGAATATTGGCAATTGGGACACGACCCGTACCTTATTGAATAACGTCATCACTAGCAGATCAACTGATGTGATGAACTTATGTCAATTTGGATCCTAGTTTTTCAATATAAAATTAAAATGGTTATATGTTTATGAACCAAGGGTATTTAATTTTATTGAAATTTAATTATCGAAAGTACTAACTTTTGAATTTTTTCTGTAGAAATGGCTACACCTGAAAACACTAATATGAGCAACATGAGTTCTGCGTTCAAGCAAATGATTGATTGAGACAAGTTGACTGGTGAAAATTTCAATGACTGGTATCGATCTTTAAGAATCACCTTAAGGATGGCCAGAAGATACGATTATCTTGGTGAACCTCTACCTGAGAAACCTGCTGATGATGCAACACAAGCCGTAAAGGATGCATACAACATTGAATATGAGAAGCACAATGATGTGGCTTGTCTCATGTTGGCTGGGATGGATACTCAATTGCAAAAGCGGTTTGAGCCCTTTGGTCCCATGGACATGATCAATGAACTTAGACGAATGTTTGAGAAACCACCTGCTGCAGAATTATATGATCTAATAGAATCTCTGCACAATTGTAAGCAGGAAGCAGGAAAATCCGTGAGTGCCCATTTTTTGTCCATGAAATATTATATGGATCAATTGGAGCGACTTGGTTGCGGATATCAGGAAAGTGTGTGCATTGGTCTCATTTTGCGATCCCTTAATCAGGATCTGTATAGTGAGTTTGTACGCAACTATAATATGCATTGCAAGGGGAAGACAGTAAGTGAAGTTCATGCAATGCTTATAGATTATGAGAAAAGCCTGAATAAGAAGGCACCTACACCTGCTGTAATGGCGATACAGGGTGGTAGGATCACCAAGAAACCCAACAAACCGCATAATGCGAACGTCAAGGGTAAAGGCAATGGTAATGGTAAAGGCAAGCAGATTGCAAATCACCAACAGAAGCCTAAGAAGCAAAATCCTCCTTTTCAGAAGAAGAAGGAAAATTCCAATAAGGATTTGGCTAAATGTCACCACTGCAACACTCCTGGTCATTGGAAGAAAAACTGTCCATTGTTTCTAGAGGAGTTGCGCCTTAACAAAAGTAAAATGCCTGGTAACGTCGCAAGCACTTCAGGTATGTTTATGATTGAGTTATTTTCTTTTCCTCGTAAGAATAATTCCTGGATATATGATACAGGATGTGGTACTCACATCTGTAATACGTCGCAGGGACTTAGAGGAGCAAGGAAGCTGGCCTATGGAGAAAGATATTTGTACGTAGGAAATGGAGTACGTGCAGCAGTTGAAGCCATAGGGACTTTTGATTTAGTTTTACCTTCGGGAATGATACTAGTATTGAATAATTGTCACTTTGCACCCTCTATTGTTAGGGGTGTCATTTCAGTTTCTTTGTTATTGGATAATGGTTTTGTTCACACATTTATTAATAATGGAATTTCTGTTTCTTTAAATAATGTTTTTTACTTTAATGCAATTCCAATAAATGGTGTGTTTGAAATTGATATGGAAGATTCCATGTCCAATAGAAATAATTCTATGTATAGCATTAACAATAAGAGAATCAAGTCTAACTTGGATTCGTCTTATCTTTGGCACTGTCGTCTTGCTCATATAGGCAAGGATCGCATGCAAAAGCTGCAACATAATGGGCTTTTACAAAAGATCAATGATGAATCATTTGATAAATGTGAGTCCTGCATATCTGGGAAGATGACAAGGAAACCTTTTTCACCACAAGTGGAAAGGGCAACAGATCTACTTGGATTAATACACACTGATGTGTGTGGTCCACTTAGACATGTGTCAAGACGTGGTGCTACCTACTTCATAACCTTCACGGATGATTATAGTCGTTATGGTTATGTTTATTTACTTAAACATAAACATGAAGTCTTTAATACCTTCAAGGTTTTTAAAAGTGAAGTAGAATTACAACTCGGTAAGAAGATTAAGGCACTTCGATCCGATAGAGGCGGTGAATATTTAAGCCAAGAGTTTAAAGATTATCTAGCTGAGTGTGGTATAGTCCAGCATCTCACGGCTCCTTATACTCCACAGCAAAATGGTGTATCTGAAAGGAGAAATCGTACTTTGCTAGACATGGTACGATCAATGTTTAATCTTACATCTCTACCCTTATCCTTTTGGGATTATGCCCTTGAAACTGCTATTCGCATATTGAATATGGTTCCAACAAAGAAGGTTGATAAGACTCCATATGAATTATGGACAGGAAAAGCTCCTAGCTTTTCTTACTTAAAGGTCTAGGGTTGTGACGCGTTTGTTAAACGTGATTCACCAGATAAACTCCAACAGAGATCTGTTAAGTGTATCTTCGTAGGATACCCAAAGGAAACAATGGGGTACTACTTTTACTTTCCACCAGAGAATAAAGTCATTGTGGCTAGGTATGGAGATTTCTTTGAAAAGAATCTTATATCTCAAGAATTCAGTGGGAGAGTTTATGATCTAGAAGATGAAGATACATCACCTTCTGAAAACACTAGCACACTTCCTGTGGAACCTGAAAGTTTAGGTCCTCCACCTGAAGTGGAAGTGGTACCCATTCGCAGATCTTCAAGAACTGTGAAAGCACCCGAACGTCTATGTCTTAACGTAGAGTGTGAGGAAACGATACTAGGGGATCTTAATGAACCTACTAGTTATAAGGCTGCCATTAATGGTCCTGAAAAGGAGAAATGGCAGAGTGCTATGAATGGGGAAATGCAGTCCATGAAAGACAATGAAGTCTGAGAAGAAGTAGACTTACCTCCAAATGCTAAGGTAGTTGGAAGTAAATGGCTCTACAAAATGAAAACAGACATGGATGGCATTGTACACATCTATAAGGCTCGTTTGGTAGCTAAAGGCTATACTCAAACATTTGGTGTTGACTACGAGGAGACCTTTTCTCTTGTAGCTGACATTAGAGCTATTAGGATTCTCTTAGCCATAGCTGCCTACTATGACTATGAGATATGGCAAATGGATGTCAAAACCGCCTTCTTGAATGGTCGCCTAGATGAAGACATCTATATGGCGCAGCCTGAGGGGTTTATGAATCCAGAATTTCCAAACCGTTTATGCAAACTTAAAAGATCCATTTATGGATTAAAGCAAGCATCACGTCAATGGAATAAGAGATTTGACGCAGAAATCAAAAGTTTTGGATTTAGTCAAAATCTTGATGAGCCATGTGTATACCAGAAAGCTAGTGGGAGTAATGTTACTTTCCTTATCCTATATGTCGATGACATATTAATATTAGGAAATCATATACCAAGTTTAAACGAAGTTAAAGCTTATCTTGGTAGATGTTTTTCTATGAAGGATTTAGGAGAAGCAACATTCATCCTTGGAATCAAGATCTACAGAGATAGATCAAAGCGGTTGATTGGATTAAGTCAAAGTACTTACATTGATAAAGTATTGAAGAGATTTAATATGCAAAATTCCAAGAAAGGATATTTGCCAATGCAAGTGGAACATGGCTTAAGTAGCAAACTATGTGCCTCAACACCTGAAGAGGTTGCAATCATGAAGAAGGTTCCGTATGCTTCAACAGTAGGATCTATCATGTATGCAGTTAGATGCACAAGACCTGATGTGGCGTTTGCACAAAATATGACCAGTCGTTATCAACAGAATCCAGGTGGAAAGCACTGGCACGCTGTTAAAAGCATTCTTAAGTATTTAAGGAATACTAAAGATATGTTTCTAGTGTATGGGGGAAATCCAGAAGCAGAACTTGATGTTACAGGTTACTGTGATGCGTCCTTTGAAACTGATAAAGATGATACAAAGTCTCAGACGGGTTATGTCTTTGTTATTAATGGAGGAGCAGTTGACTGGAAGAGCAAGAAGCAGACAACAATTGCGATGTCTGTTACAGAAGCTGAGTATATTGCTGCATCGGAAGCTGCGATGGAAGCTGTTTGGATCAGGAAATTCATTTCGGGGCTTGGTATTATGCCGTCAATTGAATTACCTATTAATATGTATTGTGACAACTCTGCCGCAGTTACATTCGCCAATGAACCTGGAGTTATGAAGGGCGCCAGACATTTTCCAAGAAGATATCACTATGTTCGAGAACAAGTCGACATAGGTGAAATCAATCTACTCAAAATTCACACAGATAACAATCTAGCTGATCCATTTACGAAGGCTTTATCTAAGGAAAAGCTTACTCGACTTGCTGATGGCATTGGACTTCGTTTAGCTAGTAGTTTCATGTAGATATGTGGTTAGTATTTGGATAAAGGATTGTAAACAATAATTATTCGAATGAAATGAAGTATTGTGTTATGTTTATTTCTATTCATAAATATTGTATCTTATATTTGCATGTTTAATCCATGAATAACTTAAGTTATTCTAAATTGTCCGTTGTCAATTAATGATATGGGAGTATCATTGAACTAAGACAAATGTGAGATTTGGTATAATATATATAAATTATATTGGTGCGTAGACATGCCAAATTCACATGATATTCAATACTGGATAAATTGAATATAGGACAAAATCCCAACTACATGATTGTACTTATGGATGTTGTCATTATAGTAAATCATGAATATTTATCCTCAGACTTGAGATACTAGGTAACTACTGTGGATGTAGCTCATTTTCTGTGAGATAATCTAACGCTATCCGTAACTGGTAGTTATAAGGATTATTTTCAGAGGTGATGCGAAGTTCATAGGTTATGCTTGTAGTCAATACAGGATTTGGTTCCTTCAAATTTGTTTTGAAGTATAATACTGTTTGGCCGCTCGTAGGATTAACAAGATGTTTGCATGGCCATGCCCAAGGTCTATCTGGAATACGTTCAGAAGAGTTGGTAATCTTGCTTAATCATAAATAACGAGAAACACTAGTTAATTATGGAATGACTTCAATCCATATCCAAATTAACATAGTATTAGAATCAAAAGGATAAGTATGATGATGAATCATCAAAGGTGGTTTTTTCCAGGAAACCATACTCGAGATCGTTCTGGGGGCATTGGCGTGTTATGCTAGACTAACCATTGTCATTGTTACATTAATCTATATCCGAGTGGGAGCTGTTAGTTTGACGGATAATAAATTAATATGTCATGACCGGACTCGAACTCGAGACTTCGGGATTGCACACTTTACGTATGAGTTTCAATGAATTAATAATTATTGTTTTAGTGACGAATAATTATTAAATACACGAAATATAAACTTAACGGTAACTAACGACCGTTGGACGAGACATGAAGGACTAAATGTGGATAAGAGTGAAAGTTTGGTTCGGGTTGGGCTTTGAAAACCCATGGCCGGCCAAGGCCCCCCTCCCATAGGGTTTTGGGATAGCTTTTGCTCCAAGCCTCTTGATTAGTATATATAATGAGACCCCTCTCATTCATTCTAATCATCCCTTGGTTCCATAGCAACCTAATCTTCTCTAATCTCTTTCTTTGTGTCTAATCGATCTTTGATTGATAGGACCAATAGTTTAATCTTTTCGTGTACTACGAATCTAGCATTTCCATTGAAACGCTTATAGTACGTGTGTGTGAGAACGAAGTGTTAGCATACTTTTGCTAACGGTGATCTTGCCTTGTGACTAGCCCTAGTTGATCCATATAAGCCCTCTCCTAGGGTTTATAAGTTCTTGTTCTTGCTAGCAATCAAGAGGTATGTATCCATTTATATTTCGGTTAATTTATTATTTGTATTTGATCTATTCCGCTGCGTACTCTTTGATGTTTATATGTTTATTGTTTTATACTATTCATATATTCCAACAGGAATGTTATGTGCTCTTTTGACAATTCCGACATCAACAAAGTTCAGTGTCCTACGTTTATTTTGATTCGCAAGCAATATAACCAACGAAACCCAATATGTTAATATCATAACAAACTAAGGAACAATTTGAAAACAATAATTCTCACAAAGGTTCATACAAAAGTATCCTTCATGAATATTGAATTGCTCAAAGGCATAAAAAATGCCATGCAGGGCGTGTTTACTTAATCGCAATATTATGTTTTTGTTTGCTTGTTAGCGATTCCTTCGAGTGATGACGTTCGGAATGGTGTCGACCGTCGTCACCTAAGACGTAGTCGGCAATAACTAGGATGTCGAAAATGAGGACCATGGCTAATATTTTTATTTTCATCAGTTAAATTATTTTATTTTAAATTCGATCGTAAAAACCACACATGATTGGTTGCTAAGAACTCATCTTTCATATGAGTTCTTTTATTTTATAAGAATAAAAGAATTAAATATCATGTTAAATATTATTCAGAATACATACTTTGTTAGTTAACTTTTTAAAATGCTACGCTGACATGAAAAACTCATATTTTGGTTATTTCAGCTCAACATCTTTTTAGATTATAATGATAAAATTTAAACAAGTATGTTCTTACCGTACATACAATTTGTAAAAAAAGTTAACTACATAAATGGTCTCTGTGGTTTGTCAGTTTTTAGATTATAATGATACGTAGTATAATTTAAACAAGTATGTTATTACATGTACATGCAATTTGTAAAAAGAGTTAACTACATAAATGGTCCCTGTAAAACTTGCCGCTAAAAATTCCTTTGTTATGAATGAAGATTCGTCTAGTTGTAATACTCAGAAAGTAATAAACAAAACGTAGGTTGAACTAATACTTGTTTTTCTTATGTTCATCAATTTTTAGTCTAAATTTGTAAATTAAAGGTAAAATTTTATGTTGAATAATTGGGTTTTGCTTATTGTTAAATTATTTGATGAAGTGGCGGCTTTATTAAGGAGATAAATATAGTGTGTGGTTATTTTTATAGTGTGGCGACTAATTAAGGATCTTGGTCTCATCACATGTGATGGCTTTAATACCATTTAAAAACAAACTACTGTCAATAATTTCATGTTTTATGACCGAAAATTAGTTTTATAACATGATCTTTTACCCTTTATTTTGGCTGGAAGCAATATACATGCACGGTTAAAAAGTATGATTCAAGAAGGTACTTCTGTGTAACGTCATATTTTTAGCCATGTCATATAAAGGTTAAAAAGTACGATTCAAGAAGGTACTTCTGTGTAACGTCATATTTTTAGCCATGTCGTATAAATGTTATAAGAGCATCAGCCGTAGTTACTTAAACCAAAACTTAAAAAGAGTATCACGTCATGTCCTTTAACGTCCTTTATCACTCACACACTCAAAAATTCTGTCCTTAGTTACTTAAACCAAACCTCACTTTTAGGTCTTACTATAACCGATAAAAACACAAACTCAATACAAAAACCAATTAAAACGAAAAAACAAAAAACTGCTCTTTGGCGTAAGCCAACGGCTTCACTCGCAAGATGGCACATGGGGTATGGTGGCGCCGGCTTAACGCTCTGCCACATTGATTTGACGCTAGTGTTGCGTGAATGCACCCGATGATCTAACACCACATTTATTTGAAAAACCAGACCTGTCCACTGGTCCACTTTACATTTCCATGTTGTTTAGCTAATTAAATATTAGCCTTGACATTTGATTCCATATTTAAGAATTTAGATACTTAAATACAATAACACGTTATTTTAGTGCTCCAAATAACATGGAAGAGTAAGGTTCACGTACCTTTCGTCAGCTGGATATTCGGATTTTATTAGCAGCATCTTTCTTTTCTAGTCTAGAAAAAAATAATTAAAATTCACTTTTTTATGTGGTGTCTAAACACGTATTTGGTTTACCTAATACAATTAATTATTCGATAAATCACATTAGCCATTTTATCACTATACATTCACAAAATATCTAAGAAGTTTGACGTTTTACAAAAATACTACAGTAATAAAACTCGCAAATGTTGCGAAATTTGCCTTTACCTTGCGAAACTAACTCCTTTTAACCCCTACAATGATTTCTGAACCTTTTCTTTTCTTTAACTCCAACATTCGTGTATTTTATGGGAATTATTATAAGAAGTTAGATTTTTTAGTATTTTGTAAATGTATTATGACAAAATTGCTGGTTTTGTGATTTTCCCTTAATTGTTCATATACAAAAAATAAATTATTGGAGTCAGATGACACGTAACAACCAGTAGGGGTGAGCATCGGGCTAAGACGGGACCGGACCTGCCTCAGACCGAACCGAGACCGATTTAGCTCAAAACCGCAAACCGAGGACTGGACCAAATATGTTAGGTCCGGTTTTTCGGTTGGTCAGGTCCAAGAAGGCATAATGGCCGGGTTTGTACGTAAGACCGGACCAGACTGGACCGAACCAACTCAAGATCGCAATAAGAAAAAAGTTAAAACCGAGACCGGACCACTGGTCCTTCGGTTTGGTCGGGTTTGTGTCGGTCCGGTCGGTTTTGAGTTCTGCGATGCTTAGCGCCTCAGCCCTAACAAGTAACAACCAGTGATTAGGCCATAAAGAAATTGGTCTAAAACAATATACATTTGCTCAAAATATAATGGGCTCGTAATAATGAATTTAAATGGGCTCAGTTTATTATTGTATTGGCTTTAAACTATTCATTGTATCCGACTATCCGATAACAAAAACCTTTACGTAGATTATTAACGCACCAAAATGTAACCAAATTTAATGTTTTGTCATTATACATTATACATTATACAATATATATAAACCCCAGGCGCTACATGCCAAAAATGAATGAACAGTGCTTCATTACATAAAATGAACGGGTGAAATTGTGGTCCTGAATTGCTGTTCGTACTTGATAGTACTACATAGGATAGATAGTGGACCATGCGTTCAGTTTCTATTGGCTGGAAGGGAGGGGACCCGTCCCGTTTAAGCTCCGTTTTCCGTTAAGACAACTGTAGTTGTCACTGTGGAACACCGTAATACGGGTGTAATCACCCCGTTATTTTCGTTCCCTGTATTAACCCTATACTCCTGAAGCTTCTCCCACTCTCATCCACACTTTTTCCTCAAATCCTAAAACACACATAGAAACACACACAGATCCACACTCATCCACGTTTTCCACAAATCCCAACAAATCCACAATAATCCGCGTTTTTCACAAAGCGTTAAACACAAACACAAACACACACAGATCCACAAACATATCCACAAATGATCGGAGCGCAGATTTTCTGGAAGATTTCATTTTTTGCAGGTTCCATTAGGTGTTGCTATGGTTTAATTTTATTTAAATATATCTTTTTTATTTACTAATATATATATATATATATATATATATATATATATATATATATATATATATATATATATATATATATATATATATAGTATTGATTATTTTTTTATTATTATTTTTTCAGATTGAATAATCGATTTCAACTATGGTACACGAGGTATGTTCTTCTTAAGATATTGTTTCAACATATTTTATAAAATAATTATTATTTTTGTTATGGGTTTTTAGTTTGCTAAATGGATTTTCGAAAAATCATCGGGTGTTTTTTTATACCTAATTTTTGTGTATTCAATAATTCGGATTTAATTAAAAAAAAAAAAAAAAAAAAAAAAAAAAAAAGGCCTCGGGATTTTGGTTTGTATGTTTTCATTAATTGGGAATTGAGTTTAAGTTTGTTTATGTTTTGATTAAATGATATTTATTTATGCCCTGTTCGGATTTGCTTAATTTCAGATTATTTTTATATTGAAATTTCGGTATTCATTAATTAAGTTGGAAATTGACAGATTGATTGTGTCGCCGTTATTGGTTCGTGCCGTTATGGGTGTCTGTAAGTTGGAAATTTCGGATTCAAACTCACCGGAATATTCTCCATCAAAGGCGGGAGCTTGCTTCTCTTCTCAATTTCTTGAAGGTATTCTTTTACAGATTTGTTTATGTTTTGATTAATCTAATGTGGCCTCTTTTGGTTCGTGCCGTTATTGGTTCGTGCCGTTATGGGTGTCTGTTAGTTTTAGGATTTATGAGGTTGTTTTGGCTATATTGAGCTACATTTGGTTGCGTAATTTTAATGTTAGTTGTATGTTTAAGATACCAGGCTATTAGTGACCAAAAAAATCGTTTATTCAGATTTGGTTTAGTCAGAGAACTACCCAATATATGTATTGTAACAAAAATATTTTACCAAATCAACTTTCGCAAGTAAATACACGAAGGAGCATCCCTCTATTTGATGCCGAGACTTAGGATATATTAGTACATAGATATCTTAAATCAGTCCATATATTAGTACCAAAAAAAGTGTTATTACTATGTATACAGATTCATGTGCAAAGTGTCAATCTCAAAGAATATAGCATTAGTATAAGTAAGCACTTAACTAATGGATTCGCTAGAAATATAAGACATGTTACATAGTTTAAGACGATTAATGAGTTTCTCCATGACACCTGCACATTAGTGAATCTAAACAGATAAGTCAATGGTGTTGGAGATCCTGCTTCTTGAGTAACAATGTTGATATGCGATTGGGCGTTGAAGTGCGGGTTTGGGTCTGAAGTACGGTGTAAAATGGATATGCTTGGGGGCTGAAGTCGATGGATTTGGGCTGCTTATAAATCTGTATCATGGATCAGCTTTCTTAAGGTATCCGCTAATTGATGGATTTTGCAGGTTTTCACTCTTGAATGAAGCACTGGAATGGAGATTCTAGGACATGTTGGTCGTGCAAAGGTGATTCTTAATGGCTCCTTTGGTGACATAAAGAGGTTTAAGCAAATGTATAAACTATAAATGGTAATAGCAGTTTAGTTAGATTATTTTGTAATCGAAGTGAGACGCATAAGATAGATTAACACCGAAACGATAATAGTTTTCATAACACTACTCCTAATTTTGAGTGTCGAACATTGATCATAAAAGTAAATCTATTGTTTACCTTATATACTCAGTGAACTTGAAGTGGATTTAAAAAACGTCGTCTAATCTGTTTTCGCCATGGTTACAGGTATGAACATAATAGTGATTATACACCAGCAGCAGTTACACGTACGTGAATGTGCAATTTGAATATCTGTTCAATTAATACTTTCTTTTAGTATCGTCTCTGTATCAAACTCATTGCCCAAAACAATGTTTCGACACTATTGACTAACGGTTACAAGTACCTTTTGAGCCTCATTGGACCAAAAGTGGGCTGCAAAGAGAACCAAAAGATTAAGGGACTCGCAGTAATGACAAAAGGATACAGATGAACCAGCCTGAAGGTCAGTTTGTCTTTAGATTCAATATAATTACAAATATAAAATGATTGCAAACGTTAACATTAACTACTCCAGAAATGATCAAGTACATAGTTACAATGAGTAATCCCAAACACCCCCATAACCATAATCTGTTTAAAAATATGTTGGATTATGTTTGTTTAAAGTTTTGAAATATGCATAGCTTCTGGACTTTATTTGTTGTTTTAATTGCAAATGGTACTTTCACATTCACGCTGTAATTGACTGGGATTGAAGCTTTACAAGGAATAATTAAAGATAGTGAAAGAATTTACATTTTATATTTATATATGATAAGAGCTAAATGGTTTGACTCATGCTGCTACATCTGCTTAGGTGCCTTGGTTGTGTTTTGCATATGTTATAGAGGCATGTGATGTATGGTGTAAACCCATCCTCCCCCCCCCCCCCCCCCCCCCCCCCCCCCCCCTCCTCTGTGAAGTGTGTAGGTGTTGCATAGTACTTGCAGACTTGCAGCGGTGTAAAACAAAGTTGCAGTTGTGAAGCATATCCAAAATTCCAAATGCACCCTAAATATTCTTGAAATGGGGTGGGCGAGTATGCCTAAAAAAGTTCTATATCTGGTCCTATCTGTTGTTTTAGTGCATGAATGTTTATTAATTTAATTCGTTGATTATTCTAATGTCATAAAATTGCAACAAACATATGTTAGTATTGCACATATGTCAGTATATTTATGATCATTACCAATTTAGACATCAAACTTCGTAAATATATTCCGTATTGATCAAGTTTATGTTACAAAATAGCAGCATATCCATACACAATGTGCACCTTCTGACCCGTCGTCTACTTTTCTTTTTAGCAGAAGCATTGTGCATGTTTCATGGGGAGATTGAGGCTGAATTGACGGAGACGTGATGAACGAGAGACGTTACTTCAGCCTTTGATAGCATGACAACTGAAGTCACGAAACGTGGTTGTCCTTAATGTAGCTTACAATTTATGGTATCATTATGGTTTTGGATACAAAACTCACTGCAAGAAACAGTATAACCTCTATTAAATTTGATTTATAAATTGATTTAAGAATCAATAAAGTACACAACTGCTCCATCCAAAAGGTAAATGAGTTTAATCATGATTTATTAGCAATCCAAGAGGTAAATGACCAATAAGATATATGTACAGCGAATTAAACATTTTAAAATAATAATAATAACTAAGCAAAACAATCTAAGAATTTTTATTTATTATTTTTTTTATTATTACTATTTTTTCTTTTTTACATATTTTCGCTTTCATGACGCATCATTTAACGGAATTGATCAACATTTCGGGCCTGCAAAAAACATCAATCGATAATATTTTTACCAAACAGGCCCGCGGCAACGCGCGGGTTACCCAGCTCGTTCTATATAATCTACTTTAACAAACTGCTGTCTTCTGAGTATATCATTTGTATAATTTAATTGTTATTAACAGCAGTTTTTTTTTTTTTTTTTTTTTTTTTTTTTTTTTTTTTTAAACAGAAACGGACTTATATAGTTTTATGTGTTTCAAGGATTCATGGTTAATTTTTGACATCATGTGTAGCAAAGCCAATTGACGAGTATTCGTGACAGAAGCTCGAATGCAAACTCGAGATCTGCTTAGGAGCTCGAATAACTTAGAAATATATAACAGGCAACATAGCTAACTAAGAAAGCAGTTAATGTCGAATTATTCTCTTTTTGATAACTTCATAAAGTAGGAATTGGACAATTTGGATAACATAATTAAAGGTTTCGCTCTATACTTTCATAATTTGAGAAGTTCCGAAACTTTTTGGTTTTGTTATTCGTATCTATTGATTAATTCTATATGATTCTTTTACGTGTGAATGTAATTGTGAAATTAGATTAAGCTCACAAATATAATGACTTCTTTTGATTTCTCGCAAAACATTGATAAACAACAATACCGACTAACTTATACGGTACGCTTAGCGGTCCACTTAGGCTAGGTGTTATGGAGATGGTGCACCACCTTGTCGTGGCAACCATCACACGCGGTTCCTGTAACACCAAGACATGTGGCGTGCGAGATTCGGTTGTTTTGGCTGGGGTTTGGTGGTGGCTACCACCTAACTTTTTGCACCAAAAATTCCCTCACACGGTCCATTTGTCATATCTGTAAAAGAAAAAGGAAAGTTATTAAATTTTATATTTTTATTTCTCTGAAAATACATATATCTAAAAAACATTGCATTAACAATTCTTTTTATTATGCAATGTTTTATTATTTATAAATGAAAGTTTTATTTAGTTTTTAGTTAAATTTGTTAAAAAATAAATTTGGTTGCGACCATTATACTTGTTTTGTGATGGATTTGTTTGGTGGTCAATTTAGTGGTGTTCCGGAGTAGAGATGGTGGATTTAATGATTATAACACTTAGGCTTGATGGCAATGTAATACTCTTTTCACCTTATACCTTAGTGACAAACTTTCTTTCTTCTCTCATTTCCTTTCACTCCTACAGTCCTACTTACTTTTTTGTGGACAAGGTCACCTTAACCTTATTTTTTATTAAAATACTCACTTTATAAAAATATACCACACTAAATATCTCACATACAATCACAAACCAAATAAAAAAGTATAAAACATTTGAGTGGGACTCGTCTCTTTTTCAAAAATGCAAAGTGAGCCATTCACCTTAGGTTGTCTTGGGAAGCTAAAATCGCGCGTGAGAGGAGGTGATGGGCAAGGGAGTCACGAGTGAGTTTGAAGTTAAGGTGAGGAGTTCACCTCCCTTACCATCCGACCTTAAGCGTACTTGGCAAGGTTGTCAGGATCGCGATCCTGATCGTAAGATCGTACGATCCTACGATCCTACATATAAAAAACGAGCAGGATCGTAGTAAGATCTTAATTCTATCAGGATCGGTATAAGATCGTAGGATCGCACACAGGATCGTAGGATCGTAAACGATCCGATCCTACTACAAGCCCATGTTTTTATCTCGAGGGGAGCAAGATCGTTGTAGGATCGTAGGATCGCACACAGGATCGTAGGATCGTGAACGATCCGATCCTACTAGAAGCTCATGTTTCTTATTGTTTTTTCTTTTATCATTCATTTAAATTCATTTATCGTATAAAATATTCTATAAAAGTATAAAACTACAACTCTTATACAATAATATAAATATTTTCATAGGATCTTACGGTCCCGATCCGATCCTACGATCCCGATCTCGTGAAGCCGAAAACGATCCTAGGTAGGATCCCGATCCTGACAACCTTTGTACTTGGTAAGAAATTCGTTATCTTGATGTGGAGATGGTTTTGAACGGTGATGTCTAGAGTTTTGATTCAATTATCTTATTGGTAAGAAAATTCACGTGCCGTAATTGTTGAAAGTAACATTTATGGTCTCTCATTCTTCAAATTTTGAAGACACAAATTCGTACATACTACATAGCTAGATAAATATAACCCCATTTACGTGGTTGGCTAGCTATCACAAATTGGTGACATAGCTTTTAATGGTTTGTCTTTTTACGAACACATGTGATTCCATTATATGCATGTTGTCAAAAATCATTGTGAGCCCCTTCCTGCATGGCCACCGACAAATGATTGTGATACCAAAATGCAGAGAGTTGATACTTACATCACTTTTTTTCATTTTTTCACCATAATATTATACTATTAATGCATATGTTACAAGGTGAGATATGAATAATTGTGATATGAAAAAAAAAAAAAAAAAAAAGTGGTGTGAGTGTCAACCTCAAAATGTACCGATGCACCATTTTGTAACACGTTTGAAATTAAATGTTACATCAAAATTTGTCATTGTTCTTTTAGGATTGTCTTAGACTGGTTTTTTGTAGGGTGGAGATCAGCAGAGGATAATATACTAGACGTACATAATATATTTGGTTGTAATTGATCGAACACATAGATACGATTGACATATAGCCCCAAGCAATTTATTGAATAACACACGCCTCCATATATCAACTTATAAGTTCGTTAATTAGCAACGACATCAAATAGTGTTTGCTGAATTTTCAAATTTTCGGCAGTTGTTATTTATAGACGACAGTTTTAGTTTTAATATTTTTGTTTCAAACATTATGTATTTTTGACCTTTTGTAGAATATGAGTAAAATAAAAGTAAGAGATTTATGAATATTATAGAAATGAAGACTAATCAAAGGACTTGTGGTCTAGTGGGTGGGGCTTAACTTGTTAAGCGAGCCACAAGTGGGGGTAGTACCGGGTGGGTGACCTTCCGGGAAGTCCTCTTTTGTGGTCCACTTGTGGACCATATGCTCCGGAAATATTAAGCAATGAAGAGGAGAGTCTTTGAGCCATTTGCTGCGGAGACTTGAATCCGAGCCGGCCCCGGTTTTCATCCGGCTGTTACTCCAGCGAGTATTCTCGTGTGGAGGCAGAACGGTTTCCGGGCGGAAGTCGTTGAATCCCCACTACACCAGCGTGGACCCGGTTAAGACACCATAGTCTGGTATTGTGGTGGAGGAGGGCCTGCCTTTGGCAGGCGTGACTCTCTAAACCAAATAAATTGAAAGTCACCTTCAAAAAAAAAATAGAAATGAAGACTAGCTAGCTAGTAATTGTTTAGTTATTTAGTTTTAAGATGATATGATGTTCACAACTTAATGCTTTATATAAAGGACATGAACGCATCTTAATTGAATACTTATAAACACACATGAGGCTTAATGTAAAAATATGTATGCAAACATAGTTTTTATTAAATCCTTACAAATGAGTAATTGACTAGTTAACCATGGCCTGAAAACGGTTCAGAAATGGTTCAGTAATCATGAGTGAGCAAAGTCATTGTTTTTTTGGCGAATTTAGACCTTTCAAAAATCAAATCTAAAAGAGCTTCAAATAACATAGAGTTCTAGTTACTGTTATCAAAAGAGCTTTGTAAGAACATTGGGTCAAAATACTTGTATCATTTTTTTTTAGAGCAATGCTACAATCACATAAAAACTTTCACAAAATCATCTTCAAAATGACGTGTCCAGATGTGATTGGTTTAATCAAAGAAAGGAGAGAGAAACTATCACAAAATCCACTAGTCACCCGCTAGCATGTTATTTTGTGAATGATTCTGTGAAAATTTATTTATGGATGTAGTATTCCTATTTTTTTTTTATAGCCATGAGCCTCATGAGTCCATTATTGAGTCAAATACTTTTATCATATTTTTATAGCCATGAGCCTCATGAGTCCATGATAAAATATATACTTTTATAATGATTGAGTTCAAGTTGTAGTGTAGTTATACTTTTGTTGGTGATTTTAGTATTATCGACTATGGAATTTACTATGAGACTAATGAGATTTCATATTATGCTCGGATACGAGTTAAGGAAGTGTAGAGTGCACACTCGTTTGAGCTAATGTGTTTTCACCACAACAAAGAAGCAGGGGTCAAGGGGTATTTAATTGCCATAATTGTCATTTAGAATCTATTTAAAAAAACTAGACGAGTACCCGTGCATAGCAACGGAATTTTCTTGCGACAAACAACTATGGTTGTGATAAAACATGAAATAACCAAAATGCATAGCGACGAGATAGATAGCGGCAAAACATTGTAAGTGTTCGTATAACATTTATCCATAAAAGCATGAAATAATCAAAATGTAATTGCAAAAGATTGTAACATGCGATAATTCAAATAACTATACTTGTTAACTTGTGGTTCTGATGTGTCCTCTGATGCAACATTTACTGGTTGTATGGTAGCATTAATTTGTGTGTGTCCTTTTTATATCATGGAGCTTTGTGGTCCACTGGGTGAAACTTATTAAGTTAAGTGAGCCTAGGTGAGAGTAGTACCGGGTTGGGTGACCAACCGGGAAGTCCTCACATGGGGACCACAAGCTCTAATGATATCAACCAGCTACCTTAGAAGCCTGGACCCAACCATGTGATGTCTTGATCCAACTAAAGGACGCGAGTTCGATTCCGTTCCGCAAGCATGGTTGAGTATTGGGTGGAGGTATTTCACAGGCATCAAACCTTTGTTGGGTAGGGTTGATGGGTACCATTATGGTACACAGGGTTGAGGTGTCCCTGCCAATCTACATTTTTTTTTATCCATGTACATATACGTGTGGAGTAACTAAAACTAAAGAAAGTCGGTGATTTAAATTGTAATTAAGTATTTAAATATTTATACATTTTATCGCCTTTTATAAGTATGAATAATTTAGTCTAATAACATTACTCATTATTAAGTTTTTTAAATTAAAAAAAAAAAAAAAAAAAAAAAAAAAAAAAAAACTTGTGCTTTATATATAATATAGAGTATAGATATAGATACGTGAATTTGAGTCAAAAGCCTTATGATAAATGTTCTATTCTATTTCATATCGAACCATTCAACACTTTCCCATTAAACACATAATGGGAAACCAAAATTAATGACAATCATGAGTGGTAAATAACAATAAGAATACCTTATCCCATGATATTTAAGCTAGTTTGAAGTAAATACAATAATACATAGAAAAATGTAAACAACATGATAGTCGATGAGCACTTCTAAAAGCAAGTATGTGACCGCTTTAATTTACCCTCCCTTATTGCTGTTAAAAAAACCCTCTATTAAAAGAAAGTTATGCACTATTCTTGAACCTAAACAAACACCAAATCGTGTCATAATATCCCACACGTTAGCTATATGTTATGCGCCATTAGATACCATCAAAATTTGAGTGATCATTGCTCATATTTGCTTTCTTTCTCTTTTTCATGTCATGAAATATGATACACAATTAAGACACGAAATTAAGAAACAATATGTCTTCAAGAAATTAATTACCTTTTAAAACAAACGAAGTGGACTTATTTTCAACAAATGAGCTAATAACGTGGACGTAATATATGTTCTTCATACTATCAGTCAATTAAAACACGTCGATCACCAACAATTGGTTCATCATTTAACACAAAGTTGCGTTTGTCATTTATTAGAAATTAAATAAGAAACATAAAAGTGATAAACCATAAACTATTAGAGACAAGATTAAAATGAAATGTAATATCATTCATATATTTAGGAATGACACAAGATTTTACGTTGCAATTTTTATGATAATTAGTTACCATATAAAACACAACTGCACAAACAGTAGATGAACCATGGAGGATTTAAAAGAATTTGGAGTTAAGTACATTTTTGGTCCTTGTGATTTGCCGGGTATAACACTTTTGGTCCAATAGTTTCAAAAATCCCGGATCCTCTCCTGAAATGAAACACCCGTAACGGGTTTGGTCCATTTTTCATTGACTGTTAGTTTGACTCGTTAAAAAAACATAAAATGACTAAAATACCCTCATCTTAATAATGAAAATAACTAAAATACCCTCCATTTATTATTTCTCATTCTTATATTATTATTATTATTATATAAAAACACAAACACACAACATAATCAAACACTTCCACAGATTCATTTTGAGTTCTTAGCAAAGATTCGAAGCAAAACAATAATACCAACATAATATAGGTTTGAAGTTTCAAACCAGCACCACCATATAAGCTAAAACCAACACCACCATTTGTTCGACCCATTATCAAACCCAACAAAAACAAACAAAAAATCACCAATTGTTCGACTCATTTATTTGCAGTGAAAAAAGTCAAAAAACCAACATCATCTTCTACCTTATCTTCTTAACAACATCATTTTCCATATTATACATCTTCAATAACAAAACAAAAAAAAAAACAAAAAAAAAAAAAAAAAAAAACAAAACAAAAAAAACTATCATTTTTTTTACCACACATAAACACAAACAAATCCCCTTCATCTCCAACCTCCATTCCTTCTTAATCTACTTTTTTCTTAATCAACCAATACCCACTTGAAAACACTAAATCTCCCAAATCAAACCCAAATAAATGAAAAATAAAGCTACAACAGTACACCAGCACTAACTACCATCGGCATAAACAAAACACCCACCGCCGCCGGCAAGAACAAAATCACCACTCTTGCTGTCAAGACACCGTGGGTCATCTGTTTGTGGTGTGGTCGGACACGATATGCTCGAGTGGAGGTGAGGTGAAAAGATCCGGATAGATCCGATGGTTGGTGTGTCGCCGGAGTTGGTGTAGAAGTGGTGTGGTGTGGTAGCAGTTTAGTCCATCATTAAAAGAGTTAACTAAATGATTCGGTGATGCTGGGGGTGGTGATCTCATGGCAAAAAATGTTGGAGAGAAGGAAGAGAAGATTTTAGAGTGAGAGAGATTAGTGTTAGTGTTTGTGCATTTGTGTTTGTGTTTTATGTATCTGTGTTTATGTCTGCACACTGATGTTTAATAAAATATGTAAATGACAGAAATACCCCTAAAACTAACGGTCAGACATAGTCAATTTAATGAAGTCATGAAAAATGGACCAAACCCGTTACGGGTGTTTCATTTCTGGAGAGGATCCGGGATTTTTGAAACTATTGGACCAAAAGTGTTATACCCGACAAACCACAAGGACCAAAAATGTACTTAACTCAAGAATTTGAGTATTGAACAGATAGTTATGTATTCCAATATTTACTTAAACGGGTTGAAGTCGAAGCCGTGAAATGAACCTTAGAAATCAACACACTTCTTGGCCAGTGTGTTTCTATGAATAAAGCTTAGGTGCATTGGGTTCGGCACAATGCGATAAGAAGGTTGAATCGCGCCAAGTTCGTACATCGTCAAGATAACACGCCTTCATTGAGTTGGTGTTTGAATCCCTGGACAAAAGCCATCCAAACGGTTACTTGCATTTTGTTAAACAAAAACAATGCACATATAGACATATGAACAAATATAAATATAGCAACACCATAAAACACGTAACAATATACGTTGACTTCTGAATCAATAAAAGTAGTTGTATCTATTTAAATGAATACATGTTCGTCCTTGATTATCATTTTAAAGTTGATCACATTGGGTTTGTTATGAACCGGTTGCATCCAAGCTCACAGGAGTCGGACAAGTAAGAAGTTATCCCGCCATAAGGTTGTTGATAAAAAAACAGGGAAATGAATGATATGTATACGAAATTATGTGATTCATAGACGAATGTATAAAGCTTTAATTTATATAAACCCGTGTGACTGGACGAGGACATAGTCAACAACTCAACATGTATTCATATACAGTAGTTGATTTTGAAGTGTCAATCAAGCAAAAATTGATGTACATATATAGAAATGATTTGGTTCAGAAATCATATCAAAGAGTACATGTTTAGGTCATGTTTGGCAACAAGCGGTAAGGAAGCGTTTATGAGCGACAAGCGGTAAACGATAAGCATTTAGATGAAAAACTTGTTTGGCAACATCTCTAATAGCGGTTGAAACTATCCTAACCGCCCAAGATGAAATGCTTTTTGAATGAGCTTTCCAGAATTGCTCCAAGGGTTTAGATACTGAAATTACATATATACCCCTATTTGTTTAATCATTTATTTTATATTAATGTGTATATGACATTTTTCGTAATTTTACACTTTATAATTACTGCTATAGCTACGTTACCAAACATGTTTTTTAAATAAACAACTACTGCTACTGCCAACTGCTTACTGCTACTGCTACGTGTCGCCAAACATAGCCTTAGAGGTGATAGTTGTACATTCCATAATTATGTAGCTTCCCGTAATGAATCTTTTCGAAATTTAGGTCGTTTCCTCCAGTAAAACACATTATATTACTATGTTTCTATAGATAGTTTTTAAGTTTTCAATTGGTTTTAAGTTGCCATATTTCATATAAATTTCTAATGAATGTGTAGCAGCGTTGCCATAGATAGATTAAAGTCAGCTGTGCATTTAATGAATGGAGCAGTGTTATCATATTAAGACTGTGTTTGTTTTTTGTTTTTTTTGCCTCTTAACAGCCTCTGAATGGGCACTGTGTCTGAATCGGTCAGACATTTTGACGTTCAGACCGTTTTTTTTTTTTTTTTTTTTTCAGACGCGTTCAGATGCAGTAAGATCTTAATGGTTTAGACTTGAGAGGGGTGTCTGAATGCGTCTTGTTGCCTCTTGCTGACACAAATAAAAACCAAAAAAAAAAAAAAAAAAAAAAAAATTAGTACAAGCAAGCAAATGTGCGTTTCAAACATGAGTTTTTTTTCCCGTTCAGATGCGGTTCAGATTCAGATTCAGATTCAGACCCTCTTAACAAACAAACACCACCTAAGTTTCTAATGAATCAACTTCCCGTTTTAATTGTTAAAGTTTGTCCACTTACAATCACAAAGTCAAATTTTACAAATTTCAAAGTTGCCTTAATTAGCTTAAAGTTGATTTCGTTGATTTCGTTTTACGTTTATTCAAAGTTGCCTGCATTTAGTCTTAAGGTAACTACAATTTCAAAGTTGCCTTAATTAATTAGTTTAAGTAATTTCACATTTCAAGATTATAGGAATGGTTGAGAAAAGTTCTATACGAAACAACATTTAGCTAAAGTACAAACCAAAAGATCTCATCCATCCATTCCCTTCCATCCAACGGTGTAGATTAATTACACAAAAAAAGAAAAAAAAAACGGAGGGGCATTTTTGTCAATCCACCCACACACTTTTTACCCTCCCTCCCCGTACTCTCACACACACACACACGTTTTACACTCTCTCTCTCCCTCCCCATTTCCCCCAATTCGTAACCCTAACCCTAACCACCCAATCCACCGTCAATCCACCATCAAACCACCGTTAAATCACTGTCAAATCACCGGTAAATCATTGAAATGGACTTACGAGAAGAAATTGCTCAATCTAAAGACTCTTCGTTGGCGGGATCGGATCAAAATAAGCTTCTAAATGTCGATTCTGGTATATTCTTGTCTCATTTTTTTAAATCAGTCATTATTTAGTGATAGTGAATGATTAAAATTGAGGTTAAGCTGTTGTATCAATAAGTTGATTAAGTGATTAACTGAGAGTGTTTAGAGTTAAGTTTAAGTAGTTAAGTTTAGAGTTGATTTGATGATATTGATGTTTGTTGAGTTTACGTGTATCAAAATCGTTATCGGCTTTATTCGTGTGGTATAATCACATCAATTCTGCTACTGTTTGTTTTTCAGCTTAATTTGTGCTTATTTAGTGATAGTGAATGATTACTTGAGGTAAGCTGTTGTATTAATAAGCTGATTAAGAGAATAAGTGAGTGTGTATGAGTATGTATAAGTTGAGCGTTGATTTGATGATATTGATGTTTGTTGAGTTTACGCGTATCAAAAATCGCTTCGCATTCTGTTATTTCATTCTTGCTACTTGTTTGAAGGGTGATTGGATTAGCTTATATTTCTGATCTATGGGGCTTATTTGAATTTGGAAAAGTTCACAAGCCTACCTTTTGTTGGTCTTTGAGCCTGTACTGCTGATCAGCTTATTGCTTATTTAAGTATAAGCTTAGTCGCACATGCTCGTTGACTGAATAAGTTGGGGTTGTGATTTTTTCTAATTAGCCTATAAGTTGGTAGAATAAGCTAATTCAAACAGCCTTGTAGTTGTCTTAAACTGCTAGTGTATTATTGCGCCAATATGTTTAAATTTTGGGAAACTTAAGTAGCTGTTAATTCTTGCATATGCAACCAGAATGAGAATTGTACCAATGTTATTAGATCTTGTTTTGCACTTGGATGCATGTAGTAGTGGTATTTGTCAGATGGACATGATGATGGTTTAGTTTATTCTAAATGTTTAATACCATACAATCATTTCCATTAGCAAATATCTTAAAGTTTGCTGACTGCAACTTTATGTTTGTGATTAGGTTCCTGATCTTTCTGTAGAGGATCACATCACTTCCACTGCTTCCAAGCACCCGATCTACATGCCCCACACAGCTGGTAGGTACCAGGCAAGGAGATTCAGGAAGGCTCAGTGCCCAATTGTTGAGCGACTTACCAACTCACTCATGATGCACGGCCGTAACAATGGTAAGAAGCTAATGGCTATTCGCATCATCAAGCATGCCATGGAGATCATCCATCTCCTAACTGATTCCAACCCCATCCAAATCATCGTTGATGTTGTCATCAACAGGTATACGTCTAGCAGCCGTTATGTTCTATATGTATGTACTCTTTTTTAGTCCTTGTGTAATTATTTTATTCATGTGGTAGTGGACCAAGAGAAGATGCAACTAGGATTGGGTCTGCTGGTGTTGTCAGGCGACAGGCCGTTGATATCTCACCTCTGAGACGTGTCAACCAGGCTATCTATCTTCTAACCACTGGTGCACGTGAAAGTGCATTCAGAAATGTCAAGACCATTGCTGAGTGCCTTGCTGATGAGTTGATCAATGCTGCTAAGGGTTCGTCAAACAGGTACTTTCAACTAGTGGCTTTGATCCTTTATGTAAATTTGTGTTTACACATCCGTTTTCTACTTAAATGGGTTAATTTGGTTTGTGTTTTTAACTAATGGATTGACTTATTATACTTGTTAGTAGAGGAACAATATTTTACAGTTAGAATTTTACCATTGGCTTCTAATTACTTTACAACTAAATCTATCTGTTTAAATATCTAGATTGTCATCGTGAACGTATTGCTTTTTGTGTTGTTAGATTATCTATACATTTGATTAAAAAATGGACAAAGAAACTATTCTTGTCGCTACAAAATTTGTTTTTGGTTTGTTTTGACATGTACTAAAAAGGACCCATTTAAACTTGAACTAGTTTTCCTGTTTTTAACCTTGCTTGCACCGCCCTAATTTATCACCTCTAACATCTTGTAATCTTATGACTGTCTTTTTGTTTGTGCAGCTATGCAATCAAGAAGAAGGATGAGATCGAGAGAGTTGCTAAGGCCAATCGTTGAAGAATTGTTAGATTGTATGTTTTTGTTATATTGTAATCGTTGAAGAATTGTTTGGAAAATGGGATTGTGGTTTGGTTGCCGAGTCTAAACAGCAGTCTAAACACCGGTGAAGCAATGAAATATGATTGTTTAGTTAACATTTTGAATGTTTAGTTAGTAGTTTTGCTTTAGTACTGAAGTAACTGTTGTGTATGGTAGAACACTTTCCATGGTAGAATTAAGTGTTGAAGTAACTGATCTTTTAGTGGTGACGTAACTGTTGTGTAGTTTACTACAAATCCTATGGGATTCTTTGATCACTTGTGTTATTGAAATAGAATATAAGAAATATGATATATTCAATGTACAGAAATAAATCCCATGGGATTCATCACTAATCCTATGGGATTCTTTGATCCATTGTGTTATTGAAACAGAATATAAGTAAGAAATATGATATATTTAAAGTACAGAAATAAATCCTATGGGATTCTTTGATCCCTTGTGTCATTGAAACAGAATATAAGTAAGAAATATGATATATTAAAAGTAAAGAAATAAATCCCATGGGATTCATCACAAATCCCATGGGATTCTTTGATCCCTTGTGTTATTGAAAATGACTAGGCCTGAGTTCATGCTTGGGAATAGTGTTTCGTGATGCAAGGCGAAAAGCTGTAAGTTTATATATGTTTTTTTATATAAGTTTCATAGTATGTTATCTGATTCAATGTGAATCCCATGGGATTCACTGTCAATCCAATGGGATTCATACATAACTACATGAGATTTTTATGATATTTTATATAGATTTTCTTGTGAATGGTTGAAGTTATTTTAAATGAATTTCAATGAATCCCATGGGATTAGGGAAATAATCCCATGGGATTCTTACAGAATATAAGTAAGAAACAAGACATTCAATCCCATGGGATTATGTCCCTAATCCCATGGGAATCATACAGAATATAAGTAAGAAACAAGATATATTCAAAGTAAAGAAGAATTTTCTTTGCAAATCATCTAAATATGCAAGAAAAATAACTAAAAAACCCATAATTTTCTTTGCAAATCATCTAAATAATCAAGTAAAGCAGAATATAAAAAGTTTGTTCAAGAAACTATTGGTTTTGGCTTTCGCCCTGCCTTTGGGTTTTCCGGACAAGCTGTTTTTGTGTGCAAATTGGTCTTCACTCCACAATAGCCACAAACCTTCACTTGTTTCTTTTTAACTCCAAGTGTTTTTTCTTTCTCACTCTTTCGTCTTTTATTGCGTTCCTTTTCTGTAATATTCCGTTTGTTGCCTACCCCTGTTGGATTGTTACTTTTTGATCGTCAGGTTTAGAAATGGAATAATGTTCTCCAATCACATCTGCCGTTTCTATACTGCTCAACGCCTCAAAATATACTGTTCTGGAATGACGTTAATAAGCTTTACATCACCAGGGAATTCTAAACCAGCTATTGCCAAAAGTCCTACAAAACCAATTCTTTCATCGCAAATAACAGACAACTTTTGTTCAAGATTGTCAAGCAATTCCTGGAGAAAAAACAAATAGGAATATTCATAATAAGATAAGCACATTGAATCCCATGGGATTCACATTTAATCCCATGGGATTAACTGTGAATCCCTTGGGATTGTGTATGAATCCCATGGGATTAACTGTGAATCCTATGGGATTGTGTACGAATCACATGGGATCCTAAACATGCTCACACATAAAGAAGTATCACAAGAAAATAAAACAAGGAATTAACAGTTAATCCCATGGGATTGTGTATTTAATCCCATGGGATTCACAGTTAATCCCATGAGATTCACAGTTAATCCCATGGGCTTAAATGTAAATCCCATGGGATTAACTGTGAATCCCATGGGATTGTGTATGAATCCCATGGGATTAACTGTGAATCCCATGGGATTGTGTATGAATCCCATGGGATCCTAAACATGCTCACACATAAAGAAGTATCACAAGAAAATAAAACAAGGAATTAACAGTTAATCCCATGGGATTAACTGTGAATCCCATGGGATTGTGTATGAATCCCATGTGATCCTAAACATGCTCACACATAAAGTATCAAAAGAAAATAAAACAAGGAATTAACAGTTAATCCCATGGGATTGTGTATTTAATCCCATGGGATTCACAGTTAATCCCATGGGCTTAAATGTGAATCCCATGGGATTAACTGTGAATCCCATGGGATTGTGTATGAATCCCATGGGATCCTAAACATGCTCATACATAAAGAAGTATCACAAGAAAATAAAACAAGGAATTAACAGTTAATCCCATGGGATTGTGTATTTATCCCATGGGATTCACAGTTAATCCCATGGGCTTAAATGTAAATCCCATGGGATTAACTGTGAATCCCATGGGATTGTGTATGAATCCCATGAGATTGTGTATGAATCCCATGGGATCCTAAACATGCTCACACATAAAGAAGTATCACAAGAAAATAAAACAAGGAATTAATAGTTAATCCCATGGGATTGTATATTTAATCCCATGGGATTAACTGTGAATCCCATGGGATTGTGTATGAATCCCATGGGATCTTAAACATGCTCACACATAAAGAAGTATCACAAGAAAATAAAACAAGGAATTAAGAGTTAATCCCATGGGATTGTGTATTTAATCCCATGGGATTCACAGTTAATCCCATGGGCTTAAATGTGAATCCCATGGGATTAACTGTGAATCCCATGGGATTAACTGTGAATCCCATGGGATTGTGTATGAATCCCATGGGATCCTAAACATGCTCACACATAAAGAAGTATCACAAGAAAATAAAACAAGGAATTTACAGTTAATCCCATGGGATTTACAGTTAATCCCATGGGCTTAAATGTGAATCACATGGGATTAACTGTGAATCCCATGGGATTAATTGTGAATCCCATGGGATTGTGTATGAATCCCATGGGATCCTAAACATGCTCACACATAAAGAAGTATCACAAGAAAATAAAATAAGGAATTAACAGTTAATCCCATGGGATTGTGTATTTAATCCCATGGGATTCACAGTTAATCCCATGGGATTAAATGTAAATCCCATGGGATTAACTGTGAATCCCATGGGATTATGTATGAATCCCATGGGATCCTAAACATGCTCACACATAAAGAAGTATCACAAGAAAATAAAACAAGGAGTTAACAGTTAATCCCATGGGATTGTGTATTTAATCCCATGGGATTCACAGTTAATCCCATGGGATTAACTGTGAATCCCATGGGATTGTGTATGAATCCCATGGGATTAACTGTGAATCCCATGGGATTAACTTGTGAATCCCATGGGATTAACTGTGAATCCCATGGGATTGTGTATGAATCCCATGGGATCCAAAACATGCTCACACATAAAGAAGTATCACAAGAAAATAAAACAAGGAATTAATAGTTAATCCCATGGGATTGTGTATTTAATCCCCATGGGATTCACAGTTAATCCCATGGGATTTACATTTAAGCCCATGGGCTTAAATGTAAATCCCATGGGATTAACTGTGAATCCCATGGGATTGTGTATGAATCCCATGGGATCCTAAACATGCTCACATAAGAAGTATCACAAGAAAATAAAACAAGGAATTAACAGTTAATCCCATGGGATTCACAGTTAATCCCATGGGATTCACAGTTAATCATATACAAGCAGCAAGGATAATCTCAGAGAGAATGTTTGGTATAGAACTTAAATTTAACACTTCCCCATAGATGTCTTCATCTTGTTCTTAAGAAAATTTATAGGCTTACAATTAGACACAAGGATCAATATCCTTTTCTGCACGTTCTTATCAGTTACATCTCTTTCTGTTACACAATTAACGAAGGAAGAAATGTAAAAAGGGAAAACTGGAACAGTGACAACGAAAAATGCATTATCACCACTCTTTCTTGCATTATGTACAACAGTTCTAACAATACATCTTGAGCGTGACATCATTTGGTCTCCTGTAAAAACTGGACCAAATGATGACATCTTCCTTATTGTTCAGATTCTTACAGAAATGTTTCATTTACTGTTGGTGAATCCGACGGTTTTGTTGATGAATCCGTCGGATTCATGGTGATTCCGGCGACGTTTTTGATTCCGGCGAGGTTTTGTTGATGATTCCGGCGAGGTTTTGATGATTCCGGTGGTGTTGTTGATGAAGCAGGTGGTTTTGATGAATCCAGAGGTTTTGTTGACGGTGTTGTTGATGAATCCGTCGGATTCATGATTTTCCGGCGAGATTCTTTGATTATTCCGGCGAGGGTTTGTTAGATCTAGGGTTTTGGTTTGGTTGAGAGAGAAATGTTTGGATGAGAGAGAAAGTTAGGTGACAAATGAGATGGATGCAGATTTTTTTTTTTTTTTTTTTTTTAATTTAAATACTTGATTTTACTATCTTACCCTTGTTTGTAATTTTTGGATGCATCTCAGCCATTAGATGGAGGGAGATTGGATGGTTGGGATTTGGTTATATGTACTTTAGATACTAGTTGTTTTTTATAGATCTCATATTTCTCTCTCGTTTAACCATTTTTCAACATTCAACATTTCACTTGACCATTTTCTCTTTATATGTAGTTAAGATAAGAGATTGATTGTCTCATTCTAACATACGAAAAACACATACAATTCCTCTTTGTTTCTGCTTAGTATTCTTGTGCCTAGAAATCTAAGTGTTCTTCTTAAATTATCCCGATAAGGATTTCGTGATACCTAGACATTTATAGGGTCAAAATACTTTATACGAAAAGTGAACATACACGATTTGAGAAGATATCCAGGATTATCATCACAACCCTACCCCATTTCCTGACAACGTTTGACACCAAGAACCTTGTGGTCTAAAATACCTGCTAACATAAACGAGAATCAAGTTTTCTGCTAACGTACGCAGGTTGTATACGGCTATAAAAACTAAAAACATACGTAGAATATTTCATCACAAGCCACACTCCATTCATTCTAAGGTCAGTTAATTTATAGTCACATAAAATCTGTTATTTTCTTTTCTTTAACAAAGTGCAATAACTATATAAACTGTTTTGATAAAAATGCTAGCAGTTTTATATCATGCAACTTAAGTTTTTTACGAGATAAACAATGTGACGATGTGTTATTCATGTTCTTTGGTTGCAGTTTATTCGATAGTGGTCGGCCGGGGTTGAGGAAGATATGAACATTCCTAAGGATAAGAAAATGATACCTAAGTTTTTGGTTCTCGGCTATATCTTGTTGAGCTTTGTGGGCAATGTCTATGCCGGTGTCACAAGCAGTTTCGTCCGTCAAGTGTTCCCGGCAGAAGATATGCCTCTTGATCATCCAGTGTTTGCGAAGCCTAGCGGTTATAATGCACCAGAGCAGGTAAAGCCCTTGAGACTATATAAGTTATCACTCTTTAAAAAAAAGATATATAATGAAGCCTAACACAATTAGTACCATTTACTATGTATAGGTACATATCACTCAAGGAGATTATGATGGAAAAGCTGTGATTATAATGTGGGTGACACCAGATGAACCAGGGTCAAACGAAGTAAGATACGGAACATCTAAGAATAAGTACGATTTTGTCGCAAAAGGGATGAAAGTTAATAAATATAAGTTTTACAACTACACATCTGGCTATAATCATAAGTGCCTTGTCGATGGCCTAGAGGTATGCAAATATTAATTTGTTCGCATGTTTATTACATGTCTCATTTCGTGACTGGTTAACAAGTGTGTGTCTTGTTGTTAATTAGTACGACACCAAGTACTATTACGAAATTGGAGATGGTGATTCTGCTCGATCATTTTGGTTTAAAACACCACCAAAAGTCGATCCAAATGCTTATCACAAGTTTGCATTAATAGGTACGTAAGTATAGTATTACCTTACCTCTTGATTTGTTCTTTTGATTTGTTTTGATGAACACATTTTTTTTACAATTATTATTTTTAGAACGAAAACTAGTAACACATCTATATTCTCATTTCAGGTGACTTGGGGCAAACCTATAATTCTTTGTCCACTTTTGAGCATTATATGCAAAGCGGAGCAAAAACTGTGTTATTTGTTGGAGATCTATCTTATGCTGATGAACATCAATACTATGATGTGGGTTTACGCTGGGATACATATGGTCGTTTTGTTGAAAAAAGTACTGCATATCAACAATGGTTATGGACAATAGGAAATCATGAGATAGAGTATTTGCCAGAATTTGTAAGATACTACACAACCATTTAATCTAAAAATGTTCAAAATCGTTAGATTGTTTCTAATGTTTTGTTAGTTAATTAATTGTCAAGCTCTTTTACTAAACTCAATATTTATCTTCAGGACGAAGTGGAAACTTTCAAACAATATCTTCATAGATACGAGACTCCTTACGCAGCTAGTGAAAGCACTAGTCCTCTTTGGTATGCAGTGAGAGTTGCATCCGCTCATATAATTTTCCTCTCAAGTTACTCTCCCTTTGGTAACTTACTTTCTAAACATATTTTTTATGTTCCTTGATTAGCATATATTATACCTTACTACTGAGTATTAGATACTGAATTTAACTGATTTCAACTGTGACAGTAAAATATACACCTCAATACGAGTGGTTAAAAGCAGAATTTAAAAAAGTGGCCAGGGAGAAAACACCTTGGCTAATTGTAATTATGCACTCCCCAATGTACAATAGTAATAGTGCTCACTACATGGAGGGTGAAAGCATGCGAGTTGCATATGAGAGTTGGTTTGTTGAGAACAAAGTCGATATAGTCTTAGCAGGACATGTCCACGCTTATGAAAGATCGGTTTGTCACTCTAGCTCCTTTATATCTTCCTTTCTGATACATGACTATTTTAAAACTATTGCCTATTTCACAAGGAGTATTATGATAAAAAGTCGATATAGAAAGTTAACACATTTTTGTTAAACTTATGTTAAGTTAAACATATGATTTCAGTACCGGATCTCCAACATACAATACAACATAACAGGCGGTATAAGCTATCCAGTGCCCGATAAATCAGCTCCAATTTACATAAACATCGGAGATGGAGGGAACTTAGAAGGTCTTGCTTCAACGTAAGTTTTTTTTATTAGTCGCCATCAATTTCTCAAAAATTATTGCAATATTCTTAGCTTTCACGATTTGTTAAAAAGTATATATAGAAGCGGATTTGTTCTAATGATTATGTTTTTCTTGACGGACTTTGTAGCTATAACGATCCTCAGCCTCACTATTCTGCATTCCGGGAGGCCAGTTATGGATATGCTACACTCGAGATACTTAACAAAACACACGCAATCTATCACTGGAATCGCAATGACGTTGGAAAGAGTGTGCAAGCTGACTCATTGGTGTTGCATAACCAGTACTGGTTAGTATTTCTTACAAAAGAAAGATACAAAAACATAAAAAAATAAATTTGAAGTGTCATACAAAAACATGCTACTTTTTCAATTTGTCTAACCATAAAAGAAATTGCTAGTTCGGACTTCGGAGTAAAACGTATTTCGGCAAAAGAGCCCACATATAAGCCCATTGGGTGTAACCAATAGCAAAACAACAAAGAGGCGTTAGTACACTTGTAAACTAAAGAGAAATTGCATATAAACTTTAATTATATAACTCATATATATTTAATATTATATGTATTTATCTGCAAAATTAATAAAAATGTGGCCCGTTTTACGTGAAGGCCCTACGAGATAACATCTATTGCACGCCCTTCCGGAACCCCTATGATTAATTGGTGTATATCATAAATAACAAAATGTGTACAATTCAGTTCCCATTATTTAAAGATGTTACGTACATAAATTTTATATATCTATCATCTTTCATTATTGTTAAATATGCATAGCTACAACTAGAAACTTATGAAGAGTTTGATTAGGTATTGTCTCACTTAGCTTTTAACATGTTAAAAACAGGTCGCTGAAGGATACCAAGTAGAAAATTTGAACCCGACTGCGATTTGGATTCAAAAACACGCAAGAAGTTTTTCAAAAATTCCTTATGTATCGTTCAATAAGAAACTTACATAAATTTGTAACGTTTCATGTAATCGTGATGCTAACTACTCCATATTGTATTGTTTGCATAACTGTATGTTTAAAAATAGGGGAAATCTTAAGTTACCTGCTTCATTTGAAAATAATTTAAATTTTTTACAATTAAGCCTCTGTACTTTTATGATTCTTTCTGTTTAATACCTGCTTCATTCTTTTTTTTTTCAAAGGAAAGCAGATAACTTACCTGCTTTGTAAAGCAGGTAGGATTTCCCCTTAAAGATAATGTAACGTAGATATGACCAAATGGGCATGTAAGATCATAAGACTACTCTTACTCGTAACACCACTTCACCTTCCATTTCAACGCCACATCAGCTTTCTTTCTCTTTTCACACCCTCTCACTTTTTACTCCCGACTACTCACACCATTTCATCTTTCAACATATTTTTATTTATTTATTAAAATACCAACTTTTATAAAAACATGTCCAACTAAATACCTCACACGCATTCACAAATTAAATAACAAATATTAAAAACATTGGGGGCCCACAAATGCACGAAATCATATGCGGTGACTTGCTCACCCTTCATCCATGCCACTTGCACCTTGTCACTGAGAACAAAACTGAATCCAACCATGGGCACAAATGATAAGCAGGTAACTTCATTATTTGACATATTTTGATAATTCCACGTGATGTTTTATATTTAGTCTATACTCATATCCCTACTACATATAAAGCATGCATGTTTTTGTTTAATACTTAAAAAAACTTAGAAATAAGTAATGTGTAATCCCCAAAATAGCTATTTCAAACTTAAATTCTCGCATGCATAAAAACAAATGTGTCGATTTTATAAAGAAAAAATTCTTAAAAAAAAGATGTGGTAATTAATCAAGCTTTGTTGTTAAATTTTATATAAATCATAAGGGTTTAAGTAAACTTATAAGTTTTCATGTTTTTTATAATTTTATAAATTTAATAAATATCCCCTACACTTATAAATCGACAAATATCTATAATTTTATAAATATCGACATCAACAAAAATAAAATAAAATGATGGGTCATGATGTTAATTGTGTCCTCGGTGAATGGATATTTTTAAGTGTTGTGTTAAAAGTGAGGATGTTTATGTATCGCTGATGTGTCAACACTTTTTAATATTGATGATGTTATTACACCTCGAGCTTTAAGGCTAATTACATATTCTCTGCTTGTAAAACACATATATCGAAATATAAAGAACCCAAATTATAACGTAACGGTGTATTTTTAGTTTACTTTTCAAACCTTTTACATTGTTTTACAAATCTTTCTTAATCATAAATAATTTGTACATTAAAAAGAAAATAAAGTTATATACACTAGTTACATATCAGTAGAGTATGGATAAGTCGAAAAGAGTGGGCATCTCTGATTAAAACATAAAACCTAACACCGAAGACTCTTTCACTTTCCTCTCTTTCATTAAATCTTCTTGAACCTATTGAGTTCAAGTAAAAACCCAGCCCATCATCACCAGTAACTCGATCTCTTCTGTTACGTCATCGGATACCTTTGCCGCTGTGACTTCTCACACACCTGTAGTTCACATCAGCGAGTCGGTGGCACCACCAAACTCACCTTTACTTACTGCATGTAATCTTCTCAAGGTGGGTTGTTTACTTGTTTTTGTGTTTTTTGTGTGTAAAGTAGTGTATTTTTGTTGTTGTTATTGTTGTTGTTGTATGTTGTGATGGGTGGATAAAAACATATTTCAACCTACTAACTACTCTCATCAACAACTTTCCAACAACAACTCCTCAACAACTATTCTCAAAACTGCTCATCAATTTGAAAAAATTAAAAAAAAAAGAAAAAAAAAAGTGCTATTTTATTATAGGTAATGTGTCATTTTCCATTTCAATGAAAAATATTTTGGCTTTATTAGTGGAAAATAAAGAGGATGTTGGTTCCACGTATCTATATCTATATATACCGTTATGAGACTTTTAGTTACGTAATTTGAAACGTGTGTGTTTTATCTATTTGTGAGCTAGGTGAAGAATTATACAACACTAAATACACCCGTACATAAGTAATAAGTTAGAAATACAATGGAACCAAAGGGAGCTGATCTGGGGAGTTCACTTTTGGTGCCTAGCGTACAAGAACTAGTTAAGGAACCAATTACTAAGGTTCCACCCCGATATGTTCGTCTCGATCAAGATCCTCCTATCATATCACGGCCTCCATCTTCCTTGCCCGAAGTGCCCGTTATTGATATGGCGCGGTTATCATCTGAAGATTCAGCTGATCACGAGCTAGAAAAGCTACACCTTGCTTGTAAAGATTGGGGATTCTTTCAGGTACTCCTTTCCGTACTGTATATGACCATAACGTAGATTATGTATATGCTGAATTTTATTTTTCTAAAATTGCTAAATCTTTTTCAAGACTTGGTTTTTCTTGGAATAACGAGTATATCAATACAAGTTGTAACATATGTAGTCATAAACTTTGCGAATACCGCTTAAACAATGCTAGTCAAGTGTCTGGTTTGAGGAAAAAGTTATTAATAAATTGATCACTGCAGATAATAAATCATGGAGTGGGTGTTTCATTGCTGGATAAAGTAAAGGAAGAGACGCAAGAATTTTTCAACCTGCCAATGGAAGAGAAAAAGAAGTTTTGGCAAACAAGGGACGACATTGAAGGATTTGGACAAGCTTTTGTCGTTTCGGAGGAGCAAAAGCTTGATTGGGCTGATATGTTTTATTTGGCTACCCTCCCACATGGTATTAGAAAGCCACACTTGTTTCCTAACCTACCTATGCCATTCAGGTTATTTGCTCATCCATCCTTCTACTTTGTATTAGGATCTAAGTTTGCTTTCTCTCATTAATATGAAATGGTATCTTGAGTATAGACAGGGGTCACCAATTACTAGGAATTGTTTAATGCACAAAAAAAATGGTTATTAGTCATTACACATATAGTAACTCATGTTGCAAAATAACCTCTCATATATCTTATAGAAAAAAATGACATATAACTATATCTGTACTTTAGGTCGGGTTTGGGTTAGCGGGTCTGAGAACCCAACCCGAATATGACTTGTGTTAATTGGTGGGTCATACGTGTCAATCTTAACCCGTTTACATATAACTTGACCATGGTTGACGGGTTAAATAGTTTGGATAGATTAAAAGGGTTGATCCATTTAACCTCTATATCTTAACAAGTTGACATGCTACACAATGTTAATCAGGTTAAACCAGTTGGTGGGTCGACCAATTTAACCCTAACCCGTTTACACATAATCTAAACTCGACATATCTAACCTGACATTACACCAAACTATAGAAAACTTACTTGTTAACGAAGTTGATTCAACTACCTATACAACGTGCATCTTGAAACACCCACGAGAACGTACTTGCTTATCTTTACAACTAGATGCTATTGGCGAGTCTTGCATACAATTCACAAAAACTTTCCATGCAAGGTTTTTTGGACTTTAATGTCATTATCGTCAGGAACTTCTAGAGCAATGGCAAGTTCTTTATCTTCTTCTCTCTTGACTTATAAAGATTTGTCCATTTTTACCTATTGAAAAAATATTTATCTTTTTTTGAACTTTTTCTTGTCTAAAGAATTGCTTGTCGTACAAAAAGACTTTTAAAGTTTTAATCAGCTACTCTTCGAAATAATAACAGCCATCTACCTAGCTTTCCATCTAATTTGAAGTTTTCCATACATTTTCTTCCTTTTGAACAAGGTTTACATGACAAATTTGTTATATTCTTTCCCGTTATCCTCTAGCATATCTCTACAGGCTGTCCCAAAATTAGATATGTCGCTCTCTTTTGTTTTGGAATTCTTACACGATACATTGCTGAGTTTACCTATTGGAGGATCATATTCCAAATTACATCTTAATCCTTGAGGAAGACATTGGAACATTCCTTAAAGGAGACTTATTCAGATCTTCTTAAACTGGAATTCCCAGCTTTCTGCTTCATCCACATAAGATTGTTCACATGACATTTGCCAACATTTCTAGAATGCAAGATATGTTTATAGTTAACCATGGTTTCTGTGAGAATTTGTGTTTGTGTCGTTGTGCAGTAACTATACAATAAGAACAACAATCTTACTAAAACAATATGGACTTTTATTATAACGAAAGAGTAACTTTATGTTTTCTGAAAGAAAACATATATATACATTGTGTAGAGTTACAACTCTTTTCCTAAACGACATGACTATCTATTGACAGTTACTTCCAAACGTTGCAACCTTTGGCAATAACTGTCACATAACTAAATTAACTGTCATACACTTATACGACCCAAACAACATTAATATTCGACCCATACTTAACTAAATAATACATATACTAAAGTTTTATTAAACTTAATACTAGACTTCAAATGATTTCCATCCAAACTTGTGATATGAAGCATTACAAGGTCTACATCTCCCTCCTAATGCTTTAGTATCAAAGTTTCTTGTGAGTGCTTCCTTTTCTTCACACAATGACATCAAAGTCACTGCTACTTGCATTGCTTGAACCTTCATCATCCTGATCTTTGTTGCTTGCATCTCTAACACCAAGTCGGTTCTCCTCTTCTTCTGTGTACCCATCCCGATCTACCTGTTGAACCTTCAAAGCCTTGTGGGTTGATCTCTTCTGCAGTCCAACTGCTATCACCCTTCTCTTCTTGTGCTTTCTCTGTCCATGGTACTTGAGCAGTGTCTTGGTATACCAGAACCATATCTATGAACTTGGTGAAGCAATCTTTTGTTGCCTCTCCATCCTCGGTTATCAGACCATGCATTTGTGCAACCAAACCCCATTTGCCACTTAATGTGACTGCCACATAGCCTCCAAGGCTATCCACTGATTTGTGTAAGGCCAGCAAATCCACTTTAATCACTCCAATTTTTGGTGGTATCTCATCCAACGAATTATAATTGAGATACACCAAGTAAAACCATTTTAACATGTCCACAAACTTTCTACTGAGCACTTCCCAATTTTTATACACAATACTATCTTTTTTAAGCAAATTCATGAAAGATAGAAACCTATTGTATGAATTAACTTTTAAAGCATAGAGTGTACCGTTCCAACTTATATAGTCATCATCTATATAATCATGCTCATCATCTCTGTCAACATTCAGATCATCGAATCCTTTAACCAGGGAACACTCCTCTTTGGGATCCAAAGATTCAAAGTAACCATCCAAGTATTTGTTGTGTTCTGCTATCACGTGCTTTGGTCCCCATATTTGATCCAAATCTTCTGTTTTCATACCCTCTTTCTCTTCAGTCCATCCCTCATCAAACATGCATTTGATTTTGCACTTGTTGTTTTCTGTATTCACCATATACCCTTGCTTTTCCAATAATTCATAACTGAGAATGTTTAGAGATACCTTTGGTGTATATTGAACGTTTGGTATTATCACTTCTCCATCTTCTGTATCAATCGAAACATGTCCAATTCCATATGAAAATATAAACTTCTTCTCTGTCTCCTCTTTACCAATCATCTTGAATTTATACTTGATCTTCTTGAACAGTTTTCTTCTTGGACATAAATGGAACTTGTACTGATTGCTAACGTACCAAACTTCATTCCAAGTTTTCAAGTTTGTTCCTTCTACCATGTAATCTCCAATAACGTGTACAGTTTCTGGGTATTTTGCTTCTTCATCAAGAATATTTGATGTAGGGGATAATTCTTGATTCAATTCTGCAACTGCAATACGTTTCCTACTTTCACACGCCCATAAGGCATGTCCTTTCTCCTTACAGATATAACATCTTGACTTCTTTTCTCTCTTTGTTTTCATCTTTTCCACTTTCAGATTTTCTTTCAACTTGCCATGGTTGTATGCTTTGTTCTCCAAGACCTCTTTCAGAAGTATTTCTTTTCCTTTGGGAGAAATACTTGCCTTCCTTGTGTTCCATTGATAAACACGCTTGGGTGTTTCCCTAAGCAGATATCTTCTTGTATGAAATCCTCCATTGATCATTGAAGGTTGCAAATCCCATGGTCGAGAGCCATAGCTCTGATACCATTTGTTCACAGGACATTTGCCAACATTTCTAGAATGCAAGATATGTTTATAGTTAACCATGGTTTCTGTGAGAATTTGTGTTTGTGTCGTTGTGCAGTAAATATACAATAAGAACAACAATCTTACTAAAACAATATGGACTTTTATTATAACGAAAGAGTAACTTTATGTTTTCTGAAAGAAAACATATATATACATTGTGTAGAGTCACAACTCTTTTCCTAAACGACATGACTATCTATTGATAGTTACTTCCAAACGTTGCAACCTTTGGCAATAACTGTCACATAACTAAATTAACTGTCATACACTTATACGACCCAAACAACATTAATATTCGACCCATACTTAACTAAATAATACATATACTAAAGTTTTATTAAACTTAATACTAGACTTCAAATGATTTCCATCCAAACTTGTGATATGAAGCATTACAAGGTCTTCAAAGATGCTATAACCTTTTATTAAATTATCAAATAATTGTAGCCTAATGTGCATGTTTATCTCTAGCGTAACACGAGGGTACTTAGGCTAGTATTTTAAATACAAATAAGATATGCTTGACCAGGAAACCATGGCTGATGTATATCAATGTCATGGTCATTTACATGGCATGTCAAGATGTGATTCTAACTTGCAATGTTTAGATTGTCATGAGTAAGTTTCAGTGACTTCACAAGCCTAGGTTGATTTTTATCTTTCTAAACAATTTTGTTGAACTTGTCTGAAGTCGCATGGACAAAATGAGTAAGGGTGTATTTGTTTTTTGAAAAAATGTCTTACTAGCCTCTTACCTCTTACCGAGTTAGAGGCGGTCAGACATTGTGTTGTTTGTTTTATTCTTTTGGGTCATGGCCGGTCAGACATATGCAATCTTACTCAACAAAAGGTGTGGACCTGTCTTATTGCCTCTTACCAAATAAGAGGTTGTAAAGTTCAAAAAAATAAAAATAAATAAGAGGTTGTAGACTTGCATTAAGATAATATATTTGATAGTTTATTAACTATGTTAAATTTATGATAAACAAAATTTGTTACATATTTACATAAGTTACTTATTCATCGCATTACGTTGGTTTAATAAATAAATTGCAGAAACGAACAATTAAAATCATTCAGACAATTATACAAAAACAAACAACATTATTTTTTTTTCAGATTCAGACTTTTAGCTATCTCTTAATAGTAAGATCTGAAAGTTAGATTGAGGCTCAAAACAACTTGATGGAACAAACACCTAAGAGTTTATTTCATATACACAACACAATGTTGCATGGATGAGAGGGGTTCACATACATTAACATTTAACAGTTTATATATTTTACAATTATAGAGACACCCTAGAAGCATATTCAAGAGAGCTCAAGAACACTGCTATAAAGACTCTGCTATACATTGCAAAAGCTTTGAAAATGGAAAGTAAGGACATGATAGTATTGTTCGAAGAAGGGATGCAAGGAATGAGAATGAACTACTACCCACCATGTCCACAACCTGAACAAGTCATCGGTCTCACCCCTCACTCTGATGCTGTTGGGATAACCTTTCTTCTCCAACTCAATGAAGTGTCAGGTCTTCAAATAAGAAAGGATGAAATTTGGATCCCTAACGCGTTCATTGTAAATATAGGAGAGATCTTAGAGGTCATTTTCTTTATTTTTCTCCTAATCATCTCTTGTTTTTAACTTTTGCATAGTATCATCAATGATTTGAAAAAATGAAAAAGATACATATGTGTATAGTTTGCAACTTCGCATATTAGAGCAAATAATTAATGACTTAAAACTATTGTGTTCATGCAATTTCAGATTGTAACGAATGGACAGTATAAAAGCGTCGAGCATAGAGCAATTGTGAACTCTGAGAAAGAGAGGTTGTCCATAGCCACATTTCTAAGCCCAAAGTTGGATGGAGATTTAGGGCCAGCACCCAGCCTGATTACCCCAAAGACGCCTCCAAAATTTATAAGGGTGGCTGTTGCTGATTTCTTCAAGAACTTTTTCTCCAGGGAACTTAATAGAAAGACAAACCTGGAGCAGTACTATGTATAATGTAATATTTAGCAAGAATTGTGTTATACTTTACCTGTTTGTATCACATAAATAAAAACTGTGCCATGTAACGTTAAGTACACTAGTAGCACGTATTATTACTTTAGCAAGAACTATGTTAAATTTTACAGTTAGGCCTTCTCTCATTATTTTAATAATTGTAGTTGCCAAAAAAGTGTCATTCTTCCAATACATTTCTTGCAAAATATTCATCAACTATTTTTCCATCAACTATCTTCCACAATATCATTTACAGTGAATATCATTTCCTTTGTCTGTTGGATCATTTTGAAAGTCATAAAATCCTGCTGATCGCACAAAAATTTTGGTCAAGGTTTTGTTAAAACGTTTCCCTCATTGATGAGTCCAACAATTTTCTATTAGATTACTAGGATAACTACTTAGAATTGTTGTTAGTTGCTGGCAGTTGATGTACGTTGAGCAAGGCTTCAAACTCAAGCCTTGACTAGTTGATATGCTATGAAGAAAATGCCCGATTTATGAAAAAACAATCTCATCTAAGTCATATTAGGTATGTTTAGCGAAATGAGTTGAAGTTGAGGCTGCTGGAGCTGTAGTTGGACGTTGTGTAGCTGAAGCTTATATTATAAGCTGAAAGCTGAAGTTTATGTTTTTTAACAAAGTTGTTTGGCGAATTAGTTGGAGTTAAAGTTTATTAATGTGAAATTACATAAAATACATCACATTAAATTCAAATTTATTTCAAGCTTTTTGCGTGTTAAACCTTTATATTTTGAAGGATATTTAAGTAATTAGACAGACGATAAGCCCCTATAAGCCCGTTTCAATGAGTTTGGGCTTATGGAGGCTTATGGCTTATTAAAGCTTTCATAAGCCAGTGTAATAAACAAAATTTATTTTATAAGCAGCTTATTTGAAAATCTCAACACTCTATAAGCTCCTAAAAGCTTTGCGCTAAACACAAACCTTCAAAGAATTTAAATCAAGCCGGATATAATCTCATCTAATTTCTTTACTTCATAGCACTTTTGCGCCAAGTTTGCCAATAATCATATCAACTAATATTTTTATAAATTCGAAAACAAATCCTAAAAGCTTTGCGCCAAACACAAACCTTCAAAGAATTTAAATCAAGCCGGATATAAAATCTCATCTAATTTCTTTTCTTCACGGCACTCTTGTACCAAGTTTGCCAATAATCATATAGACTAATATCTTCAGAAATTTGAAAACAAATCCTAACTAAATGTATTTCAAACATTACCACGCCAAATGAGTAAACATCTTTCAAATAGTACCACACCGAATGAGTAAACATCTGGCTCTTTAGTGGATAGTGGTAGCACGTCATACCTACAACATTGGAGACAAGAAATGTGTATTTCTGGTTAGCAAAGTCAGAACCCTTAGCTATCCAGTTTTCATCTAGTAGGATGTTAGCGCTTTTGATGTCCCAGTTCAACATATTTTGTTGCATCCCGTGGGATAATGAAGGTAGTGTAGTATACGGGCAGCTCCGGTGCATATCTGAAGTTGTTGATTCCAACATAAATCTGTGCTTTTATGTACGAATCGAGACATTCGTGAGGTAGATATTGGTTAACTAGGATGCTCTCCCCGCTATCATCATGCTTGTAATCCGAAAACAACATGATCTCTTTCAATATTCTATTGAAGATATATGTTATTTCATGAGATCAAACAACGGAAAGATATATAAGAGTAAGGAAAAATTGAGAGGTAAAAAGAAGCAAAGAAATATGTTTATAAAACATGGAGGAGATGCACATGTTCAGCAATTCCTTTTTCTTTAATAAATTGTCCTTAAACTATAACGAGTAGGTAAGAGCTTGAATGATACCGAATCTTATAAAAAGACGTATGCATAATTGCATATGCGTCATCTCATATTCGTTTGTAATATGATATAGTTCGTCCTTGCGTGTTTGGCTGCAGGTACATGTGTGATTATATTTTTCGGCAATAACAAAGTCTTTTTGATGGATTGCTTTTATAAAAGGGAAAAAAAAAGAATTTCCAACAAAGGTTATTAATTAGAAATTAGCTTGTTTTCTTGCTTATGCATTTGATAACATAATAAAAAACTTATATAGCAGGGTATTCGCGCGTTACGATGTCGAGCAACCTATAATTAAAAATTTTGGTGAGTGATTATACGTTTTTCGTGATGCTAACTTTACGTATGGTGATAACTTTAGGGAATAACTTTATCGCACACTAATTCATAAAAAAAAACACAAAACCCGTGCATCACGATGAAACGACGATACGAAAACAGTGGTCACCACTATTGCTAGTTGTTTTGGACATGCAATATTATATAGCGTTTAAACATAGAGGGTGTTTTAAAGTTGCGGTTTTAGCGTCATCTGGTGGTGGCTATATTGCTAAGTTGTCGTAAATGAGGGTCCGTTGCGTGGACGGAAAAAGTGGTATTAGAAAGTCTGAGTACATAATTGGTTTGTATGACTCGCTTAATGATTTGTAAATTTCATTTTGTGGGTTTTTTAAAGAAGAAAAAAAAAATGATTTATGCATTACTGGTTTATACCATGTGGTATATTAAGTGTATTTTTAAGTAAGTGGGTATTTTAATAATATAATTAATGAATTGTAAATTTTATTTAGTGGGTGTCTTAAAAAGAAAAAAAAAATGATAAGATGATTTATGCATTATTGTATTATATCATGTGGACATGTGGTATATTAATTATACTTTTGAGTGATTAATGATTTGCAAATTTCATTTAGTGAGTGTTTTTCTTTTTTATTAAAATATATTAATTGTATTTTTGAGTGAGAGAGTATTTTAATAATATCATTAATGGTTTGTAAATTTCATTGGTAAATATTTTAAAGAAGAAGGAAAAATAAAATAATTTGTGCATTATTCATTGTATCATGTGGTATATTAGTTGTACTTTTAAATGAGGAAATATTTTAAAGATATCATTAATTATATGTGTTGAATTGATGTATTTGTGCATTAAATAGTTGTAAAAATAGCATTAGAACTTGTAATGCTTAGAAACAAGCAAAAAAAAAAAAAAAAAAAAAAAAAAAAAAAAAAATCCATAAATAGCAAGTGTGTAAGCTTAATATTTTTAAGAATTCCTTTTATATGAAGTCCAAACCCTTTATATAGTAGTATATATGTTTGGAACTATGTTCACTATATTTAGTATATTTAAGTAATCACATTTTTCAAATAAAAAGGATTGCTACAATGCAGATAATTTAAAGGGTTAATAGACAAAGATGTCACTAACCTTTAAAAAAATGCGTCTAAAGTAACAAACTTTTATTTTGTTCATCTGAGTTACTTAACACATATGAAGAATGTTGTTCTATAATTTAAGTGTTAATCAAAGTGACTTGAACGCATATTTACCCAATGTAAACTTCAAATTGTCATATTTACCCAACTTACAAGTGAATAATGCATAATGTACACTGATTTGATGCATATTTGAGGAAATATGGAATTTTGATGTTTTTATTTAGGAAGTATAGAATTGCCTCTTTTTAGAAAGTATAGTGATATCTTTGCCTATTAACCCTAACTTTAAAAAGTATAATCTTTATCGGTTGCCGTTTAAAGTTAAAATGCTTATCTAGATGAAAACCCGTATTGGAAAATAACTTTGCTCTTGTGAAGAAAAAAAAGAAACAAAACACAGGATATTATATATATATATATATATATATATATATATATATATATATATATATGAAAACCCGTATTGGAAAATAACTTTGCTCTTGTGAAAAAAAGAAAGAAACAAAAACACAAGATATCAACGGATGGTAATTTACCTAAAATCCTTAACTCGATATTTTTTTTCTTTTTAAATATATATATATATATATATATATATATATATATATATATATATATATATATATATATATATATATATATATATATATATATATATGTTTGCGTGTGTATGTGTGTGTGTGCCCTTTTTGTGCACTAAACCAACCCTTCTGGCTTCTGTGCACTATTCTCTGCACATAATCAACCCTTATGCACACTGTTTTATGCACATAGCCAACCTTTTTGTGCACTATTTTCTGCATTAGACCAACCCTTTTGTGCACTATACCAACCCTTTTTGTGCACTATTTTTCCGCACTAGACCAATCCAAAACTTATAAAAACTTAGAAATACGTTTCACACACGCAAAAGAACATTTTTGAGTAAAAAGTTTACAAACATAACACGCAGAAGCTTATTATTTTAAAATTCGAGAGTTATGCCAAACACCCAATTTCAACCCACTTAGAAAATACCTAAACTTCACATAATCTTTTACACATCATGACTCCAAATCTAACGTAAACATTTTAAACATCTTTTATGATGCTTATAAAAAATACTTGAGGGATTCAAGACTTGTTCAAGCATGGCTATCTATTTTACTCGCCAATATAATCAACACGCACTTCCATTCCTAAGGCCTATATTCAAAGACCTTTCTTTGCTTCACATTAACCTACAAAAACGGTTAACAACTAAACCGTAAGCATTACGCTTAGTAAGTAACCAGAATAACATATAATAATATACAATTCATCATACAAGTACCATGAACACTCATAACTAGTCCAAATGACCATTATCAACCAACACTTTGCATCACTAGCACTTTAACAACTACAATCAAGTCATAACAAAATCAACTATTTCATACCATAACTATATCAAAAGGCTAAATCGTGCCAAACTTTTGCATTCTTTACAAAGAGCCAATCATCAATGAATTTTAACATAATCAATCACATCCTTAGTTAGTCTAATATCATCAGACTAATACTCACTTAAGCCACACAATTTAGCGAGCAACGTCTCTAGCAATTACCATGCTTTCTAAGTCAAGGTTCATATGCCCTTAACACATTCATTCACAAACACACAATCTGATGGAATCCATATAACACATGTTATAACCGAAGCTATTTACCTCTACGGTTGGTTTAGGTCATCCGGTTGCTTTCCGCGAGCACCTAAATACAATATTATCATACTAGTACTATTAGAACTTATCACTATCTATAATGAACTTGAATCAATATTACCAAACATGAACATCTATAGCGCTAACTCACTGTTATCACCATATGCTGGCCTGAGTTATGTCGAGCCTTGAAAGACACCACTTCAGTCACAGTTATCACTACTGATGACATATTATGTCATGAATTTACACACCACTTCAGTTAAATTCTCTTTACTCACTGATTTTGTACGAAGCTCAGCCCGAGACCCAAATTACCACACTTACACCCCCTGACTCACGACACCAGCTTTCCCAACATTCGTCAGCTACACCCCTTTGATGGAAACTATTAGCCTGATTGCCTCAGCCCATAAGTGATTAAAATGTCTTTCAGGGAATGGCAAAAGAGAGGACACTGATGTATCTAAAATGAACCAGGTCCCTATTGAACACAAAATTGAACCTCATCACTCACTCACCCTAAACCTGGTCTGTTAAACCCCCTGACCCTGAACTTACAACCTGAACCCTATTACGAACCCTGTCATCTGAACCCACCAACGAACCCTCAGTCCATCATTTATTAACGACTTCACCTAGTCTATTTGTATATTCAAATTTGGGGGAGATTGTTGGGTCAATATTTTGACCCAATTTGCCCTGACATGATTTGAAAATAAAATAGCCTAAATAAAATAGTGAGTTACTCACCGTTACAAATTTCAGTGAGTGTCAAATAACCTTAAATACAAACAAGTCACTGAGTGAACAGTCACTCAGTGAGTCACCTTCAGGATGTTCAGACTGAGTCTAAGAAGAAAGACTCGTCATTTAGTGAGGCGATACTCAGTGAATGATCCCTTAAATATGGGAGAAAACCTTCTTAAAAATGCAAGCTACAAGCATTGGGAATACAAGCTACATGCACAAGATAGTCAAGGAAGAGGACAAAGTACTTTAGTACTTTATATAACAATTTATTAAAAGCTTACTTAAGAAGCTTTTACCTTTGAGCCTTATATATGTGTACATTGTAATAGAGATGGGCAGAGATTCTAGTCCATATGAAAAACACATAGTGTTAGGATAGAGTCCTCCTCTCATTGAATCCAAGAGTAGCTAGCTTGGATCAATGAGAGTTTCATTTGTCAGTCAACAGTATAGTGTTCTGCAACTATCACGTTTAAATCCTTGATTCATTTCAATGATTTATAAAGAAGCTGAAGATGTTATTAGTGGTCAAAGTGGTTATTGAATAAACATTGTTCATTATTGTTTTATGAATTTATTCATGGTTTATTCAACTCTTGTGGACCAACAGTCTACAACTGAAGCAGAGTACATGGCCATGGTAGAGGGTATAAAAGAAGCAATTTGGTTGAAAGGTTTGGTTGGTGATCTAGGAATGCAACACGAACAGAATGTGGTGCATTGTGATTATCAGAGTGCTATACACTTGTCTAGAAACTAGGTGTATCGTGAAAGAACCAAGCATATTGATGTGCGATATCACTTTATTCAAGAAGTCATATATGAAGGGGTTATAACTGTGAAAAAGATTAGTACATCAAATAACCCAACGGATATGTTGACTAAGCTAGTTACTACTAACAAGTTCGAGCATTGCTTGGACTTGGTTGGTATTCACGACATAAAAAGTGATGAGCCCAAGCGGGCTGCTATGAAGCGAAGACTGAGAATAAATAGCAAAGAAATGAAATGTTCGTGAAGGTGGAGATTTGTTGGACGGTGTGGTCTACCCACATGGCATAGCTCACAATAAGTCACTACTAGAAAAAGTGTTATTTGGAACACATTTTTTGGAACGGTTTCTAGTTGAAGCGTTACAAAAATTCAAAAAGTGATTAAAGGATTTTAAGGAACACATTTTTTGGAACGGCATTTAGGTGGAGTGTTCCAAAAATTCAAAAAATGGGCCCGAAGTATTTTATGGCTCAATTGTTTGAAAATGAGAAAAAAAAAAATCATAGTTTGTTCCATATATTATGGATCGGTTAATAGCATTAAAAAAATGTAAATTGATAACACTTTATGCGGTGGCAATTTTATTAACTTTTAATACGTTCATCATAGTGTAAATAATGTTACTCATTAATAAAAGATATATGTGTTTGTTTTGAAATGAATGGTTAACTGCAAAGCCATATATACACATTATATTTTTTAGAGTTAGAATGATTAAGTCATTTGTTGCATTAGTATAAAGAAAATTTATCAATAATAAAAGAAAATCGGTTTAAGTATAGCCCATTTATAAAGAATACTAGATAAAATTATGGTAGTGTGTTTGATTAAATAGTATGTAAAAAAAGAGTGTAATGAAAGTGAATTTCATTAAAAACATCTATAGATGACACCTATTTTTAATTCTTTATCTCTAATCGAAAAAATATTTATTTCCCCTTACTTGGCCCGAACAACGACCTTTCGAGAATAAAGACCTTAACCAATTAAGCTACAATGGTTACTTGCCCAGTTTTTACGAAAGAAAATACGTAAACGTTAACTTAAGCATAACTTAAGAACAATTGATTGTATAATATAATTGTTACATTTGTATATATGATAAATAAAAATGTATATGCATATGAGACACACATTATTCAAAAGTAGGTTAGAAACAGCTATAAACACCTTTATTCTTATTATGCGTATGATACATGCATTTTATTTTTATTGTTTTTCTAATTTCAGATGAATCGTAGTACATGGATGTATGATATCCGACATTCGGATTCAGATTATTTGAAAGGCGTGCAAGATTTTCTTACATTTGCTGAGAATAATCGAGTGAATAATGGAGGTGCTAATATTTATTGTCCTTGCATAGATTGCAAAAACTTTGTAAGACTTAAAGATATCAAAGATATTGAGTATCATTTGATTACGCGTGGTTTTGTGCAAAAGTACACATGTTGGTCAAAACACGGTGAATTACTAGGTGATAACAGCACATCAGTTCGTATAACTGTTGATAATGAAAATGGTAATTCGTACATTAACGATAATTGCGAAAACTCAAATGAGATCTCTGATAATGTAGAGGATATGACTAGTGACAATGAGCAAGAAAAATTGCAAACACTGCTTGAGGACTCACAAAAACCATTGTATGTTGGTTGCACAAAATTTTCTATTCTTTCTGGTGTTTTGAAGTTGTTTGGCGTAAAAGCAAAACATAGATGGACGGATACAAGTTTCATAGACCTATTAGAGGCTGTGCATGAAATGCTTCCTAAAGATAATGGATTACCTATTTCGTTATATCAAGCCAAGAAAATGATGTGTCCAACGGATTTAGAAGTTGAAAAAAATACATGCATACCCAAATGATTGTATCTTATACAGAAATACGTATGAAAATATACACAGATGTCCTATTTGTAAAGAGTCGAGGTATAAAAGTGAAACAAAAATAAACGACAACGAAATGAAATATGGCCCCCCAGAAAAGTTATTATGGTATTTGCCCATCATACCAAGACTGAAACGATTATTTGTGAACGAGAAAGATGCAAAATTGTTGCATTGGCATTACGATGAGCGTAAAAAGGATGGAAAATTAAGGCATGTGGCTGATTCACCTCAATGGAGAAAGATTAATAATAAATATGAGGAATTTAGAGGCGAGATTAGAAATATACGGTTTGGTCTTAGTTCGGACGGAATTAATCCGTTTGGAAACATGAGTAGTAAACACAGTACTTGGCCGGTTCTTTTATGCATTTACAATCTTCCACCATGGTTATGCATGAAAAGTAAATACATCATGATGTCATTGTTGATTGAAGGTCCAAAACAACCTTGTAATCACATAGATGTTTATTTGGCTCTATTGATTGATGACTTGAAAACTTTATGCGATAAGGGAGTTAATGTATGTGATGCATATAAAAAGGATTGCTTCCAAATGCGAGCTATGATTTTTTGCACCATAAGTGATTTTCCAGCATACGTCAATCTTTCAGGGTATAGTACAAAAGGAAAATTTACGTGTCCTGTTTGCGAAGATCAAACATTTTCGAGGTGGTTAAGTAATCGCAAAAAAACTGTTTTCATGGGGCATCGAAGATCGCTTAAGAGAGATCACCCGTATTGGCAAAAGGAAATGGAGTTTGATGGGATGGTGGAGAAAGGAAGGGTAAGGACACGATTTGACGGAAAAGATGCACTTTCCTGAGTTCAAAATGTAAACATTGTGTTTGTAGAATCAAATAATAGTCGAATCCCAAAAGGAAAATGGAAAAAAAGTCAATATTTTGGAACTTACCTTATTGGGAGTTTTTAGAAGTCCGACATTGCCTAGATGTTATGCATATCGAAAAAAACGTGTGTGATAGCTTGATAGGCTTATTATTAAACATTATCGGGAAAACAAAAGACGGGGTTAATGCTCAAAAAGACATGGTTGAAATGGGTATTCGATTACAACTTGCGCCCAAAGAAGGGCAAAGGGGCACATATCTTCCACCTGCTTGTTATACTATGTCAAAAGCCGAAAAAACGCAATTTTGTCAATGCTTACAACGTCCGACATACAATCACAAAACTTTGCTTGTTTTTTAACATTATTCATTCAAAAGTGATTGATCCTAAAGTGCTAGATTCATGGCAAAGCGATATTATCCTCACGCTCTGTGAACTAGAGATGTATTTTCCGCCTTCCTTCTTTGATGTCGTGGTTCACCTCGTATCTCACATTGTAGGAGAAATTAAGGCTTGTGGTCCAGTATTCCTACGTTATATGTACCCTTTCGAGAGATATATTGGTGTATTAAAAGGATATGTAAGGAACCGGGCGCAACCAGAAGGCATTATCGTAAAAAAAAATTGTTTTATTTGTAGTAAACATAATATAGGTGTTTATATAATTCAATAAAAAGTAAATTGTATTTAATTTAATAAACATTATTCTAGAATATAACAGTTTTACTTATATAAACTCTACTCAAATAATTACGATTATTAGAGGTGACATTCTCTTAGTAATATCATTAGCTTACTAAGCTTAACTAGGGGAGGAAATGAGCCGAGCTGAGCTTGAGCCTACCAGAGCTCGAGCTCGGCTCGTTTAAGTTTTAAAAAGCTCGAGATCGAGCTTGGCTCATTTCGAGCCTTAAACTTTAAGCTAGAGCTCGGCTCGTTGTATGTTATATAGGCTCGGGCCCGGCTCATTTATACGATTTGGCAATGAAAAAGTTAAAGCTTGACTCGAGCTCGAGCTTGGCTCGTAATATATCATTATTGAGCTTGTTAATAAGCTCGAGCTCGGCTCGTATATATGTTTAATACTTAAAATATCATAATGTCGTATAGGCTCATTCAGGCTCGCGAGCCCAAACGAGCTTTGTATGTAAAACTTAGGCTCGAGCTCGATTAATAAACGAGCTTCAACTTAGGCTCGAGATCGGGCTCAAGCTCGTTTAGGCTCGGCTCGTTCGAGCTTTTTACCAATCTGATCTCGAGCTTTTCACGAGCGGCTCGGCTCATTTCCACCCCGAAGCTCAACAAACAAAAAATAAAGTGATATAGATATAAATATTGTTTCATACTTAGAGTTAGTAGTAGTTTAGGTAACACTAGGGATGAGAATTTTGACCCGAATCCTGGAACCGAACCGAAACCGTACCGGTACCGTACCGAAACGGTACCATTCCCGATATATGGTACGGTACCGGGACTACGAAATAAGATGAAAAAAAATCGGGACCACTAATTCGGTACGGGACCGGTACCAAATCGGGAAATTCCTGAATAAAAACGGGAAAAACCCGATTTCCCGGTACCGAAACCGGTATCCGAATCCCGTTCGGTACGGTACCGGTACCACTATTTATGCTCAGGAAAAAACCGGTAGCACTAATTCGATACGGGATCGGTACCGTGCTCATCCCTAGATAACACCATGTGTAGTGATGTGTACCTTGAAGTTAACCGGTCCATAGTTAAAATAATTGGCGGTAACATTGGCGGGTTAATATTCCCCCACTCTCTTCTCTTTCGCATAGAAATGCCAAAAAACCACCCACGCACAATCCTATTACCGGATAAAGACTACATATCCTCTTTCACATGGAAGAAACCACCAACAATCCAATTACCCGGATCGAAGGGTTAACCACTTCTTATCCTCTAGTACTTAAACAACCTCTTCAATACCTAATTTCCAAAAACCTAAAATCAAAGTTTGAAGCTTTTCAGTCAATTTTGTGAGGTAAAGATTATATACTTTTTATTTTGTTGAACGCAATTAGTGATATTTTCCAATTAGTGATTAGTTAATTTCTTTTGTCGAATGATTGTTACTGTCAATTGTTTAGTGGTCCAATCTCTGATTATTAAGCATTTGTAGATGAATGTGAACTTAATTATGGTATGTTCTATGTAGGTTGCTTTGAGTAGGTTTTGATTAATTTGCTTATAATGCTGTGTGTAAAGAGCATGTTACTATGGGGGTGTTTGGATTAGCTTTTTTTTGGGCTTATCAGCTTTTTGAGATTTGGGAAAGCCAATATGCTCACCCTTTTTTGTTTGGCTTATTAGCTTATCTACTTGACCTTTATAATAATAAAATTCTTGTAAAGTTGAAGATAAACATGGGCTAAAAACTAGAATTGGATGGTCAAATGATACTTCAAGCCATCAAACAATGCTAGGCGATAATTGTGAAATTATCAAAAAATGACAATTCTAAATCAATAGCAACAAGTCTTATACTTTTTAAGGAAAAACATTCGTGAAGATTTTAATAAAACAAGTCTTATACTTTTATCACATTAGGAAATGTAAGAGCTATGTGTTTCTGTTACAGTTTCGTATGAATTCAATGTCTGATATGCTGTCATATTCTTTGTTTTTTTATCACGAGCTTCTTTATTATATGTTTTATGAATAAGCAATCTATCGCTTAAGCTGCATTTAATATGCCAGGAATCAATAGCTTTTAAAGATAACATTATTTGATTATGGTTTTCGATGCTTTATGTGTGTTTTGGAGTTAAAGCGATCAAATTAAATCAAAAGTTGCAATGGTATTGTCTGCATTTTATGGAAACATGTATTGTGAGCATTCACAATATCAAATTAATGATAATGAGCCACTGAGCTACTGGTTGCAGGTAGGGGTGTCAGTATTAACATTACGCTAAGTCGTTAACTATGTATCATGTTTCATTTTTACCTATAGCTGTCACTAGTTCTAAGCAACTTTTGAAATTGAGAGAGTATCATATAAGATATGATTTTGTCACTGTGATTAATTAACAGATGATTTGCTGGACTTTCACGTATTAGAATTTCATTAAGCTCGACGCAATTTAAGCTGTAATGCACAGGCTTACAGGAAGTGAAGGTCAAACTATATATTCCAAATTTTAACTCTAACACTTCTGAGCATCAGGAGTTTATCAACACTAAACCAAACATGCTGATTTGATGTGTTTCTTTCGACATTTTATATTATGACAGTCTTTGTAATCAGCATATATTAGCTTAATCTATCGCACTCTAATTGCCATCTATGAATATCATGAAAAGTCTATATTTGGCATTTGTCTATTTATAAGATATACTCCGTAATTTCTTACACAAATTAAGTAGTTGAGTTACTGCTGCAAATTTCTTATTGTATGTGCATTATGGTTTTATGAATGTTGATTGCTGTGGTTCTTACGCTATTACAGTTAACAAAAACAATTTACTCAAATAACTAAAAACAACTTAGAAATGAATGTATAATCATGTATCAACTTAAAAATCTATTAGTAGAAGAAAATACTAGTACCTCCCAGTCCCCACACCACCAAGTTAAAAACTGGTGTTGTATTGTGTCATATGTGGTTATCTCTCAATGCTAAACCAGTTAAAAACAAATTAGAAATGAATGCATAATCATGTATCAAATTAAGAAAAGCTTCAGCTAGATTATTGATGATTCCTTTCATATATTTGGCCCACCTCAATCACTATATAAAACTTATTATGTTGTCAAAATTTAGGTAATACAATGTCACGAAGAGGTAAGCGAAAATATATCGATTTCAATGAGGATGGACTAGCTATTGGACCCACACGCGGTAGATTTGCTTAATGGTTCTCACTCGAGTTGAAATCACTTATTTCTTATCATTTGGAATGGGATAAAGTAACAGAGGCGATGAAGGATCAGTTATGGCTATCTACCAAGGTGTTATGTTTATTAAATTATATATGTGATTTAATTTATTTATGTATCTGTATCAGCGAGTTAATATCTTTTTTTTTTTTTTTCTTTCTGATAACCATTAGGAAACTTGGAACATGGTAATGCAAAGGGCACACAAATGAGGATAGCCAACGATCTATTTAGGAAGTTTAAGAACAACCTTGTTACAAATTATGTCAACAAAAACAAAACACCATTTGAAGATTACAAGTTTTTGGACGATCGTGATTGGGAAGACTTTGTTGCGTCCAAAAGATCGAAAGTCTTTTTGGTATGTGTGTCTAATATTTATACATTTTTTGTTAATAACTCATGTATATTATTGATTTCGTATTTTACTAATTGTTTTTTTTAACATGCACGGAAAAAGTGCTAAAGCGAAGGCTAGTGCAAATCGAAACAAGGATCCGGCCCGAGTAGGACGATCAGGGTATATAGGGAAAGAAGCTGAATGGCTAGAGGATACGGCAGAGCTAGTTGAAGATTGCCCAGACCTAGAGGGGTTGCAGTGTGTTCGTTTAGTGAAACATGTTTTAGGCCGTTTAGTACGTAACAAAGACACTGGGAAAAAAGAATTGAGAGAAGCTCATTGTCAAAGGCATAAACAGTTGGTAAGAACTATATATCTAACTATTATATTAACCAAATGTTCCTACCTCTAAAGCTTATGTGAAATTATTAACGTTTTAATTTATTATGTTTATAGCTTCATGACTCTACAAGAGCTTTAAGGCAAGATGAGTTGGACGGACGGATAATCAATGGGGGAGGAAAGTTTCTCATGGATTATTGCAATGACAATTAGGCGAGTTGATGAATTCTATAAGATCGGTACGCGGGAAATATTTGGTTTTTACCAGGTTGCTCAATTGGTTTTCTAGTTGCTGCTGTTGGTGGGTCACTTTAGTAGGTTCAGTAATGATATTTTATTTGTTTTATCAGTGTGTCGTTTGAAGGTTTTAGTGTTTGTGTGGAGTCTTTGTCTTCAATCAAGTAGGATGTTTGTCATAGGATGTTTTGGATCTTTTGTTTTGTGCCTTTTTGTATGGCTAGACCTTTTTGTTTATTTAGTAATATATTGTTTTTAAAATGAAATTGTTGAAGTACTTATTGTGTTGTGATTGTTTAATAACGTGATTCTGGTGTTGGATTGTCAAATATCTACTCAAGTCAATTGTCAAATAGCATTTTGTTCCAGAAAGAACCCAAGCCATTTTAAGGAACGCCACAACAAAACCATTTTAAGGAACGCCACAAAACCAAAATTTACTTTAAAAAAAAAGCATTTTATGGAACGGTTAAAAACAACCGTGACTTACAATCACTTTTTAAGAACGGTTAAAAGACCGAACTAAAAAACAACTAATCTTTTGGAACGCCATTTATTAAGACGGTTCAAAAACCGTTCTTAAAAATCTTTTTAACCGAACCTAATAATCCTTTTTCCACTAGTGAGTGCATAGCCCACTTTGAATAAAATGAATTCAAATGGCAGGTGTAGACTTCTAGCTCAATTATTGAGTGTATGACTCAATTACATTTTTTGCTCTTGTGTTTGTCTTCTCTTGTGTTTGTCAACAAAGGTGGCACCGACTATCTCATTTAACACATGCATGCAACTTATTTTTCACTATAAAAGGTGATGGAGCTGAGCTTCATTCGGTATCCAAAACATTAACAAACACACTTGTTTGTTGAAAGAATAGTGAGAGTATCTTGTAGAGAGAAATAGAGTGGTATAAAATTGTTATATAAAATTCTATACGAGTGAGCTTTTGAGAGGAGTGTATAAAATCTAGCGAGTGTCTAAAATAAATTCAAGAGTATTTCTTGGAGACTAGATTTTGAGCGATACACTGTGTAACCTCGATACTCCATATTTGCTAGTGAAATTCCAGTCTTGCTTCTGCCCGTGGACGTAAGTGATTGCCAAACCACGTTAAATCCATGTGTCTTTATTTATTGAGTAATTGTTCTATTTAATTACTTGTCTCTAAAGTACATTAATCACAACGGGCATGTTGTTATTATTGTTGTAGTATGTTGTGATTGGTGGATAAAAAATTTTCAACCAACTACTCTCACAACTTTTCAACAACAACTATTCTCAAAACTGCTCATAATGTGTCATTTTCCTTTTCAATGAAAAATATTTTGGATATATTTGTTGAAGATATTATACCAAAAACCACACGTTACGATCTCAAATTACAATTTATAATATAAAATAAGTAAAGAGGTTGTTGGTTCCACGTATCTATATATACCAAGTTTTGAGACTTTTAGTTACGTAATTTAATTTGAAACATTATATAACGCTAAATACACACCCGTACATAATAGTAAGTTAGAAATACAATGGAACCAAAGGGAACTAGACTGGGGAGTTCACTTTTGGTGCCTAGCGTACAAGAACTAGTTAAGGAACCAATTACCAAGGTTCCACCCCGATATGTTCGTCTCGATCAAGATCCTCTTATCATATCACGGCCACCATCTTCCTTGCCCGAAGTGCCCGTTATTGATATGGCACGGTTATCATCTGAAAATTCAGCTGACCACGAGCTAGAAAAGCTACACCTTGCTTGTAAAGATTGGGGATTCTTTCAGGTACTCCTTTCCGTACAGCATATGATCATAACGTATAGATTATGTATATGTTGAATTGCTTTTCCGAAATTGCTAAATCTTTTTCAAGACTTGGTTTTTCTTGCAAGTTGTAATATATATAGTCATAAACAGGGACGGAACCAGGGGGTATAGTGTTAATTTTGTTAAAAAACCTATATTTTTTTATAAATGCACCGGTCCCAAAAAGTTGTGCATATAGTTTGATTTTTCATAAATGCACCTGATGACTTTGTTTTCTGGTTCCGTCCTTAGTCATAAACTATGTGACATACCGCTTAAACAATGCTAGTCAAGCGTCTTGTTTTGAGGAAAAAGTGATTTATCAATTTGATCGTTGCAGATAATAAATCATGGAGTGGGTGTTTCATTGCTGGATAAAGTAAAGGAAGAGACGCAAGAATTTTTCAACCTGCCAATGGAAGAGAAAAAGAAGTTTTGGCAAACAACGGACGACATTGAGGGATTTGGACAAGCTTTTGTCTTTTCGGAGGAGCAAAAGCTTGATTGGGCTGATATGTTTTATTTGGTTACCCTCCCACATGGTATTAGAAAGCCACACTTGTTTCCTAACCTACCTATGCCATTCAGGTGATTTGCTCATCCATCCTTCTACTTGTATTAGGATCTAAGTTTACGTTCTCCCATTAATACGAACTGCTTGTCTTACAAAAAGACTTTTCATCACCTACTCTTCGAAATAATAACAGCCATCCACCTAGCTTTCTACCTAATTTGAAGTTTTCCATACGTTTTCTTCCCTTTGAACAAGGTTTACATGACAAATTTGTTTTCTTTCCCATTGTCCTCTAGCATATCTCTACAGGCTGTCCCAAAATTAGGTATGTCGTTCTCTTTTGTTTTGGAATTCTTACACGATACATTGCTGAGTTTACCTGTTGAATGAAGGATCATATTCCAACATACATCTTAATCCTTGAGGAAGACATTGGAAGATACCTTAAAGGAGACTTATTCAGATCTTCTTAAATTGGATTTCCTCAGCTTTCTGCTTCATCCACATAAGATGCTATAACCTTTTATTAAATTATCAAATATTGGTAGCCTAATGTGCATATTTATCTCCAGCGTGACATGAGGGTACTTAGGCTAGTATATTAAATACAAATAAGATAGGCTTGACCAGGAAACCACGGCTGATGTATATCATTGTCATGGTCATTTACATGGCATGTCAGATTCTAACTTGCAATGTTTAGATTGTCATGAGTAAGTTTCAGTGACTTCACAGACCTAGGTTGATTTATATCTTTGTAAACAATTTTGTTGAACTTGTCTGAAGTTGCAGGGACAAAATGAGTAAGGGTGTGTTTGTTTTTTGAAAAAATGTCTTACTAGCCTCTTAGAGTATCCACAATGGGTTAAATGAGTAAAAGCTTTTCGCTATCATAAAAAGTTTTTTAGGATGGTTTTTAGCATTGCATCAACAACTTTTTGTAAAGCTTTTTAAAAAGACTTGGTGAACTTCAAGTCATTCCTAAAAGCTTTAGTAACTAATTGTGTTAAGCATTAAATGCATCAAGTCTATAAAGACTTGATGCCTTGTAGATGCTCTTACCTCTTACCGAGTTAGAGGCGTTAGACATTGTGTTGTTTGTTTTTTTCTTTTGAGTCACGGCCGGTCAAACATATGCCATCTTACTCAATAAGAGGTGTGGACTTGTCTTATTGCTTCTTACCAAATAAGAGGTTGTAGACATGCATTAAGATAATATATTTGATGGTTTATTAACTATGTTAAATTTATGATAAAAAAGTTTTATTTTATATTTACATATGTTACTCAGTCTTCACATTATGTTAGTTTAATAAATAAATTGCAGAAACGAACAATTAAAATCATTCAGACAATTATACAAAATCAAACAACATTATTTCGTTTAGTAAGATGTTACATGGATGGGAGGGGTTCACATACATAAACATATGACTGTTTATATATTTTACAATGATAGAGAGACCCTAGAAGCATATTCAAGAGATCTCAAGAACACTGCTATAAAGACTCTGCTCTACATTGCAAAAGCTTTGAAAATGGAAAGTAAGGACATGATAGTATTGTTTGAAGAAGGGATGCAAGCAATGAGAATGAACTACTACCCACCATGTCCCCAACCTGAACAAGTCATCGGTCTCACCCCTCACTCTGATGCTGTTGGGATAACCTTTCTTCTCCAACTCAATGAAGTGCCAGGTCTTCAAATAAGAAAGGATGAAATTTGGATCCCCATTAAACCTCTCCCTAACGCGTTCATTGTAAATATAGGAGAGATCTTAGAGGTCAATTTTTTTATTTTTCTACTAATCATCTCTTGTTTTTAACTTTTGCATAGTATCATCAATGATTTGCAAAAAAGAAAAAGATACATATGTGAATAGTTTGCAACTTCGCATATTAGAGCAGATAATTAATGACTTAAAACAATTGTGTTCATGCACTTTCAGATTGTAACGAATGGACAGTATAAAAGCGTTGAGCATAGAGCAATTGTGAACTCCGAGAAAGAGAGGTTGTCCATAGCCACATTTCTAAGCCCAAAGTTGGATGGAGATTTAGGGCCAGCACCCAGCCTGATTACCCCAAAGACGCCTCCAAAATTTACAAGTGTGGTTGTTGCTGATTTTTTCAAGAACTTATTCTCCAGGGAACTTAATAGAAAGACAAACCTTGAGCAGTACTATGTATAATGTAATATTTAGCAGGAATTGTGTTATACTTTACCTGTTTGTATCACATAAATAAATCTGTGCATTGTAACGTTAAGTATGCTAGTAGCACGTATTATTACTTAAGCAATAACTGTGTTAAATTTTACAGATAGGCATTCTGTCATTATTTTAAGGGATAATTCCAAAAATGCCCTGGTTGCCCAAGACGTGAGACTATTTAGACAGAATTTTTTGTGTTTTCTTTTTTAGACTAGTTGCCTTGGCAACTTGAATTTAGCCAACCATGTGCCGCCACTTGTCCGACATGAAGGCCGCTAGTTGTCCAAAAAGTACATCAGTTGCCCAAAAATGCACAAGTTGCCCTACCTTGTAATCCGTAAAATCACACTAGTCACTTGCAGATTTTAGTTGCCTAAAAAGTACTGGTTGGCCTGGTCTAAAAAAGCAAACACAAAAGATTCCGTCTATATAGTCTCACGCCTTAGGCAACCGGAGCATTTTTGAAATGATCCCTTATTATAATAATGGTAGTTGCCAAAAAAGTGTCATTCTTCCAATACATTTCTTGCAAAATATTCATCAACTGTTTTTTGATCAACTATCTTCCACAATATCATTTACAGTGAATATCATTTCCTTTATCTGTTGGATCATTTTGAAAGTCATAAAATCCTGCTGATCGCACAACAGTTTGTGGTCAAGGTTGTGTTAAACGTTTCCCTCGTTGACGAGTTCAACAATTTTCTATTAGATTACTAGGATAACTACTTAGAATTGTTGTTAGTTGCTAGCTAGTTGATGTACGTTGAGCAAGGCTTCAAACTCAAGCCTTGACTAGTTAATATGCTATGAAGAAAATGCGATTTATGACAAAACAATCTCATCTAAGTCATATTAGGTATGTTTAGCGAAATGAGTTGAAGTTGAGGCTGCTGGAGCTGTAGTTGGATGTTGTGTAGCTGAAGCTTATATTATAATCTGAAAGTTGAAGTTTATATTTTTTAATAAAGCCGTTTGACGAATTAGTTGGAGTTAAAGTTTATTAATGTAAAATTACATAAAAATACATCAAATTAAATTTAGATTTATTTCAATCTTTTGCGTGTTAAAGCTTTATATTCTGAAGGGTATTTAAGTAATTTGACTGACGATAAGCCCGTTTCAATGGGTTTGGGCTTATGGAGGCTTATGGCTTATTAAATATTTCATAAGCTAGTGTAACAAACAAAATTTATTTTATAAGCAACTTATTTGATTATCTCAAGACTCTATAAACTCCTAAAAGCTTTGCGCCAAATACAAACCTTCAAAGAAGTTAAATCAAGCTGGATACAATATCATCTAATTTCTTTTCTTCATAGCACTTTTGTACCAAGTTTGCCAACAATCATATCGACTAATATCTTCAGAAATTCGAAAACAAATCCTAACTAAATGTATTTCAGACAGTACCATGCCAAATGAGTAAACATCTCTAATGTTTCAAATAGTACCACACCAAATGAGTAAACATCTGGCTCTTTAGCGGATAGTGGTAGCACGTCATACCTACAACATTGGAGACAAAAAATGTGTATTTCTGGTTAGCAAAGTTGGAACCCTTAGCTATCCAGTTTTCATCTAGTAGGATGTTAGTGCTTTTGATGTCCCAGCTCAACGTATTTTGTTGCATCCCGTGGGATCATGAAGGTAGTGTAGCATACGGGCAGCTCCAGTGCATATCTGAAGGTGTTGATTCCAACAGAAATCTGTGCTTTTATGTACGAATGGAGACATTCATGAGGTAGATAATCGTTAACTAGGATGCTCTGCTTGTAACCCGAAAACAACATGAACTCTTTCAATGTTCTTTTGAAGATGTATGTTATTTCATGAGATAAAAAACGGAAAGAGATGTAAGAGTAAGGAAAAAGAATAGAGAGGCGGAAAGAAACAAAGAAATTTGTTTATTTGGTCACAAGGGTTGTGATGTATTTAACATGGAGGAGACACATGTTCAACAATTCTTTTTTCTTTAATAAATTGTCCTTAAACTATGACGAGTTGGTAATATAGCTTGAATGATACCGAATCTTGTAAAAAGACGTATGCATATGCGTCATCCCATATTTATTTGTAATATCGCACCCATTGAGTTTAGTCTTATATATAGATTTGTTATATCTGCCACTCTTTCGTTATTGTTTAATGGGAGATGATTTGTGCATAATTTATTTTGGCTATACACCATTAAATCACAGCAGTAATGCACACAGTACAACACCGCTAATTTAGTGGTGGATGACAAATAAAAATGGTGTACAAATCACATCCCTTGTTTAATATGCATAGCTACACTTATGAAGGGTTTTGTTGGAAGAGATCCAACAAACCGGTTTCTAGAGCAGAATCACGAATCAAGATCTACTCCAACAAGACCTTGGCAAAGGGTTATGATCCCTTAATGCCGAGTGGCACCAACATACACACGAGATATTTACACTCAAACGTTCATTAAACGAGAGCAAGAAAAGAATGTACACCTTGGTATAAAGGTGGGGGCGAACATTACGGTAACCGGAATACCTGGTCAAGAGGGTGCAGAGGGTAATGTTGCTAAAAAGAAGAAAGTGAAGGAGTCTACGGAAGTTAATCTTGGAAAATTACTAAAGTACAATGCCTGGTCGACAAGGTGGTCCCCGGTCTGAGGTTCCAGCACGAGGAAAAGGTGCTGAGTATCGGTTATGTTTAAGTGTTACTCCTAAAGTGGAAATTATTAAATATTAGTAGTAACTTAAACATATATTAGGGACTTAAGTGTACTTTTGTAATTAGATTAAGTGTTAGACATAAACTAAAATTAGTTAGCTTGGAGTGCAAGGCAAGCTAGGTTTTCACCTCCTCATCTCTATAAATAGAGATGAGGGGGATGCTAATTATTCATTCTTCTTACCTCAATTGTAAAAGCTTTATTGGTGACTAAAAAATGGTTCATTGAGGGGTATAATGTGTGCATATATTCTCGCGATCTAGCGTTCCGCGATCGAACTTCGGGTTTGTTGTCGAGGTATTTTCCAACAGGTTTGATTAGGTATTGGCTAACTTAACTTTAACATGTTAAAAACAGGTTGCTGAAGGATAACGAGTAGAAAATTTGAACCCGACTGCGATTTGGAATCGGAACACGCAAGAATTTTATCAAAAATTCCCTGTGTATCCTTTAATAAGAAACTTACATAAATATGACACCAAGTACTATTACGAAATTGGAGATGGTGATTCTGCTCGATCATTTTGGTTTAAAACACCACCAAAAGTCGATCCAAATGCTTATCACAAGTTTGCATTAATAGGTACGTTAGTATTACCTTACCTCTTGATTTATTTTGATCAACACATTTTTTTTACAATTATTATTTTTAGAACGAAAACTACTCACACATCTATATTCTCGTTTCAGGTGACTTGGGGCAAACCTATAATTCTTTGTCCACTTTTGAGCATTATATGCAAAGCGGAGCAAAAACTGTGTTATTTGTTGGAGATCTGTCTTATGCTGATGAACATCAATACTATGATGTGGGTTTACGCTGGGATACATATGGTCGTTTTGTTGAAAAAAGTACTGCATATCAACAATGGTTATGGACAATCGGAAATCATGAGATAGAGTATTTGCCAGAATTTGTAAGATACTACACAACCATTTAATCTAAAAATGTTCAAAACCGTTAGATTGTTTCTAATGTTTTGTTAGTTAATTGTCAAGCTCTTTTACTAAACTCAATATTTATCTCCAGGACGAAGTGGAAACTTTCAAACAATATCTTCATAGATACAAGACTCTTTATGCAGCTAGCGAAAGCACTAGTCCTCTTTGGTATGCAGTGAGAGTTGCATCCGCTCATATAATTTTCCTCTCAAGTTACTCTCCTTTTGGTAACTTACTTTCTAAAAAAAAATTTATGTTCATTGATTAGCATATATTATACCTTAGTACTGAGTATTAGATACTGAATTTAATTGATTTCAACTGTGACAGTAAAATATACACCTCAATACGAGTGGTTAAAAGCAGAATTTAAAAAAGTGGACAAGGAGAAAACACCTTGGCTAATTGTAATTATGCACTCCCCAATGTACAATAGTAATAGTGCTCACTACATGGAGGGTGAAAGCATGCGAGTTGCATAAGAGAGTTGGTTTGTTGAGAACAAAGTCGATATAGTCTTAGCAGGACATGTCCACGCTTATGAAAGATTGGTTTGTCACTCTAGCTCCTTTATATATTCCTTTCTGATACATGACTATTTTTAAGACTATTGCCTATTTCATAAGGAGTACTATGATAAAAAGTTAAGACATTTTTGTTAAACTTATGTTAAGTTAAACGTATGATTTCAGTATCGGATCTCCAACATACAATACAACATAACAGGCGGTATAAGCTATCCAGTGCCCGATAAATCAGCTCCAATTTACATAAACATCGGAGATGGAGGGAACTTAGAAGGTCTTGCTTCAACGTGAGTTTTTTTATTAGTCGCCATCAATTTCTCAAAAATTATTGCAATATTCTTAGCTTTCACAATTTGTTAAAATGTATAGGAGCGGATTTGTTCTAAGGGCAAATTATAAAAAAAAGTATTATACTTGCTACCGTTTCATCTTTTAGGTAGCAAACAAAAAATTTTCATTGAAGTATAATACTTTTTTTTATAGATAATTTGCCCTTGTTCTAATGATTATGTTAATCTTGACGGACTTTGTAGCTATAACGATCCTCAGCCTCACTATTCTGCATTCCGGGAGGCCAGTTATGGATATGCTACACTTGAGATACTGAACAAAACACACGCAATCTATAACTGCAATCGCAATGACGTGGGAAAGAGTGTTAAAGCTGACTCATTGGTGTTGCATAACCAGTACTAGTTAGTGTTTCTTACAAAAGAAAGATACAAAAACATTAATATATATATATATATATATATATATATATATATATATATATATATATATATATATATATATATATATATATATAGTTAGGATCAAATATGAAGAATAATTAAAATAAGAATGATAAGAAGTAACCACAACCACACATTTTAGATGCACCTACAAAAGTGGATGCATATTCCTTCAAATTTTCCCTCCTAATTTGAAATGTGTGGCTAGAATTACTTCTTACCCTTCTTATTTTAATTATTCTTCTTACTTGATCTCTACCCTATATATATATATATATATATATATATATATATATATATATATATATATATATAGGGTAAGGTTTTTTTCAGAACCAAATAAATTGCGAGAACTGCGAGAACCAGCATCAACCAATCAGATTTTTTTGAATATTAATTTTTTTTATTTAATTCAAAAGGGTATAATGGTAAAATTGTTCTTTATTTTCTTTTTGAATTTTTTTTAATCAAAAACGTTTATTTTTTAGTTCCTAAATTTTAGAATTTTTTTTTTTCATTATACATGTTTAAAAATACACTTTTTGCATATGTGTTTTTTAAAAACTAACTAAATTATGACAATTGTATTTTTCGTTTATGCATATGTGTTTTCTATATGCACATGTATTTTTAAGAAATATTACATAAATATAAATACAAACAACAAAACTTTATCAATAGATTTATGTAATTTAAAAGTACAAATTGTATTACTTTATTGATACGATATTCAGCTTTATCACAAATATCATTATGTTTACAATTGTATTCAATTTTATTACAAATATATGAAGTGTGCACATGTGCATAATCCAATGTCTTTAACAGTTGGTTCATCTTTTTTACGTGCACATGTATTCCTCGCCTGGTTGCACATGTATTTTCTTTAACGTCTAGTATTCACATGTGTGTATATGTATTTATCATTGCATTCATGCACACATGATATATATACACATGTGTTCATCATCTTAATTAAGCTTTCGTCTTCATTTTCTTCATCATCAACTAATTTTTTAAAAGTCAAACAAAACAATTAAGCCCCACCTGAAACAATAAAAATAAAATAAGAAAATAAATTTTCAAACTAAACTAAAAAGCTTCTCATGATTTTATGTCTAACTACTATAAAACATATATGCACACCCTTTCATTAATTTTATATAAACCTTAAAACATATATGCGCACCTCTTCAAATGATTTTATACCAACCATAAAACACATGTGCACACTACTTCAATATTTTTATATCAACCTTAAAATATAAGTGCAGCTCCCTTCAATTGATTATATCAACAATAAAACACATATGCACCATTATATTAATTTTAAATCAACCATAAAACAAAAAATAATGACACAAAACAGTAAAGTATATTTTTTTTATAAAGCATCAATATATTGCGCAACAAAAGAACAATACAAAATAAAGGCCTCGAACTTTTATAATCAAGATGATTATCTCGATTAAAAGAAGCGGATCCAACAAAGACTACAACCCACATGGGCATACAAAAAATATTATAGACTCACAAGTCACAAATACACTTCAAACATTATTACACGGTTTAAACCAAAAAGAATATTTAAGGGCCCATGAACAATACCCACCCCAGTATCACATGCCAAATGAAAACAATTAAAATAGACATGACCCACAGAATGTATGAAACAAGCTTATTTGGACCTAAAAAGCCCCAGCCCAGTTTTGATACTATATATATTCAACGATTAATCGTGTATGTTCAAACCAATAAATCATCAATATCTAATTACACTTTAACAGACATCTTATTTGAACCTCTATAGCTCCTCCGACCAATAACGACCAACACATGTTTTTGGACCTATTATTTGAACATTTTTACAAACTTATTAAGACATGATTTGATCTATTATATAGAATTCAACTTAGCTAATTACACCAAACTAATTAAAACCTCCCTAACAGAAATCATAATCCCATTTCAGCAGAGCAACAAACAATTCAATAACACAAACAATTCACCTCATATAATCACACAAATTAAAACCCAGACTAGACAATTACTATCTAGACAACATCAAACGATTCAGTATCAAAGAAAAAATAAAACGAATCATACCTTCAGAGAGAGATTTGAAGAGAATTGATGATTGAATTTGATTGATGGTTGTTTTGAATGATGAATGGGTCATGTTTCAACCACTTTTTCCTCAAAATTTATTATTGTGTCATAGATACTTCAAATTTGAAACATATGTGCCCCGAAAAACATAGCTATTACCCAAAAAAAGTTTGAGATCGAGACACATATTTGTTTTTAGATCGAAAGCCAAAAAAAAATCATATTGAAAGCCAAAAAATTCAGATCGAATCTATGATCACATCAAAAACAATAATTTATTTTAGATCGAACACATATTTCGGTTGCAAATCAAAAGCTTGGGGTAGGGTTTTTTTTGTGTAACAGAGAGAAAGAGAATTGAGAATTAAAAAGATACTCCGTATTGTTTGAAAATGTTGTAACTTATCCACAATTCAAGGATCCACTATGTTAAACCTAAATTACTTTAATACCCTTTATTATTATTTTTTTCTAAATTAAGTTGTAGTTATTTTTGATAATGCCATCTTGCATTGAGATGATGTACAATATGCATTATTAGGACACTGGCAGTCATGCTTCCGAAAACATCCATACCTCTGAAATCCACCAATAGTATCATTCCACCTCATTTCACCTCATTCATACTTTTTCCATACCTCTCAACCCCATTTTAGTGGCAATCATGCCTTTTTCATACCTCCCAACTTTTTTTTAATTAATTAAATTAAACAATTTAATTAAAACATAAATATTTCATTAATAACTAAAATAAAATTACATAATACTTAAAAAAAAAACATAACTAAAATAAAATTACATTATTAAAAAAAAAATGAAATAACTAATCATCGAGATATGTTAAGTTTTGAGCATCTACGTGGTCCGTAAGATCATATAGGAGTCGGTAATGCATTTGTTCGTCGATTAACTCCGGTAATACAGTATCGTCATAAACTGGCGCGACTGGCGGATCCATTATATGAACCGGTGATATTGCCATCCCATCGTCTTTTAAAATCATATTGTGAAATATGATACACGTATAAACGATTTGTCGAATCTTTTCAACCGACATTGCCCGGAGAGGACGAGCAAGAATCATCCACTTATTTTTAGGACGACCAAAAGCTCGCTCGATATCTTTTCTTGCAGACTCTTGTAGCCTTTTAAATTTCTTTTCATTCAATTCAACCGGATGCTTGTATGCTTTAACAAACGTTGACCATGTAGGATAGATTCCATCAGTAAGATAATAACCACGTTTGTAAAACCGTCCATTTACATGAAATGAACTGTTTGCCGCCGTTCCGTTTCGCTCCGTAAGATACAATGGTGACTGATTCAAAACATTGATATCGTTGTTTGCACCGGGAGGACCAAAAAACGAATGCCAAATCCACAAATCGTAAGAAGTGACGGCTTCAAGCATAATAGTTGGGTATTGATGATCACCTCGCTTATATTGACCTTTCAAATGTCTAGGACAATTACGCCAATGGAAATGGGTACAATCAATGCTACCAAGCATTCCAGGAATGTGATGTTGATCTTCATGGAACTCGTATAAGCGTGCAATGTCATGAGATGTAGGCCTACGTAAGAACTCTCGACCATATAATTGAATAATCGCTTGGCAAAAATGATCAAGGCATTCTCCTATAAAAAAATATATATAACGCTAACTTTATAAAAAAATAAATAACAATAACATAAAAAAAATATATATAACGCTAACTTTATAAAAAAATTAATAACAATAACATAAAAAAAATATATATAACGCTAACTTATAAAAAAAAATTAATAACAATAAGTTTAAAAAATATTTCACCTGACGTTCGGCGCGCCATGTTTAAATAGTCATCAAATCTATCTGGAGGTTCACCCGTTGCGAGTTGCCTAATGGCCGATGTGCATTTTTGTAATGCCGTGAAACTTTTTTTCCCCTTCGCATCTAAGCCCTCTTGAAACCATTCGAAATTCGCTTCAACATCACCAACAACTCTTAAAAACAAGCTTTTATTCATACGAAACCGTTCACGAAAACGTTCGTCGTTAAACTTTGGACGTTCAACGAAATAATCATTCATAAGGGTTCGTAAAGCTTGTTCACGAAAACGAGTTACATACTCCCGACTTTCGGTAGAGCTTGCCGTGTCGTCAATTGCATCGTACGCGGCTAATAAGGTTTCTAGGGTGCTACCGGATGGCACTAGTTCGGACAATTCGCCGGGGGGACTCACTAATGATTCGGACGAAGAAGAAGACATTGTAAGAATATGTGAATTTTGTATATGTGAATTGGATTATTTGTGATAAAAATGTATGTGTTTGTTGAATATATATAGGGGAAATTTTTTTTTTTTTTTTTTTTTTTTTTTTTTTTTTGTTCGGCCCAATACACGCTCCAACCCTCCCAACGTCTATTTCATTTAAAGCATCAACGGTAACATTTGCATTGGAATTGCCATGCTTCGGAGGCAAAAATTGCCGCTCAACCTTTGCCGATAGCCATGCCGGTGGGGTGGCGGCGGTGTTTGCCGCCGGCATGGGCTTGCCGGTGAGGCATGCCGCCCCCACTGCCACCCTTCTTAGGAGTAAAAATGTAGTTCTCGTAGTTCTCGCAATTTATTTGGTTCTGAAAAGAACCTCACACTATATATATATATATATATATATATATATATATATATATATATATATATATATATATATATATATATATATATATATATATATATATATATATATATGAAGTGTCATATACAAAAACATGCTACTTTTTCAGTTTGTCTAACCATAAAAGAAGAAATTGCTAGTTCGGAGTAAAATGTATTTCGTAAAGAGCCCACATATAAGCCCATTGGGTGTAAGTGTGTAACCACTAGCAAAACTGCAAAAGCCCCCATAAATACATTTTAGCAACAACAATCCAATCACGTACACACGTTACCTTTTGATTTGCACAAACAAATACGAGTTTTAAAACACCTAAAGCAGGATGTAATATATTTTATATACTGCATTAGAACTATATAATACATTAATTACAAGGCAGTCTCATGCCTTTCGGTGGTTCTAAGCAATAACAAAAAAGAAGCCTTATTACACTTGTAAACTAATGAGAATTTGCATATAAACTTGAATCATATAACTCATGTATTTTTAATATTATATGTATTTATCTGCAAAACTAATAAAAATGTGACCCATTTTACGTGAAAGCCTTGTGCGATAACATCTATTGCACACTCTTCCGGGACCCCTGTGATTAATTGGTGTATGTCATAAATAACAAAATTTGTACAATTCAGTTCCCATTATTTATAAATTTGATATATCTATCATCTTTCGCTATTGTTTAATATGCATAGCTACACCTAGAAACTTATGAAGAGTTTGATTAGATATTGTCTCACTTAGCTTTAACATGTTAAAAAAGGTCACTGAAGGATACCAAGTAGAAAATTTGAACCCGACTGTGATTTGGATTCAAAACACGCAGGAAGTTTTTCAAAAATTCCTTATGTATCGTTTAATAAGAAACTTACATAAATTTGTAACGTTTCATGTAATCGTGATGCTAACTACTCCGTATTATATTGTTTGTATAATTGTATGTTTAAAAATAATGTAATGCAGATACATGACCAAATGGGCATGTAAGATCGTAAGACTACTCTTACTCGTAACAGCACTTCACCTTCTATCTCAACGGCACATCAGTTTTCTCTCTTTTTTCACACACTCTCACTTTTTACTCCTGACCACTCACACCACTTCACGTTTCAACCCATTTTTTTATTCATTAAAATACACACTTTTATAAAAACATATCCCACACGCCCTTACAAATATTAAAAACATTGGGGGGGCCTAGGGGTGTAATCGAGCCGAGTCGAGTATTGACATGCTCGAGCTCGGCTCGTTTAAAATCGAGTCGAGTCGAGTATTTTTCGAGTCGATCTCGAGTTGTTCGCGAGTTGTCTCGGCTCGATTACACCCCTATATATATATATATATATATATATATATATATATATATATATATATATATATATATATATATATATATATTGGGGTGTAAATGTGTAATCGAGTCGAGTCGAGTAGCTCGCGAGTTGTCTCGGCTCGTTTAAAATCGAGTCAATCGAGTATTTTTCGAGTCGATCTCGAGTTGCTCGCGAGTTGTCTCGGCTCATGTACACCCCTAGGGGGGCCCCAAATGATAAGCCGATGACTTCATTATTTGACATATTTTAGTCTATACTCATATTCTTACTACATATAAAACATGCATGTTTTTGCTTAATACTTAAAAAACTTAGAAATGAGTAATGTTTAATCCTCAAAATGGCTATTTCAAACTTAATTCTCACATGTATAAAACACATGTGTCGATTTTACAAAGAAAAAATCTTAAAAAAAGATGTAGTAATTAATAAAGCTTTATTGTTAAATTTTAAATAAATTATAATAACTTAAGTAAACTAGTAAGTTTTCATGTTTTTTTATAATTTAATAAATTTAATAAATATCCGCTACTCTTATAAATCGACAAATATCTATAATTGTATAAATATCGACTTCAACAACAACAAAATTAGTTATTGTATTTTTTTTTTCGTATTGTATTTTTATTTTGTTGAGGCAACATTGACGAGATCCCTTAATGTTTTAATGATGACAAATAAACATTCGAAACACATAAAATAACAAACGTTAGCCAAAATTCCCCGTCTCACATACCTGCTACTGGCGCGCTGCCCGCGCGTTGACGCGTAGGCGACGCGCCAGGCTTCTGTGAATGTCGGGACGAATTTTGAAAGTCGGCTTTCCCCTTACTCGACAAAAGCGGATCTTTCAATACATGTATGAATATGTTATGTGCCTAATTGAGAACACTCGAAACGAGTTTTAGGATTAGAGAGATCCAATTTTTTAAATACCATTTTTCGGGAAAACGCCAACTCATGTTTTCTAACTCTCGCCTCTAGCCAAGACTTTTCTAAACCTAGGGAGCTTATATATTTCACGTAATATCAAGTGAAAGCATTCATATGCTTATAGCCCATGCTTACGTCTTCTCTAATCACGTTACGGGTTTACTCCCTTATTGGTCAAACTATGTCAAAGGTCACTGTGCGTAAATGCATCTTTTCCCGCAAGGGATGTGCTTTACATCAAGGCAAAGCACTTGGCTCGTTTGTACCAAGGTGTTAGTTGAGTATGTCGAGTCGTGGAAAGTCACGAGTTATGAGATTATGGATTCTCGACGTTGAGTTACTTGAAATTATAAGTAACCTTTGATTTTCTCAACTATAATCATGCTTGTCCAAATCCTTTTCTCTCTAATGACAACTTGATTATTTCTTAATCACTCTTTCACAAAAGACAAAGCCTCTAAACATCCTAACATCTTCTTATTATTCCCTTACACCTCTTACACTCTTACAACTTTGTCTCCCACACAAAAGATTCTCCTCTTACAATATTCCCTCTACTTTATACATTCTCTCTACACACACACACACTTTTCTACACACACTACTTATACACACTTCACTCAGATACCTCTCTTCACACACACTAGGCTCCCCATCAAATCCTTCTTACATATTCCTTACATTCTTACACACATCCCATCCTTACAACATATTCCTTACAACCCTAACAACTTTATTTTCAAACTTACACACACTACTCACAACCATCTCATTCTCTACACACACTAGGCTCCCATCATATCCATTCTTACATATTTCTTTACACACATCACATCCCTTCACCCTTACACTATCCAACCTTTTATTCTCTTACACACTTACACAATCCAACTCATCTCTTATATTCCTTACACACTCTTCATCTTAACCATCCATTTCAAACAAACACATCTCAACCATCCATTTCACCTTCCACCCCAAGAAATGGAATATTTTTGAGTATACGCTTCTCTTAACCCAACCATGGTTCATTTCTAACCCAACTATGGTTAGTTTCCAACTCAACCATTTCTCACCCAACTATGGTTAACTCTTAACCACACCAATGATGGAATATTCCCTTGGATATACTCTTTAACCTAACCATGGTTCACTCTCTAACCTAACCATGGTTTAGTCTCTACACACTTCTCTCTAACCCAACCTTGGTTACTCATAACTTAACCATGGTTACTTCTTAACCTAACCTCACTCACTCTTCCCTATAGAGGAATATTCTATGGCATATTCTCTTCTCTCTTTTATGCTATGTGATGAATACCCATTCTGCCCATACTTAATTATCTCTTCTACCTCTCTATCTTTGATAATTTGTTTTCTCATAAACACTTCACAAAATATTTTCCAAATTGGCTATTTGAGTTGGTAAACCTTAGATTGATTAATGTTAAGGTTTAGTGTGAAGTACAATTGGGGGTTTAGCAAGGTTAGGTATTTACAAGATCAACACTCAACACTTGGGAAAATCTTACAGTGACTTTGGCGCGTCACCCACGCGTTGACGCGTGGGCAGCGCACCGGCTACGGTAAAATATTCCCAAGTTTGGGTCTTGGCCTATAAATACCCCTTTGCCTCTTGTATTCCTCACCCCTTGCAATTATTCTCTCTCTATATTCTTTCTCTCTAATCATCTAATTCTATCTTGTGTTCTTAATTTTCACACTAACATCTTTGAAAGAACACATCTCCTTGCAAGGGAAGAATCACAAGAACTTAATCCACTCTTGTGATTGTGTCGAGGGTCTTCTTATCTTTACCCTTTCTACTAGAATCGAGTCACTAGGTTAGGTTAGGACTTGGTTTAAAGAAACAACATTCATTCATTCTATTTGTTTGTAAGGGAAGTCTTGTGTCTTGGTGACCAAGCCTAGATCATTGGGGATCTAGTTGGGGTTTGATACTTCCGGTGAGAATTCTTGGTAGTGGTCTTGGTGACCCTTAGGTGAAGTCGAATCGCGAGATTCTTTTGGGTGGTTTCTGAGGGCGGAATACCGTGGGAGTAACTCCTTCTTTGTGAGCATCGATATTGGCAAATATCGGTGGAGTGAATTGTAACGGTTTGTAGGCCACCGAAAGGATTATACTAGTGCAATAGTATCGTGTCGTGGATTCACAACTGGATGTACGGATTGTATAAACCCCCATCCCGAACCAGTATATATCGTGGTGTCTCTTTACTCGCTTTATATACTTGTGGTTGTTCTTGTTTAAACCACTTGATTCTTCTTCTTGGCTTAAAGTTTTTAAACGTCTAAAAAGCCGAAGAAACCGTATTCACCCCTCCCCCCTCTACGGTTCTACATATCTATTCTACATATATAGAAAAAATGGTTAATCTTGAAAAGTTGGAAATTGAAAAGTCAAGTAATGTGAAATCTTGAAAAATCTTATTAAAGGAAATTATGAAATGTAATTAATACTCTTATTAAAACACCCATTACTTAAAAGTACAATGATTTATTCACATTGTACAACCAATTAAAAACATATCTACCAAATTAAATACAACCAATTAATACAAATCGCAAACTGGGTTGACCCGGGACGCTTCAAACCCGACGACTTGAACCGGTTTAATTTGACCCGTTTTCGACCCAACCTAGCAAGTTGACCCGGTTTAAATCGACCAATTTTTCGACTGGAACGGTTCAACCGGTTGAACCACCCGGGTCAAACCGGGTTTCAAAATATTATGTTTAATTCCTAAATCTTCAAACTTTTATTATTTTTCATTCATAACCTATAAACTTTTTTTTATGAATAAACTATTTGTCGCTATAGAATCCCGTTGCTATGCACGGGTACTCGTCTAGTTTGAATTAATGAAATTTAGTTTATTTGAAAAAAAAAATGAAAAATAAAATAAAATGGTAGGTTTCAGAAAAGGGGTGTTAATGGTGTCATGAGTGAGGGGATATTTTAAGATGTTGGTGTTAAAAGTAAGAATGATGATATGTCACTGATGTAATAACACTTTACACTTTTTGATGTTGATGGTGTTCACACCTGAAGCTAGGCTAATTATATATTCTCTGCTTGTACAACACATATATCGAAATATAAAGAACCCAAATTATAAAGTAATTGTGTAGTTTTAGTTTAACTTTCAAACTTTTTACATTGTTTCACAAATCTTTTTATGATAAAAAATTTGTAAATTGAAAAGAAAATAAAGTTATATACAGTACTAACATGTTGGTAAGAGCACTAGGTGCAACCACTAGCAAAATCTCCTCATTTGGGGTCTCACGGGTGCCACATCACCTTAAATACTCTTCACAACTAACCCCCTCCTCACTAACAACTAACCTCAACTTACTCATTTAGGGCCCACCACTTGCAATTTTTTTTATTCATTTCATTAAATAAACTAAATTCATTTCATAAAAAATAAAAATACAATACAACACAATAAAAACATACGAAACGTAAAATAATGAAACGGTTAAAAAATGATACGAAACGTCATCAAGAATTTATATAGACTTTTAATTATTGATGAGATCTGACTTTTCCGCCCAAACTTGCAACACTTATTCCCTGACCATTTTCAAGGCGACTTGAAGTTGCAGATCTGTTTCATCATTTCTTAAAAGAGTTTGTAGACCGACCCTGATAGCTGGATGGTCTTGAGGCAGCACACGCAACCTTTCGACCTCTGGAGCACGAGTATGCATCTGTCGTATAATACGAGTTATCTCACCTAGCAAACTGTTAATCAACTTAAGTTCTTTTTCTTGTTCATTGCGTAATCGGGTAAAGATAGCGTTTTGCACCTCAGCTGGTTCATTAGCCATAGTGTTTGCGTGAGAATACGAAGTGTTGTTTAAGTGGCATTTATAGGGGAAACTAGCCGTTAGAAGATATTGTAAAGGGAAACTAGACGTTAAGCATTTTATTCAGATTCAAACTAGCCTTTAAGCATTTTATTCAGATTTAAACTAGCCGTTAAACATCTTAACAGTATAACATATTAAAAAAGATACGGAAAAAGTTACAAACGATACTAAATCATACAATACCGTTAACCATAAACTAGCCATATGCGGTGGTTTCTCAAAACCTCCCACACGTGAACGGGAAAACAGAGGAGCACAATACCTCTGGGCCATGGGGTTATGCCCTATTTGATCAGAGTCTTCGACTTCGACTGGCGAGGGCTATGTCTCAGATGATTCGTTTTTTTAATTCATAGTTTTATTATCATTACCGTATCGTAGTTTAATGTTTTAATTACCGTATCGTTGTTTAGTATTTTAGTTACCGTACGTTGTTTAATGTAATTTCAATTCCATGTTTAATGTATTTTCATTTAGATGTTAATGTATTTTCTTTTCCTATTTTAAAAACATCACAAGTGTTATAAAAAACCTTTCAAATTCACAGAAAATTACATATTTACAACTTTACAAAATAATTACATTTAAAAATTTACAAAACTATAACATATATATAAAAGAAAGGAAAAAAAAAAAAACAAAAAAAAACTGACATGAGGCAGAATTTCACCTCGTCGTTCAGACGAGGAGGGAGCTTGTGGCGAACGGTGAAGAGGGGGGGGGGTGCAATGCCAAGCTGGCGAGTTGCCACATCGGAGTGGCGAGCTATAACAACGAATTGCACCGTGTGCTCTAAGTTGAAAAGAGTGGGCACCTCTAGTTAAAACATAAAACCAAACACCCAAGAATCTTTCACTTTTTTCTCTTTCACTAAATCTTCTTGAACCTCGAGATTTGATTGAGTTCAAGTAAAAACCCAGCCCACCATCACCAGTAACTCGATCTCTTCGGTTACGTCTTTGCCGCTGTGACTTCTCCGATAGTTGTAGTTCACATCAGTGAGTCGGTGGCACCACCAAACTCACCTTTACTTACTGCATGTAATCGTCTCAAGGTGGGTTGTTTTAGGGATGGAGGAGCTAACTTGAAAAATATTTATTTTAGGAGGCCGATATAAACTACGTTGAGTTTTTTATATTCAAATGATTAAAATCGTTTATAAAAAGGTATAAAATATACATTCTCTCAAAACATTTGGGTGGTCACAACTCCCCTCGGTCCTTTTTAAATTCCGTCCTTGGGTTGTTAAGTTTTTATGTTTTTTTTGTGTAGAGTGTTTTTAGTTGGTAACTCTCATAGTCATCAACAACTTTTCAACAACTCCTCAACTATTCTCAAAAGGGAATTTTCCACAAATACCCCAAAAGTACAAGGGTCTCCACCTTAAATAACCCACAAAATCTTGTTTTCTCCAAATACCCCAACGGGAGAAGGTCGCCTCCAAAATTTGGGTGGATGGTGTAATATAGTGACATGTGTCCCTATACATGGCCCCACATTGTACCTTCATGGTACAACTATTAAAGTGTACTTCTTGGGCGACTGGGACCCACATTTCTTGGGCGACCTGATTATTTTGTCTTTTTCCGAAAATTTATGGTCTTTTTTTATTAATTTATAGTACAATAAACTTGGGCGACTGGGTCCCACTTATCTTTATTCTTGGGCGACTTGGTAGGTATGGATCTTTTTTTTATTAAATAATAGTACACTTTTATAAAAATACACTTTTAAATACACTTTTATACTTGATTTAACTTTTTAAAAATACACTTTTAAATAATAGTACACTTTTATAAAAATACACTTTTTAAAAATACACATTTAAATACACTTTTTAAAAATACACATTTAAATACACTTTTTAAAAACACACACACATAAACACTAAAATCCACCGTTTCATCTTTCGGTTACACACAAAATCACTCATACGATCATCCCTTTGATCTTTCCCTTTCATCTTTGAGGAATGCAACCCATCTCGCCCACATTTTATAAGAAACCATCTCACCCACAATTAAAACCCCTCGCCATACCTGCAACTCAAACCTTACTTGATACCATATTGTAATGGCTGACGCAAAGGTAACGGTTAGATCAAGATTAGATTACATTACAATAATTAGAGGGTTGTTGAATACTAATAGGGCAATCTTGTTTCTGGCCACTGTATTTGGGCCATGGTTAGACATCCCCCCCTTTTCTGCTGATACCCATTTGCTAAATTATTTTTATCAAAATCAGGTTAGTGTTGATGAAAGTGAGGATTGCCCTTCCCTTAGTTTTAAAATAGGTGATAACGTGCTTGAATTTGGCCGTGAACAATTTTGTATGATAACTGGGTTTGTTTTTGGGCATGTCCCTAGTGAACATTTTATTAATGTTCATGGTTTACCACATAGTCCATTCTATGATAGATTGTTTCCTCAAAACAAATCCCGTAGGACTAAGAAAATAAAGGGTGAGCAGCTGTTTGCAATGTTGAAACCTGGTGAAGAATGGGATGCATTATCGGATGAGGATGCAGTTAGGGTGTGTTTGTTGGTCATTGCAACGAGTGTATTCATTGGGGGTGAATTAAGGTATTACATCCCGGACCATTTGTTGGCAATGGTTGAGGACTTTTCTATTTGGAATTCGTATCCGTGGGGGGAGTATATGTGGGCACACTTGTACAAAAGAACGGTGAATGTTGTACAGAAGCATATTGCTGCCGAAGCCAAAAAGGCTGATAAGCCTCAAACAAAGAAGGCCGTAAAAAAATCCCCAAAGAAAGAGCAAACTTACAATTTGTATGGCTTTGTTTGGGCACTCAAGGTGAGAAATGCTTAACATATCTAGTCATTTATATTTAAATTGTTGTGTACGATTCCTTATAACATATTTAGTTTAAGATTAACTGTTGTTTACAAGCAAAATTTGTTTTAATCTGTGTAACTTAGCCTATTACATAACCTTATGCGTGAAAAACATGACCTGAATGAGTAAATACCCTTGATTATCACAATTTCATATCATTAAGGGAGTGTTTGGATTAGTGGTTTTGACCACTGTATCTGTGTTCCATATCACAATTTCACAATTTTTATTTGAATGATGTTAATGTCGGTTTTCTAGTGTGATTTATGGAATTCAAAACTGCATACATAAAAAATGGTCATAAATACAAAAATCAATGTTAATGAAGAATGAAGCAGTGAGCATGGTTAACTTTGGATATTAATGGTTGTAGTGCCTCGTGGGAGGTTTTAGGTTGGTTAATGGTCCTTGGCTTCTTGTTTCTTAGTGTATTCTTTTGTAAGCTTCATTTCGATTTTTGCCTTTGTATTGTTCATATGCTAGTTAACTGCTTATTTGTATTGTTTTATGCTTATTTGGTACTTCTTAGTTATAGTGTTGATTAATATTGCATCCTTGTTCTGTGGATTCCTTTGAGTCCATTTTCTTCATGAAAACTCCCATGGTAGTGTAATTTCGAATCTTAGGTATTTGTTTTATTGGTTGATGTTTATGTGCCCATTTCAGTTTGATATATCATTATCTATGCTCATGTTTACATTTCATGGTCCAAATCTGCTATTGCATGTGAAAATCACCAAATCAGTAAAGTTAAGGAGTGTTTGGGTTTATTGGTTAATCTATGTTAATGGTTGTATGTGCGGTTGTTCTTGTTTGATGTAGCACACATTATGATCTAATATCCTAGTGAAACCATAAAAACAAGTGCCACTTTGAGAAAAAGTCAAAATAAGCTTTTGATTTCATTTCAGCTTAACTGAATGGATTTTGGATGTGCATGATCATTCAATTTGGTTCATTTGTACTTAGCTGAGCTTAATTTAGTTTCTTTGTAGCTTGTAACATCAATTTCAATCCATAGGATCAGTTCAAAGTTCACAATAGTCAACTTAGCTTAGTTCTTTCAAAAGTCAAATTTGCATTTGTGAAGAAAAATCATTTATTGCAAGAATTTTAGAGAATTTTGTGTTAGGTTTCAGGCCTTGAAATTTTCAGGACTTGTAGACCCCCAGCTAAACTTCAAAATCCCATGAATACTGTATTTTTGTAATTTTTTCTGTGCATCCCACAGCTCCCCAAACTGACCTGCAGGGGGATGCACCTCCCCTGCACCACCACCTCAGTTATGCACCCAACTTCCAGCCCTCCCCTAGGCTTGATCAGTGGACCCCACTGAGTGCTCCTTGGTTCATTGGAAAGCCCTTCAAGTCTATTTCTGCAGGTTACACTTTAAGGCCTGTTTGGCCTGTATGGCATTTAGATTTGCTTATTCTATCTTTGTAGCTTATTCAGTTAGATTAGCTTGTTGATTTAACTTCATATCTGTTCCCTTAATTTGGTTGTACCTTATTCTCTAGCATGTGTTCAATGGGTACCTTATTTGAGCTTAAAGTTCTCATTTAAGCTTGATAAACCCAACTGTTGAACCTTTAAGCTTGTGCACAGCTTATCTTTGAGTTATAAAAAAGTTTTTTTCACAAAAGTTGTTCACTTTCAGTAGGTTAATAGGTTGGTAAAAGAAAAATAACAAAAATCCAATTTAATTATAAGTGATAGTTTCTATTTAATTTTATTTATCTTTTTAATTTTCCTTTTTAGATTTTATTAAGTAACTCGCAGTTTTATATTTTTATATTTTATTAAGTTAACCATGCTTGAGTTTCTGTGTTTAATTAAGTATATTACATCAGCATACAAATAAATTTGATGTTTTCATGGCTTAAATTAAGAAGTTGCTTCACAAGCTTATCTGTTTGGACTGTTTGTTTCTCAGTGTTTGGGTTTGCTTATATTACTTAGGTTTGCTTAATTTTTTGTTAGGTTTGCGTTAACGCTTTTTTTTTTTTTTTTTTTTTTTTTTTTTTTTTTTTTTTGTGGCCTTGATCCTTTTTTCAGATATGGATTTTGGAAACATTCTCTAATAGCATGCAATGGTGGAGCAAAGATTCTAAAAAAATCCCACGTGGTCTAGCATGGTCAAGATTTAAAACCTTTGAAAAAAAACACTACCAGATGCTATTTGATCCGGTAAACAAACCCTGTATAAACCCGCTCATTTGTTATGTATATTTCTTTATATTGCCTTTAATTTGTATTCATACCTTATTTTATCATGTAGGCTTTTAAACCAATAAAGCAATGGATTCCAAGAAACGATGAGGCATTCCGTCCATGGTACATTCGCAGCATGGAATATATCCGAGGACTAAAGCTGCAAGTTACACTTGTTCATGCAACAAACATGTCGGTTGAGCCAGTGACAGTTGTACAACCTGATGTTGATGGTGATGCTGATGAAGGTTACGTTAACATGCCCAACGATTCTAGTAATGCTGATGATGATGCTGCAACAGAGGTTGGTACACAAGCTGATGTAAACATTGATGACCATGGTGGAGAAGGAAATGAAAGTGGTGCAGGCGTTGGTGGGAGTGTAGATGCTACTGGAGATGGTGGTGGATCAGGAGTGTTTCAAGAGGATTGTATTCATCATGAGATTGGGCAAACATGCCCAAAAACTGATATTTCTGATGGTTATGTTGAAACTGTTTCCGGCAAGGACGAAGTGGGTCCGAATGAACATCATATAGAGATTGAAACTGTTTCCGGCAAGGATGAAGTGGGATCGAATGAACATCATGTTGAGGGTGAAACAGTCAACAAGGATGAAGTGGGTCCTAATGAACATCATGTACAGGATGAATTGTCACAAAGGTTGGATAGAGATCAAACTGAAAGTGAGCTTAAGTTTATTAAGTCTACAGTAGGAGGCATTGAAGAACTTGTTGGAGACGTTGATGTCTCAAACCTATTAGTTCAGCTAGATATTGTTAAAAAAAAAAAGGATCGGGGTGCTTGAGGATGTGTTAGGAGTGAGATTTGAACAAAATTCGGTAGTCTGTGATGACAAGTCCCAAGATGTGCATGCCGACACACCAACTTTGGAAGTCTGTGATGAAAAGTCCGAAGATGTGCATGCCGACACAACTGGTTTGGAAGTCCGTGATGAAAAGACCCAAGATGTTGTATGTGACAATAAGGTATGAATACAAATTATATTTAATTCCTTTTCTTTATAGTAGCGTAATTGGTATGAATAACACTTGTGTGCAATTTATTGTCTCCTTATCTTTGTATTTCAGACTCTTCTCCCAGATGTGGATGGCGACACATCAAATAAGCCCAGTGTTGTTCAAGATGATGATCATAAGTTGTTTTATACGGATACAGAAGTGTTTCAAGGACCAATGACACAACTTATGAAAGCCACGTTTCAATCGTCTACTGATCGTTGTACCGAGTTTATGCAAGTTGACACTAACAGTAGGTGTGATTTTTTTTCCTTACCGAATTTGAATGCTGCCTTCTCCGAATTTGAACTAACACCTCATGAAGTAAGTATATATTTACAATATTACCAAATTTATTTACTATTGTATTATATTGTTTTACTCGTATTGAGACTATTTTGTTTTTCATTTTGTAATTTTTTTAGGATACAAAGGATGGGTCAGAATTGGAACCTACAACCGCTAGTATACAACAACAACCGGCTGAGGACATAGTTGAAACAGGACATTATGTATGCATTTATATTATTTAATTAACTAAAATACATTCACTGCATAGTTACAGTAGGTATTTATTTAGAATATTACTTCATTTTTAAGCGGCTGTGATTATTTTATTTATTCTCTAGGATTTGATGGATATGGATGTTGATAAAAACGAAACTGAGGATGTTGAAAAGGAGGGGGTTGAAATGAGAGAAGCAACGGATAAGGAGGACGACATTGAAAATGAGGGGGTTGAAATGAGAGAAGCAACGGCTAAGGAGGACGGCATTGAAAAGGAGGGGGCTGGGAATGTGGGTGAGGAACCAGGAGAACCACAAGGGGACGGGGGAAATGGTAGTGACAATGCAGATGAAGTTATTTACATTGATGTGGATGTTGACAAGCATACCAGTCAGGTAATTTTATTGTTAAGTACCATTGAAAACGATTGTATAGTCTTCACACTCGCTAGATTCTTTACAGCAAATACTTTATTCATTTGTTGATTATATTGTAAATTATTTCAGGCACAAAATATGTTGTCGTCTGACATCAACATTGTACTAGTTAATGATGTAAGATCTATCTTCAACCGATTGAAACGAAAGAGGAACCCAGGCAAATTTAATAGGTCCCCTTATACATCACCTCCAGACACTACTCCAAGAGTCTTGAGAAGGCTTTCATAAAGAATTAATCGTGAAAACATATCCCCTCCTGATTTTGGTGAAGCTTTGCAACTACCACCATTGGAACCATTTGTAGAGGTATATACAAGTTTAATTACCACATTTATCGTGAAAACATAAGGGGTGTTTGGAATTAATTTGATTTGCTGGTAGTTGTTATTTGTAGGAAAAGTCAAAATTGCCTTGGTCACTTTTATAGCTCAGAAAAACTATTGCCTTGGTCACTTTTATAGGAAAAGTCAAAATTGCATACAAATCCCACATCAGCTTAACTGTTGAAATTTTGGGGTTATCGAATTCTGTTATCGAATTGCATACAAATCCCAAAATTGCATACAATTGTGTTATCGAATTCTAGGGTTTTATGTTGTGTTTGGTTGATAATGGATGTGGATCATTTAGGAATGTTAGTGTTTGAGACTTTGAGATAGGGTTTAATAATTTGTTAAACTAGAGGATTAGTTAAGGGGGGGGGGGGTTGTTTTAGCTTATATCGCCGGCTTATGGCTTATTAAGTTTTGGGCTCGTGTTTCATAAGCTCAATTTTTGTGACTTATTTTGAAACTTGTCGGCTTATATAAGCTTATCATGTGATAATAAACTTATATAAACTAAGAAGTTTCAAAATAAGCCACAAAAAGTGTGCTTATGAAACATAAGCCGAAAACTACATAAGTCATAAGCCCGCTATGTAAGCCGAAACAAACACTCCCATATTGTATATTTATTATTTAGTTACTGTGAATTTATGGAATTTGAATGTGAAGTTGGAAGAATATTCTGTTAGGAAGTTAATATTCTGTTTGGTTGATACTGTTCAGTTAATTAAGCGTGTAGGTTGCTCGTAAACGTCGATTTTGTTATTAGTTTTTTTGAACATGTTTGATTTTGCTGAAGGCTAATGCGTGGTTGTATTGTATGTTTGTTACTTAGATGTGCGGTTAGAGTGATAGCGTGTTAGCTTTAACAATTGTGTTATCGAAGTCTAGGGGTTTATGTTGTGTTTGGGATTTGTATGCAATTGTGTTATCAAAAGTAGTTTATGGTGGTTAATTTAGGGTCATTTAGGGATAGCATAATTTATTCAGTCGTCATCTAGGATGAACCAAATCTGAAATTAGTCAACTTTACTAAAAATTCTAAAGAGTCAAAATTCAGCATTTGACGACATGTCCCATTATGAGTGCATGCTGAGCACCCAGACTGCTTATTTGCTATATTATGTCATCATTTCATCATTAGTATCGTAATGTGATATTCATGTATTCATTTTCAGAACCTGGTAAGATATGCGAGGGGGAGGAAACAGAAAAGCAATTGTATTGTAATGCCTTCGATAAAAAAATTTCTTGAGAACGACATTGATATTAAGTTCATTTTCCCTTGGGGTAACGAAGACACGCTTGCTGATATCCGTTTTTGGAAATCTCTATTAGCTTTAGATGATTGCAGCGATGGATGGCTTTGGGACGAGGTACGTAAATTTTGTATGTACATTGTTTGATATGGTATTCACTGAAGATGGCTTATTGGGCAATTGCCGGTTCTTTTTAAAAAACAGCACGTAGACGTATGGGTTGACTTGATGTGGACATTCCGACCACATGATGCTGATTGGGCAATTGCCTGTTATTTTTTCAGTCCACAAGTCATGGACAATAGCATACGAAGCTATTGGGCGAATGGTTGTAAATATCCAGTGGCTTGGTCTGATGTGGAAAAGGTCTTAATAGTTTTATGTTTTTAGCATTTTTTTTTATTTCTAATTTTAATTCCTATATTCTTACTACTGTAAACTATTTTAATGCTAAAATGTAGGTTCTATTTCCAATTAATGAGCCCAGTTCTCACTGGGCGACGGGGGAGCTTCATATACGTACAGGTGTTATAACATTATACGACACGCTTCCTAAATATTCAAGAAGAAGAGAATGGTGGAAGAAGACCATGCCACAGGCATTTGCAAATAATTTGGCAAATTATCTTAAAGAACAAGGAGTATTGGATGCAAAAGGAATAGATGTTGACGGTTATGAGATAACCTGGAAAGACTGCAAGGATGTCCCGAAACAAGGATGTTTATACGGTGACTGCGGAGTATGGGTATGTATAATCCTTTATCGTTTGGCGAATAATATGTCATTAGAATTGGCCAACCCTACACTAGCAGCTATAGCCTATCGTGAGCGAATGGCGGACTACTTCTGGAAATACAAGGTTCAATATTCCACATAGTAAACTTGTAAGATATGAATGTAACACGATATTATTGTGGATAATATGGAGGTTGTTTAGTTATTTAATGGTAGATTACCAGTTATTATCATATAAGTTACAAAGTTGTTTATTTCCAAAAGCATACATATCATAACATTGAAAACATGACTTGAGTTCATGAGAATCATTAAACCTACTCTAACAAACACAACACAATGAAAAGGATTACAACTACCAAACCTAACATTAACATAATTATTTCATGAACTTTTGTCTTAGCCTTCACTTCCTTCATCTCTTTTTCGAACATTGCAATCAGTTGTTGTATTGAATCTTCCGAGTTCGCCACAAAACTTCCCTGTTGATTTATTAGTGAGTTTTTCTCTTCATGCTCTCGCCAAAACAAGTCTTTGTAGTATTGTGACGGGAGCTCGGGGTCTAAAAAACCATAAACCTTACATATATTCGCCGAACATGCTTTGTACCTTCTTCCTGGGTTTTTTTGTGACCAAGAAACTTTGACAGGTAGTGGATAAGGAGGCCAACAGTTGCAATGCGTCATGTTAGCGACATCTGGGAATTGGTACTGATTCCTATTGTATGACCTACTAGAAGAGGAAGACATGAATGCTTTTCCTGAATTGTTTTCCTACAATGAAAAGGAAATCTGGGTAAGTACTTATATTCAAAAAGAAGTATCCTTAAATACAAAGTACATGATATGGTTTATCATAGTAAATGAACAAGTACAAACGGTAGCTAATTCAATTAACTTTTTTTGGGCGACCTACTAGAGTATTATCATGCCATTTTACATAAACATTCCTTACAAGTGTGCTATGAAACTGTTCCAAAAGCAATGTCACCAAAATCTTTCCACCACGACTTCATATCCAACGACGTGTTTCGAAGATGCTTTTGTCCATACCTAAAAAAATAAAAATTTAAAAAAAATAAAAAAAATAAAAACAATATTAGATTACATAAAGCATATGAATGATATTAATATACAATTACATAAAGTTGTTAACTTGGGCGACTTGGAGTAAAATTGAGTTGTATTAATGTACATGTACCAGTTAGGCTAAAAAGTACAATTTTCTTAAATGTAAAAGTACATAAGGTGGGTAACCTGGGCGACTTGAAAGTTGACCAAGTTTATGGTCTTTGGGCGACTTTGTAACTAGACACATTTAAGTACAATGACATAAATGAACAAGTACATAATGCGGTTTCATACAATTTAATTCCCTAATGTTCTAATGTATATTGATAACCAAATAAAAACTGAAACTTAATGCATTAGCAAATAGTTCATGTTTGTTTTCTGGAAATTAAAAAAAAAATAGTAAAAATGAGTAATGAAGACACGTCTAAGTTTAAGGTGGTTTTAGTACATCCAGGGTCGAAGCATGCTGTTAAACTACCTAAAGACATCAGTTACAATAACCTTGTGGCCTACATCAAGAAAAAGGTGGACGCTGCCAAGGCGATAGGAACTTGTGATGTAAAGTTGTTTTACAAGGATGGTTCCATGTCATTGGACATTGTTGACGATGATGATGTTCAATATTTCATACATGATGTTTGTTCTAAAAACGACCAGACTCAAATATTATTCATATCAATCACGGAACAACCAACGGAGGTAAAATCATCTTATGCTTCTAATAATATATCATTCGATCTTAATGTTCCATTGTTACCTATACAATGGAATCATCCCACCCAAAAAGTTTTAGATTTTTCATTTCACACCAAACCTGATTCGGTTCCGATATGGCAAAAGAACTCATTTCAAAATATTCCCATTCCACCCAAGGCCCCGACTCCAATTATTAAACAATTCCAGCCTCATATAAAATCATTTACAAGTGATACTAGATTTTACAAGTTTCGGGAATTTTATAATAAGCAAGAATGCATGTTTGCTATAGGCAAGAAATCATTACTTGAAAGTTTTGAATATGTAGTTATTAAATCTGAAAGCACGAGGTACAGCGTGAAATGCAGAAACGATGGTTGCCACTGGTGTATATACACTCGCAAAATAAAAGTGGGTAGTAAATTCTATGTATCCACCGTAAATGACGTGCACACATGTTCATGAACTAAACTATGTCCTAATCATCGTAATGCTACAATGAAATTATTAAGTCATTTACTTTACGAAAAAATGAAAGATAATACCAGAACATACAAGGTGAGGGATATACAAAAAGATATTAAGGTTGAATGGAAAGTAGACCTTTCTTACAAACGAATATGGGGTGGAAGGAATTTAACGTTTGAGTTGTTTAAATGGGACACCTGAAGATTCGTTTGAGCAGCTTCCGTATTATTGTCACAATTTAAAGATAGCAAACAAGGGGACGGTAACACACAATGAAACAGACAAGGCAGGAAGATTTAAGTCGGTGTTTATAGCATTTGGTGTTGCGGTAAGAGTTGCTTTTATATAGAATATAAAGTTAAATATTTATATACTTTTTAATAATTTAGTTTAAACTTTGTTCCTTTACATTAATCGAAACTAATACATGGTTATTGATTTAGGTTCGGAGTTTCATAGCCTTCATGTGGCCGTTGTTGATTATTGATGCGGCGCATCTTAAAGGAAAATACAAAGGTACCAACTTGCTTGCTGTTGGTATGGATGGTAACAACCAAATCATACCAATTGCTACAGGTGTGGCACAAGGAGAGACAGGTGAAGCATGGACAGTATTTTTGACCAAGTTGAAAGAGAGCATCGGTGTAGTTCCTGGATTGGCAATTATTTCTGACAGACATCAATCGATTATCCAAGCGTGTAATAAAGTTTTCCCAGATTGCTTTCATGGCAATTGTTGCCGTCACTTGCAAATGAATTGCAATTTGAGCAGCGATAGGGATAAGTATATATACTGGAAGGCGTGCAAATCTTATACGGTGGAAAACTTTCACAAAGCAATCGAAGAGCTTCGCGCTGTTAGACCGAAAGCGGTAAAAAAACTGGAAGAAGCAGGTTTTGAAAAGTGGTCACGGGCATATAGTGAAGGAAATAGATACAATTACTTGACGTCTAACAGTGCGGAATCAATTAACAGTTTAACGAGACTAGTTCGAAAGGTTCCAATAACACATCTCCTGGAGTATTACAGAAAGTTGTTACAAAACTGGTATTTTGAACGACGAGAAAAATATCAAGGTAAATATTTGGTGTTTCTATAATCTGAATTACTAATAAAATAATTTATGCGTGGTACATTTTTTTACAGTGAAATAATAACAATTTTTTTTCTTTAAAATTATGTAGACGCACCAGAATTTGAACTTGGAGAATGGGCAGCAGCAAAGGTGCAAGACAGAATGCTAAAGAGTGCTAACTGGGAAGTTAGAGGCATTGCCATGTGTGCTGTGTACCAAGTGTTAGACACTTATAATTCTCATATAGTCGATTTAATAAAAAGAGAATGCACTTGCAAGTATGTATTACCAACATGTTTATTATATATACAAGTTGATTACATTTTATTATTTTTTCTTTCTGACTTGCATATATGTAATTTCATGCAATTTCAGGCAATGGCAACTTTCGGGTATACCGTGTGGTCATGTGTGTGCTGTGTGTAGGGCAGAAGCTTTGACCGACTGTAACCAATGGGCGCTACCGTGGTTCACAAAAACCAACCTTAAAGGCACATACAATGAACTGGTCTTTCCACTGGCAGATGAAGCCGATTGGGTTAATCCCGGTAACCTGCAAAAGGTTTTGCCTCCGGTAATGGTTAAACGACAATCGGGAAGACCGAAAAACAAAGACCGTATTCGATCAAAAAATGAAGCACCGAAAGAAAATAAGTGTGGCAGGTGTGGCAACAAAGGCCACACACGTGAATCATGTATGCAACCATTGCCAAGAATAGAGGTAAGTTTGTAACATGACAGAAATTTAGATATGTATGTGTGCAGCAAAGTTAGTTATTATTATTATTATTATTTTATATATATATATATATATATATATATATATATGTATATATATATATATATATATATATATATATATATATATATATGTATATATATATATATATATATATGTATATATATATATATATATATATATATATATATATATATATATATACATGTATATATATGTATATATATATATGTATATATATATATGTATATATATATATATATATATATATATATATATATATATATATATATATATATATATATATATGTGTGTGTGCATTTTGGTCATAAAGTTAGTATGTGTGCAGCAAAGTACAACCACCAAAAGAGCATCAAACAAGGGAAAATCAGTGTTGCAGGAACCTGTGATAGAACAGGCGAGTAGAACCGTGTTGTTGGATATGAGTGGAAATCGCAAATGTAAGACAGGTACTGAAAGAGAGGTAATAGTCGAACCGAAAACAGATGTGTACGAGGACTATTTTCAGAACAGAAGAATTTACTAGGATTGGGATGAGCTAAGTTGGATGGGTGAGGCATCTAATGATGTCTTCGGGCAACCATCCAACAACCTTTACCAGGGTAATTTGTTTCGGGGTGTTCAACCTTCATATCCTAGCATCGGGCAAACCTCGAACAACCTTTACCAGGGTGATTTGTTTTGGGGTGGTCAACAGTCATATCCTAGCATCGGCCAAACCTCGAACAACCTTTACCAGGGTGATGCGTTATGGGGTGGTCAACCATCCAATACTTCCATCAACTTAAATTCCTATCTGGAATCATCTAATGCGTATCATTTAGATGATTTCTAGTCTTATGTTTAATTATTATGTGCTAAACTTTATGGCATATTGTTTTTATTTGTGAACGATATTATGTGTAATGCCTTATGTGCAAAACTGTTTGGCATATTGTCATAGGTAGTAGCAAATGATAACGTGTACCTGAACAAGTGGAACAACTTCCCATGAAACCATGTCCACTTCGTTTGCGAAATCGTGTTAAACCTTCAAGAATGCTGGAAAAAAAAATTTTAAAAAGTGACCATCATTATAATTAAAACGAAACAAACGATAAACATTAAAAACATGTGGCATAATATATAGTTTATAGTAATACATAAAACCAAGTACCCGAATTACAAAAAATGTTGTCAGCCCGACAACCCTACCAACTATGCACTTTGTGTTTGAAATAGAAGTCAGCCATACGCTCACGGTAAGCAAGAGCAGCCTGAATCGGATTATCCACTGCCAACGACTTTCCATATGCCAAGCGATATAACCATATGCATACCCAAATACCGCAATCACCAAACAAGCCTCCTTGTGATGGAATGTTGTGTGCATTCTTGAATGTGATGGCATAATTGGCAGGATTTATACGTTTCTTTTCAAACACTTTGGCTTGTTCTAAAACAATCGGAAGTCCAGCCTGTAGGCAAAAGGAAACATATTAAAGAAAATAAACAAGATTACACCAGAAAAGTAAGTATTTAAAAATAATAGGATAAAAAAGAATAAAAAAAACAATAATTAACAAGAAAATAAACAAGATTACACTAAAAATTAAGCATTTAAAAACAAGATTACAAGAAAATACACAAGATTACACTAAATTATAAACATAAATTCAGTATTTAAAAATAAAAAAATAATAATAAAAAAAAATTATAATAAGCCATATATACAAGTATAAGCTACATAAAATAATAGGATAACAATAACTTCATTTCATACATAATCCTAGTACAAAAGATAAGAGACATTACATAACTACCCAACTACAATGGTAGACAAAAGATTGACTTCATAAGACCCTATTACAAAAGATACTAAACATAACTGACATAAAGGCTAAAGACTAGCGACATGACCGTACGACCCTATTACAAAAGATACTAAACGTGACAAGATGCCTATTAAAAAAGATACTAAACATGACCATACAGTAACAGATTACGTAGACCATAATCCGTTCGATCAACATGAGTTTGGAGAATAGCTGATTCACAATAGGGGGCGATGTGAAAGGAACCACCATCTCCTTCAATTCCCAGACTGACAAAGGTACCAGAAGCTATGTTGTGAATTCCAAGAGTCGTAGTAAATCCTTCCGGGTTCTGAACCTCAAGTATGGGGTCATTGTTAGCATTGAAACCAATTAATTTAAATTTACAAGGAGTGGGTATGTTAAGTAGACACTGAAAAGATGCAATGCTTCCACCAGCAATCGTTATCAGCCAAATCACGAAAACGTAGAAGTCATCATAAATTATGTTTCCAGAAAGAACAATGTTGTCTCTTAAGTTAGACAGAAAGAATGGTTTGGGAAGATTCACTAACAACTCATCTGGTATGTATAACTCTTGGAAACGGTGGGTAACCAAGTCGAACGACACCATCATGTAGTTTTTGTATATGCTACCATCATTAGAATAAAATTTCTCATATCCACACCAGAAGATATGGCATCCAACGACACATTGACTTGCCTTTTTTAGTCTAATTGACTGACGAGGCAAAAATTGAGTTTCTAAAGTGTTCCATTCTCTAGAAGAAAACGAGAAAAGCAAGACAGACCATTCATGTTCTTCAGGATTGAAAGGATATGAAATCTTTAGAAAAATTGGGTCAAGGTTGTCAGGCCTTACCCCAAAAGCCAATAGTCGCTTTTCAAATTCTTGGGATTGAGTGGCATAAGGCACATATGCTGTAACCGACCTTCTGATCGATGGGTTCCACACAACAGCCAAGAAGTCAGATACAATTGGACCATGAGAAAAACCCAATACTCCGTGGGAGTAACCAACAAGTATCATATCAGAATAAGACAGGTTTGTAGGCACATTTGTGCGAGATAAATTTTGATCTAAAAAACACATGTACCCTTTATACCTTTGCCGATAGCACAACACAAGAGATGGAACATTTGGAACCTTTACACCGTAACTAGCTGTGAAGTGCAAAGTGTCTATATGAGCCTTCCAACTCTTGGAGACAGTTCGACATTGAAGTAATTGTTTGACAGGAAGCCTTCTAACAATGTTCATCTGAACTTCAACCGGAATGTTATCAGACATGATGGAAATTTTGGGCTGGTGAAAGAAATTTTTTGGCTGGTGTGGTTGTAGAACAATGGGGAGAGGAAGAGTATATATATTGCAAAAACATTTACTACAAACCTAACCACTTAAACCTAAGTTATTGTTGCTTTGTACTTAATTGTACTTGTGAGAAATATTTTAAGACTAGATTTACACATTTAGGGGTTGACTTTGTTGACAAGAAGGTCATATGTACTTAAAAGCCTATGTAATTTATGGTTTTTGTACTTAAATTATAGTTTCAAAGAGTATTCTCAGCACATGTATACTAATAACAATGTATTTTTATCAAATGTATTTTTAGGCCATATAGAGGTTGATCTTTAAGAACAAGTATTTTTAGAAAAATTATTAATTACCTTTAAACATGCACGCATATTCACATACCAAGGACGCTGCTCTTGTTCATCGTTAGAACCCTTTTTTTTTCTTGCTGATGAGCACTGTCATAAAACGTTACAATCCCTGTCCTGATTTCGAACTGTGCTAGAAACCAATGTTTTTCTTTTCGTTGATAGGCAAAAAAACCTGCTCAACATCGGCCCATGAAATTTGGTACTTATCTCCGTTAGCATACCATATTGGAATTGAATCTTGCAAAAGTAGTTGAACAAAGTAACCAGTAACCATAGCCCAATCTGCGTCATCAGGTCTGAAGTGCAGCATGTACTCGACCCATAGGTCAATATGCTGTCAACATAACCGCAAAACATAGTTCATGAGACAAGAAGAAATGAAAAACTATTGATGTACATAAAATAACAGTAATTTATTTAACATTTACCTCATCCATCAGCCATCCTTTTTTCCACGGATCTAAACAAACTAAGGTTTCCCAAAACCTCCGATCCACACGTACTGGTTCCTTTGACCATGGAAAGATACAACGTAGGGGACCCGGCTTTCCAATGAATTCGTCGTACTCATTATAAATATTTACTTTGTCGATAGCTTTGTTCAAACGACCAAGATTCTACAAACACATGGTCGCTACATTAGGAAAAATAACAGTACATGTTACTTGTATGATGATTCAAAAAAAAATTAAAATAAGTTCATACCTCCACCCAAGGTTTAACATCTTTTAAAAAGCGAGTCATATCTGGATCCCGACATCCAATAGGAGGTGTTCGTTTTTTTCAGCTTCTAAGAAATTTGGGGACCAGTAATACAATGACTTTGAACCATCTTTCTGAGTTCTCTTTTCGGGTTTAGCTTGGTCTGCCTTTGCCCTTTTCCAGCGTTCTGATTTATGAAATTCAAAAATACTTTTTTTTTCTCTCCTTAGCTTCTTTCAACAACTTTTCTCTTTCCACCCTGCGTTCAATCTCCTGTAGCAAAGCGTTCATAAACAAATTTTCCTTAGCTTTTAATTCTTCAACCTTCCACCTTTCTTCCTCTTGATTCCTCAACATTAATTCCTCTTGTAAAAGATACTCCTGAGAAAAAAAATGTATGTGCTGATAAAGGGTAAAAAACGTATGTTGTCATATTACTGGGACAAGCACATTACCTGTACAATATCATCATCAGAGTCGACATCTATCTTGGCTGAACAACTATTAGAAATCAGAGTGTCAACCGTTCCAAAGAATTCACGCTTCAGTTGTTCTCGGAATTCAGGGCTCAGATGACAAAATGATCGGCTAAAGTCCAATGTCTCCTGTATATGGTTACCAGAATAAATAAAACAAGTAATTGTTTAAGAAAAAAGGAAAATTAAGCTATCGGAAAACAAAATGATACCCGATATCCGCAAGTTCGTTCACATGCAAGAACCTACAAAGTATATTTAAAAACATATAATTAGACATTCATTTGTAACATGCATTATATTACTTTATAGCGCAAATCACCTGAATAATAGACTCAAGCTTAAAAACCCGAGAATTCAACTCCTGAATCACACGATCCTTAAGGCCGATTTCTGTAATAAGACTACTGGCGTCAATCCTAGGAACAAGTGGTAAATACTGTATTTCTGTCCTCCTACGTTTCCGGGCTGCTTCCAACTTCTGTAAAAACACATCGTATTCATCCGGTGCTCTACGTTTACGAGTCTTTGGTATGTACCCCATCATAAACTCCTGAGATTGGATATACCAATCGGACTACTGCTCCAATAATGTGGCTTTCAAATCAAAATGTATCTTCGAGTCCTACAAATATCATCAGCCCGAGAAAATCAAAGCAAGCAAGATTAATGGAACATAAAAGATTTCAAAGACCAACATATATAAAAGTTTACCTCGCCAAATAGTAATCCATAATCCGATTTTGTAAAAACTTCTTTCTTTGACCAGGCTACACCCCTTGGTATGACATCTGGGTCTTTCTTCCACCAATTATTGCTTCTTTCAAACAACTCAAGAATCCATATCTATGAAATTAAATACTATGTTAGTCTATCACATATAATAAAAAAAATGAAAACTCATACGATCATAAGAAATAAATAAAACAATAACCTTGAAAGCCCAAACAAATCCAGATAGTGTATACGTTGGAACATACTTACGAGATGCTTCTAGGCCTTTAAGGTGTGTCCACCTATGTTTGGATACGACATTCAGTAGCTGGTTGTACAATTGCCTCCAAATGTGCTCCCCCCATGGAAACAAATTCCATGTTTCAAAGTCTTCAACCAAACGTAAGAGTTTATCATCCACTTGTTCATCCAACAACCGACCCATAAAAACGACCTCTAACGCTAACAGTAGACACACACGGACTGCGTCTTCATCAGATAAAGTACCGAATAACTCTTCATCCTCAATAACACCAATAAGATCTAAGTTTGAAAGTCTTTCCCCATTTTTTTTGGAAATACCCTAGCCTTAAATTTTATATCCCCTGAACTATATAACTGAGGCCTAACAAACTTACCAAAACGAAACCCTGTGATTAAACAAAACTCGGGACGACCAAAATGTAGACTACGACCGTCGACATGATATATGAGGGGCATGTCAAAGTGTGCATCATCTACATAACCTTGTTTTTGTAGTATATAATCTACCATATGTGATTCATGGTCAAAAAAGAAAATATCCAACCATCGTCCAAAACATGTAGACCTAAATAAATTCCGCCGTTTTTCATTCAACTTTTCTCTAATTAAGGAAAAGTATTTCAATTTACTCCTAACAATGACTTTCGCTTCATAGTCCTTTTAAGAAAAAAAATAAATAAAATCATCTTTGACTGTAAGAAACAGGAATATCTTACACGTAACACAACACGTATAACATACTTAACTATTTAAAAATGTTAAGTATACAATAGAGCACAATAAGCACAAGAAATAAGCACCAAATAAGCAATAAGCAATCCAAACACCAAACAATCCACAATAAGTTGAGGTGATAAGCTGTCTAAAAAGCTAAGGTTCACCCTCTGGGTCCCACAATACCCACAGAAACAACCTCTAATACACTTGGACAGATTTAACCAAACACCCCTTTATTAGACTCTGAATGTGCTTTTTGAAGCAAATTGGATGTTTAGACCATGAGACTGAAACATAAGCTTGTACAATGAACAAAGATTACTATAATACTAAGAAAGGTTTACCAATAAGCATTTGCCGATTAACTATTCCTTATGTTATTTACCTATTCCTTATGTTATTTACCAAGTAGGTGAAAAGTTTACTCCTAACGATCACTTTGCTTTCACAAACATTTGCCGATTAACTATTCCTTATGTTATTTACCAACTAAGTTATAAGTTTTTAAAAAGAATTTACAAGTATGTGCGCACTACCAATGTATTCAAATCTTCGCAATAACAATCATAAGTAAGTAGCCAAAACAGTTGCCCGAGTAGTTTGAACTTGATCGGGAGTACAAACTATTTCCCGCCGTGTATAAGCAGGATGTATATAGTCCGAGGCCCGATATCTGAGCACAACTCTACCGGGTTAAGTCAACCGACCATCTATGGTTCAAGCTCCCCCGGTCTTGTTACCAAAAATGGTTCCCATAGAAAAGCCGGTTACCACCGGAACCAGCTACTACTTAGATCGTCATCACAAAGACAAACACAAAGGTTTGCAAAGCAACAAAACTTGATAATTCTTTCTAAAAACTATAGGCATCTAACATCTCCCAAAAAAATTTTAATCATACTTAGGTATATTAAAAAGAGATCTAGCATCAAATAAGCCTAAATCCACCAGTTTACACTAATAAAAACTCACAAAAGCAACAATAAACATACAAATTTACACTAACAGATACTCACAAATAACCTAAATCTGTCAGAAATTGACACAATAAATCCATGAAAGGCATCAATAAACCTAAATCCAACTTTTTTATAATTGCTTACCCAAACCCTAAATTAGCGTAACCCTAAGTCAATTGGATTATTACTTACCCTACCCACAAAAAATAAATAAAACCATCTTAGACTGTAAGTAAAAGGAATATGATACAAATTTTCATCTTACACGTAACACAACACATATAACATACTGAACTATTTAAATTCGGTTATAAAATATGATACAAATGTTAAGTCTACAATAGAGTGTAAGTAACAGGAATCGTCTAGAATGAGATAATGAAGGACCATGGCATGCCGTGAACAATACACGGTATCATTATCGCAATCAACACGTTTGAATTATAAGGGCAGATATATGTTACGTCGCACATGTGTTCCATTCCTTTGTTATTTTGGCACCGTCTAGTACCCTTTGTGAGCTTGATCTTTACCACATGCTTTGGCTATTTAAGAGCGAAAACATGTGACTATTGATCTCACCCACAAAGGGTACTAGACGGTGTTCAAACTAACCAATGTAACCCGTCTACAACGTTACATACATCTCCCCCTGATAATTGAGCATGTTCTTACGAAACATTTGTATATACATTGTTTGATATAGCTCACTTAAATGTCCATAACATACATATTAATTATGTATATTCAATGACATTACATGAGCATCGTAAATTTTAAATTTCAACTGAAACATGTAATCACAATAATCAATTTATTTCAATTAAGAGCATCTGCATTTGATTATCAGCTTCATATGGCTATCGATTAACACTCATACTCTCATTAAGAGAACACCTGTTTTTATAGTTTACTTAACCTGTTCCAAACACTCCCTAATGTGGACCTGTTTTGTCATTAAAGAACCAATCCTAAAATCTAAGTGAACTAAAATAAGCAATAAACAACAATTATGGCTACATAAAACAGATTATGCAAATGGTCCAAGCCTTATAAAACATGGTTAATTGGAACACGAAACAGATTATGCAAATGGTCCAAATCTAACTGAAGTAAAATAAACAATAAAATGTAGAATTTCGTACTAACTTGCCATATAAAACAGATTATGCAAAATGGTCCAAATCTAAGTGAACTAAAATGTACAACCAGACGTTAATTATAACACGAAACAACTTACCCTATAAAACATGGTTTTTTTAAAACTTAGATCTGCTGGTGTCTAACTTGGGCGGATGGGGTGTATATGGAAAACTAATGTTAGATCTGCTGGTGTATAACTTGGGCTTCGAAATAATGTTAGATCTGCTGGTGGTGGTGGTGCCTACCCTTCGATAATGTTAGATCTGATGGTGTCGTTTGGTGCCTACCCTTCGATAATGTTAGATCTGTGGTGGTGGTGCCTACCCTTCGAACTAATGTAAAATGATGTTAGATCTGATGGTGTCGAAGTATTAAAAGTGTTTGTGGTATAAGTATTAAAAGTGTTAAAATGATGTTTGAGGATAAGATGATGAAGTATTAAAAGTGTGTGTGGTATAAGTGTGTGTGGTAGTAAGTGTATAAGAAAAATAAAAAGTATAAACTTAATAATGTTGTATAAAAAGTTAGAAAATAAAATACATGTAATTTGTAAAAGTGTACTCCATACCTACCAAGTCGCCAAAGAATAAAGATAAGTGGGACTCAGTCGCCCAAGTTTATTGTACTATAAATTAATAAAAAAAGACCATAAATTTTCGGAAAAAGACAAAATAATCAGGTCGCCCAAGAAATGTGGGTCCCAGTCGCTCAAGAAGTACACTTTAATAGTTGTACCATGAAGGTACAATGTGGGGCTATGTATAGGGACACATGTCACTATATTACACCATCCGCCCAAATTTTGGAGGCGACCTTCTCCCGTTAGGGTATTTGAGGAAAACAAGATTTTGTGGGTTATTTAGGGTGGAGACCCTTGTACTTTTGGGGTATTTGTGGAAAATTCCCTTCTCAAAACTGCTCATCAACTTAAAAAAAAAAAAAAAAAAAAAAAAAAAAAAAAAAAAAAAAAAGCACCATGTTATAGACTTATAGGTAATGTGTCATTTTCCTTTTCAATGAAAAATATTTTGGCTTTATTTGTCGAAAATATTATATCAAAAACCACACGTTGATCTCAAGTTACAATTTAATAATTTATAGTATAAAATAAGTAAAGAGGTTGTTGGTTCCATGTATCTATCTATATATACCAAGTTATGAGACTTTTAGTTACGTAACTTGAAACGTGTGTGTTTTATCTATTTGTGAGCTAGGTGAAGCATTATACAACACTAAATACACACCCGTGCATAATACAGTAGTAAGTTAGAAATACAATGGAACCAAAGGGAACTGATCTCGGGAGTTCACTTTTGGTGCCTAGCGTACAAGAACTAGTTAAGGAACCAATTACCAAGGTTCCACCCCGATATGTTCGTCACGATCAAGATCCTCCTATCATATCACAGCCACCATCTTCCTTGCCCGAAGTGCCCGTTATTGATATGGCACGGTTATCATCTGAAGATTCAGCTGCCCACGAGCTAGAAAAGCTACACCTTGCTTGTAAAGATTGGGGATTCTTTCAGGTACTCCTTTCCGCACTGTATATGACCATAACGTAGATTATGTATATGCTGAATTTGCTTTTTCTAAAATTGCTAAGGGGCCGTTTAGTTGGTGAAAAATTTCTCAATTTTTTCATCTCTAAATTCCTTGAGAAATGATGGTTTTTCTTCTCTAGAGAAGAGTTGAGAATTTTGAAAACGCGTTTAGTTGGAGTTATATTTTTCTTTTTTTTAAATGATAAGAAGATTACCTCAAATTGAGACGGTGGCGGCGACGGCGGGCGGTGGCGGTGGCGGCGACGGCGGGCGGTGGCGGCGACGGTCGGCGGTGGAGGATGGCACGAGAGTTTAGGGGTAGAATGGTGTATGTGTTTTTTTTGGAGTTGAGAAAAAAAAATGAGAAAGAAAAAGTGAGAATGCTAGAATGGGCTTTTCAATTTCTTAGTTAAAATTTAGAAAATGAGAATTTCATTTTTCTTGAAAATTGTTGGAAAAAAGTGCGAATAAACGCGTTTTCAATTTTTTCATTTTCTTACGAAAAATTTCTTGAAAAAATAAAGAATTTCTCTCCAACTAAACGCACCCTAAATCTTTTTCAAGACTCGGTTTTTCTTGGAATAACGAGTATATCAATACAAGTTGTAACATATGTAGTCATAAACTTTGCGAATACCGCTTAAACAATGCTAGTCAAGTGTCTGGTTTGAGGAAAAAGTAATTTATCAATTGATCGTTGCAGATAATAAATCATGGAGTGGGTGTTTCATTGCTGGATAAAGTAAAGGAAGAGACGCAAGAATTTTTCAACCTGCCAATGGAAGAGAAAAATAAGTTTTGGCAAACAACGGACGACATTGAGGGATTTGGACAAGCTTTTGTCGTTTCGGAGGAGCAAAAGCTTGATTGGGCTGATATGTTTTATTTGGTTACCCTCCCACATGGTATTAGAAAGCCACACTTGTTTCCTAACCTACCTATGCCATTCAGGTGATTTGCTCATCCATCCTTCTACTTGTATTAGGATCTAAGTTTGCGTTCTCTCATTAATATGAAACGGTATCTTGAGTAGACAGGGGTCACCAATTACTAGGAATTGTTTAATGCACAAAAAAAAATGGTTATCAGTCATTACACATAAAGTAATTCATGTTGCAAAATAACCTCTCATATATCTTATAGAAAAAAATGACAAAATGACATATAACTATATCTGTAGTTTAGGTCGGGTTTGGGTTAGCGGATCTGAGAACCCAACCCGAACACGACTTGTGTTAATCAGTGGGTCATGCGTGTCAATCTTAACCCGTTTACACATAACTTGACCATGGTTGACGGGTTAAATAGTTTGGATAGGTTAAAAGGGTTGACCCATTTAACCTCTTTATCTTAACAAGTTGACATGTTACACATGTTAATCAGGTTAAACCGGTTGGTGAGTCAACCAATTTAACCCTTACCTGTTTACACATAATATAAACTCGACATATCTAGGCTGACATTACACCAAACTATAGAAAACTTACTTGTTAACGAAGTTGATTCAACTACCTATACAACGTGCATTTTGAAACACCCACGAGAACATAGTTGCTTATCTTTACAACTAGATGCTATTGAGTCTTGCATACAATTCACAAAAACTTTCCATGCTAATAAAAATGCGAGGTTTTTTTGGACTATAATGTCATCATCATCATCATTAGGAACTCCTAGAGCAATGGCACGTTCTTTATCTTCTTCTATCTTGACTTATAAAGATTTGTCTCATTTTTACCTATTGAAAATATGTTTATCTTTTTTTGGACTTTTTCATGTCTAAAGAATTGCTTGTCTTACAAGAAGACTTTTAATCACCTAGCTACTCTTGGAAATAATAACAGCCATCCACCTAGCTTTCCATCTAATTTGAAGTTTTCCATACGTATTATTCCTTTTGAACAAGGTTTACATGACAAATTTGTTATATTCTTTCCCATATCCTCTAGCATATCTCTACAGGCTGTCCCAAAATTAGATATGTCGCTCTCTTTTGTTTTGGAATTCTTACACGATACATTGCTGAGTTTACCTGTTGAAGGATCATATTCCAACATATATCTTAATCCTTGAGGAAGACATTGGAACATACCATAAAGGAGACTTATTCAGATCTTCTTAAACTGTATTTCCCCAGCTTTCTGCTTCATCCACATAAGATGCTATAACCTTTTATTAAATTATTAAATATTTGTAGCCTAATGTGCATGTTAAGTTGTTAACGCGAGGGTACTTAGGCTAGTATATTAAATACAAATAAGATAGGCTTGACCAGGAAACCACGGCTGATGTATATCATTGTCATATGGTCATTTACATGGCATGTCAAGATGTGATTCTAACTTGCAATGTTTAGATTGTCATGAGTAAGTTTCATTGACTTCACAAACCTAGGTTGATTTATATCTTTGTAAACAATTCTGTTGAACTTGTCTGAAGTCGCAGGAACAAAATGAGTAAGGATGTGTTTGTTTTTTGAAAAAATGTCTTACTAGCCTTTTACCACTCACCGAGTTAGAGGCGGTCAGACATTGTTTATTTATCTATTTATTTATTTTTATTATTATTTTTTTTTGTTTTTTTTGAGTTAGAGCCGGTCAAACATATGTCATCTTACTCAATAAGAGGTATGTACTTGTCTTATTGCCTCTTATAAGAGGTTGTAGACTTGCGTTAAGATAATATATTTCATGGTTTATTAACTATGTTAAATTTATGATAAAAAAGTTTTGTTTCATATTAACATAAGTTGCTTATTCATCGCATTACATTGGTTTAATAAATAAATTGCATAAACAAACAATTAAAATCATTCAGACAATTATACAAAAACAAACAACGTTATTTCGTTCGAATTGAGACTTTATAGCCACCTCTTAATAGTAATGCAATAGTCAGATTGAGGCTCAACAAACACCACCTAGGAGTTTATTGTTAGAAATAACAGATAAAAAATTAATAAATATGTCCGGACTCGAATACGAGACTTCGAGATTGCACACATTACATATGAGTTTCAATTTAATAATAATTATTATATTTAGTTATGAATAATTATTATTTTCACAAATAAACACTCAACAGTACCTAACGGTCGTTAGACGAAAGAAGAAGGGCTCGAATTCAAATAGTGGACAAGAAGGATCCGGATGGACCCTCCTTGGGCTATGCTCGGCCGAAACCCAACCCACTAGGGGTTAGGGTTGTTGTCTTGTGCTCCAAGTTGTGATTAGTATAAATACAAGGCCCCTTGTATTCATTTATTTATTCCTTGATTCACTTGCAATCACATTCTTCTTCTTCTCTCCTCTTGAGCCTAGAAATCGAACTACACCCATATAGGGTTCCTACTAGATTTCTAAGCTCAAACCATTCTTGTTTTGTTGATCAACTACACCCTTATAGGGTTCCTACACGATCTTCTAAACATTGTATTTGGATTGTTTGTGTTCAAGAACCTAGCTTTTCTAATTGAAACGCTACTAATACGTGTGTACAAGAGCGAAGATCTAACATACTTTTGTTAGCATATTTTTCCTATTCGACTTGTCATAAAGTCGATTACCATAAACCCTTGTTAGGGTTTTACTCGTTCTTGTTATTTGATTTCTTGTTTGGCTAGAAATCACCAAGGTACGCATATCATTTAAATTCGGTTAATTAATACAAGTATTATGATTCTTTACTTCCGCTGCATGCTTTGATGTTTACTTGTTTAATTTTATAATTGTTATGATTACTAAACTCCAACAGTGGCATCATGAGCCGTTAATACATTGTAATTAATTACCGAAACACATAAAATTGAATCGTTTATGATTATTACATGTTTATGGTGTTCTTAAGTGTTTAAAATTTTGAAAACCCTATTTTATTTTTCGATTCCCATTTTTTATTTATTAAGGTTTTAGGTTTTGTAAAAACTTGTATAAACCCTAGGTTGCATGTAATCTTTTATATGTATTTTTAATGGGTATGTGTTATATGTCATTATTGATATGCGACCTATGACTTGATTATATGTTTATAATAAGTGCAATGTGGGTATCCATGACAAATACATGCTAGTTTGTTATGGATTTTGTATGTTTTGACATGATTTTGATATTACTTGATTCACATGCTTATGCGATTAATAATTAATTAAGGTTTTTGGTAATAAATTGTTATGACTTGTTTGATTACAAAAATTTAATTAATTATGATATTGGGGAAGACCCCATAAATCGCTATTTATAAATCAATTATGTGTGTTTTTTGATTTATTTTGCATGTTCATTATTTATGTCGTTTATTTGTTTTATTAATTACGTATTTGTTTTTATATGTTAATGACATGATAGTAAGCAAAAGGGTAATTTTCGAATAGAAACTATAAACTTGACTTAATAATGGTGAAATTAAGTTTTGAGCTTCTAAAATCATGAACTTTTGATTGATTGATGTGACTGTACATAATGGTTGGACGGTAAAGCTAATTATGACAAACTATAAGGTGGGTATAAGTGGAACCGGATTTTTTAGGATCTTCGGACCACCTTGGTTATGCGCTTGCTTGTGCGTCAAAAATTAGTTTCACCCAACAACCATTACATACGAAGCATCTTAAGGCAATGTTGTAAATTGCTCAACGCCTCAATTAAAACTTTGATGATTTTGCTCGTAAAGAAACTAATGAGTAAAAGTTTTTTACGTGAAAACATATGATAGGCCTATTAAGGTGCTACATATACATTATGGGGATGATAGGACGAATTAAAGTTTTGTACGAAGCATCTAGTTGTTGTGCTTTAAAGGTGCTACATACCATTATGGGGATGGTAGGCCTATTAAGGAAGGAGTTGCATGCCCAAATTCTTCAAGTTAATATGATTTATGGATAATCCATCATATACATAGTAGAATACACATTTTAGAACCTGAGTAATTATTACGTATAGGTTTTTCAAAATGTATAGAAAAGTAAAAGCAAGCAAATTGTTTTCACTGGTGATGAAACACTCAATGTTGTCAAATCCAGTAGGAGCGTTGTGTTGTGTTACTGAATATGGAGTTAGTGTTATGTTCTCTAATTCAGTGGGAGCTACAAGCTTTAATTCCTGTGTAGTAGCCCAGATTATCTTCAAGATAATTACTTTTCAATTGTAGACACTCATGTTTTAGGATAGCCATGTGCGTTTCCTGACAAGATAAAGTAGTCCTACATCTACTTGTTATTTTCTGACACAAATCATATTGGCTCATATAAACAAACGTATGTTGTGTTGTTTATATACTACATGATATTGTTCCATGCTCAAGTGGGAGAATTGTTTATTGTGTGCAAAGGAACAATACATAGAAATATGATTATAGGATTCTCTTAATTGCAAGGTAAGATATCTATCTTCTAATAGGACTTATACATTTAATGTGTAAGACATGTGTCAAGATTATAACAAAGACTACTTTTATGTCTTATGATATTCAAATTAAAAGAAACACTTGAAATTACAATTTACGTCAGGGTGTAACCTGGCTAGATTGCAATGGAAGGGTAAACTACATGATTTTATTACTAGCAGATCAATTGATGTGATGTAATTATGTGAGTTTGTAGTTTCTTAAGTTGGATAATTCATAAAATGACATAAACAAATGGAGTAGTAAATTAACTTGAAATTACTATTGAAACCAAACGGTGGTGTACGCAAATACTTTAGTTATATATGTTTATATCTTCTTACAAATATGAAGTCTTTTAACTATTACAAGACTTATAATAAAGTAAGACGTTAACTTGTTATATTTTAAACAAGAAATCATTGAGTTGATCAATGATTTATAACGTATAGTGGGAATATAACAGTTTATGTCTTCTTAAGACATGAACATGAAGTGACTTGTTCAAAAAAGTACTTATGTTATATAGCATGCAATCGGCTTGGAAATTCTATTATACCATTAAGTTGACTTAGTTGGTAAATAGGTAAGCCAAAAGGAGTATAAATTTATCTTACATATTTTTAGTTTGTCTCACAATATTAGTTCTAATGAAACATCACAAGTTGGTGGTGTGTTCAGTTAGGAAAAATCAAACTCTTGTTATATTGTTTGATAAAAAGATAAACATGACTTATTTTCTTCCAAAAGTTATCAAGGTTAGAAAATTGAGTATGGATTGAATATACTCAATAAGACTCCAACCTAGAAGATTAAATAAGACACCATAAATTATGGAATGTGATGAATCACATTAAAGTCCTAAAATGAAGTCCTGATTTTGTTAATAAGTAGTTTTAACAAACAAGAGTCAGGAACTGTAAAATGTTTTTGTAATATCCCAAAAGAGAACGATTAAGTGTTGTTCAACTTGCTAAAGTATTCATAGATAAATTACAAAAGGCAAGTGGGAGTTTTGTTTAGATCTTGAAAGATAAAAATTACAACATACATAATCTTCTAAAACTACACTAGTGAAAATCATGATGAGGCTAGACATGTAAATGTTAAACCTCAACATGATGAAATTCTCATTCATAGATCCAAAGGGATGTCTCAGATATTTGATTGATGTACTAAGAAATATGAATGACAGGATCAAAGTAAGCCTGTTAATCATAATGATGCATTTACTAAATATTGAATTATGGTAAATTGCTCATACTATGAATGTTAAGATGCTGTCCATAAAGATAAGTCAACTTTGAAAACTTGGTTTATCTTAATGAAGATGAGTTTCTTCAAGAGAAGAAAAACCCTAGAGGTTTAAATCTTTGTGTTATAAATCATATGGACGAAATTATATACATATTTTAATGCATGTCTTATGACAAGATTATTCATCATACTTAAGTAATTAACTATGATTGAATACTCTTTCCTAAGCACATTAAAAATACAAAGATGGTAATTGTCATACTCATTTTTATGAATATGAAATTTGACAATGGATTATAAAACTCTTTCTTGTATAATTACTGATACGCGGGATTGCGCCCTCGCAACAGGTTTTACCTCTCAAGGGATCTTGAGAAGCTTGCAATCCCCGCCAGGCAGTGTACCTGATCGTTATAGTATAATATAGTGACAAGTATCGGGGGATTGATCGTTCAACTCAAAGAATAGTGTTCGCTACGGTTAAAAATCTACTAAATTAGGTCTAGAGGTGAGGGATGATTCTTTTTGTATTTTTATATTTTTAGAAAGCAAGTAAAAATCTCGGGTTTTGGAAGATTGGGCGGAATTAGGTTCTAGTCAACTAACCCAAATTACTACAAATACAAATAAAACAAAATAAAATAAAACTAAGATAAATGTGGTGGAAACAATAATAAGAGAAAATGTGTTTACTTAGATTTCACTACTCCCTATATATCTTTTACCGGTTGATTAGTTTGTTACAATTGCAATAATGACGGGTTATATTCCTTAATACTAGTCGTACGGCCGTGTACGATCTTCCCTAACTCTATAAGCTTCTACTTCATTCTATGTCGAGCCGACTACTAGCTCCTAACGTAGTATCATTAGTAGTTACCTATGCATTAAATATAACCAACAAATCGTAGTACACCTCCGATCAATCATCTTCTAACAACTTTGAGAGACTCCTCGTTGGGAATCCATCTTCTAACAACTTTGAGAGACTCCTCGTTGGGAATCCATCTTGACCTAATAAACCCAGTTTAAACCCATAATGTTTCTTGTGATCAATCATGAATGGGTGATGTAAGGTCATGGTTCACTCCTATATTGGCTTCCTCTCTACATGGATTAAAGTCTACCACCTTTATCCTAAGACTACCTGGACTATATGGTTTGATGGGTGGATTAGGACCTATTTCAATTCCTAAATTTTCGTCCAAGGACGGAAGATTAGGTAACGGTTTTGGTTGAGGCTCCGGTTCATCAAATCTAGGAACTTCCTTAGAACTAAGAGAAAGGTTGTGACTAGAAGTATCCAAACCTATTTCATCTAGTTGTGTTTGGTCCAAGGGCTTTACCTCTATTGGGGTTCCTATGGTCTCTTCTTTTTCTTCCGGGTAATTCACGGGTGGTGTGTATTTCTCAAGCGATGGTGGGAGTTGTGGGGTACTTTGTAGGTTTGTGTTATTTACCTCATCCTTCCTTATCTCAACATCACCTATATCCTCATCATGTGTTTTAGTAGAATCCAACCCAAACATGTTCCTAAGTATCCCAAATCCTTCTCTAGCCATTTCAAGTTCTAAGTCTGATTCATAAGAATCTTCCTCAATAACTAGATTACAGTGTTCAATTTGCCTAAAGGATTCATCTTTTTTGCTCAATATAATCATGTTCGGCTAAATCCTCCTTAATTGTTTCATCAAGTTGTGATGTATACAAACCCATCAATTCATGGAACTCATGGTTCACGGTTAGGAGGCTTTCCTCAAAATTTTTCCAAAGGGTCTTACTAAAAGGAATTGATCCTAACAATGATTGTTTAATATAGGCCACACATGCGCATAACTCATCAAACCTATCAAACTTTACACCCATCTCCTCTTGTATATATCTAAGACCACTTAAAAATTCATTGGAGCAACAGGAATCAAATCTATTCGAGTAAACTAATTGCTCCTCTATTGTTAATGATCTAAATGGAATTTCATCCGCCATGGAGACAAATGAAAATGGTTTTACAAATAAAGGGCACAAAGAAAAAGATAGACTAAAGAAAACCTATAAAAATAAAAATAAAAATCTTACTAGAAAGGAATCTAGCAAGTAGACCTAATAAAAAGAAATTTTAACCTAGGCAATAACTATTCCCCGGGCTGCGGCGCCAAAAACTTGATGCGCGGGATTGCGCCCTCGCAACAGGTTTTACCTCTCAAGGGATCTTGAGAAGCTTGCAATCCCCGCCAGGCAGTGTACCTGATCGTTGTAGTATAGTATAGTGACAAGTACCGGGGGATTGATCGTTCAACTCAAAGAATAGTGTTCGCTAGGGTTAAAAATCTACTAAACTAGGTCTAGAGGTGAGGGATGATTCTTTTTGTATTTTTATATTTTTAGAAAGCAAGTAAAAATCTCGGGTTTTAGAAGATTGGGCGGAATTAGTTGCTAGTCAACTAACCCAAATTACTACAAATACAAATAAAACAAAATAAAATAAAACTAAGATAAATGTGGTGGAAACAATAATAAGAGAAAATGTGTTTACTTAGATTTCACTACTCCCTAGATATCTTATACCGGTTGATTAGTTTGTTACAATTGCATGGATGACGGGTTATATTCCTTAATACTAGTCGTAGGGCCGTGTACGATCTTCCCTAATTCTATAAGCTTCTACTTCATTCTATGTCGAGCCGACTACTAGCTCCTAACGTAGTATCACTAGTAGTTACCTATGCATTAAATATAACCAATAAATCGTAGTACACCTCCGATCATGTTTCTTAAGACGTTCAAACAAGTTACCAATTGGAAGTCTGCCAGTTTTCTTAAGCCTAACATCGAAATCATTCATCCACAACAATTATAAACAAACAACCAACCAATAATCAACATCTAGGTTTCATTACATCTAAGCAAACACGAAGAAAACCTAGCCTAGCATGTTAAAGAGAAGACAAGCATAAGATAGAATCAAACAACACATAGACATATTGAATGATTATTGGAAAACTTATCTTCAATTGAACATGGATGAATCAAGGGGTTGAACCCTTGAAAAACACTGAAAATTCGTCTAGGGTTGTGCACCAAAAAGTTCCTCCAAAGTTCCCCTAGTGTTCCACACTTAATGAATGAAAATTAGAAAAGTATATATAGATTTTGCATCCTGACGGCGTCACGTTATAGCTTGTGACGCCGTCAACTCGCCGCCAAAATAAAATTCGTATTGCCTAGATCCACTTCTGATGCCGTCATGTGTAATTTTACTCTGGGCCGTCACACGTATTCTGACCCTGACGGCCTTGGTGATGCCGTCAAACCAAATTGCCTTGAAATAGTTCTGGGCCGTCATGTGTAATTGCCATATCCACCTCTTTTGCCAAGCTTGACGCCGTCACTAGTAAAATCTTGATGCTGTCAGGTACTGTTTCCAGCAAGAATTTGAGACGTTGCCGTTTTCTTCACTTTTTTGCTCTAAAAACGTCCAAAATGCTTCCTTTTCCAAATTTCTCTCCAAAAGTATCTAAAATGACAAAAGGATCGATTTAGGGCAATAATTGATCAAATAATCTCGGATTTGGGCTCAAATAACCCCCTAAAAGCGGTACACTTTTCGTCTCATCAATTACTTAAGCGAGGACGATAAGTAATTAAGAGTTTTATGAATTCATTTAATCTTTGAAAGTATAAAAAATGCAAGAATCCAAGTATAGATAAATGCATGCATCAAGGAGATAAATCTTATGTTTAAATATTAAATCCATGTTTTGATTTATAATTTAAAATAAGATAACTCCTAAGTAATTCTGAAAGCTAGTGGGAGTATTATGTTTACTTACTTAAATCATATATGTTGTATAACATATAGGAAGTAAAATTCTATATAAGTTAAGTGTTAAGTCATAACTTGGAATGAAACTTTACTTGAAAGATTTAATAAGTAAAACATACAACCTTGAATATATGTTTATTGATGTAAACATGTGCAGTAAATGAATCTAATAGAACATGATATATCATTTAGAAAGTTTAAATGGATATGTAGTACATGAATAAAATTTAAGTTGGACATAAGAATTTTCCATGTACATCATGTTGTTGTTATATCATGTTTTAATAGAAGATGATATGACAACATTGATATCTAATTGAAAGACATTAGATAAGTTGTGTAATGAATATTCTAAAGGAATATATTTGGATATAGAATCACATCCTCAGCCTGGAACAGCTTCTGGATTCTATAGATGAACAATTAGTCAATTGCCATAGCCAACAAACTTGGAAGTTTGGAAGGAATAAAACATTACACATTAAAGTTTACGGAAAAGAGCATATTGTTGTTTGCATACAATGATGCTAATAAAATTGAGATGACACTCAATACTAGTCATGGAAGGATTTCATCCTTGTTAATAGCCATGTGTACTAGTTATGCTTAACTAAAGGCATAGTTGCATTATACATTAAAGAATAAGAATACTTTAAACTTTAAAATGTTTGAAAGTTTAATTATCATAAATTGAATGTTGAGGATGTCACACACTTTATGATGTAATATGTGGTTATATCAAATTATTTGAATGCACATATACAATAACTTCATTAATTGAATTCTTGAAATAAGTATTCTCAAAATTTTGATATATCAAAGTTAGTTGAATAATGCATTGTCAACAAATATGATTGTCATTACTTGAGGCATAATTGTCAAACAAGTATGATTTGTTATTACTTGAGACAAAAATTATTAACTAGAATTTACATGCATTGATCTATTTAGTATTTGGATAAGGGATGTTAAGCAATTATTATTTAATAATGAATTAAAGTACTGAATATGTTTGTTTTCATTAATAATAGATTGTATCCCATATTTGTTTGTTTAATCCATGAATAACTTATGTTATGTTATTCTAAATAGTCCGTTGTCAATCAATGATATGGGAATATCATTGAATTAAGACAAATCTGAGTTTTGGTATAATATACTTAAAGTACATTGATGCGTATTGTGTAGGACATGCCAAATTCACTTGATATTCAATAGAATGAATAAATTGAATATAGGAAAGATCTCAATTACGTGATTATACTTATGGATGTTGTCATTAAAGTAAATCATGAATATTTATCCTCAGACTTGAGATACCAGATAACTACTATGGATGTAGCTCATTTTCTATAAGGTAGTCTAACGTTATCCGTAACTGGTAGCTATATGGGCTATTTTCAGAGGTGATGCAAAGTTCATGGGTTATGCTTGTAGTCAATACAGAATTTGTTTCCTTCAAATTTGTTTTGAAGTATAATACTGTTGGACCCCTCGTAGAGTTGACAAGATGTTTGCATGGCCATGCCCAAGGTCTATCTGGAATACGTTCAGATGAATTGGTAATCTTGCTTGATCATAAATAACGAGAAACAGAAAGTTAATTATGGAATGACTTTGATCCATATCCATATTAACAGGTATTAGAAGCAAAAGGATAAGTATGATGATGAATCATCAATGGTGGTTTTTTCCAGGAAACCATACTCGTGATCGTTCTGGGGACATTGGCGTGTTATGCTAGACTAACCAGTCATTATTACATTAATGTATATCCGAGTGGGAGCTGTTAGAAGTAACGGATAAAAAATTGATGAATATGTCCGGACTCGTACACGAGACTTTGGGATTGCACAGATTACGTATGAGTTTCAATTTAATAATAATTATTATATTTAGTTATGAATAATTATTATTTCCACAAATAAACACTTAACGGTACCTAACGGTCGTTAGACGAAAGAAGAAGGGATCGGATGCAAATAGTGGACAAGAATGATCCGGATGGACCCTCCTTGGGCTATGCTCGGCCGAAACCCAACCCACAAGGGGTTAGGGTTGTTGTCTTGTGCTCCAAGTTGTGATTAGTATAAATATAAGGCCCCTTGTATTCATTTATTCATTCCTTGATTCACTTGCAATCACATTCTTCTTCTTCTATCCTCTTGAGCCTAAAAATTGAACTACACCCTTATAGGGTTCCTACTAGATTTCTAAGCTCAAACAATTCTTGTTTAGTTGATCAACTACACCCTTCTAGGGTTCCTATGCGATCTTCTAAACATTGTGTTTGGATTGTTTGTGATCAAGAACCTAGCTTTTCTAATTGAAACGCTACTAATACGTGTGTACAAGAGCGAAGATCGAACATACTTTTGTTAGCTTATTTTCCCTATTCGACTTGTCATAAAGTCGATTACCATAAACCCTAGTTAGGGTTTTACTTGTTCTTGTTATTTGATTTCTTGTTTGGCTAGAAATCACCAAGGTACGCATATCATTTAAATTCAGTTAATTAATACAAGTATTATGATTCTTTACTTCCGCTGCATGCTTTGATGTTTACTTGTTTAATTTTATAATTGTTATGATTACTAAACTCCAACATTTATTTCATATACACAACACAATGTTACATAGATGGGAGTGGTTCACATACATAAGCATATAACTATTTATATATTTTATAATGATAGAGACACCCTAGAAGCATATTCAAGAGAGCTCAAGAACACTGCTATAAAGACTCTGCTCTACATTGCAAAAGCTTTGAAAATGGCAAGTAAGGACATGATAGTATTGTTCGAAGAAGGGATGCAAGCAATGAGAATGAACTACTACCCAGCATGTCCTGAACCTGAACAAGTCATCGGTCTCACCCCTCACTCTGATGCTGTTGGGATAACCTTTCTTCTCCAACTCAATGAAGTGCCAGGTCTTCAAATAAGAAAGGATGAAATTTGGATCCCCATTAAACCTCTCCCTAATGCGTTCATTGTAAATATAGGAGATATCTTAGAGGTCATTTTCTTTATTTTTCTCCTAATCATCTTTTGTTTTTAACGTTTGCATAGTATCATCAATGATTTGAAAAAAAAAAGAAAAAGATACATATGTGAATAGTTTGCAACTTTGCATATTAGAGCAAATAATTAATGACTTAAAACAATTGTATTCACTTTCAGATTGTAACGAATGGACAATATAAAAGCGTTGAGCATAGAGCAATTGTGAACTCTGAGAAAGAGAGGTTGTCCATAGCCACATTTCTAAGCCCAAAGTTGGATGGAGATTTAGGGCCAGTACCAAGCCTAATTACCCCAAAGACGCCTCCAAAATTTACAAGGGTGGCTGTTGTTGATTTTTTCAAGAACTTATACTCCAAGGAACTTTATAGAAAGACAAACATTGAGCACTACTATGTATAATGTAATATTTAGCAAGAATTGTGTTATACTTTACCTGTTTGAATCACATAAATCTGTGCATTGTAACATTAAGTACACTGGTAGCACGTATTATTACTTCAGCAAGAACCGAGTTAAATTTTACAGATAGGCATTCTGTCATTATTTTAATAATTTTAGTTGCCAAAAAAGTGTCATTCTTCCAATACATTTCTTGCAAAATATTCATCAACTATCTGTTGGATCATTTTTAAAGTCATAAAATCCTGCTGATCGCACAAACATTTGTGCTCAAGGTTGTGTTAAAAGTTTCCCTCGTTGATGAGTCCAACAATTTTCTATTAGATTACTAGGATAACTACTTAGAATTGTTGTTAGTTGCTAAGCTAGTTGATGTACGTTGAGCAAGGCTTCAAACTCAAGCCTTGACTAGTTGATATGCTATGAAGAGAATGCTCGATTTATGAAAAAACAATCTCATCTAAGTCATATTAGGTATGTTTAGCGAAATGAGTTGAAGTTGCGGCTGCTGGAGCTGTAGTTCGACGTTGTGTAGCTGAAGCTTATATTATAAGCTGAAAGCTGAAGTTTTTGTTTTTTAATAAAGCCGTTTGGCGAATTAGTTGGAGTTAAATTTTATTAATGTAAAATTACATAAAAATACATCAAATTAAATTAAGATTTATTTCAAGCTTTTGCGTGTTAAACCTTTATATTCTGAAGGGTATTTAAGTAATTTGACCAACGATAAGCCCATATACGTTTCAATGAGTTTGGGCTTATGGCTTATTAAAGCTTTCATAAGCTAGTGTTACAAACAAAATTTATTCAAGAAGTCATATCTGAAGGGGTTATACACTTGTCTAGAAACTAGGTGTATCATGAAAGAACCAAGCATATTGATGTGCGATATCACTTTATTCAAGAAGTCATATCTGAGGGGGTTATAACTGTGAAAAAGATTAGTACATGAAATAGCCCAGCGTATATGTTGACTAAGCTAGTTACTACTAACAAGTTTGGGCATTGCTTGAACTTGGTTGGTATTCACGACATATAAAGTGATGTGCCCAAGAGGGCTGCTATGAAGCGAAGATTGAGAATAAATAGCAAAGAAATGGAATGTTCATCAAGGTGGAGATTTGTTGGACGGTGTAGTCTACCCACATGGCATAGCTCACAATAGGTGCATAGCCAACTTTGAATAAAATGAATTCAAATGGCTGGGGTAGACTTCTAGCTCAACTATTGAGTGTATGACCTAATTACATTTTTTGTTCTTGTGTTTGTCTTCTCATATGTTTGTCAACAAAGGTGGCCACCTACTATCTCATTTAACACATGCATGCAACTTATTTTTCAATATAAAAGGTGATAGAGCTGAGCTTCATTCGGTATCCAAAACATTAACAAACACACTTGTTTGTTGGAAGAATAGTGAGAGCATCTTGTAGAGAGAAATAGAGTGGTATAGAATTGTTATATAAAATTCTATACGAGTGAGTTTTTGAAGGGTGTGTATAAAATCTAGTGAGTGTCTAAAATACTTTCAAGAGTATTTCTCTGAGTCTAGATTTTGAAAGATACACTGTGTAACCTCGATACTCCATATTTGCTAGTGAAATTCAAATCTTGCTTCTGCCCGTGGATGTAGGTGATTGCCGAACCATGTTAAATCCATGTGTCTTTATTTATTGCGTAATTGTTCTATTTAATTACTTGTCTCTAAAGTACATTAATCACAACGGGTATGTTGTTATTATTGTTGTTGTCGTATGTTGTGATGGGTGGATAAAAAAAAATTCAACCAACTACTCTCACAACAACTATTCTCAAAACTGCGCGCTCATAATGTGTCATTTTCCTTTTCAATGAAAAATATTTTGGATATATTTGTCGAAGATATTATATCAAAAACCACACGTTATAATCTCAAGTTACAATTTATAGTATAAAATAAGTAAAGAGGTTGTTGGTTCCATGTATCTATCTATATATACCAAGTTATGAGACTTTTAGTTACGTAACTTGAAACGTGTGTGTTTTATCTATTTGTGAGCTAGGTGAAGCATTATACAACACTAAATACACACCCGTACATAATAGAAGTTAGAAATACAATGGAAACAAAGGGAAATGGTCTCGGGAGTTCACTTTTGGTGCCTAGCGTACAAGAACTAGTTAAGGAACCAATTACCAAGGTTCCACCCCGGTATGTTTGTCTCGATCAAGATCCTCCTATCATATCACCGCCACCATCTTCCTTGCCGGAAGTGCCCGTTATTGATATGGCGCGGTTATCATCTGAAGATTCAGCTGACCACGAGCTAGAAAAGCTACACCTTGCTTGTAAAGATTGGGGATTCTTTCAGGTACTCCTTTCCGTACTGCATATGACCATAAGGTAGATTATGTATATGCTGAATTTGATTTTCTAGAATTGCTAAATCTTTTTCAAAACTTGGTTTTTCTTGGAATAACGAGTATATCAATGCAAGTTGTAATATATATAGTCATAAACTATGTGACATACCGCTTTAACAATGCTAGTCAAGCGTCTTGTTTTGAGGAAAAAGTGATTTATCAATTTGATCGTTGCAGATAATAAATCATGGAGTGGGTGTTTCATTGCTGGATAAAGTAAAGGAAGAGACGCAAGAATTTTTCAACCTGCCAATGGAAGAGAAAAAGAAGTTTTGGCAAACAACGGATGACATTGAGGGATTTGGACAAGCTTTTGTCGTTTCGGAGGAGCAAAAGCTTGATTGGGCTGATATGTTTTATTTGGTTACCCTCCCACATGGTATTAGAAAGCCACACTTGTTTCCTAACCTACCTATGCCATTCAGGTTATTTGCTCATCCATCCTTCTACTTGTATTAGGATCTAAGTTTGCGTTCTCTCATTAATATGAAACGGTATCTTGAGTAGACAGGGGTCACCAATTACTAGGAATTGTTTAATGCACAAAAAAGAAGAAGAAAAAAAAAAAAAAAAAAAAAAGGTTATCAGTCATTACACATATAGTAACTCATGCATGTTGCAAAATAACCTCTCATATATCTTATAGAAAAAAATGACATATAACTATATCTGTACTTTAGGTCGGGTTTGGGTTAGCGGGTCTGAGAACCCAACCCGAACATGACTTGTGTTAATCAGTGGGTCATACGTGTCAATCTTAACCCATTTACACATAACTAGACCATGGTTTATGGGTTAAATAGTTTGGATAGGTTAAAAGGGTTGATCCATTTAACCTCTTTATCTTAACAATTAAGTTGACATGCTACACATGTTAATCAGGTTAAACCAGTTGGTGGTCCGACCAAGTTAACCCTTACCCGTTTACACAATCTAAATTCGACATATCTAACCTGACATTACACCAAACTATAGAAAACTTACTTGTTAACGAAGTTGATTCAACTACCTATACAACATGCATTTTGAAACATCCAAGAGGATATACTTGCTTATCTTTACAACTAGATGCAGTTGGCGAGTCTTGCATACAATTCACAAAAACTTTCCATGCTAATAAAAAGGCAGGGTTTTTTTGACTATAATGTCATCATCATCATCATCACATCATCATCATTAAGAACGTCTAGAGCAATGGCAAGTTCTTTATCTTCTTCTATCTTGACTTATAAAGGTTTGTCTCATTTTTACCTATTGAAAAAATATTTATCTTTTTTTGGACTTTTTCTTGTCTAAAGAATTGCTTGTCTTACAAAAAGACTTTTAATCACCTTGCTTTCTTAGAAATAATAACAGCCATCTACCTAGCTTTCCATCTAATTTGAAGTTTTCCATACATTTTCTTCTTTTTGAACAAGGTTTACATGACAAATTTGTTATATTCTTTCCCGTTATCCTCTAGCATATCTCTACAGGCTGTCCCAAAATTAGATATGTCGCTCTCTTTTGTTTTGGAATTCTTACACGATACATTGCTGAGTTTACCTGTTGAAGGATCATATTCCAACATACATCCTAATCCTTGAGGAAGACATTGGAACATACCTTAAAGGAGACTTATTCAGATCTTCTTAAACTGGATTTCCCCAGCTTTCTGCTTCATCCACATAAGATGCTATAACCTTTTATTAAATTATCAAATATTTGTTTTTTTTTTAAAGGCAACAATATATAGAACCTCAAAAGAAGCGATACAAACAAACGGCATTCCACCTCTTCAAGCAAGATGATTAAAGAGACTAGAACCCGACCAAGAACAACAAAAACGAAACTACAACAAACTAACAATACAGACCAACCAAACCAACAACCATAAACTTAAACAAAGAAAAATAGAACCATTCCAAACTATTGAGCTCCCTCTGCAACCCCACGAAACCATCTTCACATAAGATGCATACGATCTCTAACACTTGAAACCATACATGCATATACTTTAACCTTTGGACGCACTTACAGGGTCAATGCACCAATCATTCCAAGACGTAATTTTCCTTTTTGCTCTGTGTGAAATCCAGAAGTACAAGAGAACTTGTACTTCATCGCATATTGTAGATAGGTTCGATATCTTATTCTGAAACACTCTCTTGTTACGAATACACCATACTAAGTACAACATTGCCCAACAAACTGCTTGCCAACATTTCTTTTGCATGACGTTATAATTATTGTGACCACTATGATTAATTATATCTCCAATAGACCCAACATTAAAATTACCCATGTTCCACCATTTAAATACTTTTTCCCATCCCGCCATAACTCTTGGGCAAGCCATAAAACAATGCTCAAACGTTTCCACATCTATATCACAATGAGGGCAAATAATTGTATTGAGATCCATACCAATATGATGTAACCAAGAGCGAACAGGAAGGCGTCTATGTTGGAGCCGCCACACAAAGATGCAGATTTTTTTTGGGATGTATGTGTTCCAGTTAGTCTTTTGAGCCGTAACCGTTGAGTTTAGAATAAATTCATCAATCTTTTCTCTAAGGCATTTAATTGTGAAGAGACCTTTATCATCAAGAAGCCAACTCCATGAATCTAAATGAACTGTAGGAATAAAAAAGTTAGTTAACCTTGTCAATTCCATGAGATCACTTATAGCTCTACCCCTTGGATTTCTCGCCCAACTCCATTCCCACGCCCACCCATCGTCCCTCCAACATCTCTTCTCTCCAACCAAGATATCTTTATGAGTTTCTAGTCTAAAAAGCCTTGGAAATTTTTCACATAAAGCCACATTTTCACCAACCCATTTATCCAACCAAAAACGAGTATTATGCCCATTTCCTACTTTTCTCCCAAAAGATGAACAAAAGTTTACACCCGACTGATCTATGACTCTCCCCACTTTTACAATACTACTCCATGTACTTCCACTCCGTCTAACTCCTTCATTATACTCGATCAATCCTCCATCACTTCCATATAAACTTTTTATAATTTTAACCCATAATCGGTTTTCTTCGACTCGAAACCGCCACCACCACTTGCCAAGTAATGCCCAGTTAAATGCTTTTAAGCTCCCAATATTAAGACCACCTGCCTTTGTCTTCTTTAACACAACATTCCATTTAACCCAAGCCATCTTCTTACTCTCATCAGTACCCCCCCCCCCCCCCCCCCCCCAAAAAAAAAAAAAACCTTTGTCTCACACTTTCTAACTTTTTAATGATACTCTTGGGTGCACGGAATAAGGAGAAGAAATATAATGGTAAGCTACTTAAAACCGTTTTGACCAACGTTAATCTACCACCAAAAGATAGAGTTTTTGCTTTCTAGTTGTCCAATCTTTTTTTGAACTTTTCGACCACAACATTCCAACTAGATATTCTTTTCATACAAGAGCCAACCGGTAATCCAGGATATGTGAATGGCAACGACCCGGCTACACATCTCATTCTATGAGCTAAATACTCCACTTCTTCTATTCCAACACCAATTCCATACACTTTGGTTTTATTAGGGTTAATCTTCAAACCAGAAGATTGTTTTATGCATTCCATAATTCTCATCATGTTCTTAGCATTTGACATATTCCAGTCACCAAATATCAGAGTACCGCCGGCATATTGCAGATGAGAAATTGAAGTTTCATCTCTGCCAATATTTACACCCTTAAATATTCCATTTGAGACTGCTTCACGTATCGTAATATTCAGACCTTCCGCCGCTATAAGGTAAAGAAATGGTGACAATGGGTCGCCTTGCCTAACCCCCCTCTCCATTTTGAATTCCAACGTAGGAGACCCATTCACCAAAACTGAAACAGTTGCTGAATTTTGACACGCTTCGATCCACTTACACCATTTATCCCCAAACCCCATTTGTGTGAGAGTGTGACGAATGAAATTCCAGTTGACGCTATCATACGCCTTTTCGAAGTCAATTTTCAGTAAGAACGCCTTCCTCCTTTTTTTCTTTAAAAATTCAATGGTTTCATTTGCAATTAAACCACCATCCAAAATATATCTCCCTTTAACAAATGCATTTTGCTCCTCCCCGACAACCTTATTAATGACTTTTTTCAATCTTTCAGCAAGTGTTTTTGAGATAATCTTATAATAACAACCTATTAAACTAATAGGTTGAAAATCCCCCAACGTAAGCGGGTCTTGAACCTTTGGAATTAAAGTAAGAAACGACGAGTTGCAACCTTTAGAGATTTGACCCGTATGCCAAAACCACTCAATTGCCTTAAACAAATCTTCTTTAATAATTCCCCAAAATTTTTTAATAAACCCGAAATTAAATCCATCAGGACCCGGTGCTTTTTTACTACCACATTGTTTAATAGCATCCCAGACCTCGTCTTCCCGAATGAAACATTCCAAATCATCCCTATCTTCGCTTGAAATGGTTTTAAAGTTACCATTTACCAACACAGGTCTCATATTATTTGGTTCACAAAAATTGTTTTTAAAAAAAATCAAACGCTTTTTCTTTTATACTAGCAGGGTCATCACACCAAACTCCATCCACAACCAGGCCATTCAAAGTCGATTTTCTGTAGTTACTACGGATACACGAATGGAAAAACTTTGAATTTTCATCACTCTCCAACACCCAATTAACTCTAGACTTTTGTTTCTTCATTTCATTACAATGTCTGTCTTTCTCCAACCATCCCTTCCTTGCTTCTTTCCATCTATCTAATTCCCCCTCGTCCAAATATTTGTAGCCTAATGTGCATGTTAACACGAGGGCAGGGGCGAAGCTTGGAAATTTCGAGTGGGGGGTCGGGATCTAAATTTTTTTTTTCTAACACTATGGGGGGTCGAAACCGAATTAAATTGGGGGGGGCGAAACCGAAAATACCGAAATTTTTCTACACGAAAACTATATACCCCTACATCGCAAAAAAAATTTCGGGGGGTCGCCCCCCCCCCCCCCCCCCCCCCCCCCCCCCGGCCCCTTAGAAGCTGCGCCCCTGCGCGAGGGTACTTAGGCTAGTATATTAAATACAAATAAGATAGGCTTGACCAGGAAACCGCGGCTGATGCATATCATTGTCATGGTCATTTACATGGCATGTCAAGATGTGATTCTAACTTGCAATGTTTAGATTGTCATGAGTAAGTTTCAGTGACTTCACAAACCTAGGTTGATTTATATCTTTGTAAACAATTCTGTTGAACTTGTCTGAAGTCGCAGGGACAAAAGGAGTAAGGATGTGTTTGTTTTTTGAAAAAATGTCTTACTAGCCTTTTACCTCTCACCGAGTTAGAGGCGGTCAGACATTGTGTTGTTTGTTTTTTCTCTTTTGAGTCAGAGCCAATCAGACATATGCCTTCTTACTCAATAAGAGGTGTGGACTTATCTTATTGCCTCTTACCAAATAAGAGGTTGTAGACTTGCATTAAGATAATATATTTGATGGTTTATTAACTATGTTAAATTTATGATAAAAAAGTTTTGTTTCATATTAACATAAGTTGCTTATTCATTGCATTACGTTGGTTTAATAAATAAATTGCATAAACGAATAATTAAAATCATTCAGACAATTATACAAAAATAAACAACGTTATTTCCTTCAGATTCAGACTAGCCACCTCATAATAATAAGATGTGATAGTCAGTTTGAGGCTCAACAAACACCACCTAGGAGTTTATTTCATATACACAACACAATGTTACATAGATGGGAGTGGTTCACATACATAAACATATAACTGTTTATATATTTTACAATGATAGAGACACCCTAGAAGCATATTCAAGAGAGCTCAAGAACACTGCTATAAAGACTCTGCTCTACATTGCAAAAGCTTTGAAAATGGAAAGTAAGGACATGATAGTATTGTTCGAAGAAGGAATGCAAGCAATGAGAATGAACTACTACCCACCATGTCCACAACCTGAACAAGTCATCGGTCTCACCCCTCACTCTGATGCTGTTGGGATAACCTTTCTTCTCCAACTCAATGAAGTGTCAGGTCTTCAAATAACAAAAGGATGAAATTTGGATCCCCATTAAACCTCTCCCTAACGCGTTCATTGTAAATATTGGAGAGATCTTAGAGGTCATTTTCTTTATTTTTCTCCTAATCATTTCTTGTTTTTAACTTTTGCATAGTATCATCAGTGATTTGAAAAAAAGAAAAAGATACATATGTGAATAGTTTGCATCTTCGCATATTAGAGCAGATAATTAATGACTTAAAATAATTGTGTTCATGCACTTTCAGATTGTAACGAATGGACAGTATAAAAGCATCGAGCATAGAGCAATTGTGAACTCCGAGAAAGAGAGGTTGTCCATAGCCACATTTCTAAGCCCAAAGTTGGATGGAGATTTAGGGCCAGCACCAAGCCTGATTACCCCAAAGACGCCTCCAAAATTTACAAGGGTGGCTGTTGCTGATTTTTTCAAGAACTTATTCTCAAGGGAACTTAATAGAAAAACAAACCTTGAGCAGTACTATGTATAATGTAATATTTAGCAAGAATTGTGTTATACTTTACCTGTTTGTATCACATAAATAAAAACTGTACACTGTAACGTTAAGTACACTAGTAGCACGTATTATTACTTTAGCAAGACATGTGTTAAATTTTACAGATAGGCATTCTGTCATTATTTTAATAATGGTAGTTGCCAAAAAAGTGTCATTCTTGCAATACATTTCTTGCAAAATATTCATCAACTAACTCTTTTTCGATCAACTATCTATCACAATATCATTTACAGTGAATGTCATTTCCTTTATCTGTTGGATCATTTTGAAAGTCATAAAATCCTGCTGATCGCACAACAGTTTGTGGTCAAGGTTGTGTTAAACGTTTCCCTCGTTGACGAGTTCAACAATTTTCTATTAGATTACTAGGATAACTACTTAGAATTGTTGTTAGTTGCTAGCTAGTTGATGTACGTTGAGTAAGGCTTCAAACTCAAGCCTTGACTAGTTAATATGCTATGAAGAAAATGCCAGATTTATGACAAAACAATCTCATCTAAGTCATATTAGGTATGTTTAAAACGAAATGAGTTGAAGTTGAGGCTGCTGGAGCTGTAGTTGGACGTTGTGTAGCTGAAGCTTATATTATAATCTGAAAGTTGAAGTTTATATTTTTTAATAAAGCCGTTTGACGAATTAGTTGGAGTTAAAGTTTATTAATGTAAAATTACTTAAAAATACATCAAATTAAATTTAGATTTATTTCAAGCTTTTGCGTGTTAAAGCTTTATATTCTGAAGGGTATTTAAGTAATTTGACTGACGATAAGCCCGTTTCAATGGGTTTGGGCTTATGGAGGCTTATGGCTTATTAAATATTTCATAAGCTAGTGTAACAAACAAAATTTATTTTATAAGCAGCTTATTTGATTATCTCAAGACTCTATAAACTCCTAAAAGCTTTGCGCCAAATACAAACCTTCAAAGAAGTTAAATCATGCCGGATACAATATCATCTAATTTCTTTTCTTCATAGCACTTTTGTACCAAGTTTGCCAACAATCATATCGACTAATATCTTCAGAAATTCGAAAACAAATCCTAACTAAATGTATTTCAGACAGTACCATGCCAAATGAGTAAACATCTCTAATGTTTCAAATAGTACCACACCAAATGAGTAAACATCTGGCTCTTTAGCGGATAGTGGTAGCACGTCATACCTACAACATTGGAGACGAAAAATGTGTATTTCTGGTTAGCAAAGTTGGAACCCTTAGCTATCCAGTTTTCATCTAGTAGGATGTTAGTGCTTTTGATGTCCCAGTTCAACGTATTTTGTTGCATCCCGTGGGATCATGAAGGTAGTGTAGCATACGGGCAGCTTCAGTGCATATCTGAAGGTGTTGATTCCAACAGAAATCTGTGCTTTTATGTACGAATGGAGACATTCATGAGGTAGATAATCGTTAACTAGGATGCTCTCCCCGCTATCATCATGCTTGTAACCCGAAAACAACATGAACTCTTTCAATATTCTATTGAAGATGTATGTTATTTCATGAGATAAAAAACGGAAAGAGATGTAAGAGTAAGGAAAAAGAATAGAGAGGCAGAAAGAAACAAAGAAATTTGTTTATTTGGTCACAAGGGTTGTGATGTATTTAACATGGAGGAGACACATGTTCAACAATTCTTTTTTCTTTAATAAATTGTCCTTAAACTATGACGAGTTGGTAATATAGCTTGAATGATACCGAATCTTGTAAAAAGACGTATGCATATGCGTCATCCCATATTTATTTGTAATATCGCACCCATTGAGTTTAGTCTTATATATAGATTTGTTATATCTGCCACTCTTTCGTTATTGTTTAATGGGAGATGATTTGTGCACCATTTATTTTGGCTATACACCACTAAATCATCATCATCATTAGGAACGTCTAGAGCAATGGCAAGTTCTTTATCTTCTTCTATCTTGACTTAAAAAGGTTTGTCTCATTTTTACCTATTGAAAAAATATTTATCTTTTTTTGGACTTTTTCTTGTCTAAAGAATTGCTTGTCTTACAAAATTAAAAGACTTTTAATCACCTAGCTTTCTTCGAAATAATAACAGCCATCTACCTAGCTTTCCATCTAATTTGAAGTTTTCCATACATTTTCTTCTTTTTGAACAAGGTTTACATGACAAATTTGTTATATTCCAAATTTGTTATATTCTTTCCCGTTATCCTCTAGCATATCTCTACAGGCTGTCCCAAAATTAGATATGTCGCTCTCTTTTGTTTTGGAATTCTTACACGATACATTGCTGAGTTTACCTCTTTAAGGATCATATTCCAACATACATCCTAATCCTTGAGGAAGACATTGGAACATACCTTAAAGGAGACTTATTCAGATCTTCTTAAACTGGATTTCCTCAGCTGTCTGCTTCATCCACATAAGATGCTATAACCTTTTAATAAATAATCAAATATTTGTAGCCTAATGTGCATGTTTATCTCCAGCGTAACACGAGGGTACTTAGGCTAGTATATTAAATACAAATAAGATAGGCTTGACCATGAAACCACGGCCGACGTATATCATTGTCATGGTCATTTCATGGCATGTCAAGATGTGATTCTTAACTTGCAATGTTTAGATTGTCATGAGTAAGTTTCAGTGACTTCACAAACCTAGGTTGATTTATATATTTGTAAACAATTTTGTTGAACTTGTCTGAAGTCGCATGGACAAAATTAGTAAGGGGTGTGTTTGTTTTTTGAAAAAATGTCTTACTAGCCTCTTATTACCACTTACCGAGTGAGAGGCGGTCAGACATTGTGTTGTTTGTTCTTTTCTTTTGAGTCAGGGACAATCAGACATATGTCATCTTACTCAATATATAGGAGGTGTGGACTTGTCTTCTTGCCTCTTACCAAGTAAGAGGTTTTAGACTTGCATTAAAATAATATATTTGATGGTTTATTAACTATATATGTTAAATTTTTGATAAAAAAAAAGTTTTGTTTCATATTTACATAAGTTACTTATTCATCGCATTACGTTAGTTTAATAAATAAATTGCAGAAACGAACAATTAAAATATTTCAGACAATTATATAAAAACAAACAACATTATTTCGTTCAGATTCAGACTTTCTAGCCACCTCTTAATAGTAAGATATGAAAGTCAGATTGAGGCTCAAAACATCTTGATGGAACAAACAATACCTAAGAGTTAGTTTATTTCATATACACAACACAATGTTACATGGGTGGGAGGGGTACTCATACATAAACATATAACTGTTCATATATTTTGCAATGATAGAGACACCCTAGAAGCATATTCAAGAGAGCTCAAGAACACTGCTATAAAGACTCTGCTCTACATTGCAAAAGCTTTGAAAATGGAAAGTAAGGACATGATAGTATTGTTCGAAGAAGGGATGCAAGCAATGAGAATGAACTACTACCCACCATGTCCCCAACCTGAACAAGTCATCGGTCTCACCCCTCACTCTGATGCTGTTGGGATAACCTTTCTTCTCCAACTCAATGAAGTGCCGGGTCTTCAAATAAGAAAGGATGAAATTTGGATCCCCATTAAACCTCTCCCTAACGCGTTCATTGTAAATATAGGAGAGATCTTAGAGGTCATTTTCTTTATTTTTCTCCTAATCATCTCTTGTTTTTAACTTTTGCATAGTATCATCAATGATTTGAAAAAAAGAAAAAGATACATATGTGAATAGTTTGCATCTTCGCATATTAGAGCAGATAATTAATGACTTAAAATAATTGTGTTCATGCACTTTCAGATTGTAACGAATGGACAGTATAAAAGCATCAAGCATAGAGCAATTGTGAACTCCGAGAAAGAGAGGTTGTCCATAGCCACATTTCTAAGCCCAAAGTTGGATGGAGATTTAGGGCCAGCACCAAGCCTGATTACCCCAAAGACGCCTCCAAAATTTACAAGGGTGGCTGTTGCTGATTTTTTCAAGAACTTATTCTCAAGGGAACTTAATAGAAAAACAAACCTTGAGCAGTACTATGTATAATGTAATATTTAGCAAGAATTGTGTTATACTTTACCTGTTTGTATCACATAAATAAAAACTGTGCACTGTAACGTTAAGTACACTAGTAGCACGTATTACGTATTACTTTAGCAAGACATGCGTTAAATTTTACAGATAGGCATTCTGTCATTATTTTAATAATGGTAGTTGCCAAAAAAGTGTCATTCTTGCAATACATTTCTTGCAAAATATTCATCAACTAACTGTTTTTCGATCAACTATCTATCACAATATCATTTACAGTGAATGTCATTTCCTTGATCTGTTGGATCATTTTGAAAGTCATAAAATCCTGCTGATCGCACAACAGTTTGTGGTCAAGGTTGTGTTAAACGTTTCCCTCGTTGACGAGTTCAACAATTTTCTATTAGATTACTAGGATAACTACTTAGAATTGTTGTTAGTTGCTAGCTTGTTGATGTACGTTGAGCAAGGCTTCAAACTCAAGCCTTGACTAGTTAATATGCTATGAAGAAAATGCCAGATTTATGACAAAACAATCTCATCTAAGTCATATTAGGTATGTTTAGCGAAATGAGTTGAAGTTGAGGCTGCTGGAGCTGTAGTTGGACGTTGGGTAGCTGAAGCTTATATTATAATCTGAAAGTTGAAGTTTATATTTTTTAATAAAGCCGTTTGACGAATTAGTTGGAGTTAAAGTTTATTAATGTAAAATTACATAAAAATACATCAAATTAAATTTAGATTTATTTCAAGCTTTTGTGTGTTAAAGCTTTATATTCTGAAGGGTATTTAAGTAATTTGACTGACGATAAGCCCGTTTCAATGGGTTTGGGCTTATGAAGGCTTATGGCTTATTAAATATTTCATAAGCTAGTGTAACAAACAAAATTTATTTTATAAGCAGCTTATTTGATTATCTCAAGACTCTATAAACTCCTAAAAGCTTTGCGCCAAATACAAACCTTCAAAGAAGTTAAATCAAGCCGGATACAATATCATCTAATTTCTTTTCTTCATAGCACTTTTGTACCAAGTTTGCCAATAATCATATCAACTAATATTTTCAGAAATTCGAAAACAAATCCTAAAAGCTTTGCGCCAAACACAGAACTTCAAAGAATTTAAATCAAGCCGGATATACTCTCATCTAATTTCTTTTCTTCATAGCACTTTTGTACCAAGTTTGCCAATAATCATATCGACTAATATCTTCAAAAATTCGAAAACAAATCCTAACTAAATGTATTTCAAACAGTACCACGCCAAATGAGTAAACATCTCTAATGTTTCAAATAGTACCACACCAAATGAGTAAACATCCGGCTCTTTAGTGGATAGTGGTAGCACGTCATACCTACAACATTGGAGACAAGAAATGTGTATTTCTGGTTAGCAAAGTCGGAACCCTTAGCTATCTAGTTTTCATCTAGTAGGATGTTAGCGCTTTTGATGTCCCAGTTCAACATATTTTGTTGCATCCCGTGGGATCATGAAGGTAGTGTAGTATACGGGCAGCTCCAGTGCATATCTGAAGGTGTTGATTCCAACATAAATCTGTGCTTTTATGTATGAATCGAGACATTCGTGAGGTAGATATTGGTGAACTAGCTAGGATGCTCTCCCCGCTATCATCATGCTTGTAACCCGAAAACAACATGATCTCTTTCAATATTCTATTGAAGATATATGTTATTTCATGAGATCAAAAAACGAAAAGATATATAAGAGTAAGGAAAAAAAATTTTGAGGTAGAAAGAAACAAAGAAATATGTTTATTTTGGTTGTGAAGTATTTAACATGGAGGAGACGCACATGTTCAGCAATTCTTTTTTCTTTAATAAATTGTCTTTAAACTATGTCGAGCAGGTAAGAGCTTGAAAGATACCAAATCTTATAAAAAGACGTATGCATATGCGTCATCCCATATTTTTATTTGTAATATCGCACCCATTGAGTTTGGTCTTATATAGATTGGATATATCTGCCACTCTTTCGTTATTGTTTAATATGCATAGCCATACACCTAGAAACTTATGAAAGGTTTGATTAGGTATTGGCTCACTTAACTTTAACATGTTAAAAAAGAGGTTGCTGAAGGATACCGAGTAGAAAATTTGAACCCGACTGCGATTTGGAATCGAAACACGCAAGAAGTTTATCAAAAATTCCCTGTGTATCGTTTAATAAGAAACTTACATAAATATGTAACGTTTCAACCAACTGAGCTAGCTCAGTTGGCCATAAAAGGTGACTTTGGAGAGGTTGTTACCACATGCGAGAGGTCTTATGTTCGAGTCTCTCCGTGGGCCTTTTCTTTCAAGGTGGAATCTATGGGGTTCTACCTTATAGATGCGTCGATTCGAGGCTGACAGAGACTATCTTCTAGGTATGTACTGTGAAATCAAATCACTAATTATTATTTGAGGTTGGCTATTGTACTAACTCGCTGTTACAAAAAAATATGTAACGTTTGATGTAATTATCATGATGCTACTTAGATATTAAATAACTAACTTAATATTGTATTAACTCGCTCTTCAAAAAAAGGATAATCACCAAAATAGACCGGACAACCATGGTGAATTCGGTTCCTGCCCTCAGATCCAATTGCCCTGTTTAAAAAAGACATTTTCTAATCTGAGGGCAGGAACCAAATTCACCATGGTTGTCCGATTTATTTTGGTGATTATCCTTAAAATATGTAACGTTTGATGTAATCATGATGCTACTTAGGTATCGTTTGAATAATTGTGTGCTTAAAAGTACTGCATGTAACGTAGATATGGCCACATGGACATGTAAGATTAAGATTGTAAGGGGACAAGCATGGGCACAAATGATAAGCCGATAACTTCATTATTATTTGACATTTTTTTGATAATTCATCACGTACATAATGTTTTTTATTTAGTCCATACTCCATACTAGTATAAAGATAAAATATATACATTTTGCTTAAAATTTAAGTAATGTTGTTATATTAAATTACCTTTACTTATAAAAAAAATACAATTTATTACATATATAAATACTTAATTCCAATTTAAATCACTAATTATCTTCATTCCTACTTACTCCACACCCACATATACATAAAAAGAAAAATTGCTAACATAAATTGACGTTACTATACATTGTCGTCGTTGTGCGAGTGTAAACGTCTACTATTACTAAACTACATATAATAATCAAGGAAGTAAAAACAGAACAAAGATGACGAGTTTTGGAGCTATATTGGAGCTAAAAAAATTCAATTTTCATACTATTTCATTAACAAGGTTGTATATAGCTACAACTTTGATGTTACCTTGTTACGTTTGTGGAGACTCATCCTCACTCTAGGTAGACATTAATGTTGAGTTGTTGACGTTAACCGTTACCCGAACTTGAATAAACTTAACGAGAGAACGCTAAATTATAAATTATTTTGTTTGAATAAGCCACATATTTTATTTATTTATTTATATTTTTATTTTTATTTTTTAAATAACATGATAAGTAAGCAATGAACGAACAGCTTAAATCTTGTTTTCGAACACGATCATTGTTTTGTGTGACCAGGTAGTTGACGAATATGTAATGGGTTTAGTGTTCTTGCTTGTGCAATCAAAGTTTCTTAGACTCAAACTTATAGTACATACGGAGTATTTGACTTGCAGTTGTCACAAAGTTTAATCATAGCTCAAAACAATTGACAATTAATGGTTAGTTTGGTTTGTAGGTAAGTTTAAGATTTTGATTTGGATTTAATGCATGAATGATAAAAATATTTAATATTATTTTATATTTTATAATATGATTTATAAATTATTATTTATATGAAAAGCGTGAGGAGAGAGATAAATTGAAAATGATGCGAGTCCATTTTTGTCATATAAAACCACCTATATTACCAATCTTTTACTCACTCCCAGAGAGGGTTAATTTTTATTCAAGATTCATATGACTCGAGATAAAAGGATTACCGTTCGAGTACGGATCAAGGATCAATATCATTAATATTGCTAAGAAACATGTGATCTGAGACCGATATATTCATGATGTTGGAACCATTAATATCAGCAATATAACTTCTTTAGCGATATGGGTTTCGGAAATTCTAAAAAGAATGGTGTTTTCATTAACACTACAATGGAAGTACAATCCCATATCCAAGAGCAACAGACAGTTACTCCAAGTCACACTCCAGACTGTCTTCACGAAATTTTAAATTAAAATTTCAAACCCAACCTCAACGGTACTATATTTGAAGAGTTTCCATTAGAAAAGTCCAACATTGTTGATAAAAGATGCCTCTCAAACGAACGACAAGTTATCAAGCATAAACCCATTCTCGTTGACCAAGAAAAAGCCTTTCAGAGCAACATCTCTTTTAAACCTCATCAATTTTTTAGTTCTTCTCATGAAACAACTTTTCATGGAACACCTGTGATACAACCTCTGCAAACCTTTAATGCTCCAACTTTCTCATCAGTCCTATCCACATCTTCAAATCTAAACGTGAGTCCAGCTCGAGACTCCCCTCTTATTACAAAAGCAAACCTAAAATCTACCTCATACACACTTAAATCTAAGTCAAACAAAGCATCTGAATGTCATGTGATTTGCAGCAAGGCACTAAAGTATGCTAAGATAGTGCAAGACAAGAAATCCATTTCAAAGAACACAGAGAGGGATACCGGATGGATCTCAGGTAGAATCAAGAAAAAAGGTAAAAGTAAAGCAAGGAAGAACAAGATTGAATATGAAGGCGATGACGATCAATTGTGTTCACTATCTCAAGGTAATTATGAAAATGATGAATCCGTTTCTATGTATAGTCTTGGGACTTCATTGGGCGTTACTTTAGATGGAAAACCGGCTTGTTCAAAAAATGATGTGTTTAGTGATTTCTTATTTGGCCTGAGCAACAATGAGATACCACTTCCCCTTTTATGAACAACAATGGTGGTATTAAGAACAACAAGTGTTTATTTGTATTAAGACAAGATTGCAAGCTTTTTACCTTTTCAGCAATCAAGGTGCACATCTGTGCAATCTAGTTGTTTCATCAATTCCGGCTTACATTGTTTCAAGAATCTTCGTTAGTTTCAAAGTTCATATATGTTGCTCAGGACTTCAAGGAGCACTCAAGAGCTCACTTTTAGTTGGTTTTTCACATTATCTCGACAACAATTGTATTTTGGGATGTAATCTTGCATCTTTCTATTGTGTATCATTTATTGGATCATTTGTGATTCTTTATCAATACAACAATCTTTTGAAGAAAAAAAAAGAAAAAAAAAAGTTGTACCAAATGGCTAATTATTACTTTTCTAAGCCAAAACCCAAGCTAACCCCATAAACCAAACGGGCCCTAGATTATGCGAAAGAGAAGGTAGCAATATCGTCCAACAATCAAGTGATTATATGGCACATAAGATTACATGAAGATTATGCTTATTTTATGATAAAAGTAAGCTACTTACAATATAAGTTTTGTTGGACAAACATAATTTATCGAATATGTTAAAAAAAATAATCTTTCACAATCTCTTAAAAGCAAATATTACTTTATGTAGCTTATAAAATATTTTTTTAAACTTTCGATCTCATCCACAACTACATTATATCATTTTTAGTAACACTTACGTTCGCCAAACATAGCCTATAAAATATTGAGTAAATTGCAAAAATGATCCCTTTGATTTAATCAAATTGCAGAATCTTTTCGAAAGTGCACTCGTCATTCATGTGAGAAGCTTACAAGTGCACTCTTTGTCCTTAGTCAAAATTAAATGACTAAATTACCTTCACATGACCAAAGTGAAAGGGAAGACGCAGAAGTTAGTTTAGTATTTTAACTTTAGTCAGAAACCAAATGTGCACTTATAAATTCCTCACATAGACAATGAATACAATAACGAAATGATAAAGATTGAACCAACAATTTAACGAAACCACATGGACTAATTTTGCAATTTAATATTGATGTAGATGGAGAAAAAAACAATAACCATACCCCCTCTTTCCAACTATATTGTCTTTTAATCCTAAAAATGTTGCTATTATTAGGGTGCGTTTGGTATAGGTATATGAGAAATGTGTTTATTTAGTGGGTCAAGGAATGAAATCGGTATATCATAGCAATAGACTCATTATCTATCAATTTGATGTCTATGAAATCCATTACGTGGGCTCTTCTCTTTTCCACTACGAAATTCAAATATCTATACACTTTTTCATATCATATTTTGTCATCCAAACATAAACAATCGTAATCATATAATTTTTTATATTCATTGTCATTCTACCACACACCAAATTCGATACCTATTGTAATTTTTTATATTCACCCGACCCGAGAACCGAAACTTGGGAAAAACACGAACTGAAATTACTCGGTTTTTCTCGGTTTCGGTTTTAGTCGGTTTATGTCGGTTTTTTGCTCGAACCGAAACCAAAATTGGAAAAAATCTCGAACCAAAATAGAACCGAGTTTTCTCGGTTCAATTTCGGTCGGCTCGGTTTTGTCGGGTCGGTTCGGTTTTGACTAGTCTTTGCTGACCCCACATTTCACAATCAAAAGAAGCTTGTGACTTAAAACCGGTGCACATAACACTAACTTGCACCACAATCATAAACTCCCGCTAACGTACGCAACTTATCATCATCAAACAACCAAACAATAATAACTAGTTGACTGTGTTCATTATCAATGATCTGTTGTTCATCACTCCATTGAAAAATCTTAGGTATTTATTTCAGCTAATTTATTTACGTATTCTAATTTAATTGTTTGTTTGTTTGTTTTTTAGTGAGTAATGTTGACATCATCATATGTGCATGTGTTGTCATTTTGAGGTTTCTCCGCCGATTTAACCTTTTTTTGGATTTAATTTTATTGCTTTTTTATATCCAAATGTATACTTTGTAATATGTGTTGTGGTAAGGGACAAATATTAATTGATCCGGACCATTGGGGCATTGCCTTAGTGGTATCACTCGATCACCGTAAACGTCTAGTTGATCGGTTAAGGAGGCAACTCAAGAGGCGGAGACAGGAGGGGGTCAGGGTGGTCACGTGCCCCTTAGCCAAAAAAAAAAAAACACTGTAGTGTAATTTTTTTTAAATATATTTGCTATTTTTGTAATTTTCCCCCTAACAAACAGTTTTGTAGTGTAGTTTCTAAAAATTATCAAAGTTTGCCCCTCGACCATAACTTTCTGGCTCCGCCCTGGGCAACTCCCGGCTAAAGGTCGCTGGAACATGTACTAATGGCCGGTTAGCACCCAAAAAGGGTGCATGGAATCAGGTTTTTCCTGCTGATTTAAACCTTTAGGAGAAATATTAATAGTGGATAAGATCATAAGACTGTAGATATGAGAATAAATTGCTGTTTGTATTTTCTTAGAGTAAAAGTTAGGACTGTAGCGTAGAGTATTATTTAAGTGCGAATTTTAGAGATGAATAATTTTAGAGATAAATTGAGTTAAAACTAGTTACATGTAACAAATTGAACTAATTTGAATCAATGTTTTTTAAAGTTGGTAGTACTCTTGATGGAGTGTAAAGTGGGAGCCAGGAGTGTGGTTATTTGCTTTTAACACAACAGTTTTTGTAATTTGGGTAACCTGTAGTAGTTTGGTATTCTATTGATATTTCCACTACAGATAGATGTCAATTTTGATTAGAACTTGTAAAAAGGGGGCTTTTGGGGTTAGCTTATGTTTCCCCGCTGATGTGCTTATTTAAATTTGGAAAGTCAATAAGCTTACTTATTACAGATTTTGAGCTTATGGACTTAAATAAGCCATAAGTTCAAGTTGATCAACTATAAAATGTGAATTTGTTGGTTATTCAAAGTTCAAACTAGTCCATAAACACGCAAACTAAGCTAATCCAAACGCCCCTTAATATACTTGGGGCCCCAAATTCTCAAAGCTGATGTTCGTTTGGAAAGAAAAAGGAGGTAGTATAGCTTTCTTGTTTCTATAGGCGTCAGCGAACTAAAAGTTAGATAGACATTTTCATTTAGGTTGCACAAGAAGTTTGTCACTCTAAGGAAGACTTTGCTTCACTCCTGTGCTTGTTACTTGCTAGTATATTTCGATGCAATATCTCAGTTCTTTCAAAGTTGGAGTAGTATGTGTTCGGGAAGGTATATTTCAGTAACTTTTGCTTAATGCGGGATAGTCTTTGTTTTCAGTTTAAACTGTTTGGGGCTGCTTTTAGCTGGTTGATCAACGATCATGTTGAAGGATAAGAAAATGGGATCCATGATACCTCAGTGTCTACTTATCGGCTGTGTTTTGTTCAGTTTTATGAACAATGCTTATGCTGGTGTTACTAGCAGTTTCATCCGTTCAGAGTGGCCGTCAGTTGACATTCCTCTAGATAATGAAGTTTTTGCAGTTCCCAGTGGTTATAATGCACCACAACAGGTAAGCTTCTGAGGTTACATAGATCATATGATACATTATTCACATTCTCAACAGACGCACATGTCAAATATGTGATGCTGCAAATATTTTTATAGCCAGTTTTCATTCTAATACTCTTAATGTTGTACTGAAAATATTTGCGTTGTTTAGCGACTAATTCATTTGCTCTTTGTGTAGGTACACATAACTCAAGGTGATTATGATGGAAAAGCTGTGATTATAATGTGGGTGACGCCAGATGAACCAGGTTCAAACCAAGTAAGATATGGAACATCAGAGAAAAAGTATGATTTTACTGCACATGGGGGGCCAGTGAAAAATTATACGTTTTACAATTACAAATCTGGTTATCTTCATCAGTGTCTTGTCGATAAACTTGAGGTATTTGTTAGTTAACTCCATAACATTTGGCATAAACGCATAACTATTCTTATTCACTATATATGTGTCTATTATCAATTTATCGCTAACAAGTGTGTCTCATTTGATAGTATGATACCAAGTACTACTATGAGATTGGAGAAGGAGATTCTGCTCGATCATTTTGGTTTCAAACACCACCAAAAATCGATCCAAATGCTTCTTACAAATTTGGAATTATAGGCAAGTTAATAATTTTTGATGAAAATATTAGTATGTCTCAACTTTTTTGTAAGCTAATTGTTGATTCTGTGTTTTAGGTGACTTGGGGCAAACATTTAATTCTTTGTCCACTCTTGAACATTACATTCAAAGTGGAGCACAAACTGTGCTACATGTTGGAGATCTATCTTATGCTGATAGGTATGAGTACAATGATATGGGTGTACGCTGGGATACATATGGTCGTTTTGTTGAAAAAAGTGCAGCATATCAACCATGGTTATGGACAGTGGGAAATCATGAGATAGAGTATGAGCCATATATGGTAAGTGCTGAAACTTACATTAGTACCTTTTACAATAATCTCTGATAATAATCAAAACCATAAAATTTTGTGTAACATTTGTTAAATTGTTACAAGGGTGAAGTTGTTCCATTCAAGCAATATCTTTATAGATACACCACTCCTTATGCCGCCAGTGAAAGCAGCACTCCTCTTTGGTATGCTGTCAGACGTGCATCCGCTCACATAATTTTCCTCTCAAGTTACTCTCCATTTGGTAACTTACTATCTCACACTATAGATTAGTATGTAGATATGACCAAGTAAAATCTTCTGTTACTTACATTGTTACCTGACTTCTGACAGTAAAATATACACCACAATACGAGTGGCTCAAAGCAGAATTTAAAAAAGTGGACAGAAAGAAAACACCATGGCTTATTGTTATTATGCACGCCCCGATATACAACAGTAATAGTGCTCACTACATGGAGGGTGAAAGCATGCGAGCTGTCTTCGAGAGCTGGTTTTGTCAATACAAAGTTGATGTGATCTTTGCTGGACATGTTCATGCTTATGAAAGATCGGTCTGTTTTCTCCTTTATATCTTATCTTTCTGATATATGGTTTAACACAGAACTCTTAATAAAATATTCAATTGTTTATGTTCTCCTTTATTGGCTTGTAACACTATAAAAATATGAAATTTCAGTACCGGATCTCAAACATACACTACAACGTGACTGCTGGTGCGAGTTATCCCATCCCAGACAAATCAGCTCCAGTTTACATAACAGTTGGAGATGGAGGAAACCAAGAAGGTCTCGCGTCAAGGTGATACTTTATTTATAGTTTCCATTTCACTAGTAAAAATGTAACTTCGTTCATTTGTAAATGATTATGTTTCTCCTGATGGGTTTTTACAGCTTTAATGATCCTCAGCCGGACTATTCTGCATTTCGAGAAGCCAGTTATGGACATTCTACACTAGAGATAATGAATAAAACTCATGCATTCTATCATTGGAATCGCAACGATGATGGAAAGAAAGTTGCAACTGACGCCTTTGTGTTGCATAACCAGTACTGGTGAGTATTGTGCTGTTGTTGAACTTGCAAATTGCAATTCCGTTAGCCGAGGCAATTTCGACCCTGTTATAAATGGGTCGATTTGGGTTGTGTTATTATTTGAAATGGGTCAAACAAAAAAATACAGCTAAAAGGGTTAATGCGTACATACTGCTATACTGTTTTTGTTCAAAGATCTGATCTTTTGTCATAATATTGATATGTAATCATAGTTAATGCGTTAAATAATTATATTATTTTTTTAAAGATCGACAAAAAATGTTAATTCATTTACTAAACTGACGCTGTACACATCATTTTGTAGGAACAAGAGTCTTAGGAGAAGGAAACTGAAGAAGAATTATCTGCACACAATCGTTCCAACTCTCGAACTTAACAATTTCTGAATGCGAAGATACATGTGTGATATTGTTATACTCGACAAGAGTTATCTCCCGCTCTGTACTTCTGGTAATTCTGATTTGTGACGTTCATGAAAAGAAGGCATCGAGCACGCGTTGTTGTTATTATGTAGTATTCATGTTACTGCACTATTTAAAGCATTCATGTATCACCTTTGTATCTCAGAATAAGGAGTTTAAAAGTATTATTCAAACATTTTTTGGAATGGTAAATAAAGATGCTGAAGGACATAGCTTCTTGTGATGATAAATAGATATATTTCATTCTTATATTTCATTAAATCATGAACTGCGCCTTGACCAGCCTGCATAGAGTAACCATAGCATGAAGCGATAAGTGGGTGGCTCAGGAGGGAGTATAAGGTAACGGATCAAACGGTTACAAGTCAAGAAAAGGTCACGACGTGGCTGGTTGCGCAAATATGCCAAAATGATTTTGTTCAAGTAAATGGGTAAAAAGCGTCGCCTCTAGTCATCTTGCCAGATAGGAATCCGTAATGTACCATCTAAATGTAACTGAACAAAATCAAGACATCTTATTCCTTGCACTTCTGTAGATACAACACGAATAATCTATCCAATTCATAAAACTGCTTTTATGCATCAAGTTTTCGTACCATGCAAAAACACACGCATTGTACACTTGTACTCTGCCACAACTGGCTTGATGCAAACTCACCGCGTGGTACAACCCATCAAAACAAGCATATCTAGGCTAAGAAATAGAAATCAAAGTTCAGAAATCTACTATACAAGAAACTTGGCGTTTAGATCAGTTTCTGCTTTCATGTTTAAGATATTTCATTCGAATGGCCCACAACTGCTCTCCCACCGTCTTCATATCCGGTCGATCGGCTCGTGTGGGGGCTGCACATTGGAACGCCAAATTCATCATCTTCTTGAAGATCTTCTCGTCTACAACTTCCCTTATTTGAGGATCCACCAAATCCATTGCTTCACCATTGTTGTATTTCCCAAAAGCCTGAGAAAAAACAAACATGGTAAAGCTTTTAGTGAACCTAGTATTACGACTAATGCTAAATGTAGAATATGTTTATGCAGAGGATTTAGAAACATACCCATCTAATTGTGACCTTCTCCTCTGGTGACCTCCTTGATTCAACAGGGCGGCGACCGGTAAGAATTTCTATGAGTAGGACCCCAAAAGAGTACACATCACTCTTTGCTGTGAGTTGAAAGGTTCTCATATACTCCGGGTCAAGGTACCCGACTGTCCCTTTGACTTTGGTCAAAATATGTGTTTTACCAGCCTCGGTATCCCCAAGCCGTGCAAACCCGAAATCTGCCACTTTGGCTTGCATCCTCTTTGTGAGAAGGATGTTTGACGATTTCACGTCTCTGTGGATTATCTGTTTTTCTGTTGAAATATTTAAGATAAAATAAGTGTTATAAAACAACTATACATATATGGTCCCGTGGTTGTTTATAACTCAAAATTACGGAACTGGTCACTTACTCAAAATTGAGATGCTAAAATTACAAAAATACTAAACAGAAACGGGCATCACCTGCGTATAAATGAAGGTACGTTAAGCCATGAGCAATGCCAATGGAAATTTCAAGCCTTTGGCTGAAATCTAAGCAACTTCCATGAATACCTATGAAAAAATAAAAATAAATTCATTATCCTTCGTATAAATTGCAAATGCGAATTGGGATATTATAAAATCCAGTCTGTTTGATGATCTTACCATCTAAATGTTCTCTAAGTGTACCATTAGGCACATACTCAGTAATAATAAGACGTTCATTTCCTTTATCAACGTAGCCAAGCAACTTTACTAGATTTCGGTGCTCAATTTTTGCAAGTAACTCAATTTCGCTTCTAAATTCACTTCGTAGAGCATCAGAGTGTTCCTGCATCAAAACTTTATATTAAGTACTTTCATAGAGTAGGTTTCTGACCATACTGGTATGGCCAAACTAGTCATGTTTGGTTTCAAATTTGGTATACAAAAATTACTTATCTATGTTTAGCAATAGACCATTATTTTGGGACACACAAAAATGGTAAGATGAACAATAGAACTAGGACGGAGGGGGAGTATTCGCAGCAAAAAATAGATCATTTTTGTTTCCTAAATGTTAAAATTGCATAGAGTACTCAAATTACCTTGCTAGCTCGTTTTATGGCGACCAGTTGACCATCTGGTAGTTGAGCTTTATAGACGGTTCCAAACCCTCCTTCGCCTAATTTAAGTGCTGGTGAAAAGTTTTGAGTAGCTCTGGCAACTTGAGTCATAGTTAAATGAACTGATCCAATCCTATCGAGTTTTGGCGACATTGAAAATCTACCAGGACTCGGTGGAACTCGTAGTGGACTTCCAGGAATCCTTCCATGTAATGAATTCATTTCTATAGATGGAGCTGATTCCACTACAAAATTAAATACATTGTTTTAGCATTCTAGTCAGTACCAGATTGCAACGGTCAGATAGGTAATGTTAACATGATGGCGAACTAGTTTTAACATATTGATAGAATGTATTATAATTCAAAAGTATGACAGATGCTACTTACATGAACTTGAACCATTTACAAGAACAACATCGTCTGTATCTTTTTTTCTTGATCGAAAACATGGGCACATCATACTGCAACAAAGAAGCAAGAGTCCCGGTGCACCCATGGTCATATACTTTGTTTTAAAAACAGATTTCTTTGTTTCTTTTATAACTAAATCACGCAAAAATCTTCTTCCAACCTCCAAATGTAAACTATCTGCTTAATAACAAAATTCAGCATATAAATTAAAGTTGTTAACCATAAGAATTAAAACTAAAACAGAAACACGAGTTGTTTTACCTGAGTAAAGATCATCAACTGAATGCGACAATCCAACGGTAAATAAGATATGTAATTGCGTCAACAGTAGAATACTCAATACAATAACTTGAATCTTCATTAGATCATATGAATTTCATCTTTTTTGGAAGTCATTGTTAAACTCGGCAAGAAACAACTGATCGAGACTAGAGGATTATCGATTCTTCTAGTGACTTCCTTTCAAAACCAGGCTGTAAACTAATAAAGATTGTTTCTTGGTTCATTGAACTGAGAAAAATGAGGGCATCTAGATGGGAAAGTTGTATTTGTTTAATATCTCTGATTTAGGACCGAGAATCATGGAATAATGCTGTTCAGTGTTCACACTATGAATTTATTCCACAATTACCCATGAAGTCAACAAATGGTCCTCACAAACCTGGCACCAAATCAATAACCATTAATTACCCATGTGAAACTTGATTTGCAGGTGCAAGAGAATCTTGAAAAAAATACTACAAATTGCCAACATCTCAGGAAACATAAAGTTCAAAACTTTATAGCTCAAACTCCTAATGTACTTACGGGTAAGGATCCAATGAGAAGAAAACTTATAATGAGAAGGATGAGAAATAACTATAACGATATATTTGAGATACATCGACTTGAATTAGATGCATCTCTATTCATTTAGATGCATCTCAATTAGTTTCAAAAGTAATTTTTAAGTGAAAACGATGCAAAGTAGTACTTGCAACAAATTTGACCCGCAGAGGACGAAAAATACACAGGATTTTCCTAACTTGGTAACATGCATCTAATATATGTACATGCATCTAATTTTTAGCTAGAAAATATATTATGGTGCATCAAAAAGATTAGGGGTGCATTTAATTCAAGTCCATGCATCTCTAATATGTGATTATAGTCATTTCTCATTCTTCTCATTTTAAGAGTTCTTCTCATTTGATCCTAAATCATGTACTTAATACCCGCAACATGAAACGAGAAAGAAGTTTCAAGATTTGCATATATCAAGTAACTATATAAACTACTAACATGTCAAGAAACCGAAAGTTCAAAACTTTATAGCTCAAACACCTAGAGTACTTAATACCCGCAGCATGAAATGAAATAAAGATTCAAGATTTGCTAATCAGCCTACTTCATAAACTACTAATATGTCAAGAAACGTAAAGTTCAAACTTCAAAGCTTCATAGCTCAAACACCTCAACAACAACAACAATACCCAATCCCGCCGGAGCCGGGTAGTCATACCCCTACCCGAGGGTAAAGAGATAGCTCAAACACCAAAAGTACTTACTAACCACAACATGAAATGAATTTTTTTTTTTCAAGATTTGCACAAATCAACCCACTTTCCCCCAAACTAAAAGCTCCCATCAAACCTAATGGATCAAGAACCACATATGAAACAAACCCTAGTTCTAAAACATCTTGATCTACCATAAAGATACAAACTTTATACAAAATAATCACATATCTTGATACCCAATTGGCCTAATTTGATTCTTAGATACCCAAAAAAACAAAACCTTAACACTAATCAATTTCCAAGATTTGCACCCTAAAACCTTAATTCAACAAAATAAATCAGACCCAATTCATAATTCAACAAAATAAGTCAAACCCATATCACAAAAAACAACAACATACCATAACCAGTGAACAATTATGAAGCAAGATACTAAGTGCTAAAACTGAAGTCAAAAGAAGTTATAAAGAGATAAAAAGGTCAAACCTTTGGAATTGACTAAATAATTACAACAGTGAGTTTTTGTTTATTGATTGGTAAGAAGATTCGTAGGCAGTGAGATGGAAGCACCTAGGAACAAGGCAGATGAAAAGAGGACCTGCCAAAATAAGAAAGCCGCCAATTTATAATGGTGTCAAGCTCATGTGTACAATGATAGTTAATGAGAGCATGTTTTTTTGAAATATGGGATGTTTTAAGTTTGGTTTCACATTTGGGGCCTATCACGTTTCGAAAACCGGATCAGACTGACCAGGACGGATTGAAAACTGATTTGGTCTAAAGGTTTGGATTGAGGACCGGCCATAAATGTTAGGTCAATGTTCAGGTTGGTCTTGTCGGGTCCGGTCCAATAAAGCATAATAGTCGGTTCTGTGTAAAACTAAACCAGACCGACCAGACCAAGCACCGAAAATGAGAAAAAGGTGGACCGAGAACCGGTTCGGTCCAGTTTCTCAGTTTGGTCTGGTCCGCAGTTTATAATGCTCAGCCCTATTCACAAATGAGTTATTGGTACCAACGCGTTGCAGGGTATCCAAAAATATTTATTTGGTATTTAACAGATAAAGTTATAATTTAAGTGATGTATAACGAAAAATCATAACTCATAATGTTGACGTATGTGTCCGGAGGGTATGAACCGGATACTACAAAATTGACCGGACGGTAAACACTACCCTCCGGCAAGTGGGCCAGAAGGCAGGTCCACGTGCGCCGTTTTCCCAGGAAATCAGCAAACATGTCTCCAACTGCTACTGACACAAGTCTAGGCCTAGGATAACGGCTACTGTTCATGGGATATCCTACTATTTACAGGTACAATTACTGTTCAAATAGTGTTACTTTCACTGTTCATCTGTACCCTCTTTGGGGTAGTATAAATACCCCCAAAGCCATTTATTGTAACACACACTTTTTTCCTCATAAATACCCGCACATATCATTATACCTTTCGGTCTTGAAGATATACTTATTCTCACGCCCGAGCTTGGTCCTGGGATAACACCCGGGGTGAGGCTAACGAGCGGTTGTGTTTGTGCAGTGTTCAAGGCCGGAGGACTCATCAATCAGGCATTCCGAAGGAGCGAAGATTTACTTCAACAAATTGGCGCCATCCGTGGGACCCCTTATTCACTCTACCAGTTAATAGTATGGCGGATCTCCCTCCTATCACTCCCCTTACGGGAAACGGAGGCGATGACGCCAGCAAGGAAAATCCGGAAGGATCTAACCGGAACAACCGTGACTCACCCAACATACAGGATTTGATACAGGGGCATCTAACAGCTCTGAAGGAGCTGGTCAAAGAACACAATGCCCTCGGAGGGAGTGTCCTCAAGCCCATACGATTGGATTTTGGAGATGACGACGACAAAGTACCGGAAGACAATCAGGGGAAGAACCGACCCAAGGACGATTTAGAAAAGCCTTTCAAATCCGTGCACAAATCACCTTTCACCCGAAGGATAATCGAGTTCTCCGGACCATCACACAGAATGCCGAACAACATTAAGTTATACAACGGCTCGACTGATCCAGATGATCACATAAACCTCTTCGCCGGAGCAGCTAATCAGTTCGAATGGCCGATGCCAGTATGGTGCCGAATGTTTCAGCAAACGCTAGATGGTCCAGCACAAGGGTGGTTCAGTCGCCTTGAGCCGGGAAGCATTGACAAGTGGGAGGAGTTGGAAGAACAATTTGTCACTCGATTCTCTCTTCGACAGAAGGGAATCCGAGACCCAACCGAAATTGCAAAAATAGTGAGAAAGGCGAATGAGACCCTACCAGACTTTAAGGAAAGATGGACAGATGAAGCCAGCTATATCCCAGGAGTTCCAGAAGTTATGCGCATATCGTCTTTCATGAATAGCCATAAATGTCCGGAATTAGCCAAGCGATTCTCCGATAAGGTACCACTCACGGTAAAAGAAATGATGACGAGAGTGGACGATTTTGTGAGGTCGGAAGAAGCATACAAAAATACGGAGCTTCCAAAGGGTGAAACACAAGAGTATCCTCGCAAGAATTTCCTCCCGAGGGTGGACAGAACGAGAGGGTTTCATGTAGATAGGCGGAAGAATGACCGTCGAGGAGAGTATCGATACAAAGAGTCGTACTCTCCGTACGTGCCGCCCAAACAAGGTCTTCAACCGGGAGATTTTCGAAGAAAGGAGATAGGGAAGCATGATCATTACCGCCCCGGTTTGGCTGCTTTGATCAAACAACTAAAGGAAATACTGGCCACAGAGCATCAGCTCCGACTTCCCCCACCACCACCGTTGATAGGAAAACCGAGCAGGGAAAACGCAGATAGATATTGTGACTACCACGGGGAGAAGGGGCATTTCACTAACGATTGTCACCACCTCAAAAAGCAACTGGAAACGGCATTGGAATCTGGGAAGCTAGATCACCTCCTCCGAACTGTTCGACAGCAGGGTAGGGATCAGCCAAGGGATAGCGGTGAGGAAAGGCAGAAGTGATTCATATGATAAGTGCGGTGAGTTCCTAAAAAAGAAAAGGCAGGGAACCGGAGGAGCCATGGATGCTGGTCCCAATAACCTTCCCCCCCATAGCAACGAAGGATCTATCTGACGAACCGCTCATCATCGAGGCGGAAGTGGAAGGCTACCTGGTTAAGAGAGTTTTCGTGGACGGAGGGGCGTCATTAGAAGTAATGTATGAGCATTGCTTTAACAATCTGTGTCCTTCAATAAAGTCAAGACTGAGAGAATGTGACTCCCCCCTGATGGGATTCTCGGGTGAGGTGGTCCGGCCTTTGGGAAAGATAGAACTTGATGTATGTTTTGGTGATCATAGGTTATACCGGAAGACGAGAATGAAGTTTGCAATAATCCGATCATCCTCACCATACAACATCATCTTGGGAAGGACAGGATTAAGGGAGTTGAGGGTCATTCCTTCCACCATACACGCCATGATAAAATTTCCCACACCAAAAGGTATAGCTACACTAGCTACCCGGTCAGTAGCAATGATGGAATGCAGAATCCAAGAAGAAGAGCAGTTGTCATTTGAGAAGGGCGAGGAAATGTCAACAAAAGAGGAACGCCGGGAAGTAAAAGCTGAAGTGGGTATTACGGAAGAAGTATCCGTAAACCCAACCTACCCTGATCAGTTGGTAACAATAGGGGGAAATTTTTCAGATGAATACCGAAGGAGGTTGATAGACTTACTGAGGCGGAACAAGGATGTGTTTGCTTGGCAACCGAAAGACATGACCGGGGGTACCAAGATCCGTAGCGCAACACACCCTAAATGTGAGAATGGAAGACTCTCCAGTTGCACAGAAAAGACGCACGTTTTCACAAGAGAAAAATATGATAATAACTAAGGAAGTACAAGAGTGGGTAAAGGCCGGGATAGTACGTCCGGTCCGGTATCCAACGTGGATCTCCAATCCGGTACTAGTCAAAAAATGTTACGGGAGTTGGAGGATGTGCATAGATTTCAAAAACCTAAACTCATCTTGTCCTAAAGATTATTACCCCTTGCCTGAAATAGACTGGAAAATTGAATCCGTGGTGGGCTTCTGATACAAATGTTTCCTAGACGCCTATAAGGGGTACCATCAGGTGCAAATGGTAAGGGAGGATGAGGAGAATACGGCATTCTACATAGAGCAGGGGACTTTTTGCTATACTAAGATGCCCTTCGGACTAAAAAACGCAGGAGCCACCTACCAGCGTTTGGTAGATTCGGCTTTCAGCTCTCAAATAGGAAGAAATCTGGAAGCATACGTAGACGACATGGTTATTAAAAGTAACTCCGATCAAGTCATGCTAGCAGACATTGCCGAAACTTTCGACAATCTTCGTAAAGTCAATATGAAGCTGAATCCAAAAAAGTGCTCCTTCGGAGTAGAAGAAGGAAAATTCCTGGGGTATATGGTGACCTCCGAAGGAATCAGGGCCAATCCGAAGAAAACTAAAGGAATTGCCGACATGAAATCTCCCGGAACTCTAAGGGAAATGCAGAGTCTCAGTGGGAAGTTAGCGGCACTTAATCGGTTCCTAGCTCGATCGGCAGAAAGGTCGCTCCCATTCTTTGAAACCCTTAAACACATCACGAAAGAAAACAAGGAAGAATACCGTTGGACACCTGAGGCAGAAAAGGCCTTTCAGGCAATGAAAAAGTTGGTTTTAGAACTCCCGGCTTTAACAACACCCAAGCCCAAGGAAAATTTGTATTTGTATCTAGCAGCTGCCTCTGCGGCGGTAAGTGCGGTCCTGATTGTCGATAGAGGAGGGAAGCAACTGCCGGTGCATTATGTTAGCCGAACATTACACGAAGCCGAAAGGCACTATGCCCCCCTGGAGAAACTTGCTATCTGCCTACTGCATGCTTCGAGAAGGCTGCGGAGGTATTTTGAGGCACATCCGATGACGGTAATCACCGATCAGCCTATCAGATAAATATTGAACAAGGCGGAAGCATCCGGGAAGATGGCGAAGTATGCCGTAGAGTTGGGAGCGTATGACATTACTTACATACCCAGAAATGCAGTCAAAGGACAAGTATTAGCAGACTTTTTTACCGAGATACCGGTAGAAGAAAGGGGAAGAAACATGGTCGGGGAGCTCGGTGAGCATGATGAATGGATACTATACACAGACGGGGCGTCCAGTAAAAAGGGGGCAGGAGCTGGTCTTGTACTCATCGGACCCTCGCAAGAGGAGTACACCTACGCCCTCCGTTTAAAATTCGAAAGCACAAACAACGGGGCAGAATACGAGGCATTATTGGCTGGTCTGCGGATTGCCGAACAAATGAGGATAGAAGCTCTGGACATAAGGGTTGATTCAAAACTGGTGGCCAGCCAGGTAAATGGAGACTTCGTTGCGACTAAGGACAGCATGATACGATATCTGGCAAAGGTAAAGGAACATGCATCCCGGTTCAAAAGTTTCAAAATCCGGAATATACCCAGGTCACAAAACCAAAAGGCGGACGTTCTAAGCAAGTTAGCTTCGGTTGCTTTTAACCACCTCACTAAGGAAGTGCTGGTGGAAGTTCTAGAAAGACCATCCGTCGAGGAAGAGCAGGTGCATGCAATAGTGGAAGAGGAAGGGGATAACTGGATGACCCCGATCATCAAATGTCTAGAAGAAGGAGTATGGCCGGAGAGTACCAATGATGCCAGAAGCCTACGGATGAAAATCCCTCATTATACAGTGCAAGACGGAGTCCTCTTTAAGAAATCATACTTGAATCCAATGTTGAGATGTGTGGGCCCCCTACAAGCAAACTACCTAGTAAGGGAAGTACATGAGGGGATTTGCGGCATGCACTCCGGACCCAGATCCGTGGTGGCCAAGTTAATAAGGCAAGGTTATTATTGGCCAACTATGCACAGAGACGCCAGAGAGGAAATCCGCAAGTGTGATTCTTGTCAAATACATGCTCCGGTACCGAAACTCCCAAAAACACCCCTAACCTTAATCATGGCACCTTGGCCTTTCTTCCAATGGGGCATGGATGTGTTAGGCCCATTTCCGGAAGCACCGGGAAAAGTAAAATTCCTCATTGTGGCAATAGATTATTTTACTAAGTGGATAGAAGCAAAACCGCTAGCCAAAACCACTGGAAAGGACGTAAAAAAGTTTGTATGGGAAAACATCGTGTGTCGTTTTGGGATACCGGGGATAATTGTAACGGATAATGGGACCAATTTTGTGAATGATCCGTTTAAAAGCTGGTGTCAACAGTTACACATCAGACAAAGGAATACGGCGGTTGCACATCCGCAAGCAAATGGATTAGTAGAAAGGGCCAATGAGTCTCTCTTGAAGGGAATGAAGGCAAGGCTGAGAAGGGCTAGGTCCAGATGGGTTGACGAGCTACCAAGCATTCTGTGGGCTCACCAAACATCCATCAAAACAAGTAATGGAGAAACCCCTTTTAGTCTCACCTACGGTAGTGAGGCCATGATCCCGGCGGAAATAGGGATGCCCACGTATCGGGCGATAATGTTTGATGAAAGCCGTGATGATGAAGATCTCTGGAGGGCGGTAGACCGAAATGAGGAAGAACAGCGCCTCTCGCTAGATTTATTGCAAGAAAGAAGGGAAGCTGCGGCCATAAGGGAGGCCAAGTATAAAACACAAGTGGAGAGATACTATAACCGAAGGGTCAAGCCCGTTAGCTTTAAAGTGGGGGATTTCGTGTACCGCCGGAATGAAGCTAGCCGAGTGGAAAATCTGGGAAAATTGGGTCCAAACTGGGAAGGCCCTTACCGGGTGGTGGAAGCATATGACAACGGTTCTTATAAGTTGCAGACGATGGATGACAAGGACGTACCTCGCCCATGGCATGCAGTGAATCTCAGGAATTGTTTCTTATAAAAATTGTTATTATTAGAATTCCGCACTTAATGTAATGACAATGGTTATTTCCTTTTAAATAAATTAAGTTGGAATGCCCTTCCCGGGAGAAGTGGAAGGAGCATGTTTTGCAATACAATTGTTATTTCCTTCCTGATGGCTGGCCCCCATCAGGAATGTAGTAATGCCCGGATAACAATTTTAGTCCGGATGCCCGAACGATAATTTCGTCTCGGATGCCCTGTAACATGAGGATGCTTGGATGATAATTTCGTTCCGAATGCCCGGATGGTAATTCCATCCGGGATGCTCAAACGATAATTTCGTTTTGAATGCCCTGTAACATTATGGATGCCCGGATGATAATTTCATTCCGGATGCCCGGATAGTAATTCCATTCCGGATGCTCAAACAATAATTTTGTTTTGAATGACCTGCAGCCCATAGACTTGTATTGAAACAAAGACCATAAAAAAAATAAAGAGGGGGGGGGGGGGGGGGGAGAAAGGCACATTACAAGAAGCACAAGTGTAAGCCATTAAAATATATATACATATCGCAAAAATCGCATGTTCCTTACAAACAAATTACAAATATCCAAAGGACATCAAAATGTATTTACAAGTGATAATAATCAAGCGGGAGGATTAACATTCTCCTCGACCTCTGGGGCAACTGTCTCAACCAACGTCGTCGGAGTAGGGCCGCCAGTAGGGAGATCTGGACCACCAAGCAAACCCTGGGGAGTGGAGGAGGCAGGAAAGATATTCATAAGATCCCCCAACGGAAGTCGGTAAGAGTTAGCAATCCTCCGGATAAATGGATACTCAAAGGAAAAAACCTTGTTGAATTCATCTTTCCAAATCGACGGAGCTTCCAGGTTAACCTTCTTTAAAGTACGAAGGATTTTCTCTACCTCCTCCGGTTTCCGGGCAAGGCGAACCCCATCTAACCAACCAGCCGAATATGAGAGGCTCAAAGGTTTTGCCAAGGACTTCTTATATTCCTCGTTGTCCATCAGCCGACGAAAAACGGTGGGGACCAAGGATTTGACTGTGTTTTGACGAACGACCTCTGCCTGCCCCAGATTCACGGTCAGATCTGAGTTATCTACCTTCAGCTTGGCAACCAAATCTTTCGAGGCGGCCAGCTCGGCCTCTAGCTGTTTTATCTTTTCTGATTGCTGAGCCTCTGTATCCAACCAAACCTCTTTCTCCCTTCCCAGCTTTTCCACTTTCTCCAGAAGTGTTTTCTCTCTGTTCGCACAAGCTTCGAACCTGCGGCAGACATCTTCATGTTTAGCAGAAAGTTTGTGAAACCTTTCGGCATGAGCATCACGGTCCTTCTCGGCCTCCTCTAACCTGGCAACCTGTTCGGAACATTGGCCGTGAATATGGTCCAATTCACGAAAATCAGCATTCAAGTGCCTGAACCTCCTTAGCACCTCCCCCTGGGAAATGATGCTTGTGCCTAGCTGCTCATATGCCAACCGGGCCAAATCAATGTTGTTTAGCTCCTCTAAGGCGGACTGTTCGGCTGGAGTGGGTAGGTTGGCAATCATTTCGCGGCAAGCCCTATAAGAGTTAATTCGGACATCATCACGGAGGGTCCAGGCCGGAACAAAAAAGTTAGCTTGCTCGACGGACCGATCTGCAAAAAAAAAAAAAAAAAAAAAAAAAAAATAGGGAATAATTATCAAGGGCAGTTACAAACATTTCCCAAAGTATCTATAATCTAAAAAAACGGTCATACCGGACTGGTCGGAAGGAACCACATGAACAACCGGACGTTTAGAAGGGCCTGAATGGTGCGCAGACATCGCTACAACAAACAAGGCATAATATGTTAGAACAGGTGAGCAACGTAAAACACTTAATCAAATACAGAAAATGTACTAACCATCCGAGGCACGTGGTTGTTGTTCTCTTTCCGGAGAATCCAGATGAATAGGAGGAGTGTTGCCTCGAACCGGTGGGAAACGTTCATTTTCGTTAACTCCACCATCCAAATTCTCCTCGACTCCATGATTGGCATTTTCCTCCTCAGACAAGTGTGGAGCAATGTTCTCCTCAACGTTTGCTGCTACCTCAAGGTTGGGCTGATTAGGAATAGCTCCACCAGACGGAAATGCTTGATTTAGGGGGGTGGCATCTTCCGTCTCAGTCAGGGAGACCACGCCGTCGACGACATTGGGATCTCTTCTGACCCTCTTCGGCATCGCTGTAGAAGGCCCTTCCCCGGCTTTGGCTTTCCTCTTCAAAATCTCCTGCTCCTTTTTGTAACGAGCATCAATGACCTTTTGGCAGGGTCTCTTGGCCAACCGCATCAAATTGTCCTTTGGTGGTAATTCTTTGCCGGCCTCCAGAAATGGAGCTGTTCATTGGGGTCGCTCTTGACCCGCGGGTATCTCTTCACCCTCGGTCACCTCAGTACCCTCCCAATCCGGCAATTCAAGGAACTCAGCCATACTCAAAACTACAATCAATACCGGAATAAATAAAGAGAAGAAAAATTATAAGGAAAATCAAAGTAATAATGAAACGGGTATTACCATGCCCCTCGGAATCCTTTAGAACGACCTGAACATTCTTGGTCTCCCACACGGTGGAAAGCCCATACACCCATAACAGACAAGAGGGCACCTCCCTTAGTTTGATGATTTTCTCACTAAGTCTCTCTGCCGGTTCCTCTGGATAGCTGATAGGAAAAGTATCGGAAATCTTGGAATCATTATGTCTCCAAGCCATGGTATCCGGAATCGCCCTCCGGTCAATCAGAAAAAACTTTTCTTTCCAGTGTTTTAGCCCAGATAGGACTTCGATAAAACATTTCTTGGCTTTTTTCCCCGTCCGGCTCTCGAAAGAAAACCAATGTCCCTGCTTGCATAACCTATAGAACACCCGGAACAACGAGACGGTCGGCTGGCAATCTAAACTATAGCAACGAACCTCGAACAAAGTAACCCGGTTCAAGCCTATCGGAACCAGTTGTGAAATGTGCACCTTGAAATGTTTTAGCACCGCAAGAAGAAACTTGGAAAAAGGAACCCTAATCCCACCTATGTCCAGCTGACGAGTATAAATGCTAATCTTGCCGTCGGGTAGCCTGTTCATAGTCATGTTTGGGTCCGGAAGCATAGGATGTAACTCCGCCGGGATATTATAGGTAACAATTAGGTCATCCAGCTCTTGTTGTGAAAGCTTGGACTTGTGCATATGCATATCAAATTTCGGCACTACGGCCGCTCTAACTAGCGTTTCGGCCACATTCTCCACCCGGACGTGTTCAGACATACTCTAAAGGATGGCCGGGTGAAATGATAATAAAGCTAAAAGAAGAAGGATAAGAACTCACCTCGGAAGTCGCTTCGGTAAAGAAAAAATGCTCGGAGTAGCAGTGGTGAGAATTATCAACTGTGTGTAAAAATGAGAAGTAAAAAGGGGTTATATATATAGGGAACACATGGGGTGAAGCGAAACGTCGCATCTGTCAGAAGTGATGACGTGTCTCAATCCTAACCGTCCACGACCGAAGAGCGGGGTAACGTGGCGAGAAAACACTGTGATAAGCCCAAGCCAAGGCCCATGGACCACTAACTCAGTGGGCCTATGATGGCCCAATAAACACAAACTCTTCCTTTCAAGGATCACGCCCTTGCGTATGAGTATTGAATCACCGGTTAACGACTCGATAATTCAATACTGGGGGGGGGGGGGGGGGACATGTTGACGTATGTGTCCGGAAGGTATGAACCGGACACTACAAAATTGACCGGACGGTAAACACTACCCTCCGGCAAGTGGGCCAGAAGGCAGGTCCACGTGCGCCGTTTTCCCAGGAAATCAGCAAACATGTCTCCAACTGCTACTGACACAAGTCTAGGCCTAGGATAACGGCTACTGTTCATGGGATATCCTACTATTCATAGGTACAATTACTATTCAAATAGTGTTACTTTCACTGTTCATCTGTACCCTCTTTGGGGTAGTATAAATACCCCCAAAGCCATTTATTGTAACACACACTTTTTTCCTCATAAACACCCGCACATATCATTATACTTTTAGGTCTTGAAGATATACTTATTCTCACGCCTGAGCTTGGTCCTGGGATAACACCCGGGGCGAGGCTAACGAGCGGTTGTGTTTGTGCAGTGTTCAAGGCCGGAGGACTCATCAATCAGGCATTCCGAAGAAGCGAAGATTTACTTCAACACATAACTTATTACATATGTAGGATGGTAATTGAGTTTGTGTTCTATTTTATTATTCTTGCAAACGTTTTTCAACAAAAAATGTAAACAAAATTTTGGAAAAAGATGTGTAAGAAGTTATAGTATAAAGTTCATAAATTATTTACCACACGTTGACCTTTTACCTAAAATAAAGTTCATAAATGTTTGGAGATTTGTTAAGCTATAAACTTTGGGCTCAATTATCATTTTGTTAAAGTTAAGGGGTTATTTTGGATTTGCTTCAAACTCTAGTGTTCATAAATGTTACTAGTAATTTTGATGTAACCGGTAATGTTGATTAGTTTGTAATGTTCTCTGAAAATGATACTTGGAAGGCGATGTTGGGATTACGCGGGTTGGCTTAAACGAGTATACGACTATTTATTTGTAAAGTTTTATATCTGAACCAACTAATTTGCGCGTTTTAAAGTTGGTATCAAAGCTAGAGTATATACATATAGTACTTGACTCAACAGGGCGTGCAAAGGAGTTGCTCATATGATGGTACACGCAGTGACGAAACTTGGCCGTTGTTGGTGGAAGGGTCAATTTGAAAAATATTTATTTTAATGGGGCTGATATATACTATGTTGAAATTTTTGTATTAAAAATGACTAATATCTTTTATTAAAGAGTATAAAATATATATAGTGTCAAAAAATTTAGGAGGGCCATAACTCCTCTCGATCTTTTTTCAGTTTCGTCCATGAGTACACGACTATTTAACTATAAAGTTCTTTTCTTTAAACTAGCTGAGTTATGCGTTTAAATCAGTTTCGGTTTAAGTGTTCACATTTGTGGTCATGATTGTTAGAATTGAGGTAAATTTTGGTCAATTTTATCTTAGTCACTTAAGGTTATTTTATTAAGAACTTTGCGTTCACATAATCACATCATGTGTAGTATATTAGAATGATGTTATTAAAATGATGGTTGATGCTAACACAACATTGACCCTAATCTTATCTTTATATTATTAAATGTACTTATTCAAAAATAGCAAGTTTAGTTAAGTGTAGTAAACGTTTCAATGTTTCATATTATATTGATCATGAAATGTAATATTACTATTTTATAAATGGGTTTGTCTTTAACCGGGGTGGTTTAGATGATTAAAATAAAAACTTGATATTTATTTAATTAAAAAAACAGAATTAGTTAAGGTAATTATAAGTTCAATTTATGTGTATTAAAATTTTTAAATTAAAAAAGAAAGTTCAGTATGAATTAATGTATCATAACTGATGTTCTAAGGGCACTTGTTAGACAACTTTTTAAAAATAATAACTAAAGAGTATTGGAAATATCTTTGATGTATCGATCCCAAATACAGATAAGAGAAGGTGATGCTGACTAAAATTCCATAGCAACTTGCAATATGAAACACATTGTGCAACTTTTCTAAAACATCCAATAAATAGAAAAGTTATCATCAGTTTAAATTGAAAGTACTAATCAATGGTGCATATTTTTCTCTCTAACTTCAGCACACCTGATTTGTTTGGCCAAATTCATTTGTGTATCATCGCACCACACATACACGTACATGTGTATATATGTGCGTTCAGAAATCACGCCTCTCAACCAAGTGTTTCAAGTTTCAACACCAAATTTAGAAGTTAAAGGGCAAAAGAAACATACGGAGTGTACAGAGGGTCTCGAAAGGTATGCAATAGGTGACATCGCATAGGAGCTCTACTAAAAAGGGATCACATTTTATTGGTTTATATAAATACGTGTAATATTAAACATATATCAGTCATATAATTAAAGTTTATACGCAATTTCTCTTTAGTTTACAAGTGGATCAGGGACGGAGTCAGGACCAAATATAATTGGTTGTACAAAATCATTTGAACCACAATACTAAAAACACATTTCGAATGACCGGGTGCATTTAAGATGCATTTAAAAAAAATCGATGTTTTTTTTAAATTAACACTATATTGGAAAAAGCCATGGGGTTCCCGGACACCCGCGGAAAGCCCCCTAGCTCCGTCCCTGAAGACCGAAGTGGATAGAGCTTCTTTGTTGTTATTGCCTAAGGCCACCAAAAACAACAAGACGACCCTGCTTGTGTATCAATTTTATAACATGTCCCGGCTTACTACTACGTCCAATGAAATGACCTCATCGATCGGTGTGTTTAATTTGTCAACAGAGCATTGCACTAAGTATTCTAATTCGAATCAAACAACATATCGATCTTAAACTGAGTATAATGACATTAGATTTGTGTACTCAAGGTTTGGTATAGGAGCTTGTGTAAAAAAGCTTTGTGTTTAAACGTAGTAACTGCTAACCTTTATTCATAATCCTATTGTCCGTTAATGTTTCTTTAAGTAACACATCTATTTAATCAATAAGTGGTGGGTTCAAGTTTTGATTGAAATATGTGTAAGGCATTATTTGAAATAGTAGCTGAGCAAACAGACACCATGTGTGAAAGCTTATACGATAACTAAATACAATGGTTAAAAATATATTATATTTTGATGATATATTTGAAGTTTTAACGAATATTTACAACATAAAATTGTACAACGTTAACAATTTTTTGTTACAAGTGAATTTTGAGGCCCGTAGATATTTTGAGGACTCTAAAAATTTGAGGTCATGTGCTGAGTACATCTCACACACCCTCGTTTACAGATATCATTTAAAAAAGAAAATACCAAATGCTTGTCCAAAGAAAAATAAAAGAAAAATGTACTATCCAGTATCCAGGTAGCCCATTTTCGAGCGTACAAAATAGCAAGTTGAGCCCACGACCAAAACTATATAAGCCGAAAGAATTAAAGAACCCTATTACGATGATTTTTTGTTCCTCCTAATTTCATAATCCATTTACGTCCACTTTTATGTTCTTCTTAAGGTGAGTTATCTTATTATTTGCTAATAGCACTTTATTTATATTTTCTTCTTTGAATGATTTGATCTATAATTCAATGACGACGACATAACGTGTACAAAGCTTATGCAACTATTCAATTACTAAAACCTATTTTACAGACCATTCATGCATGCATATATATCTCTTCTCATTTATGCCATATCTAAACCTGTCGAATTATAGTTTTCTTTTTACAGTTCGATAACTAGTATTTTTCTAGCATGTTTTGGTCGATTTTTATTTACAAATGTGACAACTTAAAATAATAGTTTTGTTATTAGGGTTTACACTCTAGACTGTTTTAGTGAAATTATTTAATCTGACAAATTCAAGATATATCGGAAAATAAACGATTCTAATCAGACATGCACCAATGGCAACAAGAACTATCTACCGATTTTTTTTATGTTAAGTTGCGTGCAATCGAATATACTTTGATGTTCATAACTTTCTAGTTTACAGTTTGTGTTTAACAAGTTTTATAACCTTCTTTATGCAAAAGTCAAAAAATGTTAATTGATACAAGTACATACATTGTTTATTTTGCATGCATAAAATGATTGTGTTTTATTATCTCGTTGCAGAATCTCACACAATGTCAGACTATCTATGTGAAGAGTTGATTGATGAAATCCTTGTAAGACTACCACCCAAATCCCTCCTCCGATTTAGATCTGTCTCTAAATCATGGCATTGTCGTATTTCTAGCCCCAATTTCATCCGCAAGCATGCTATTAGATCTGTTACAACAACAATGCGAAAAAAAATTCTTATTAGACTGATGACTCGCTCCAATGAAAATTTTTATTATGTTAGGTCAGTATTAACACACGAATACACTAGAAAAGAATTAGCAGCAAAGTTCAATGAGAGTGATTGGAAAATCGCTGGGTCATGTTTTGGAGTTATCTGCATGCGTACGAATAGTTACGACAAACCATCAGTTATTTTATGGAATCCTTCAGTTAGGCGTAAACTAACCGTTCCTGATTATCCATGTAGACACATTGGTGTATCATTTGGGTTTGGTTTCGACCCAATCACTGATGATTACAAGATCGTCGGTTTATGTCTACATACTTCTTTTGTTTACTCCGTTAAGACTAATTCTTGGAGTGAGATTCAGGTCCCTACTACTAGTCGGTTTTCTCAAGTGAAATCATATGGGTATTTTGCAGATGGAACACTGCATTGGGTGGTCAGATGTGAAACAAATAACATAGGCCATTATTACATACTGACATTCAACTTGAGTACTCATGTTTTTTGCATGATTTCTTTGCCAAACCCCAGTTCGTTGAGTAATCGAATAACATTCATCAAAGATTCTTTAGCGGTGATTTTGAATAAAGATTACAGGTGGGCGTGGATTATAAGAGTGGAGAAAGATAATGTTGCATCTTGGTCTAATGCTTCTAATCTAAAAAGTCTTAAAGTTGAGAATTCTCAAGGTTATAATCCATTCACAGGGGTACATTATGCACTTGAGGTTGATTCAGATTATCGCTACACGCAGAGACGGAGCCAGGAATTTATATTGGGGGGGGGGGGGGGGGGGGGGCTCAATTTTTTTCGGGTAGTAAACATATACCGTAGTTTTTTGTTGTAAAAGCTGGATTGAAGCTTAAATCGTTCAACATACCGGCTCAATGATATTTTTTTCTATAGTAACATACAAGTGTAATTACTTGTTAAGGAATTTTTAATACAATAAAAAAGACATCTTAACTTATTTGGCGAGACTTATAACAAATATGAACCTATATCATTCTATAGTTATATAATAACACAGTACAAATTTGAATATTAAACATAAAATGAGTAAAAATAAACTAAAATTCAATAAAGTACATGAAGATACTGAAATTTTAGAAGAAAAAAAGTACTAGTATTACTCATGCAATCAAAATGGCCACTCCTTTCTAACAACCCAACCCCACACACGTGACAATCAAATACTACGTATCTTTTTACTTTACCATTTTTAATATTAATATAAATAATAGTACACTGCATCTTCCCCAACTTCATCTTCCCCGATACACTTTTCCTTATTTTTGATATTTATGCTTCAGAAACCTTCTTACCATCCGAATCAAATGCTTTTAAACTGATTTTAAATTCAGATCATAGAAGTTAAGGGGGGCAGATTCTGAAAAAATCTCAAAGACCCTATGTAACTCCGCCGCTGTCCACGCTACAAAATGACTAGTTGGGCCAGTTGGGGGGGGCCGAGCACCCTCCAGCCCCCCCACTGGCTCCGTCCCTGGCTACACGATTAACATGGATATATGTGGGGAAACCCTTGAGTTGCTAGACAAAGAGACCTTTTAGAAACAATAAGAACTGCTTGCAAACCTTTTCTTTATTGGAGCTTGTGGCACTAAAAAAATGTTAGTTGATTAGTTTTTCCATTCAATTCCTACTCGCTTACAGATTTAACACAGTAGCTAATGAAGTCAACATTTTGATTTGATTATAATCTGCAACAAGTCTATCATTTTTTTTCTAATCGCTTTTTGCTTACCATGGGCTTGATCATGGCGCGATACTTTTTTGAAATACTTATTTTGCCATCTACTTGTTGTTATACTCGTCCAGCTAGTCTAACCATTTAACCATCCAAAACCACACAGAACTGCGGCAAGCTGTGACGCCATTTTTGTAGGATAAAGAAAGATCATACGATAATGAAATCAGTTATAGGCATACATAATAATATCTAGGATAGAGGCTAGTTGCCTCTGAGGTAGTGATATTTAACGACTATGGGATCAGGAGTAACTTGAGAAGTTTCAGCAAATTTAACATGCTTTTCTTATGTGGCAAAAGTGGTAAAATGACTCACAAATGGTCAAAACAGGCTAACATAAAACACTTTATACTTACTGTATTAAGTTCACAACGGCAACCTATGTCCTAGTTCATTCATTTCTGGTTTCAAATTTTGATTCTTTTATTGACAGCCAAGATTAAACATCAACCGTTGTTACATATGTTGAAAACCCCGGCTTTTTATGCGTGTATTGCTGTCATAGCCCTCAGTCCCAAAATCAAATGCGTTAATGCAAATTAGGACTTAGGACTTAGGAGTTCTAACAAATCTTTGTAGCATTGACTGTCCAGATTGAAACATGTCATTTTTAGTACGGGTCAAAAGTGGGCGGGTTGACTCACAAGAACTTTTCCTGTTCCATTGAAGTTATACTTAAATGCTTAATGCATTCAACTTATGATTATAAAAAGCAATATCATTACAATAGTCATTAAAATCGTTGAACTCAAGAGGAGCTTTGTGAGGATCAAACATCGATTTTTAATAACATCAAATCATAATCTTATTGGTTAAATTTTCCTTGGGTAATCTACACACAATTTAATTGACTTTAATCCTTATTAGACTGATGACTGGCTGCAAATATGATTCCACAAATGTTGTTTTCAGAAGAGTTAGCTTTGCAATCCAAAACAGGCTAGCCCAGCTTGTTGCTCGTTTGCCTTCTACCACTATGTAAATCCTATTTTGATGAAATAAAAACTATAGTTGGAAGTATATATCTGCAGCATGCATATGAAAATATACCACAGCCTATCAGTCAGTGACGGAACTAGGGGGTGTCCGGGGGGTCCCGGGACACCCATGGATTTTTGTAGCGTAATGTTAATTTTGTTAAAAAACATCGATTTTTTTTAAATGCACCCGGTCCTTAAAACTTGTGTTTGCAGTATTGTTTAGTTTATTTTAAGTGCACCTGGTCGTTTTATGTCCTGGTTCCGTCCCTGCTATCAGTTATTTTATGGAATCCTTCAGTTAGATATAAACTAACCGTTCCTGATTATCCGTGTAGACGCTTTGATGTGGTTTTTGGGTTTGTTTTCGACCCGATCACTGATGATTGCAAGATTGTGGGTTTATGTGTATGCACTTCATTTGTTTACTCAATGAAGGCAAATTCTTGGATTGAGATTCAGCTCCGGGCTCCCTACTACTAGTCCATTTTCTCAAGTGATGCCAGATGCGTGTTTTGTTGATGGAGCATTGCATTGGTTGGTCAACTGACTGAAAAGCTTTTTTCTTCTTCTTTTTCTTTTTCTTTTTCTTTGAGGTATTGGAGCTTGTGGACTAAATTCTGCAAATTTAGCTACTTTCTTTATAACAATATTTTTAGCTGATTCTGCTTTTTTTGCTTAAAAAACTTATTCAATTGCATTTATTAGTCTATGATGGCTATTTTTTGAATTTGTTAGTAAAACTATACAATCTTGGTGATCAATAAAAACAAGTTTCCCTTGATGCTTTTGAGATAGTCATGAGTCATGACCAAAAAAAGCAAGATGAATAGTGATGCTTGTCTAATGGTTTTCACCCAAGGGCAATCTATGAGCTACCGTCATGAGTAACATGAGCTAGCGAGCTCTTACGACAAATTCATCATGACACGCGTTATTGTTGCAAGCCCTAACATTAATTATTCTAAGGTGCCTATCACATAGAAGTGATGCGGAAGTTCAACAAACTTTATTCCAATATTAAAATTATTTTTGCTAAATAAGTTTAAACGACTACTTCATAAACTCTCCAAGTAATAACTTATAAGTTAATTTAGGAAACCCGATATAGTAATGCAAAATGGATTAAAAGTAATTGGGCACTTTGAAACTTGGGCCTGACAATAGCTCCATGCCTCCAAGTAAGTGGAATCATATAACCTACGCAAATAAAAATAACCAACAACCTAATTTATCGCTCCAAGATGAGTTTTAAGATTATACAAATTTTTTCGATTTACATAGAGATGCAAGATTGAAGTTCTGTTTGAGTTGAAGATTCAATCGTGAATTTAAGGTACGAATATACTGTTTGCATAACACGGGTTAAGTACTTCCATGGTCGAGTAATGGTGGTTAGACCAAGATCTTTTTTAAGTCCTAGAATATGCTTATTGAAATAACATATCTAAAGAGATTAGGGTTACAAGTTAAGAACATTAAACATGTGTTCTAAGTGTACTAGCATGATAATCACTTGTATTTGTGTGCAGCAACCATAGTTAAAAATATTTTAACTTCTCTAATCGTTTTGACGCGAGGGTAGAAGTGACAAAATGGGTGGGTGGGTTGCGTAATGACTTGTAAACATTTTTAGTACTTGTTGGGTGAACTACAGTTCGATTCAGATGCTCTTTGCATTATTGTTTTCTGTTTTCCAACTAAAATGTGAAATTTATGGTGTTTGAAATTATTAGCATATTCTGATTATCATATTGATCAAGTTTATTGTTTGTGCTCAACGAATTTAGGTCCTAAAACCATATTTGAAAGTTTTGCATGCCATACAATGTTTGTGTATAATTATCTCATGGAATTGAAAAATGTTTCAGTCGAATTATGGCAGAATTTCTATGTGAAGAGTTGATAGATGAAATTCTTGGAAAATTACCACCCAGATCACTCCTCCGATTTAGAACTCTCTCCAAATCATGGTGTTCTCGTATCTCTAGCCCCAGTTTCATTCGCAAGCACGCTCTTCAATCCACTATGAAACCTTCGCAAGAAGTACTTGTTAGACAACGGATTCATTACAAATATGAAGATATGGCATTTTTATATAGGTTAAATCCAGAAGACGAATACATGAGGATAGAATCAGCCAAGTTCCCAGTCAGCAATTGTCTTATTGTTGGTTCATGTAACGGAATCATATTTCTATATAAGATATACGACCAATATGCAACTCTATGGAACCCTTCAATTAGGCGTAAACTAACTATTCCCAGTCATCCTTCGGGAGACTACACTCTAGCATATGGGTTTGGTTTTGACCCACTCGCTGATGATTATAAAATTGTGAGTATCTCCTTTGGAGGGGTACAAACTTCGTTTCTGTACTCCATGAAGGCAAATGTTTGGAGTAATATTGGTCCCCCTAGTACTTCGTTTGATACAGTGAAGTCATATGCGTGTTTTGTCAATGGAACATTGCATTGGGTGGTCAAATCTAAATCAAGTGACACGGGCCATAGTTATATACTCACATTCGATCTGAGTACTCATGTCTTTGGCATGATTTCGTTGCCAAAACCCACTTGGATAAGCAACGAGCTAACAATCATCAAAGGTTATCTAGCTGTGATTTCGAGTGATACTGAAAGTTGTGATACCTGGGTGTGGTTGAGGAGAGAGTATAATCATGTTCCATCATGGTGTGAAGCTTTCAATTTAACAAATCCTCTATCGCAAAGAGTACATAGTGTTTTCCAAGTAAATAATTACATTGAGGATTTTGAATCTTATAATCGCGAGACAGGGATACGCTCCACACTCGAGCTGAGTTATTTAGATTATTCTTACAAGCTTGACATGGATATGTGTGTCGAAAGCCTTGAATTGTTAAACAACGAGGCGTGTTAGAAATGACGATTGCATGTAATAGCGATAAACAGTATATTCATTCTAGGCGTGCTCGTAGCTCTAAATTATGATGTTTTAGCTACCTTGTTGATAACAATATTAGATGGGGAATATTAATTCAACCTTTTAACTGTGAGAAAAAACTTTGTGATTTTGTAATTTTGTGATTTTAAAGCAAAGCTATAACCCTTAGCAGCCAATGTGGTCGTTGCTAATGTGGACACTCGTCGAAACAATGAAGACGGGAACAATGGGTTAATGGGAACCTTTGTACTTGTGTGTCATAAATCGAAAGAAAGCCTCATTGGACCTTTCTACACTTAATTATTTCTTTCTCTGCTCGATCCTCAAGTTGTTTGGGAGTAAGTTAAGCCTATATGCGACCTCACCCATTCTCATTATTTTTACATCACATTGAAAATGCACACCCAATCACCTTGTTATATCCATGGTATTTATATATACGTATATATTTCACCGTGGTACTGGTCCCTATGTGTAACCATGTCCCTATCTGTAACCATGTCCAGTGGTCTTGGTGATAAGAAGATACACTTTCACAAAATGTAAGTAATTTTTCTCTTCAATATATATATCTAACAATGAATGGGTCAATACGGGTAATGTATGCTTTATAATGGGTCAAAAGTTGTTGAAGCTACGCTAAACCTCATAAATCATGTTATTTATGATTGGATTAGTTTAGTAGTCATCACATCAGCACTAGTTGCTGATGAATCTCTACAGGTTCAGATTTAACAAACCCCAAACAGCAGGCAGGCATGGAAGAATTACTATGGGAAGGTAACGCACGAATGTAGGAATTTGAGGCCATGTAGTATTAGCTCGAGGTCTCCAGTATTTTACCAACCCCAAACTTCAACTTGACCAGCGACGTCATTTGTTGGCCAAGGCTTTTACCAAAAAGCCTTGCAACCGTGGTTTAGATGGTACCAAGCCTCAAGCATTTGTCCTGAACAAGGATCCTGCCGACTCAAGTGAAACCATGGTCGGAAATCTGAACCTTGAAGCGATACATCATTAGAGATTTACCAGCAACTAGTGCTAATGACTACTAATGTTGATACTAATGTTGCTAATATAAAGTGTAACTTTTCGTTGGACCCTACCCGTTTCTATATATACCAAGATAAGACCTTTTTTTACCCGTTTCTGGTCCAATTTGCCAAAGATTAACAATTGACTAAAATAGTTCAACAAAAATACAAAAATAGACTAGTTATTGACTGAAACAATACCGAGCATAGCAAAATCAACCACAGAACATATGCTGCACATTGTATTGAACTATTCATTAAATTTTGCATAATGTCAAAATCTGTTTCCTTAGTCAAAGTATGAATCTCTATGTCCATTATTAACAATTTCTGCATCAAAGTCCAACTGTACTAGGCGGCAAAAATATACGAGAAAACTGGAAACTTTATATCAATCAAAAGAATACAACCCTCAAAATCATTGTTAAGAAATTACTCAACCAATTAGATACTACTATTCACCAGTCAATAACAAGAAACAAGAATTTCAAAACCTTTTATTTTTCCGCTGATATACCACAAGACCCTTGCTAGAGGAGGTGTCATCATCATGATCCGTATCCCTCTTTCGTTTAGCATTCACTTGACCATCATCTTTTATCGAATCCATCTCAGTTCCAAGCACTTTCTCATTTTCATCAATCCTCCCTGAATCAGCAGCCTCTTCCTTTGGTTTCTCACTGTAAAATTTTTCAAGATCATCAACTTGTACATTAACATCTTTTCCACCACAAGCATTTGGATCCTTATTCCAACACTGTTTCTCAACTTCCCCCGGAAAACCAAATTGGATTTCTTGTTGACGTTTCTTTAGAATCACAGAGGTTAAGACATCTTCAACCCGACTGCTAGATCCAACATTTTCCCCTGTGTTTTTTGTTGCATTAACATCTCTTGGTACTTCATTCACAATAGCTGCGTTATTCGCCTGAATATTCACTTCATTCCCAACCCCGCTAACCTCCACTTGATTTCCAACGCCATCAAGATTCACAACTACATTATGAAGAACTGCTTCATTCACAACCGCCGTGCCTTCATTCATAACACCTTCAACATTAACTTGATTCCCAGCACCATCAATGTCTTCATTCCCCGCCGCTCCTATCACACCACCATCAACATTCACCGGATCATCTAACGGATATACGGGGTTCAAGTCCCCCGGTGGTAAATTTTGTTGCAGTGACACATCTAACCAAACTCCATACTCATTCCGAACCATCACTACATTCCCCAACGAATCATAACGAATCCCAGCAACAAAATCCTCATCATATTGCCAATTTCCACCTTCAAAATCCATCTTTTGATCACTCATTTAACAATGAAAATTGAATATCTAGAAGTCAATAACTGCTGAATTGTAACAAATTTTGAAGATGATCAGTTTAAGCGGGAAGTGTCAAGTGTTTGTTGTTAAACTTTCTTGATATATATAAAAAGATTTATTGAGATTCCACGTCAGCTTTAAGTTTTGACAGTTTGTTATATTGCATGAGACTAATTAATTAATAAAAGTGTTCAAATAATATTTAAACAAGTTTGTTATAATTTAACTACTCCGTATTAGCTAGTGTTACTTGCACATTTTATAGGCATGCATAAACTTTGTAGATACATTTTGATTTACTATTTTTTTTTCACTTATTCTTTCTTTGGTCTCAAAGTAACACACAAATTAAAGAAGATAACAAGATTTTGATGTTACTGAATACAGTATCTTAATATAATGTTATATGAAAAAACGAATTCTCAAAAACCATAAATAGTTGTTACGTGCGAGCTCTCAACTAGTTTTAACACAACTCCACAAGGGCTATTTATACATCTAGAAAAAAAAATTAATGAATTGCAACTAAAGTAATAAAACAAAATAAATAAATAAATAAATAAATGAAACAACTTAGAATTTAGTTTGACAAAATTGGGAAAACAGGCCGTTGAAAAACTGAAATGTGGCGGGAATTGTTGGGACGGTTTAGATCACGACACGTGTTCCTCAATCACCTTGCAAGTTATCCAACATCTACAAACCTTTAGACTGGTAATGAGACACAACCCGTCACATTAACGTCAACTTATCTTTCTCTCTTTTATACCAAACAAATGCTCGCAATAAAAGGATTGCATTCACAACCAAAACAACCACATAAAAATAAATTAAAAAAAAATAATAATAACACGCACAAACACTTTGAAAGTTTCGATTCACTGCCCTTCGGCCTCTGTAAGTGGGTACGTCCAAAATGCCTAAACCAACCAAATGGTTTGGTCCCATCACATTTAGTCTTAGTTGTAACCTTTGAACATATCTTTAGTTCTTAATTGTTAGATAAAAATACACCGTTGGTCCCTAAACTTTCTCAAAAACATCACCTGAAGTCAAAAACTTTTAAAATGGTCGTAGGCAGAGGCGGAGGGGATGGGGTGACTAGCAGGTGCTAGGCCCCTCCCAACTAGCCCGGTGGATACAATATTACATAGGTTGAAAACCCATTATTTGAAGAAGAATAAAGGTCGGCCCCTCCCAATATGCCAGCAACTCAAATTTGTGTTTTTAAGATAAAAGAATATTATAAAGTGTACGAGTTACGACGGAAAATCCGAACAAACAAATTTAAAATATAGTGCATAATCATCGCATCAGGTGTTGAATTATCTAGTTCTTTATTTTTCATTATTAATCACAGTTGGTATTTTCTGTTTTGTATTAATCGAATCGTTGATCACTTCGTCACTATCAAGTGGTTAACTCCTTAACTGCTTTGTTACTTGTTACGTGTTGTCTTTTTTTTTTTTTTTTTTTTTTGGTTAGTTCTTCAATTTACGACATTGGATTGTTAATTTATTATAGGATTTACAAAGTCATGATACACTACTTAACTAGGGGTTTTTGGTATGATTTTTGTTAGATAAGTCTTGGGTTAATTATTCATTGCTTTACATGTTCGATAAGCGTTGATATAAGTCCCACTACATACATGGTTTTGACGTAAGTCAAATTTAATGGATATTTGTGCACGCACGGGTTATTAATAAGCGTTTGTTGTCAAATTTGTATTATTTTTATTTATTTTTTTGAAACGTGTTGTTTGATTGTTAAAATGTATTCAAATTTGACAATATATTCAAAGTATCAAAACTACAAAGATTCGAACCAAACTAATCCAACCAACACTTCTGATGACACACAAACACCATAAACACTAGACTTATAGATGTTTATTTAACTAACAGTACAATAAATTCGTAAAGTTAGTTTTCATTCTTTCATATATTTTCACGCATCTCATCTTTATATACACGTTATGTAATCTTATTATTTTTGATAAAATATTTAACTTACCTTCTATGATTTTTTGATTTAGTTTGTGGGTGTTCAAAAAATATTCTTATTTGGATATCCAAAATTTTGACCAAAATTTATTAAAAAGTTGGGTTTTGTTAAATGTAAGTTTTGGAACTCATGTAAAAGTTTTCCAAAAATTATAGATATTTGGATATTCGGATATATAAAATTGTTCTCCGAAATTTCTGATATCCGGATATATAAAATCTTTTGTAAGTTTTATAAAATCTTTTGAAAGTTTTAGAAACTAAATTTCGGATATCCGGATATATAAAATCTTTTGTAAGTTAGCGTCTTACGACTACATTCGGCCCCTCTTAACTTGAAATCCTGGCTCCGCCCCTGGTCGTAGGGAGTCCAAAACCTAAGTTTTTGAGGCCAATTGCATCCCTTTACCATAAACCGTTGGTCAACACCCTTATTTTATGTTTCGTTTTGTTTTTATTTAAGGGCATAACGGTCATTTCATATATTTTGATTATTATAATTTTCTTCCCCAGTTGGTAACACACACACAAGCCACACTTATCAATTTGTTCACTGTTCATCATCTTCTCCGGTGAAACCCTTTGACCCAGTTGACATGTTCCTCATTTAGCTCAGTCTCCAGTCATTAATGTGCATGATTTCCCTTTTAACTTAAGTTTTTATGAGTTTGATTTTACGACCTGTATAGACTTATGTGATCTGAGTAAGTAAGGATGTGAGTCAATGAATGAACCTGAACCCAGTCACTTTGGTTTTCAGTGGCTGGTTTTTCATTTTGAAAAATGAGGGTTGGGACACCGTTGTTTCCGAAGCGTTAAACGTGACCCATCTTGGCCCGTTTGGTCTCAAGATATATCTTGTTGTGCTTTGTGATTGGGGTCAGAAGGGCAACTCTTCCTGCAACTTCCAAACCATAACCCTTGAGCCCGATGTACTTAGCAGGGTTGTTTGTCATCAGCTTCATTGTTCTAACTCCCAAATCTCTCAAAATCTGCAGTCGGTTGATCAACTTAGATTCGGAATAACAGTACATAGATGCAATGAGTAAGAAATCGCTTAATTTGGAATTTTAAACATTGAAAATTATGTTTTCATATCTCAATTAGGACAGTTTTACTTATGGAGTCACTTTGGGTTATGTTTTCTCTCTGGGTCAAATGGGTAAAAGTCTAAGTATAGTTATAAAAAAAGGGTTGAAAACGTCAAATTGGTCTAAAGTCTAAACTGAACATAAAGTGTATTTTAATGCATACAGCGTCCTGAATCAAGTTATTTGAACAATTTGATTAACATTGAAATCATATACTTTTTGTATACAACCAAACCAGACTCGTACCAAAAAAACTACCCATTTTGACCCCTTACACAATCTACCCCACACCGCCAATTTTGCCACCTTTAACCTTTGTTGATTGTCATCATTATATATCACATATGGGATTAATTTAGCAAGATTGGCTTCATTTAGGCTTGGGCATTTAACTTTTGTTCTAAAACAAATTTTTTTCTTTTAGTGCTGAAATTATCTTTTGCAGTATTTCCATCAAATTAAGAGTACAAAATAGAGAGATTCCATGATAAAAAGTGAATGTTGAAGTTAAACTACCTATTTTCCCTCACATATAACATTTTTTATTAGTTAACACATTCATTATACATGGAATCAAGATTTACGGGACGAGCATTACCTATCCAGGTAACCTTACCCGTGAACCACGAACTACACTTACAGACAACCTAAGAAGAAATGGAGTATCACCCTTTCATAAGCATAAGAAGCAAAAACTAGAAGAATAAACAAGAGATAACGTGCATACAAAGAGGATTCTTAACCGTTCGCAAAGAGAAAATAGTTGTTTTAAGTAAGGAGAAAAGCCAACCATAGCATAACGCAATCAAAGCTTTCGTCCTTGGTCGCTCCTTCAACTGATTTCATTCATTCATAATTCCATACAATTAGTCAAGCATGTTTAATTGTATAAATAATATACACCCTCCTTTTGACTTGTTGTTTACTTTATGTAAAGTGTTTGACTACTTCCCTAATGTCTAAATACCTTTTAAAAACATACGAGTAGTAATTTTGCATTCTTAGATATGCAAATCGATATAATCAGTTATCAGTTGCGAAAACAATGGGCAAATATGTAAGTTCAGCTTGTAAAACGTCGCACAAAGAGAAACATCTTCAACATCGTGCCTCTCTTCACCACCTGTGATCATGCACATTAATGACCGAAGACTGAGCTAAATGAGGAACACGTCAACTGGGTCAAAGGGTTTCACCGAAGAAGATGATGAACAGTGAACAAATTAATCGGTGTGGTTTGTGTGTGTGTTACCAAATGGGGAAGAAAAGTATAATAATCAAAATATATGAAATGACCGTTATGTCATTCACTAAAAGCAAAACAAAACAAAAAATAACGGTGTTGACCAACGGATTACGGTAAAGGGATGCAATTGGCCTCAAAAACTTGTGTTTTTGACTCCCTACGACTATTTTAAAAGTTTTGGACTCCAGGTGATGTTTTTGGGAAAGTTTAGGGACCAACGGTGTATTTTTGTCTAATTGTTACCATCTCCATTCCAAGTTAAGTCTAAACTTTTTAATAAAAGGAAACCAACGCGCCTATCTATCATATACATTTTACGTAATTGCATAAATTTAACTTTGGTTTTGGACCGGACAATTATTTGGTTAGGACATAACTTTCACAAAAATATAGTTAACAGAAAAATACCGGAAGGTTTGTGTCTTATGTTATCTTATATTAAGGATGACAATTCCTAACACGACAGAGATTGACACAAAAATAAATGGGCTGGGTTCAAGGCTAAACAAGTTCGGGTTAGAAATAGGTCGATACGATTGACATGTTTTATAAATAGGTTAGACTTGTGTTGAAATTCTCAACCCGATTACAATCCGTCAACCTGTTTAAAAATAAATTAATATATATATATATATATATATATATATATATATATATATATATATATATTACTGTAAAAGTTATGTGTTTAATTTTATTATAATATGACCCCAACTATTTTTGTATCTCTGTCTTATGAGATATATATCGTTTTTTGAAATATTGATAATGGTATATGTAAGGTGGGTATTTGGCTGGAAATTGTGCAAATGCTCATAGATACACTCATGCCAAACACCGTTTCCCATTTAGCAACTGCTTTTGACTTTTTAAAGTCAAACTGCAAATGCAAAACGGGAGTTATGTATACACTCATGCCAAATACCCCCGTTCTAATAGTTTGTGAATTTGGAGACTATCCGAAATTCACCAATGGAAATGTTAAACTAATTGGTATGCATAGTGGTCTAGTATGTTGCATCAATTTTATTGATGTTAATATAAGTTCACTTTAGCAATTTACAACCAAACATAGATCAGTGACATAAACAACCAAAATTTATTGATCATAATAGTTGTTGACAACCACTACGAATTTCCCTATCATCTAAACATAGGGTTAGCTAGAACCACTATTTTCCCTATCATCCTTTTTCCTTCCTTTCCTTTAGATGATTAAACACATCTTCAAGATTTTTAATCCTCGTTTTCAAATCATCAACCTTTGATAACCCGATATCCGCAGCCTCTTGCTTCTCCTCCATAACACCCAAAAGCTCTTCATAGTAGTACTTTTGTTCACTCAGCCAATTCAGAATTTTTTCTCTCAACTCCTTAGGTATCTTCCTATACGAACCATATTTAGCAATTGGTTCATCGCCAAATCTCTCAAGAACTAAATCAAAGAGAAAATAGTTGTCTAAAAGTTTTTCCCACTCTTGTTCATCAGATCCAATGTACAAAGCCTTCCCTTATCATTTTTTCCATCGTTAGTGGTTTGGTTCATTGGGATTATGTGTGTTTTGGGGGAAAACAGGGTTGGGATATGTGTGTGTGGGGTTAGGTTCATTTAAATAAGTGGGTAGATATGGAAATGAATAGTCCCTAGTCCATCTCTTCGGTTGCTATGTGTTTCAGGTGGCAAAGATAAGTTAAGACGTTGCAAATTTTGTCCTTGAAAAAAGTCATCCTCGACAAAGCCGGGAAACGAGTGAAATGGCGATAATACCCTCAGGGGTGGGCCCATGTAATGGGAGAACTAACACCCGTTAGCACACAGTGCCTTTCCATGGTTGTTTTGCAAAAAAACGGAAATATTAGTGGTTGTTTTGCAACAAAATTCGTCTCAGTGTAATCTTTGCGTTTTCGGGAAACATTAGGGACACTGATGTAGTCGTTTTAGTATAGGTTTATTTTACCGAAGAAATGCTTAGGAAAGTATTTCCCCGGGTTGTGTCCCAGCGAAGGTGTGAATGGAATTTCAAATTCCCGATTCGTGAAATGTGTCGTGAAAGTGGTAAAAAGTGATTTGAATGAGATTACACTAATGAAATAGTAAATGAAGCACAAATAATCAACTAAGCACGAAATTAAAGTAAACAAATTTAAAACGTAACGTAAAATCGAAAACCGTAAACTAAAACGTAAAATAAACGTCAACGTACGAAATAAAACGTGAATTTTGAGCTACACTACTCCTACGGACTTGAAAATAATTTTTAAAAGTTAAATATGATAAAATAAAATTTTGAGAAAAAGAAAAATATTTTCTTGACTTTTTATTTTTCTTTTATGAATTAAAAACTAATTAACTAATTAAAAACAAAAAGAAAATGCAAATAAGGTGAGAAAAACGAAAAATAAATTTTGAAAATTATAAAATAACTAAAAAGTAATTTTAAAACTAAAAGCTAATTTTTTTTTGCTTTTTGTGTAATTTTTGGGAATTAAAAACTATTAAATCTAATTAAAAATTCAAATTAAATTCAAAATAAATGGGAAAAATGCAAATTAAATTTCTAAAATTCTAAAATAAATAAAAATAAATTTTAAAAATATTTTTGGATTTTTCTTGGCTTTTTCTGATTTTTTGGATTTTTTAGTAATTAAAATGTATTAAAAATTGAAAATAAAATAAGAAAAATAGTAAATGAACTAAGAAAAATGTGAAAAATTACAGAAAATCTAAAATATTAAAATAAGCTTGAGAAAAAATTTTGAAACTAAAATAAGCCAGAAAAGTGCTTATAAGCTGAAAACTGCTTATTTGGAAGTGCTTATTGTTAAGCACTTTGACCAAATCTTGACCAAACTTTAACCCAATGTTTTAATGACTCAATGTAGCTCAAATAAGAAATAGTGAGATCAAATTAAGCTTAGAAACACAGATAGGGTACAAATCAGGTTCAAATAAGCTCTAATGTGATAAGCCACGTGAGTAACAGAATAAGCTAAGGGATTCCAAAAACTCAAATAAGCAACTACAATCAACTATTATCTGAAATGAACAGTAAAACTCAAATTCCAAGCACAAAATCACATTAGCAGCCCTTAATAATGAAAACAGTTCCTAGGCTTAGATACCCTACTTTGCAGCTTAATCTAATGCACCTAATAAGATAATGAGTGATAAGTAAGGGGGCAAAGGTAAGTCTATACTACTGGCAATCAAGAAAACCACAAAGCTTTCAATTCCAAACCAAACAGAACCCTAAATTGGAGCCTAGATCAGAAGCTGTTGACACAGATAATGCTATTGGTCTTTGACGTTTGATTACTATGCAACTTTGACTAATTCCAATTTACACAGCTTAATTCTTATCCTAGATGTTTATTAGGGATGTTGAAACTTAAAAATCACCTAGGCAAACTCAAAAGGCAAGTAAATCAAGCTATGGCAGGAACAGTTTTCTCAAACGTGTAGGGAAAATGATCATTGAAACAAAATTTGACTATTGCAAAGGAACCTATTGTTTTTATGCTCAAATTTCCTTACCTAAGCCTAAAAGACTTGACTGTGTAGCAATTAATAACAACTCGTCAACAGAAACATGCAAATCTAACTTAAACCAAACACCCTCTTAACTGCTAGTTACACTATGATATTGGATTCTAAACTTAATCTAACTGTCCTAATTATCAAAACATAACACCTAACTGATATTGAAGCTTAATGGTAAACTAAATTCAGCAAAGAACCAAAGGAACACAGATAAGTAGTCTAAGCTAAACTAGGCAGTGGATATGCAATTCTAAGCTAAAGTATGCAAGAACTAAACAATCCAATTTAAAAAACTAAACAACTACTGATAAGCACAAACTAATGAACTACCACTTATCAATTATGTAAAAGCTAATAATGAGCAGGAATAAGTAATAAACAAAAGTATACTACCTCTATTCTACTGATGCAATGATAATAATGAAAATGAAAGTAACTTACAAAACAACTTCCCCCTCAGCACAACAGAGGGGGATTCACTGTGCTTGTCTGTCTTTAAGACAGGCCAAAAGCTCCTTGATGGCTGTCTATACTCTAATGAATAAGCAACTGCTTATTGAAATAAGCAGTTGACCACAGTTGACTTGATGTTTTTGAACAATTGATAACAGTAACAACCAAACAATTTTCACTACAAACTATTTTTAAAACTAAATTGAACTTTAATGAAACAGAATTTATGAAAAGAACAAAACAAGTTTAAATTGCAGAAAGTAAATTGAACGGTATTTAAATGGAAAAACTAACTTTCATTAATAAAGTTTGAAATTACAATATAAGAAAGGAAATTACAACTGATTAAACTAAAAACAGTAAAGTAAATACTAAACCTATGGACTCAATTCTAAAAATTGGACACCTCTAAATGAGTGAGGAGGGGGGTATATATATCTGAGCTGAGAAGGATGCCATGTCACTGATCCAGGTGCACTTGTGCTTCTTTGAATGTATTATCAGCCCTTGATGCATTTCCAGATAATTCCAATCATTTTGGACCCTAGGATTGCGTGTGATGTGATTGTGAATCCTCCATGTGATCTCTTATTGGTCCATGTATCCCCTCCTGACATTCCCTGACATTCTCTGTCCTTGCTGTCATCTTCTAGAAGCCAAATGATAGAGTAATTATTACCCACACGGGGTAATTGGAGGGAGGATAATTTTAGGGTTCTAACTACAGTGTTTTTTCTGGGTTTTGTAAAATAAATGGGGGGCGGGATAATTGTGTTTGGGGATTTTATTATTTGATAGTTTTGACCGGGTGTGGATACTTTTGACCAAGGGGTGAGTATTGGGTGGATCGGGTAAGAATAATTTAGGGGAATGGGCTTTTAATGTTGGTGTGGACTGGGCCAGCAGTATTGGATGAGTGGTATTTGGATTAAATGTTTAAGTGGATCCGGTTGTAACTTTGATTTAGGAGTAGTAATTTTTAAGCAAGGACTAATAATGTATAAACTCAAAACTTAGGGACCAAAACTGTAAATCATTCAATGTTTCTACCAAAGGCTTATATTGTAAAACTCTGAATCATAGAGGACCACTTTTGATTTTTCCTCCAAGGGACCATTTCTGTAATTTCCAGAAAATGCAGGGACTAAAGTTTCCAAATTCTCAAACTTTGACCAGGGACCTTTTATGCACTTTTGTGATTCTCTGAGGACTTCTATTGACAATTTGAGCTTCCTTTGATCATTTTGCTTCCCCGGTTCCGGCTTTTGACCTTTTTCCAATCTCGTGCTCGTTTTTGTCGATTTTGCCTTGTTTTTGTTCATTTTTCACATATCCGTACCTGCACATACACAAATACAAAAACACACATTCTCTTGGCATATTTGGTTAGTATTTGGTCTGATTTTGGTCTAAAAAGGATGTGTGAAAAAGCACATATCAGACACAATTTGCAAATTACCCAAAATGAAAAAATAACTTTAAACCTTTGGGCTTTAAAGAGATGTTATATACAATATGTGTTTCGAGAAATGTTGTTTTTAGGTGTCATGTTATATGGTTATGTTATTAAAAGGAATGTGACATGTTAAACAAGTATAGCACCGAGTATTGGGTGTTACTGATGTGTGGGAATCGCAGCAGGTTTTACCTCTCAAGGGATCTCGAGAAGCTTACAACCCCCACCAGGCAGTTTACCTGATCGTTGTAGTATAGTATAGTGACAAGTACCGGGGGATTGATCGTTCAGCTTAGGAATAGTGTCGCTAGGATTAGAAAGCCTAAATACTAGTTCTAAAGGTGAGGGATGATTATTTTTGTGTTTTTATATTTTATAGAAAGCAAGTAAAAATCTCGGGTTTTGGAAGAGTGGGCGGAATTAGTTGCTATTCAACTAACCCAAAACTAAGATGCAATCAAAATAAAATACAAAAAATGAAAATAAACTAATTATACTAAGGTTGTGAGCAGTAATTGGAGAAAATGTGTTTACTTAGATTTCACTACTCCCTAGATATCTTTTACATGTTAATTACTTGTTATAATTGCATGGATGACGGATCATATTCCTTAATACCATTCATGGGGTGGCATACATAACTCCCCAATTCTATGAGCTCTTATCTCCTCCTACACCATGCCCAGCACAACTATAGGGATTGTAAACAGTGGCTCATGCATTAAATACAACCAATAAAGACCTAGTACGCCTCGGTTCATGTTTCTTAAGACGTTCAAGCATGTTACCATTTGGAGATCTGCCAGTTTTCTTAAGCCTAACATATAAATCATTCATCCAAGAAAAACAGGTCTGACGGCGTCAAGAGTAATCTTGTGACGCCATCACCTCGCCGCCAAAACTCTCCTCGGACTGCCTAGATCCACTTCTGACGCTGTCAAGACTTAGACACTTCCAGGCCGTCATGACTCTTTTACTCTTGACGCCCTTCTCACGTGACGCCGTCAAAACTCTACTGGGTCGTCATGGAAATTCATGAAATTGGCTCTTGACGCCGTCAAGTATTTGCTCTTGACGCCGTCACCTACTGTTCCCAGCATGGAAAATTAAGACTTTGGCGTTTTCTTCACTTTTATGCTCCAAAAACGTCCGAATTGCTTCCTTTTCCAGATTTCTCTCCCAAAGTACCTAAAATCACAAAAGGAACGATTTAGGGCAATATTTGATCAAATAAATTTGGATTCGGGCTTAAATGACCCCCTAAAAATGGATCATTTTTCGCCTCATCATATACCCTTACACTTGAGATTTGCTTGTCCTCAAGCAAATGCGCTTTTATTCTACTCAAAAGACAAGTTAGGGGTCATTTAACACTAATATAAAAGTAATTACAACAAATAATCGTTCCACTAAAGACCAATAGACAAGCACGGAGGTCATACACAAGCACCTCACAAATAGTGTTTAGATACTCACATCTCTCGGGTGTAATAAAGTGTAAATTACAATATGGAAACGGAAGATATCTCTCACTACCTGTCATAGCAAAATAGATTACCATAGGCTTGGGAAAGGATCAAACCTCCACCACATGGCGTAAGCACCTAGGATAAACTATCAAAGAGGTCTTTTAAAGGGTTGTAACGTTAGGTGTAGGGATATGAAATACACGGTTTTGTTGGATAAAGGAAGTTTTACTGGTGGCGAGTTAGCAATCTTGGTTAATTACATGTACAATATGGCGTTACTAAGCCAAGACTAGACTCGACTTAAGCTAATAAATGAAAAATAACAAAAATATAAAATAAACATAGAATAAAAATGGATGGTAGTCCGTATGGTTTTTTTTTTCTTTCTTTCTTTCTTTTTCTTTTTTTTTTTCTTTTTTTTTTTGATTTTTCGATTTTTTTTTCTTTTTTTTTTCTTTTTTTATTGATTTTTCGATTTTTTTTTTTTTTTTTTTTTTTTTTTTTTTTTTTTTTTTGTGCATACACTCTTACCCTACCATCCAAAATAATACATCATAGGGAATGGACGTTTCCCTTACACTTGAATCTTTACATACTTTACAATTAACTAATCTAATGACTCGAATTAAGAAAATTAAAACACTTGGAGCACTTTTAAGATTAACGTACATATGGGGGTTGATACGTGGGAATCGCACCAGGCTTTACCTCTCAAGGGATCCTGAGAAGCTTACAACCCCCACCAGGCAGTGTACCTGATTGATGCGTGGGAATCGCAACAGGCTTTACCTCTCGAGGGATCTCGATAAGCTTACAACCCCCACCAGGCAGTGTACCTGATCGTTGTAGTATAGTATAGTGACAAGTACCGGGGGATTGATCGTTCAGCTTAGGAATAGTGTCGCTAAGATTAGAAAGTCTAATTTACTAGTTCTAAAGGTGAGGGATGATTATTTTTGTGTTTTTATATTTTTATGAAAGCAAGTAAAATCTCGGGTTTTGAAGGGGTGGGCGGAATTAGTTGCTATTCAACTAACCCAAAACTAAGATGCAATCAAAATAAAATAATAAAAATGAAAATAAACTAATTATACTAAGGTTGTGAGCAGTAATTGGAGAAAATGTGTTTACTTAGACTTCACTACTCCCTAGATATCTTTTACATGTTAATTACTTGTTATAATTGCATGGGTGACGGATCGTATTCCTTAATAACATTCATGGGGTGGCATACATAACTCCCAAATTCTATGAGCTCTTATCTCCTCCTACACCATGACCCAGCACAACTATAGGGATTGTAAACAGTGGCTCATGCATTAAATACAACCAATAAAGACCTAGTACGCCTCGGTTCATGTTTCTTAAGACGTTCAAGCATGTTACCATTTGGAGATCTGCCAGTTTTCTTAAGCCTAACATATAAATCATTCATCCAAGAACAAGAATAAACAAGTAATCAACACATAATCAATATCTAGGTTTCATTAGATCTAAGCAAACACAAAGGAGATCTAGCCTAGCATAATGGAATTGAGACAAGAACAAGATATAGACAACCAACACATAAATATATTGATTGAATTAGAAGAACACTTATCTCAATTACAATGCAAGGTATCAAGGGTTTGGAACCCTTGAAAAACCTGTAAAAGTTGCACCAAATTCGTCTTTAGGGTTTCTCCAAAACTTCTCTCTTTTTAATGTAAAAACTAGAAAACTATATATAGGAAAACTGGGCTGACGGCATCAAGACAAACATGTGACGCCGTCACCTCGCCGCCAAATACTTCCTCGGACGGCCTTGATCTCCTTATGACGGCCTGTGTGACGCCGTCACCACCTACGGTATTTTATTCTTGGGACTTTGACGCCGTCAGGATGACTTCTGACGCCGTCACCACCTACGGTATTTTATTCTTGCTATCTGACGCCGTCAGGGTGTAACTCTTGACGCCGTCACCAAGTGCTTCCAGCATGGAAAATTGATACTTTGCCGTTTTCTTCACTTTTATGCTCCAAAAACGTCCAAAATGGCTTCTTTTCCAGAATTCACTCTCCAAGTACCTAAAATCACAAAAGGAACGATTTAGGGCAATATTTGATCAAATAAAGTCGGATTCGGGCTTAAATGATCCCCTAAAAACGGATCATTTTTCGCCTCATCATATACCCTTACACTTGAGATTTGCTTGTCCTCAAGCAAATGCGCTTTTATTCTACTCAAAAGACAAGTTAGGGGTCATTTAACACTAATATAAAAGTAATTACAACAAATAATCGTTCCACTAAAGACCAATAGACAAGCTCGGAGGTCATACACTAGCACCTCACAAATAGTGTTTAGATACTCACATCTCTCGGGTGTAATAAAGTAATATAACATTATGGAAATGGAAGATATCTCTCACCACCTGTCATAGCAAAATAGATTACCATAGGCTTGGGAAAGGATCAAACCTCCACCATATGGCGTAAGCACCTAGGATAAACTATCAAAGAGGTCTTTTAAAGTGTTGTAACGTTAGGTATAGGGATATGAATTACACGGTTTTGTTGGATAAAGGAAGTTTTACTGGTGGCGAGTTAACAATCTTGGTTAATTACATGTACAAGATGGCGTTGCTAAGCCAAGACTAGACTCGACTTAAGCTAATAAATGAAAAATAACAAAAACATAAAATAAACATAGAATGAAACGGGATGGTAGTCCGTATGTTTTTTTTTTTTCTCTTTCCTTTTCTATTTTTTTTTCTTTCTTTTTTTTCTTTTCTTTTTCTTGATTTTTCGATTTTTTTTTTTTTTTTTTTTTGCATACACTCTTACCCTACCATCCAGAATAATACATCATAGGGGATGAGAATTCCCCTTACACTTGAATCTTTACATACTTTACATTAAACTATTCTAATGACTCGAATTAAGAAAATCAAAACACTTGGAGCACTTTTAAGATTAACGCACATATGAGGGTAATAATATTATGTTCTTTCCCATTACTCCATAAAATAAGTACTTACCCATGAGTCCCAATCGTCCCAAAACAATATGTACAAGGATATGACTCGACTTAGCAACCATGTAATCAATTAGAAAGTTAACTTAGGGTTTAACAAATAACAATAATGCACTAAAAATGAGCGCATACACGGAAGGCTAAGGCGATTTGGGTGTACATTTAAGTGGGGTGTAACAAATTCTTCCTTTAAGTAAAATGCTTAAAGTTAGAAACGAAAAGATAGGCTCGGAGGGGTGTACTAGGGGTTTCGTGTACTAAAAATGAGTACAACGCTAAGGGTGTGGAAAAATTAGTTGACTTAACTAGCCAAGTAATATGACTTAAATGGTCAAGTAATTATGATACGGGTTTAACACAAGGGTGATCCTAATGCCTCTTATCATGTAGTAAATCCTACCACACGAATGTAGTCTCACTAGCGGTCTCGGGATGCATCACTAACGCAAGTTCTAGAATCTAAATGCTACCGGTACACTCATAAGCACTAATAATGAATGCTTTTCCTATCAAATCTAAAGGCGAACCTCACATTTTTGGGTGGAAAATTTTTCTGAATATACGGTTATGTGCTAGTCATACAATCTCCTATCCATGAGACGCTTGCTATGGCTAAAGTTTCACTCCTAAATGTTGTAAAAAAATTTAAATTTGGCGCTAAAATTGCACTAACAAGTATTTCTCATAGTTTTATTACACATCTACCATTAAACAAAACAAACTCAAGCGAAAGTGCATATGTAAGGTATCATCTTTTTACCCTCCCCTTACACTTAAGATGAACATTGTCCCCAATGTTCAAGTAAAGAATGTAAAAGTGAAAAAGTAAAGAGAATGAAATCAAATACTCCCCTGATTCGCTCGGTATGGATTATAGGTGGGCCAGGTTAAATCTTCTTCCAAGAAAACGAACAATCAAAGCTTCCCTTCCAGAATATAAATCATTTCCTTGTCGAACATAACCTGTGAAACTTGTCAAAATAGACAAGACAACCTCGCGTAAAATCGGCGGCATCCTATATAAGTTCCTAAATCCTAGAAAACAAAGTAAGATATAATGCTTGTGGAATGAAGTTTGCAGATTTCCTGGAGATTATAAAACTTAATAATTCACAAAAACCATAAGACTCCGTTAGAAAAACAAAACTAGTAAAATTTCCAGATTTTTGATTCCTGACGCCGTCAAGAGTAAACTCTGACGCCGTCAGAATGGACCTGCAGAAATTCTTATGTTAAGTTTCCGGAAAATTTCTGGAAAAACTTGGTCCTACTTCCTGGAAAATCCTGCAAAACTTCATTGTGACTCAATACAATCATTTGACTCTAACAAATACGAATATACATGTTCATTTATTATTGTGGAGAATCATGATCGGTTTGTTTCTTAAAAACATATTTGGGGTTTCCCCTTACACTTATCTTTTGCAAAAATACTTTTAGGTTGGAGTTAAGACTAGGCCAAACAACATAGTAAAGTATTTCCACATTTTAATTTAGAAACATAATCAACCAACAATAAAAATAAAACATGCATACGGAAGCAAATAACAATCAAACAAATAAAATCACACAAACATGGGTTGCCTCCCAAGAAGCGCTTTTCTTTATTTACGAGTCTTGTAGCTAGACTCAAAGTCATGGGTTACTATGTGATCTCATCATTGGTTCCACTCTCTAGGTCGTCTTCTAAACCAGTTTTGTATTCCGGACCTAGTTGCAAGCACTCTTTGTAGAAACCAAGAATTCTATTTCTAACATACTCTACTCCCCTACGTCTATCCTCCTCATTCCTATAATAAGCCGCTTGCTTGTGTTCTTTTTCGAGATTAGAGAGAAGGCGGTATTGTTCGATCTTGTAGGGCATTTGATAAGCAACCTCATCATTCTCTTCCTTAAATCTAACTATCCCTAAAGTTGGATCATAACTCATCCTAGTGGCCTCAACAAATGGTTTTCTGAATATTATTTGACTTAGGCAAGCATCTATCACCGGACGAGTGTCTTCTACTATCATGAAATCGATTTCATAGGTAAGATTTCCTATAATCACATGCAATCCCTTCACTCTTCCTGCAAAATTACTTATCAGATTCTTACCGGGCATCATCCTAAAATTGAGTTGCTTCTTCATCACCCAATTGTAATAAGTCCTAGTCATGATGTTCACGGGGGATCTAAGGTCGATGTAAGCTTTCCATACATGCATGTGCCCAATATTGCATGGGATGTTAATGTTAGAGGGATCTCCCATCTTGATAAGGGGGTCGCCAAAGATATATGTTTTCTCGGGACTATCAAATAAATCCTTATGGTATTCCCGTTCTTCCTTGGTTGGCAACTTATCAAAGTATTCTTCTATAGGTTCTACCTCCTCTAGTTCCTCATCCTTATTAACCTCAACTTCCCTACTCTCATCCTTACTATCGGCTTCTACTCTAACTTCATCCTTGTCACTCTCCTCTATCTCCTTATCTATTGGCTTAATGGTGACAACATTGACAAAGTAGACATGTTTGGATGATGAGGGGTCCTTAATTTGGCTTCCCCTATTGGTGTCCCTAGTGTCCTTCCTAGGTGTGATTAACGCTTGGTTGTTGAGGGCTTTCAACAAGTTGTCAATCTTGTTGATCATCTCCGTTTGTTGTTAGTTGAATTCGGTTTCAAACCTAGCTATGCCGGCTTCTTGAGATGCCATGAACTTTGACATCAATCCTTCAAGATTGTTGGTACTACCATAGTTGTTAGAAGGATTGTTGTTGAAAGTACGGTTGGATGGTGGACCGTTTGGTTGGAACCGATTAGGTGGGTTGGATGAATTGGGTTGATTTTGTTTCCACCTAAGGTTTGGGTGATTTTTCCATGAGGGGTTGTACGAATCACCGTAAGTGTTTGGCTCGGGCTTGAAAGTGTACCACTTATCTCCCGCTTCGTCAGTACGCGTGGATGCGTAGTCCGCAAAAGCTGTTCCGGGGAGTTCCACACAATCACGAGTGTCATGGGGACCACTACATAATTCGCATGAAGAAGTGATTTTGTTCACTTGGCTTGAAGGCTTAGGAGCATCGTAGGATTTCATGAGAAACTTGACTTGGTCCTCAAGTTCCATGATCCTACGGTCGGGAGTGCTAGAATTGTTCGAAGGCAAAGATATTGCCTTGACCGTTTTGTTCAAATCACGGGGATCATTCCAACTTTCGTTGTCATAGAGAGCAAGATCTTCTATGAGTTCCCATGATTGTTCCGCACTAAGATCACGTAGCTTACCACCTGCCGATTGGTCAATGGTTCGCCTTGTGGAGATGACGATATGGTCATAAAAGATTTGGACTTGAAGCCAAAGATCTATGCCATGATGAGGTACTTTTTGGAGTAAGTCCTTGAAACGAGTCCATGCTTCATAAAGAGATTCATTTTGACGTTGTTGGAACATCAAGATGTCATTCCTAAGCTTAGTAGTTCTCCCCGGTGGGAAAAATTGAGCAAGGAAACGAGTGGTGAGATCATCCCATGTGGTGATGGATCCCGCGGGTAAACGCTCAAGCCATTGACTAGCTTGATCCCGTAAAGAGAATTGGAATAGGCGTAAACGGGTAGTCTCTCTAGTTTCAACACCTAGGTCTATGGAATCTACGATTTTGAGAAAGTCCTTAAGATGTTGGTTTGGATCTTCGGAACGAAGTCCACGAAATGCACATCCGCTTTGCACCAACCGGATGGTGTCGGATCGCAAGGGGGTCACATTGGCTCCGGTGAGCTCAATGGTGTTTCGGTAGCCTTGATGGCTAGGTCGGGAGTACTCTCCTAAGGTTCGGGGCCTAAGGGGTTCTAATGGTGGGTTTTGTTGTGGTGGGATGACGGGTTCAAAGATGTTACCACCTTCCATGATGTCGGATGGTAAAGAGTTAGGAACAAAGACACGAAGAATTAAGATAGACTAAAGAAGACGTAAAAATAAAAATAAAATCTTACTAGAGAGGAATCTAGCAAGTAGACCTAATAAAAAGAAATCCTAACCTAGACAATAACTATTCCCCGGGCTGCGGCGCCAAAAACTTGATGTGTGGGAATCGCAACAGGCTTTACCTCTCGAGGGATCTCGAGAAGCTTACAACCCCCACCAGGCAGTGTACCTGTCACAACTCGTAATTTCATGTCCTGCTTCAAACGTCGAAATTCCAATTTTTATCTCGGATAGTTACTATTCACTTTTACTATTCACAAAACACTATTCATGTCCTAAATTTTTATTTCATATTCTCGTAAGTTAAACTATTTTAATGATAATCCGAGAGTTTGACGCTCGTCGGATCATTTCTGTAAAAATCACGAAGCCGTGTCCGAGATTTACATTCAGGTTTAAATGTCCTTCCGGCATCCCGATATGTCTGTAAAACAATATAAACTATAGAAATATGATTTTCTTCCATTTTACGACAATTCTAAAAGTTTTGAAATTTTACGTTTTCCAGTTCAGCGTTTTACGCGAATTACGCGTTTTAAACCCGCGTTTCCAGTTTTAACAGCGTTTAAGCAACCCGATGGAACTTACCATTCATTTTATATTTTATTATGGAGTATTTTGACAAGTTTAGTCATTCTTTCAAGTTTCATATTTTTACGATACCCGGATTTACGTTTCGCGGTTTAACATTTTACGGTTAGCGATTAACGAAACCAAAACCGACTCCGTGAACTAGATATTAACAAACTTCCTTCATACTCATCCTAAATATCTAACAAATATCTAGATACTTTCACTTGTCACTAAAATTACAATTATGCCCTTTTGATAAAATTACAAAATTGCCCTTGGACTATATAATGCCTAAACTAGCTCATTTTTCACAAAACAAAAACATCATCTCTTGTTCTTCCTCCCTAGCCACGACCCAAAATGAATACACAAGCAAGATCCATCAATTTTTGAAGATCAAGACATAATCAAGCTCTATTTTCCATCCTAGTTAGGGTTTTGTGATAAAACTCTAGTTTTCTTTACATCATCATCTTCAAAACTCATCCAATCATCAAGTAAGCTTCAAGATCACTTGTTGATCTTTCCATACTTTCATTTTTCTAGTTTCATGTTGTTTATTCAAGATCTATATGCATATGTTAGTTTATACCACTCTATTTATACTTTTTATAACTTATGAACCCTAGATACTTAATATAAGTAGATCCATAAGTTTTATTAACATCCTCATGAGATCCACCAAGGTTGGTGATGTTTAGGAACCCATGACACCCTAAGAAGGTGTATGGTAGGATTTGGGTTGATTTGAAGTTGTTTGGTTGGTTTTTAGACAAGTTAGTAATTAGGAAAACCAAGTTTTGACACTTATAGAAAGTTGCTGTCCATTTTTGCAAAACGTGGAAAGATCAGGGGCTTCTGGGTAAATTTGGACCAAATATTTAGAAAATACTTTCCAATACGGAACTATGGCCGAAAACGGGGATAAAAACGAGTTTATAACGAAGGAGATACGCTAAAAACGAGTTTAACGACGAAAACTATATTTTCCGGAAATGCTTGCTGATGAACAGTACTCACGGAAAAATTTGAGCATAAAACTTGATCTAGCCATCCCGACTTATCAAAAATATATTAGTATGTTGTCCCACGATTCCGGGGATGTAAAGAACGTAGAAAACGAGCTTAAAACGACCAAGATATACACTTTTGAAACTAGGCGAACTATATATATATTTGACAACTTCTAATAGCACATATTCTCTTAAGTTATGGAAACACTATAATTCAACGCCAACACTTATTTTCAAACTACGAGTGGTATAGGCTTCATGTGCATGTACATTCATCGCATCCCCTCATAATCTAAGTAGATCACTATCATTCATTTTAGGTTGCGGTTTGAGATCGAACCTCATTTCTGTGTATCCACTTTATCATCGTAGCTATCGCACCAGGTGAGTCATAGCCCCTACTCTTTTAAATTGTTTTGTTAACTTTTTGGGGGAGAATACATGCTCGTTTTTACATGAATTATTACTTGAACTCTTTGAACATTGTTTTGAACCCTTTGATTATTACGAACTCTTTTGACTTGTCTTGACCTTATAACTTGTTTTGAACTATTGAACTCAACTTGAATTTTTGAACTTAATGTACCGTACGTACTATGACCTAAAGTCTCACCTTATTGGTGGAGCGTGCTAAGTCTCCCTTGTTTGGAGCGTTCTTAACCCTAAAGTCTCACCTTATTGGTGGAGCGTGCTAAGTCTCCCATGTTCGGAGCGTTCTAAATCGTATATAATAGTTGTATGATGTACTGTTCGTACATTCGCATTGTTCGACGCCTATTAGTAGTATGAATAGCGCTATTAGAGGTCGGCCAACCTCTCGTCCACCATGTTACGGGACGCATATTATTTAATTAGGGGCTTTGCATGGCATACATTATTATATAGGTGGTGCTTATATTGTGACTTATTATGACCGCGGGTACTTGACTACTAAACATGCAACTATATTTTAGCAGTGGGTTGTAAACACACAGGTTACAAGTCTCTTATGGCGGGACTTGTAACTGAGTGGATTTACGATGCCTTTGCTGTGTGATCATTTTCTATATACTTTACTTGTTAAACAAACTCTATGAACTCACCAACCTCGTGTTGACACTTTAGCATGTATTTTCAGGTTTTAAGCTATGGCACGCTACAGGAGGTTTTGGCAGGGCATGGCATGGTCATAGAAGACTCTGATATTCTTATGGGGACCGTTTTAAAACTATTTTAAGGGCCTACTTCCGCACTACTTTTAATGATGTAAATTCAACATTTTTGATTAAACGATTTTATTCTAAATGATTAAAGTGAAAATCATTTTTGAACTTGTGTTATAATACCGATTGAGTTACACCCCAGCTACACGTATGCTTCCGCTGGACCCGATTTTGGGGGTGTGACAGATTGGTATCAGAGCTTTGGCTATAGCGAACTAAGTGTTTTTAAAACCTAGACTATAGCTACTTTTACGAAAAACTTAACCCTATGACCGTCACGTGCCTGCCTGCCAAGCTGAAGCCTCATTGTGGTTTGTTGCTGACTTAGGTGATGAGATTTGTGTCTCATTATCTGGTATATTATATTCACTTATTCTAGTTGATTACTATAATTGTCTTTCATATAAGCATGATTCACGTATCATATATTTCACCGCGTTATGTTTTCTTTGCATAGTTTCATCATTTGACCTCGAGTTTGGTCACCTGCCTTAGTCTTTCTGAACGTCTTGGTATTTGTGAAGGACATAGTATTAGTATAACTGAGCTGAGTATTTCAAAATTCATGGAACCTCGGTGGAATATAGACTAGTCACCTATATTCAACCCGGGATAGTGGGACATAGGCTGACTACCTATATCCGACTCAGAAATGAATTTTGCAACACTGAGAATGGTTATAATAAAATTCTGTCTGGATTGAATCCTCTACTCAGTTTCCAATGTTTCATTTATGTGTGTGTATACCCTCGTTGTCAGAACGCTTATACTTTTCATCACCTTGTGAACCGCCGCCTGGAAACACGTCAACTGGTCATTTCATCTCATGAATCTTCACCTTTAAACCACTTCAGAGACCAACACAAACTGAACTTCGGGACGAAGTTCCTTTTAGAGGGGAAGAATGTCACAACTCGTAATTTCATGTCCTGCTTCAAACGTCGAAATTCCAATTTTTATCTCGGATAGTTACTATTCACTTTTACTATTCACAAAACACTATTCATGTCCTAAATTTTTATTTCATATTCTCGTAAGTTAAACTATTTTAATGATAATCCGAGAGTTTGACGCTCGTCGGATCATTTCTGTAAAAATCACGAAGCCGTGTCCGAGATTTACATTCAGGTTTAAATGTCCTTCCGGCATCCCGATATGTCTGTAAAACAATATAAACTATAGAAATATGATTTTCTTCCATTTTACGACAATTCTAAAAGTTTTGAAATTTTACGTTTTCCAGTTCAGCGTTTTACGCGAATTACGCGTTTTAAACCCGCGTTTCCAGTTTTAACAGCGTTTAAGCAACCCGATGGAACTTACCATTCATTTTATATTTTATTATGGAGTATTTTGACAAGTTTAGTCATTCTTTCAAGTTTCATATTTTTACGATACCCGGATTTACGTTTCGCGGTTTAACATTTTACGGTTAGCGATTAACGAAACCAAAACCGACTCCGTGAACTAGATATTAACAAACTTCCTTCATACTCATCCTAAATATCTAACAAATATCTAGATACTTTCACTTGTCACTAAAATTACAATTATGCCCTTTTGATAAAATTACAAAATTGCCCTTGGACTATATAATGCCTAAACTAGCTCATTTTTCACAAAACAAAAACATCATCTCTTGTTCTTCCTCCCTAGCCACGACCCAAAATGAATACACAAGCAAGATCCATCAATTTTTGAAGATCAAGACATAATCAAGCTCTATTTTCCATCCTAGTTAGGGTTTTGTGATAAAACTCTAGTTTTCTTTACATCATCATCTTCAAAACTCATCCAATCATCAAGTAAGCTTCAAGATCACTTGTTGATCTTTCCATACTTTCATTTTTCTAGTTTCATGTTGTTTATTCAAGATCTATATGCATATGTTAGTTTATACCACTCTATTTATACTTTTTATAACTTATGAACCCTAGATACTTAATATAAGTAGATCCATAAGTTTTATTAACATCCTCATGAGATCCACCAAGGTTGGTGATGTTTAGGAACCCATGACACCCTAAGAAGGTGTATGGTAGGATTTGGGTTGATTTGAAGTTGTTTGGTTGGTTTTTAGACAAGTTAGTAATTAGGAAAACCAAGTTTTGACACTTATAGAAAGTTGCTGTCCATTTTTGCAAAACGTGGAAAGATCAGGGGCTTCTGGGTAAATTTGGACCAAATATTTAGAAAATACTTTCCAATACGGAACTATGGCCGAAAACGGGGATAAAAACGAGTTTATAACGAAGGAGATACGCTAAAAACGAGTTTAACGACGAAAACTATATTTTCCGGAAATGCTTGCTGATGAACAGTACTCACGGAAAAATTTGAGCATAAAACTTGATCTAGCCATCCCGACTTATCAAAAATATATTAGTATGTTGTCCCACGATTCCGGGGATGTAAAGAACGTAGAAAACGAGCTTAAAACGACCAAGATATACACTTTTGAAACTAGGCGAACTATATATATATTTGACAACTTCTAATAGCACATATTCTCTTAAGTTATGGAAACACTATAATTCAACGCCAACACTTATTTTCAAACTACGAGTGGTATAGGCTTCATGTGCATGTACATTCATCGCATCCCCTCATAATCTAAGTAGATCACTATCATTCATTTTAGGTTGCGGTTTGAGATCGAACCTCATTTCTGTGTATCCACTTTATCATCGTAGCTATCGCACCAGGTGAGTCATAGCCCCTACTCTTTTAAATTGTTTTGTTAACTTTTTGGGGGAGAATACATGCTCGTTTTTACATGAATTATTACTTGAACTCTTTGAACATTGTTTTGAACCCTTTGATTATTACGAACTCTTTTGACTTGTCTTGACCTTATAACTTGTTTTGAACTATTGAACTCAACTTGAATTTTTGAACTTAATGTACCGTACGTACTATGACCTAAAGTCTCACCTTATTGGTGGAGCGTGCTAAGTCTCCCTTGTTTGGAGCGTTCTTAACCCTAAAGTCTCACCTTATTGGTGGAGCGTGCTAAGTCTCCCATGTTCGGAGCGTTCTAAATCGTATATAATAGTTGTATGATGTACTGTTCGTACATTCGCATTGTTCGACGCCTATTAGTAGTATGAATAGCGCTATTAGAGGTCGGCCAACCTCTCGTCCACCATGTTACGGGACGCATATTATTTAATTAGGGGCTTTGCATGGCATACATTATTATATAGGTGGTGCTTATATTGTGACTTATTATGACCGCGGGTACTTGACTACTAAACATGCAACTATATTTTAGCAGTGGGTTGTAAACACACAGGTTACAAGTCTCTTATGGCGGGACTTGTAACTGAGTGGATTTACGATGCCTTTGCTGTGTGATCATTTTCTATATACTTTACTTGTTAAACAAACTCTATGAACTCACCAACCTCGTGTTGACACTTTAGCATGTATTTTCAGGTTTTAAGCTATGGCACGCTACAGGAGGTTTTGGCAGGGCATGGCATGGTCATAGAAGACTCTGATATTCTTATGGGGACCGTTTTAAAACTATTTTAAGGGCCTACTTCCGCACTACTTTTAATGATGTAAATTCAACATTTTTGATTAAACGATTTTATTCTAAATGATTAAAGTGAAAATCATTTTTGAACTTGTGTTATAATACCGATTGAGTTACACCCCAGCTACACGTATGCTTCCGCTGGACCCGATTTTGGGGGTGTGACAGTACCTGATCGTTGTAGTATAGTATAGTGACAAGTACCAGGGGATTGATCGTTCAGCTTAGGAATAGTGTCGCTAGGATTAGAAAGTCTAATTTACTAGTTCTAAAGGTGAGGGATGATTATTTTTGTGTTTTTATATTTTTATGAAAGCAAGTAAAATCTCGGGTTTTGAAGGGGTGGGCGGAATTAGTTGCTATTCAACTAACCCAAAACTAAGATGCAATCAAAATAAAATAATAAAAATGAAAATAAACTAATTATACTAAGGTTGTGAGCAGTAATTGGAGAAAATGTGTTTACTTAGACTTCACTACTCCCTAGATATCTTTTACATGTTAATTACTTGTTATAATTGCATGGATGACGGATCGTATTCCTTAATACCATTCATGGGGTGGCATACATAACTCCCAAATTCTATGAGCTCTTATCTCCTTCTACACCATGACCCAGCACAACTATAGGGATTGTAAACAGTGGCTCATGCATTAAATACAACCAATAAAGACCTAGTACGCCTCGGTTCATGTTTCTTAAGACGTTCAAGCATGTTACCATTTGGAGATCTGCCAGTTTTCTTAAGCCTAACATATAAATCATTCATCCAAGAACAAGAATAAACAAGTAATCAACACATAATCAATATCTAGGTTTCATTAGATCTAAGCAAACACAAAGGAGATCTAGCCTAGCATAATGGAATTGAGACAAGAACAAGATATAGACAACCAACACATAGACATATTGATTGAATTAGAAGAACACTTATCTCAATTACAATGCAAGGTATCAAGGGTTTGGAACCCTTGAAAAACCTGTAAAAGTTGCACCAAATTCGTCTTTAGGGTTTCTCCAAAACTTCTCTCTTTTTAATGTAAAAACTAGAAAACTATATATAGGAAAACTGGGCTGACGGCGTCAAGACAAACATGTGACGCCGTCACCTCGCCGCCAAATACTTCCTCGGACGGCCTTGATCTCCTTATGACGGCCTGTGTGACGCCGTCACCACCTACGGTATTTTATTCTTGGGACTTTGACGCCGTCAGGATGACTTCTGATGCCGTCACCACCTACGGTATTTTATTCTTGCTATCTGACGCCGTCAGGGTATAACTCTTGACGCCGTCACCAAGTGCTTCCAGCATGGAAAATTGATACTTTACCGTTTTCTTCACTTTTATGCTCAAAAAACGTCCAAAATGGCTTCTTTTCCAGAATTCACTCTCCAAGTACCTAAAATCACAAAAGGAACGATTTAGGGCAATATTTGATCAAATAAAGTCGGATTCGGGCTTAAATGACCCCCTAAAAACGGATCATTTTTCGCCTCATCACTGATCGTTGTAGTATAGTATAGTGACAAGTACCGGGGGATTGATCGTTCAGCTAGGAATAGTGTCGTTAGGATTGAAATTAATCTAACTAGGTCTAAAGGTGAAGGATGATTCTTTTTATGTTTTTATATTTTATGAAAAGCAAGTAAAAATCTCGGGTATTGGGAGAGTGGGCGGAATTAGTTGCTAATCAACTAACCCAAAAGCTACTAATTAAACTAATAAACAAGAAAATAAACTAAGGTTCTACAAGATAAGTGAAGCATGTCTACCCATGATATGTTACTCCTTGCTAGCTATCCAATCCTACGTATTGAATTGTAACCTTGTTTTAATTGACGGGTTGTATTCCTTAATACCATTCATGGGGTGGCATACATAACTCCCCAATTCTATGAGCTCTTATCTCCTCATACACCATGCCCAACACAACTATAGGGATTGTAAATAATGGCTCATGCATTAAATACAACCAATAAAGACCTAGTACGCCTCGGTTCATGTTTCTTAAGACGTTCAAGCATGTTACCATTTGGAGATCTGCCAGTTTTCTTAAGCCTAACATATAAATCATTCAATCAAAACAAGAATCAATAGGAAACAAGGATTATAAACTAAACCAACTAGATCTATTGAAGTTGTCACGCCTTAATTGATGGAGATAGACACAACATCAACAAGGAATCAATGAGATCTAATCAATTATATACAAGTTTCACATAATCATAAGTAGACACAAGGTGAATTAGCAAAACATAATCAAAGAAAGACAATCAACAAGAATAATGAAAGACATAGTTGAGATAGAATCATCAAACCAATACATGATATTTATGGAGTGATTGAAACCCTCTAAGTTGCTGGAAAAACACCCACCTAAACCCTGGAATCGACTTTAGGGTTTAGGGCTTACAAAAAGTAAAATTATGAGGTTATATTTATAAGCATGTTTTCTGTCGGCAAGGCTTGACGGCGTCAGCTCGTTCTCTTGACGCCGTCACGACCATTTTTTCACCAAATTGTAGATGTCTTCGTCCTCTTCGCGTGGGCTTTTGAATCACCTAAATCCGATTCGTATGCAAAAGTTATGACCAAAACAATATCAGCTACTCCGCGCGCAAGTTTTAACAAGTTAACACGTGACGGCCTTGGGTGACGCCTTCACAATCTCTCTGGGCCGTCACCACTTTTACTCTTGACGTCGTCACCAAAGTGCTCTTGACGCCGTCAGGTACTGTTCTCAGCATGGAAAATTAAGTCTTTGGCGTTTTCTTCACTTTTATGCTCTAAAAACGTCCAAAATGCTTCATTTTCCTGAATTCACTCCCAAAGGACCTAAAATCACAAAAGGAACGATTTAGGGCAATATTTGATCAAATAAATTCGAATTCGGACTTAAATGACCCCCTAAAAATGGATCATTTTTCGCCTCATCAGGGGTAATAAGTGATGTTCTTCCCCATTACTCCATAAAATAAGTACTTTACCCATGAGTCCCAATCGTCCCAAAACAATATGTACAAGGATATGACTCGACTTAGCAACCATGTAATCAATTAGAAAGTTAACTTAGGGTTTAACAAATAACAATAATGCACTAAAAATGAGCGCATACATGGAAGGCTAAGGCGATTTGGTTGCACATTTAAGTGGGGTGTAACAAATTCTTCCTTTAAGTAAAATGCTTAAAGTTAGAAACGAAAAGATAGGCTCGGAGGGGTGTACTAGGGGTTTCGTGTACTAAAAATGAGTACAACGCTAAGGGTGTGGGAAAAATTAGTTGACTTAACTAGCCAAGTAATATGACTTAAATGGTCAAGTAATTATAATACAGGTTTAACACAAGGGTAATCCTAATGCCTCTTATCATGTAGTAAATCCTACCACACGAATGTAGTCTCACTAGCGGTCTCGGGATGCATCACTAACACAAGTTCTAGAATCTAAATGCTACCGGTACACTCATAAACACTAATAGTAAATGATTTTCCTATCAAATCTAAAGACGAACCTCACATATTTGGGTGAAAATTTTTTCTGAATATACGGTTATGTGCTAGTCATACAATCTCCTATCCATGAGACGCTTGCTATGGCTAAAGTTTCACTCCTAAATGTTGTAAAAAAATTTAAATTTGGCGCTAAAATTACACTAACAAGTATTTCTCATAGTTTTATTACACATCTACCATTAAACAAAACAAACTCAAGCGAAAGTGCATATGTAAGGTATCATCTTTTTACCCTCCCCTTACACTTAAGATGAACATTGTCCCCAATGTTCAAGTAAAGAATGTAAAAGTGAAAAAGTAAAGAGAATGAAATCAAATACTCCCCTGATTCGCTCGGTATGGATAATAGGATGGCCAGGTTAAATCTTCCTCCAAGAAAATGAGCAATCAAAGCTTCCCTTCCAGAATATAAATCATCTTCTTGTCATACATAACCTGTAAAACCTGACAAAATAGACAAGACAACCTCGCATAAAATCGGCGGCATCCTATATAAGTTTCTAAGTCCTAGAAAACAAGATAAGATATAATGCTTGTGGAATGAAGTTTGCAGATCTCCTGGAGATTATAAAACTTAATAATTCACAAAAACCATAAGACTCCGTTAGAAAAACAAAACCGGTAAAATTTCCAGATTTTAACTCCTGACGCCGTCAAGAGTAAACTCTGACGCCGTCAGAATGGACCTGCAGAAATTCTTATGTTAAGTTTCCGGAAAATTTTTGGAAAAACTTGGTCCTACTTCCTGGAAAATCCTGCAAAACTTCATTATGACTCAATACAAGCATTTGACTCTAACAAATACGAATATACATGCTCATTTAATATTGTGGAGAATCATGATCGGTTTGTTTCTTAAAAACATATTTGGGGTTTCCCCTTACACTTATCTTTTGCAAAAATACTTCTAGGTGGAGTTAAGACTAGGCCAAAACAACAAAGTAAAGTATTTCCACTTATTTAGTTTAGAAACATGATCTACCAACAATAAAAATAAAACATGCATACGGAAGCAAATAACAATCAAACAAATAAAATCACATAAAACATGGGTTGCCTCCCAAGAAGCGCATTTCTTTATTTACGAGTCTTGTAGCTAGACTCAAGGTCATGGGTTACTATGTGATTCCATCATTGGTTCCACTCTCTAGGTCGTCTTCTAAACCAGTTTCGCTTTCGTAGTGCAGGTACTTCGGGTCTTCGAACTCGAAAACATCTTGTCGATATTTAGAGCCAAGCTTACTAACATCCTTAAAGAATCCACATGATAAATCAGAAATGTTTTTACACCCTCTCCTAACATCTTCATCACACAAGATAAGTTGGGAGCTCATCATATCAAGCCCGTCACAATCTATCTCCTTAAGGTCTTTTCTCTTGTATGGCGTTTGGTATGAAATCCTCCTAATCCCATCAGTGAAGGTCATAATTCCGTTTAAGTCATCCACTATCAAATTAGTGATTTCACAGAAAGGTGCTCCCAAAACTACTTGTGATAACCTAGGGTCGACATAGTCTTCTATGTTATCCACAATCGTGAATTCCATAGTGAATGTCATATTACCTACAAACAAACGTATTTCATGATCCTTACCAACCACTTTTTCTCCCTTGTAAATCATCCCCCATCTGCAGATATTGTTATAATGGAACAATGACATAACATTCTTTGGTAGGAATATATTTATGTAGATGTTATCGAAATACTTATGACCGATCATGCAGGGGATTTTGAGATTATTTGGATCACGCCGTCTTATATTCCTCAACTTGCCATCCTTTGACCCATATAGATTCCCCTCAAGGGAGGGACGATACTCGTACACCTCCTCACTATCCTTACGAAAAATTACCTTCCTAACACCATTGGTGAGTAATACACTACCATCTTTCTCATCAAGGATTGCTCCCGACTCATTGATAAATGGTATCCCAAGGACAAGGTTGGTTAACGGTTGATTGGTGAGAGGGTCCACGTCATCAACCATGGTGAGGTCAGTATTGTAAACAAGCTCTCCAATCCTAATTGATAAATTTTCTATTACTCTCTCGCAAGCAATGTGTTCTGGGAAGGTTTTGTGGTATAGGGAAAGGGGAATCATGTTGACTGGGGAGCTAGGATCTATATGACTATCAGTTAAGAGCTTTTCCTTAATGGTACAGGGGATCTTGAAAACCTTAGGGTTACTTTCCTTAGTCTTATTGCTACTCCCACTAATAACATCCTCCATTTTTTTTCCAGGTTCTCCCATAATAGATTTACCCAAAATGGTTGGATCTCTTTCATGCTCTTCCGATTTCTCTTTCCCTTCATCCGGTTTGCCGGATTCTTGCGCGGTGTATTGCCCGGGTGAGTAGGTAGGTTTCCCTTCCGAAGCATGGTCAACCCTTGAGGTCTCATCTTTAGCCATCCGATTGAATTTGTTAGTTTGTTGTTGGGTTGGGTTGGATGTCGAAGCAGATATTGTGGTGATGGTATTTATGAAGTGGATTGGTCCTGGGGTGTTGACAGGTTCTTTTCCGTTAGGAGATAGATGTTTGAATAACTTGCTAGGACTTTTTATTTTTACAGGGGAGGCTGGTGGGCTCATGACGGTAGCAGATTTAACCTCATCAACGTGAGTGGGCTTTTTATCAATATGCTCTTTGATAGCAGTCAATAGATTACAAATCTTGTTGTTCACATCAGCCTGCTGTTGTTTAAATTTGGCCTCGAGCGTAGCGAGCTGTAGTTCTTGAGATAGAATGAATTTTTTTAAAGTATCTTCACAGCTTTGCCTAGGAATGCCCTGTGATGGAAAATGCTCGGACCAAGTGAGTGGTGAGGAGTCATTGAAGGATACGCTTCGCGTTTGGTACCCTCTAAAATCAAGTTTATCCTTCCATGCCTCATAGGCTTCGGCAGAAGTTCGAGGACCCTGACCCACGTGTGATGATGTGAATTCGTTATAAGCACGTTTTGGAAGTTCCATGCAGTTATGGGTCTCATGAGGGCCATTGCATAGTTTGCATGTAGATGCAATTCTGCTTACTTGGCTTGAAGGTTTATGAGCTTCGTAAGATTTCATGAGAGACTTGACTCGACCTTCAAGTTCCATGATCCTACGGTGGGGAGTGCTAGAATTGTTCGAAGGCAAAGATATTGCCTTGACCGTTTTGTTCAAATCACGGGGATCATTCCAACTTTCGTTGTCATAGAGAGCAAGATCTTCTATGAGTTCCCATGAGTGTTCCGCACTAAGATCACGTAGCTTACCACCGGCCGATTGGTCAATGGCTCGCCTCGTGGAGATGTCGATATGGTCATAAAAAATTTGGACTTGGAGCCAAAGATCTATGCCATGATGAGGGACTTTTTGGAGTAAGTCATTGAAACGAGTCCATGCTTCATAAAGAGATTCATTTTGACGTTGTTGGAACATCAAGATGTCATTTCTAAGCTTAGTAGTTCTCCCCGGTGGGAAAAATTGAGCAAGGAAACGAGTGGTGAGATCATCCCATGTGGTGATGGATCCCGCGGGTAAACGCTCAAGTCATTGACTAGCTTGATCCCGTAGAGAGAATTGGAATAGGCGTAAACGGGTTGTCTCTCTAGTTGCAACATCTAGGTCTATGGAATCTACGATTTTGAGAAAGTCCTTAAGATGTTGGTTTGGATCTTCGGAACGAAGTCCATGGAATGCACATCCGCTTTGCACCAACCGGATGGTGTCGGATCGCAAGGGGGTCACATTGGCTCCGGTGAGCTCAATGGTGTTTCGGTAGCCTTGGTGGCTAGGTCGGGAATACTCTCCTAAGGTTCGGGGCCTAAGGGGTTCTAATGGTGGGTTTTGTTGTGGTGGGATGATGGGTTCAAAGATGTTACCACCTTCCATGAAGTCGGATGGTAAAGAGTTACGAACAAAGGCACGAAGAAATAAGATAGACTAAAGAAAACCTAAAAATAAAAATAAAATCTTACTAGAAAGGAATCTAGCAAGTAGACCTAATAAAAAGAAATTCTAACCTAGACAATAACTATTCCCCGGGCTGCGGCGCCAAAAACTTGATGCGTGGGAATCGCAACAGGTTTTACCTCTCAAGGGATCTCGAGAAGCTTACAACCCCCACCAGGCAGTGTACCTGATCGTTGTAGTATAGTATAGTGACAAGTACCGGGGGATTGATCGTTCAGCTTAGGAATAGTGTCGCTAGGATTAGAAAGCCTAAATACTAGTTCTAAAGGTGAGGGATGATTATTTTTGTGTTTTTATATTTTATAGAAAGCAAGTAAAAATCTCGGGTTTTGGAAGAGTGGGCGGAATTAGTTGCTATTCAACTAACCCAAAACTAAGATGCAATCAAAATAAAATACAAAAAATGAAAACAAACTAATTATACTAAGGTTGTGAGCAGTAATTGGAGAAAATGTGTTTACTTAGATTTCACTACTCCCTAGATATCTTTTACATGTTAATTACTTGTTATAATTGCATGGATGACGGATCGTATTCCTTAATACCATTCATGGGGTGGCATACATAACTCCCCAATTCTATGAGCTCTTATCTCCTCCTACACCATGCCCAGCACAACTATAAGGATTGTAAACAGTGGCTCATGCATTAAATACAACCAATAAAGACCTAGTACGCCTCGGTTCATGTTTCTTAAGACGTTCAAGCATGTTACCATTTGGAGATCTGCCAGTTTTCTTAAGCCTAACATATAAATCATTCATCCAAGACAAGAATAAACAAGTAATCAACACATAATCAATATCTAGGTTTCATTAGATCTAAGCAAACACAAAAGAGATCTAGCCTAGCATAATGGAATTGAGACAAGAACAAGATATAGACAACCAACACATAGACATATTGATTGAATTAGAAGAACACTTATCTCAATTACAATGCAAGGTATCAAGGGTTTGGAACCCTTGAAAAACCTGTAAAAGTTGCACCAAAATCGTACTTAGGGTTTCTCCAAAACTTCTCTCTTTAAATGTGAAAAATTAGAAAACTATATATTGAAAAACAGGTCTGACGGCGTCAAGAGTAATCTTGTGACGCCGTCACCTCACCGCCAAAACTCTCCTCGGACTGCCTAGATCCACTTCTGACGCCGTCAAGACTTAGACACTTCCAGGCCGTCATGACTCTTTTACTCTTGACGCCCTTCTCACGTGACGCCGTCAAAACTCTACTGGGTCGTCATGGAAATTCATGAAATTTGCTCTTGACGCCGTCAAGTATTTGCTCTTGACGCCGTCACCTACTGTTCCCAGCATGGAAAATTAAGACTTTGCCGTTTTCTTCACTTTTATGCTCCAAAAACGTCCGAATTGCTTCTTTTTCCAGATTTCTCTCCCAAAGTACCTAAAATCACAAAATGAATGATTTAGGGCAATATTTGATCAAATAAATTCGGATTCGGGCTTAAATGACCCCCTAAAAACGGATCATTTTTCGCCTCATCAGTTACCATACATGATGTGACAACCGGCAAATTAGGGAGCCATTTTGAAAACCCGCATTACGTTAAAGTTCGTTATAAATTTTTATTTGGAATTTTATTCGTAACGAGCTTGTAAGACCTATTTTATGGTTGATCATATTTAAAATCGTTATGGGATTTGAGATTTATTTAATGATTCAATATGGAAATATACGTGGTGATTTATTTTAAAATTCTCATTTGGTACTACGTTGACTCCGGCACTAGGATAACCTAACAGAAATTTTATGTCTTGATTTTACGAGTTCGACAATATATATATATATTTATTTACTTACGGAACGTTTCGCGAGATATTAAACGTTTTGAAATGAGTTTCGGGTTTTGGACCGTGTATTTTACACCCACTCACATTACCACTAATACTAATAATAGTATTATTATTATTATTATTAAAAATAAAACTTTTTTTTTTAAAGTAAAGATACAAAAATCGTCCTTGTGGTTACTTCACCACACACACAACACAACTCACCCTTGATGAGGCGAAAAATGATCCGTTTTTAGGGGGTCATTTAAGCCCGAATCCGAATTTATTTGATCAAATATTGCCCTAAATCGTTCCTTTTGTGATTTTAGGTGTTTGGAGAGTGAATTCTGGAAAAGAAGCCATTTTGGACGTTTTTGGAGCATAAAAGTGAAGAAAACGGCTAAGTACCAAATTTCCATGCTGAAGATACAAGGTGACGGCGTCAAGACTACCATCTTGACGGCGTCAGACATGAGGAATTAATTACCGAAGGTGGTGACGGCGTCAGAAGCCTTCATGACGGCGTCAAAGTGGCAAGAATAAAATACCGTGGTTGATGATGGCGTCACATAGGCCGTCATAAGTGGATCAAGGCCGTCCGAGGAAGTATATGGCGGCGAGGTGACGGCGTCACATGTAACTCTTGACGCCGTCAGCCTGTTTTTCCTATATATAGTTTTCTAGTTTTTTCATTAAGGAGGAGAAGTTTTGGTGAAACCCTAAAGACGATTTTGGTGCATCTTTTACAGGTTTTTCAAGGGTTCCAAACCCTTGAGACCTTGCATTGTAATTGAGATAAGTGTTCTTTCAATTCAATCAATATGTCTATGTGTTGGTTGTTTATATCTTGTTCTTATCTCAATTCCATTATGCTAGGCTAGATCTCTTTTGTGTTTGCTTAGATATAATGAAACCTAGATGTTGATTATGTGTTGATTACTTGTCTATTCTTGTTTTGGATGAATGATTTATATGTTAGGCTTAAGAAAACTGGCAGATCTCCAAATGGTAACATGCTTGAACGTCTTAAGAAACATGAACCGAGGCGTACTAGGTCTTTATTGGTTGTATTTAATGCATGAGCCACTGTTTACAATCCCTATAGTTGTGCTGGGTCATGGTGTAGGAGGAGATAAGAGCTCATAGAGTTGGGGAGTTATGTATGCCACCCCACGAATGGTATTAAGGAATACAATCCGTCATCCATACAAGTATAACAAGTAATTAACATGTAAAAGATATCTAGGGAGTAGTGAAGTCTAAGTAAACACAATTTCTCCAATTACTGCTCACAACTTTAGTATAATTAGTTTATTTTCATTTTTATTATTTTATTTTGATTGCATCTTAGTTTTGGGTTAGTTGATTAGCAACTAATTCCGCCCACTCCTTCAAAACCCGAGATTTTACTTGCTTTCATAAAAATATAAAAATACAAAAATAATCATCCCTCACCTTTAGAACTATTAATTAGGTTTTCTAACCCTAGCGACACTATTCCTAAGCTGAACGATCAATCCCCCGGTACTTGTCACTATACTATACTACAACGATCAGGTACACTGCCTGGTGGGGGTTGTAAGCTTCTCGAGATCCCTTGAGAGGTAAAGCAAGGTGCGATTCCCACGCATCAACCCTCATCCTCACCAACTCTCTCTCTCTCTCTCTCTCTCTCTCTCTCTCTCTCTCTCTCTCTCTCTCTCTCTCTCTCTCCCTCTCTCTAAAAACCCTAGCCGCCGCACCTTATTGCCAGCCACCACCATCACACCGCCACCCTCATCACAAAACCAACACCACCATATTACTGCTCATCTCATCCTCTTTCTTTTGACATATAATACGCGCTCTAAAACATCCTTTAACACCACGAAATCTTTAAAGATCCGGTCGAGTTTTTATTGTTTTCACTAGATCCGTAAGTTTGGAGGTTCAAGAAGGTGAGTAAGCTCGTTTTGGCACCTTGGGTGCCTCTATATGGTATTAAAACCGTGGGTACACGGAAGGTTTTTATGGGAATCGAATTAAATGGTTGGAAATTTATGATTTTGATATTAAAAATAAGTTTGGTATCCGGGTAATGGTGAGATCTTGTTGGGTCGAGTGAACCGTGAGTCTTGGACTCACGGCTTGATGTGGGTACGAGCTTATGGCTCGTTGTTTCTTGATGTTTGATCTTGGATTCTTGGATTTCATGTTTGTTTGCTTTGGTGTTTGACTTGACTCGATTGAGTCATGATTTTTGGCCGAGTTGTTGTTGTTGATGTCGCGACCCAAGAGGGTCGTTTGGGCAGTTTTGTAGGCTCATTCGAGCTTATTTTTGGAGACCTCTTGGTCTTAGTTGTCGAGTCTTAGTGACTCGTGTGGTATGCCGAGACCCAAGTGGGTCAAAAGGCTCGGGTTTGGCTTGGTAAACCAACCCGGAACTAGTCTTGTTGATACTTTTATTTTCCTTGTTTTGGTTCATGTTGACTTGGTATTGTTGTGGCATTTTTGGTTTCGGCCGAATGCTTTTGATGGGTCAAGACCCTTTGTGGTCTCGACAATGGGATTAATGTGATATTGAGGAGTTGTTGACGAATGGTAAAGTGGGGACCGATTGTGAGACGGTCACTTAGATTGACGGAGATAGGTTAGTCGGGTGCCGTAGTCGGACCCTATTGTTGTAGCACGTGTATTGGGATTGATTTGGACGGAGTTGGATTGCTTATTTATGACTTGCTTATATTATCTTTGGACTTGGACAATGAGCCGAGAGTGATGACTCGGACATGTGACCAATTCGTATGAATCGATAATTATTTATAATTAAAACGCGAATAATAAAACTCGTAATAATATTATTGGTAATATAAACGTTTATATAAATATATAGACGTGAATAACGTATATATAAATATATAAATGCGTATATTAATAATAACAAAAATCACGAGTAATATTATAACAATAACGCGACTAAATATATTACGCTACGAGAGTAGAGTAATATTATTGGAAGCGTTATTATGAATAAATATTATAAATAACGAGGAATTCTCGACGTTGACTAAATATTAAATGAAATAATATCTTTTATATATAACGAGGAAAACTATCGAGTTATACGGGGTCGTGCTCACTTGAGTCCAAGTGGGTTATTATTGTGACTTTTGTGTTGTCACGGATATATGACGATTAATATAAATATTTTCTATAACTAAATAACTTATTTAATCGACAGGTTAAACCGAGTTATTTGGCTATATGAAATGAGTATATTAATGGGCATCGTATCCCACGACGCCCATAGGTTGTGGTACATGTATTAGGATAATAAACTGCTATATATATATATATATATATATATATATATATATATATATATATATATATATATATATATATATATATATATATATATATATATATATATATATATATATATATATCGTGGAATCTGGCCAATTTGACGATGTATATAAGGAATTTATTAGACTACGATATATACCATATAGTATTTTTGTGCTATGAGCTTTAGGTTGGGTGTAATCTTGGAACGGTATGTTACGTAAATAAATATGGGGATTTTCAAATCGACGGATTTGATAAACTTCGATGATTTATTTAAATAATATATTGGGCTAATATTAGACCTATAGACTGTTTTATTATTCTTTTCGTGTGACTTCTTGGTTTGTTTTTGTCGACCCACCACCCGTATGGATGCCAAACGTCAAACTCCAAACTAATACGAGAAATGGATTTTCGGAAAATAAAACGGATTACGTTCGGGTTTAGGAATATTCGATTTTGAGGAAATGATTTCTGAACGAATTGATATTGTTAGGTCGTGCCGAGTCCGTAGTTGCCGTCTTTTGAGTTACTATACGTCTTACTTCTACCGATTTCTTATTGCTGATTTCTGGACTTGAGGTGAGTCATAGCCCCACTTTTTCTCTTGAACTATGTTTTCAATACTTGGGGTGAGAAACGTGTAAATTATTTGTGTGGACTATTATCGCTTTTATATTCTTTTCAAAACTTGCTATGCGTATTAAAACTAGGAAGAGCGAGGCCTAACCTAGAGTTAGGTAAGCTAAACAACGAGACCTAGACTAGATCTAGGTAAGTTGTACATGTCGTATCCTTACGCATGATGGGTATGTCGTATCCTTACGCATACATATTGATTTGATTGGATTTGATTATTTGACTATAGTGTGCACCTATAGGATTATGTTGGAGCGGAGGGTATCCGCAGGTTTATTACGGAGGGTATCCGTGTATTTATGATGGAGCGGAGGGTATCCGCAGGCTGTAGTGAATCCCTAGTATAGCTAGCAAGCGTTTTGCGCATATGTACACTATATTGAATTATGAATTTAAACCTATAATCTCACCAGCGAAAGCTGACTTTTAGCACGTTTTCTCAGGTAATTAAGTGATGATTTGGATGCATGGATTGGAAGGCTCGGCTAAGGCACCCGGTTAATGGATCTATTTTTCTAAAACTCTGGTATTTAATTGAAGACCTACGTTTATTTCTTTTGGGCCTGACTCTGAATGATGTTGGGATAAATGTAAACTTTAAACCCCGTTTTGGTTGTGTTTTTCTTATGTTTACTTTATCACGTTCTGTTATGTCTTGTGTTGGATACCAATCCCCGTAACACCCCGAAAGCTTGTTGAGTCTTCCGCTGTACCAAATTTTGGGGGTGTTACACATGATATACTTACATACTAACTTTGGTTATATGGTTATATGTTTCGAGAAATGTTGTTTTTGAGGTGTCATGTTATATGGTTATGATATGTCTATGGAGTATATGAAAAAATAATGCAAATTAATAGAAGAAGCCTGTTAAATTGGAATGCATAAGTTTGCTAAAAATGATCTGGACTAACCTTGGTTAAAATATTGATAAATATAATGCAATCTTTTATCGTCTCTAAACTGCTCAACTAATGAGCTACTATGTACTATGAAAACTTTGGCTCAAACTACATGTTTAAACTTGTGCTAAAATAAGGAAGATCGTTACAATCACAAAAAATTTATAAAAGATTTTTTACACAATGACGTGGTAAGTAAATTTGTGATCTTCTTTCACTTATTTTTAAATCATCTCACTTAATTTAGAGGGTGTGGTTTAGAGGATTTTTTTTTTCCACTTCAGTTTCACGTCATCATTTAACATTTTATTTCTCTTTCTTTCAAATTTTTCTTATTTTTGTATCATTTAAAAATACTTCTAAAAAAGCTAAAACACACATACCCGCTACACAAATACACAATAGTACAATACACACAAAATGAACAAAATATTAATTATCTTTCTTGTGAGTGTGTTGTTGTTGCGGGAGTATAATCCAGATCGGGATCTTCTTTTTTGTTTTGCCACAAATTCCCGTAGGTTTGGAAATGGTTTTCTAGCTAGTGCTTTTCACACTGGTGACCCCTGCACCCTTAGAGCACAAGCTGTCGTGGCTAGCTCAACTTACTCATTTGAGGCCCACGAGGTGCCACATCACTTTAACAAACTTGACAACTAACCCCCGTATCACAATTAACCTCAACTTACTCATTTGGGGCTCACAATTTACAACTTTATTTTTTTATTCAAATTTTAAAATAAACTAAATTCATTTCATTAAAAATAAAAATAAAATACACCACAATAAAAAACATACAAAACGTAAAATAATGATATGGTAAAAAAAAACATACTCAACTTAAGAAATACATCAAATTATAACGAAACTAATTATTCGGATGCTGTTGTTGAAATTGTTCCCATTGATGTTGTAGCCAAACATGCTCGATGAGACATCGTTGAAGCGTTGTGTGTTCGCGTTTATCAGGGAGTTCTTTGGATTATTTTATTTGCACTTCGCAACGCTCGATCCATGACTATTGTAAATTTGGTTGCGGACAAATACACATTTTGCTAGCTTCGTATTGTAAATTCTTGATATTTCAAAATCATGTTATGCATTATGATACACGAGTACACGATTCTCCGTAATTTGCCCACAGTAAATGCACACCGGTTGAGCAATAATATGCCAACATCCTTGGAGAACACCAAAAGCTCTTTCAATATCTTTTCGAGCATTTTCTTGTTTCGCTTTAAATACAACATTTTTTGGGGTATTTGCAAGCGTAAATGATTTGACAAAAGATAACCACTCTGGATAAATTCCGTTAGCTAGATAATACCCATGTTTAAATGTACGCCCATATACTTCAAACGGAACCTCAGGGGCGATGTCATTAAGCAGGTCGTCGAATAACGGAATTATTCAAAATGGTAAGATCGTTATTCGCACCCGATACCCTAAAAAATGTATGCCAAATCCACAAGTTGTATGCCGCAACGGCTTCAAGCATTATAGTTTGAGACTTTTTATAACCTCTGTGAAATTGCTCTTGCCATTTGACCGGACAATTTTTCCATTCTCAATGCATACAATCGATGCTTCTCAACATTCCCGGTATCTTATGAACCGCGTTATGTGCGTTGTATAAGTTATGAATGTCATTCTCATCTGATTTTCTTAAAAACTCCTTCACATATAACCGGATTATGCACATAGTAAAATAATCTAGACAATGGCGTGCACAATGTTCCCATATTTGTAAATACTCATCTAATGCATCAACTGCTAGCCCGTACGCCAATTGGCGTAAAGCACATGTGCATTTTATAATCACACTAAAATAGTCAGCCATTAGACGTTCTTCAGCAACTTAACGTTCACGGGGATGTATCTACGGTAGCATGAAGGTCCGGCTTCTTGTTGTTGCAACGATTGCTTGAACTCAAACTCTTGGAGAATCATCTCAAGCTTCGTTATCTCTTTAAGATCACTTACACCAGAATAAGATGAATTGCTCATGTTTCTAGCTTATATGTATAAGTGTTTTGAAATAAAAGTTGTGTAGAATTTGATTAAAAAGTGTAATATTTATAGTGTATAAAATATGTGTGTTAAAAAAAAGAAAAGAAGAAAAAAGATACGTTTTAATTTTAAACCTTTCCACAACGGATCCTTGCAAAAAACTGACAAAAGTACAAATTTTACCCCCGCTGTGTAGACGACTAAGGTGCAAGTGGCAAAAAATGAGTAAGGACCACGGTGTCGTAGCTAGCTATGACGAAAATACCACCGTGGACTGGTGAAGGACGAAACGATCCACACCTTGTGCTCTTATATACATCCACAAGTTAGTAATAATGGATATCATTGTGTGAAGAGTTTTTATATATTTTTTTTGTGGTCGTTGCATTAATAGATGTAATACACAATAATATTCTTTTGTGCATGAGTAAAACATACATTGCATGCTTATATCACGTATTTAACAGTTGCTTTCTATTTCCCCTATTAAAAAATGTTGATTCTCAATCATCGTTAAGGATCATATAGTGGAAAAGCTGGTATTTAAGAGCGTACAACCAATTATAACACGTCTCATTTAGTTCCTCTAACAAAGTCAAATTAATCTTAATCTTCATTAGCTTTAGAAGATAACTAGCGGGGTTGCCCGCGCGTTGCGGCGGGTGTGTTTTGTGTTTTGTATTTTGTCGGTTATACGGTGTAATTAATAATTTTGTTATTTGAAGTATGCATATGTTTACTTGGAAGCACAATTTGTTTATGTTTACGGGGTTTTTTTTTTTGGCGTTGCGGTTGAAATTTTTTTTGGTTGTTTGTTTTTCGGTATGCATTTTTATTTATTTATTATTATTTTTTCTGTGTTTAGTATTTTAAAAGAAACAAATTTGTATAAGAAACTTTTTGTAAGTGTATTATTTTTTGTATTTTTTTTAAAACAAATTTTCTTAAGGAAATTTATGTTTAAAAAAAAAAAAAAAAAAAAAAAAAAGTCCAAAATTTCTTAAGGAAATTTATGTTAAAAAAAAAAAAAAAATCTGTACCGAGTACTGTAGCGACGCAAAAAAAAAGTATTATTTTTTGTATTTTTGTATTTTTTTTTTTTTAAAAAAAACAAATTTTCTTAAGGAAAAAAAAAAAAAAAAAAAAAAAAAAAAAATTACTGTAGCGAAGTTACTGTAGCACTGTAGATGCTACAGTAGTTTGACACGTGTCGCTTTGTGGTGAGTTGCCTGCCTTTTATAGATGCTATAGTAGTTTGACACGTGTCGCTTTGTGGTGAGTTGCCTGCCTTTTATATATATAGTATAATTACATCATATCGTATTTCAAACATGCGTGCACTCATATGATTGTTTGAAGACAATATCGGTGCGTTTGGTACCCATTCCTGGGAATCAACTATCACTATGAAAGTGATAGTTGGTGTTTGTTTAGGGTGCCTGGGCCCACAACTATCACTATGAAAGTCTATTATTTTCCATACTCCATATATGGCTAGAGAGTGGGGAATGAAACTTTCATAGTTGAGTACTATCAAACTCATACCCATTGTCATTCCTCCCGGCATACCAAACGCACCCTTATCCTTCTTCTGTACGAAGGACATATATCTTTGGCAATTTCACTTTTTATTTTGTCCACAAATTAATTTCAATAACATATAGAGGAAAATTCAAATGCATACTCTTTTTTTTGTGCATACCAATGGACAAATCCCCACCCTACATTCTTTTTGATCTAATAGCCTAGATTAATCTAAGATTTAATCACTTAAAATTAATTTACCCCACCTATATAAGTTTTATCTTATTTTTTTTCCATTCGCTCCTTTTTTTCACACACAAACTGTGTGTTTTCTCTCAACCGACTTCCCTCCATAATCTGTTACCCTTTCCCTCCATAATCAGTTACCACCGCACCACCACCACTACACCATCGTTCCAATCATCATCACCATCACCATCATCATTCCAGTCACCATTCCGATCATCATCTCATAATCACCTCCCGATCATTATCATCCTTTTTTTTATGTCTTCTTTTGATTTGAATGAACCGTTTGTTTTCAGAAGCTGACTTGATGGATATTGTTGCTGTTGATAGTGCTGTTGAATCGTTTGTTAATTATATGGATCAAGTGGTTTAACATTCCTTGTGGTCAAGTTGCACACCAAGTGTTTGATGAAATGTGTGAGTGAAAAATATTTGATAATTTTGTTATCTGATTTTGTAATTTTGCTTATTAATTAAGTTGTTAGTTGAATTTATGTTTTTAACTGCATTTGAATGCTGTTTTTGTGTCTAATTGTGGTTTTCAATCTGCTCTGTAGCATACGTTTAGTATCACCAGTGATATTTGAAGTTGATGATTATAAGCTAGTTTAGTATCACCAGTGATATACGTTTAGTATCAGCCGTGACAATTGTTAATCTGTTTATTTATAAGTTGTTTATGTTAATATGTTTAATTTGCTTATATAATATTTTTGACATTTTGATGAGGATCAAAATATAAGTTGTGGGGATAAGCTATGAGTATCAGTTACTGATAATTTTTTAATTATAGTGTAATATTGCTTATTATTTAGGCTGAGAGTATAAGTTACTGATTAGTTGTTCATTATAGTATAAGTTACTAAATTTCCACTTGCATTGTGTCCTTCTTTGGTTATGTAGGAATGGAAAATCGTGGCATGAGGTGATGGTTGCACTGTAGGAACCCTGCATGAGCTTGCCTTGGATGCACACATGGCTTAGAGTATAGATATACATCCTTTTTAATGAGATATGAATATCCAGTTGATACCTTATCCCAAATTGTAGATTAAGCATGAGCTCATAATTCTTATGGCCTTTGTATATCGTGGTCCCTTGCGTATCTACTGGTTTTAAGTTAGTTCCTAACCCAAAAAACTTTCCATTATCAACCCATTGGTAGAGTACTAACTGTAACCTTGATATCACGTTTGATATCACAGGTATGTCAGCTTTCTTTTATTTGTTGAATCTGTGGTATCACCTGTGATACCACAAGCGATATCACCTGTGATACCACATGCGATGTCAAAGGTGTTTGACCTGCTTCAATTTGTTTGTGGAGATGTTGTACTTTTTTGAACTACAACTTCAGTTGTTGATTCTTTTATTTGCAATCACAAATAGTTTAGTGATATTGTCTCTTTTTATGCCACATACAAAACAAACAAGTATGCTTTTTAACTTATAATAATATCTCTTGTGATATTTCATTGTTTTTGTACATTTTGTGTATATTATCACCTGACATATTTCTCTTTCCAAGTACATGATAGTTTTTGTGCCTTTTATTGCAATTGACATTCACAGGAGATCGATGTGTTACTATCGGTTTCGGTCTGCTTTAGAACAAAACTATTGAATCTTATGTATGGTTACTCCAAGCATTCAAGAAAGCTTTTGTTTGTTATCCGAATATCATTGTAACTGGTCAAGATGGTGCTATGCGAAATGCAATTGCAGCTGAGCTTCCTGGTTCCAAGCCCCGGCTTTACATTTGGCATATCATGCAAAAGCTTTCAAATAATGTAAAACTTTCTTTATTAATTATACTGTCATATATTAGAAGTTATGTATCACTTGTGATATTTTCATTTATCTGTATAATTATGTTGTTTTGTATCAATATAATGTGCTTTATCACTTGTGATACTGTATTCATATACCACAGTGCAATGTTCAATTTTATTATGTTTTTGTTTTCATATTTTGAAGAGAATTTATGATAATACTGGTTTCAAGAATAAACTTCGCAAAATAGTTTAGAACATGTCAACATATATATCAATTAAAGAATAATATCACAAGTACTCACAAGTAAAAAATAATATCAATTAAAGAATAATTGAAGTATTAGTTTGTTGATTGATTGATTTTTTTTACTAAATTGTTAGGTTTATTTAATAGCATTTCTAATTTTATCCTTGACTTGTATATCATTTGTGATACTATTATGTTTTTTTTCTTCTTCTGAATTGATAGGTTTACTCAATAGCACTAGTAAAATAAAGCTTAACAAGTAAACAAAAAAACCTATAAAATATACAAAATTTCACAAGTGATAATACAAATATCACCAGTGATAATACAAATATCACCAGTGATAATACAAATATCACTAGTGATAATACACATATACAGTTCAACTTCAAATATCATTGGTGATACTATAGGTATGACACTTTTGACTCACACATTTCATCAAACACTTGGTGTTCATCCATGTATACAAAGTTTTCTACTCAAAGCAACCTAGTTCACATTACCATATTAAACTAAATGCCACTCAAAACTTTATCAAACAAATATTCACAAATCAAGATGGATTAAACAATTGCTCGCTATGGCGCATTTCTATGAGTTTGAATCTCTTGTGACAAATAACATGATTCGGTCAAACTAAATACCGACTATTGACTTCCAACTTGTCAACTATACACATTTATTTATAACCGTATAGATTAAAACATAACAACGCAACTGTTTTCATCAACTTGTTCTATTTACTTTTGTTCTTCAAAATCCGTCTTCTCTATTGGTTCATCAACCACACCTTCATTTTATTCTCAGATGTTTTCGGGGGAACCTTTGATATCACATGTGATCACATATCACCTGTGATATCACAGGTGATACCACCTGTGATACACCTGTGATATCACTGGTGATATCACATGCGTGTCAGCTTTCTTCTACTTGTTGAATCAATTGTGGTGATGGAGGAACTTGTGATATCACAGGTGTTTGAGCTTCTTCAATTTGTTTGTGGAGATATTGTGCTTTCTTCAACGACAATTGCACTTGTTGTTGATTCTTTCGTTTGATGAGGCTGTTTTTTGCACAGGTCTCATTCAAGTCTGCATCAAAATATTTTCATAATTTTTGTTAGTGTACGAATAGTTCATTTGTTTTCAATATCATATGTCAAACAAATAACTATTTGTTATCACAATAGATATACTACCAATCAACAATAATTTAACTATTATATCACAAGTGATACACTACCAATCAATGTTGTTTTCAAATACCGCGGTAAAACCTTTTGAAACATGCACAATCTATTCATTAAACATACAAATCCACTTCAAATTAAACATAAGCATCACAACATATCTTTTTTTCTGTTAAACCTAACTTTTAATATCTCATATTATCACATAAATCATCACAACATCACAAATTATCAAAAATTAACTAGTAAAACACACTAATAATGATTCTATAACAGTAAAAACTAAAGTATTCGTCGTTTTAGATGTCGATTGTTTCATTTTCTGTGTGCTTTATGTGATTTGCACGGTTAAGTCAAATACAAATATCACTAGTGATAATACATATATACAGTTTAACTTCAAATATCACTGGTGATACACACGTATGATACTTTTCACTCACAAATTTCATCAAACACTTGATGTGCATCCATGTATACAAAACTTTTTACTCAGAAACTCAACCAAATGTAAACACTAAAAAACACAACCAATAAAACAACTAAATAATTATTCAGAAGCATCATACCTTCATCTCGAGATTCAGTAGATTCATTTTGAACCGTTTTTTTTCGTGGATCTGCTTGTGCACTCGATGATTCTTTCATTTTTGTGTTTTATTGATGATTTAAATGGTTAAAATCGATTGATTTTGTGTTTTTGTTGCAACTTTTTAATGGTGGTTAGAGAGAGAAAGTGGGTTTTTTGATATCGATTGGTGTCTGGAAAGTGAGAGGTGAAGGGTGGGTTGATGGGGTAAGTTTGTGGAATTGGCAAAAATGGTCCCTCCGTGTTTTTTATTATTAAAATTTGTTTTTTTAATCTGACGCTTGTGATTGGTCCGTTGGTATGTGGCATTTTTTTGGTATGGAAAATAAAACGCCTCTTATGTTCAACAGTAAATCGAAAAGTAGCACTTCCGAACCAAATGTAATAAGGCACACTTTTTTTTTTTTTTGGTAATCATGATTTTTGACTTTTTGTCCGAGTAATTAACGGAGTTTGAACCTATCACCACTCTTGTTTTCTTAGAAGTTATATATTTTGAATTTTGTTCGGTAAAATAAAGCAGATAAAACATTTTGATTTTTATTGGTTCTATGTCAATATACTAACACGTAGCACCTTTGAACAAAAAATATTAAGCTCTATGATTTACTTTAATAATGTGATATTTTTCTAGCTAAAATAAGGTAACGTGACATGTAGTCATCAATAGTCATATTTTAATTGAAAACAGCATTATTAAAAAAGCACTTAAACCTCTTTTTCAAGGACACGATAGAAATAGAATATTCTATATGAGCTTGAATATCCTAAAGTCCAAAAGTGCATCGTTCATTGTAGGACACGTATCATTTTTTATATCAACTATCGTTATTGAAACTTTGAAAGCACATGCGAGCTCCTGATACTTGCCCCATCAAATTATTTGTGTTCATAAAAAGCTGTGACAGGCCTTTACAAACACCAAATTTTTTTATAAACACATCATTTTATACAACATTGTAATACACAGAGAGCACGCAATCGGCAATACAATACCGTAATACACAAAGTATGGTGCAAAAATAAAAAAAAATTGGTGTGCGAATCACTCTCTTTACAAAAGGGGAGTGATTCGCACACCAATTTTTTTTTATAAGCACACCATTTTGAACAACACTGTAATGCATAAAAAACACGCAGTACAACACCGTAATGCATAAAGTATGGTGCAAAAAAAAAATTGTGTGCAAATCAACTCCCTTTATAAAAAAATTCATAAATAAAATGTTTGACATGTTAGCAAGTTATAGGTGTAATCACAAAGAAGAGAGAGAAACTTCATAAAATACACCAATCATCTGCCGACATGTCAGTGAGTGAATTTTCTTTTATGAATTTTTTATGTGATTCTATAATGGCTCTTTCATAAGAGAAATGATTGGGAGACCTAAGGGCCCATTTGGTTTGGTGTTTTTTCTTGGGTTTTGTAACACCCCCAATTCATGGTTGCAGCGGAATTCGAACTGGGTGTTACTTGACGGCACAATAGTCACAATAATAGAAAACGAACTCCAATTGAGTCGTTTTAAAAGATTTATCATTCAAATTGTATAAATATCAGAGATTACAAAATGAGGTCCCAGATGGTTCCATGTTTACAATTTACATTAAATGAGTTTTTGAATGATAATAAAATTTATAGCCCTCTTGAGTATCCGTGTCCTTCCGTGCCATCCTTGATCGTCATGAACCTGAAATACATGCTTGAGAGGTCAACACAAAGGTTGAGTGGAATTCGTAGAGTTTAGTTAAATCGTTTGAACACAATAATCGTAGTGTGAGCTATAGACTCACACTCATAGTTAGAAAACAAAATCGTTATTTATTTCACTAAGCTCATGCAACCAAAACATTAACATCGAACCAACAAAATTGGCATTATAGAAGCCCTATCAAGGTACTTTTGCCATTATACCGCTAAATCTCAAATATAGTGCATTTGTGTGAACTCATCGTTGTTCAACACAAATGGGATTCGTCAATCCCAATAGATCTATTCACAATATTCGCGCTCACTATAGGTAGTGACTAATGGTTCATGATATAGGGACTTCGAACATGGCAATCGATACTTAGTGACAATAAAACATAGTCGGATAGCATACAGTAGAAAGCATTGTGTTCGAGTAGAAAAATAATAGCATGTATTCCCCCCATGGGTTTGTAAAATAGTTAAACAATAGAAAGTGGGGCTACGAACTCACCTTAAGTAGAATAGCAAGTAATGAAGGTGATGGTTGGATCGTGTAGGTTTCTACGAGCAACCTATAATAGAATGTCGCGACTTAGGATTTGAGTAATATAACGGAGTGCCTATATATATATCTTGCATTTAGTCCATGATGTGGTATGATGTATAGTATAAGTCTTTGAAAGAAAGATTCATGAAACATGTATGTTTTGGTATATCGTTTACTACCGTTCGGGCCGACATAATTCAGAAGTCATGTTAGTAAGCGTTCGAGGAGCCAGGACACTTTAACTCGTAAATCCACAACTCAACTCGACGGCTTACATAATAAACTCCTCACATGAGGCTCCCTACTATTGTAGTAGTTGATAAAGTATATAGATATAAGTTTTGATCCGAAAAGTTACATGTCCGATATTTTGAATAAACTTAGGAAAGTTTATTAGTACATGAAGATTGTTATTAGGGGTAGTTTCATAAGTCTTGAATGACCATTTTCTCTTGGTAATATCTCATGGTTTCCTTTTAGGTGAAGTAGATCCAAATTGTTTGTTCATGTTATCGCCTAATTCATTGTTTCATGTTTACGCCTTTGTAAGTTTACTTGGTCATTTCGTCATGGCCTAGCCATGACCTTTGGTCCTTGTTCCATGGTCATGAGACTCAACCTTGGCTCTAGCCATGGTGGTGGTCTTGATTATTGGTCATAAGACCTCTTGTTCCTTTTAAAGTATAACCATAATATAGTGACTTATATATATATGTAAATAGCTGTTAAGAAATTTAGAAATATCTCACTCAGAAAGTGTTTTCAAGGCTCTAGCTTCTTTTTTCCTGAAGGAAAACGTGATTCCGGACAACTTTCGTGTTTTAACTTTTTGATGAATCGGACCAGAAATGCCTCTTTTTGCGTGTTTTCTATTCTGTCACAGAAACATTTTGGCAGTTTTGCCGGAAAGTTTTGGTAATTTCAAATCGCCATAACTTTTGACTCGTATACTCTTTTTAGGTGGTTCAAATTGCTACGGTTTCCTTGTTAAGTCCTCTACTGTAATATGTAATAATCCAATATCAAATTTTTATCATTTTGATCAGGTCTTACCAAGAAAGTCACTAGTTTGCTTGTTTTAGTAACTTATCTTAACAATCATTTACAACAACTTGTTTTGCTCATTTTTATACATCATGGACTTGCATACAAGACATAATATAGCAAGAATAATAGGTAAATAACATGAACATGATTATTTAACAAGAAGCAAGTTAGGGTTTGGCTCACAACTTTTGGCTTTCAAAGATGAAAGGAAGTTAACATGTAAGGATATGACTTTGATAGACTTGCTTCAACCCACTTCTCTTCATGCAATCTTTCTACCCTTGTAATCTTGAAAGATGGATGATGAAGGTTGAGGTGACTTGAGTGGATTCAAACTCAAGAGAAATCACCAAGTATATGAGGTTATGGAAGTGTTTGATGAATGAAAACCTAACTAGAGTTTCAACCTTGAAGAAGCACTTGAATCATGCATGAAACTAGAAGGAAATGAGCAAAGGATGGATGTGTTTGTGTGTGTGATATCCACGGCAAAAGGGGAGGGGAGGGGCTTAAATATGAGCTTGAGGAGGTTACTTTCCTTTGACTTGTCAACCCTTGGAGGCCAAGTTCTACACATGTAAGGATCTAAGACCATCAAGCTTGAGATCAAGCCACACAAGGCTGAATTCCCCCCCCCCCCTAGGTCGGTTCCTAAACTTGGGGAACAAGGTGTGGACTTTGCTTGGTATTATCCTAAGTATTAGGAAGAGTTTTGACTCCGGGAAATGACAACCGTAAATGATTAGGCCTCAAAACGTAAAACCGGGTGTCGTAAAATTATGGAACTTTAAAGTATTGTTAGACATGTCCATATGTCCCATAATAAAATATAAAATAAGTGGTAGGTTCCATTTGGGTGGTAAAACCCTGCTAAAAACTGGAAACACGGGTCTAAAACGCGTAATACGTAAAACGTACGAATATTGCGTAAAATTTAGAAAAGTAAAATGTTACTTTTCTAATGTGATAAAAATGATTTAAAATGACTTATAATGTCTAGACTGGGCTCAGTCTAGTGTCGGTTGGTATTAAATGTCTTTTAGACATCAAACCGTAAGCCTAAAAATCACGAAATGACTTATAACATCAAGGGATGATTTTTGGTCAATGGAGGAGGGAAAAAATATGTTGACTTTTTCTAATAAGTTGAAAACTCAAATCGTCTTAGAAACGCGTTTTGTGGTCTAACGGTTAATCGCCCATACGGTTAAGCGTGCTCATGCGAGAGTAGTACAGGCTTGGGTGACCTGCTGGGAAAAGTAATTAACTTGAAAATGCGAGTTGTTACAGGTTTAGGATTTAAAAGTCAAATTTAATTGTTTGGTTGCAATTTTTGATATTGGGGTTTAGGTTTTAATCACAAATATAGGGGTGTGTGCTAAAGTTAAGTATTAGATGGGTTTTACAAAATTGTGGGTTATCCTCATATTTTTCTTTTTATCCCTAATTATTAATATAAATAATTTTAAGTTTATATTTTAATATATAATATATTTTTAAATATTATTTTCTCTCACCTATTTAAATCTAAATCCAAATCCTAATCTACAACTTTACATTTAAATCAAAATCATAATCTAAACCCGTCTATAAACCAAACGGAGCCTAAAACTTATATCTAATTTTATGCCTAAATCTATGTGGCAATCATTTATTAGTTGTATCTACCGGGTTCATTTTTTCACAACTCACTAAGATAATGACATATATATTAAACACAAATTAGTAATGTTTTTTAGGTCTCCCAATGTTTTCCCTTTCATAAAACGTCACTTCGATAAAATTACATATAGTAAACTGTAGATATATGATATTTGTTAAGTACCAAGTATTATTATAAGGCTTTCTCGGGTTGATTTTTGCAACAAGTTTTCCATAGATCATCCTTTTAGAAACTGTAAAATTAAACTACCTAAAACTGATATTTGTCTATAACTTTGACAATGATAATTTAACAAATCACATATAATTTTAAACGCTAACAATACGGTCATTTACAAATTATATGTACATCAAAGGGGTTTCCAATATCTATGAGTGTATCAATTTGAGTTTGTATCGCATATAATACAAATGTTTGAGCTCAAACCCAAGTTGCAAAATTATTAGCTACAAATACAAACTTATTGGTTTTCATTTTCTAACACAAAATTATACGTAGTAACTTAAGATGTGAGTTAACTCATACCCACATCCAATAACATCATGTTTAAATTTTAATCGCTATCCAAGTACAAATTCAAGTTCCACATTAGACTATGAGTAATGGGACATAACGTAACCTGTTAACCCCTTGCTCACGCGTCATGAATGTGTTTTGGAGATGATTTTGGTCACTCCTAAAACGGAAACTTTTTTTTTTTTCCCTTTTTTTAAAGTGTATTGTAACATATATTCAAGTTAAATATGTTTACGTGTTTTGTTTGGTGATCATAACTGAGGGAATGCTGAGTTTGTGATGATAAATCTAGTGTCAACAATTTCAACCAAAGACTAAGTATTTATTTATTTATTTATTTTTAATTTTGTTCTATCTAGACAAAACAATTATTTAAATATATGATGACTGTTTGCAGATAAATAATTGTTGTTTATTTTATATGCTTGAGTAAGTGCCTAAACAATATAATTATGTACTTCCTCCATCTCAAATTTATTGTTCACTATTTATTTTTTTAGTCTTTCCTTTTCAACTTTGACTAGGGATGACACCCGTGGGTAATGGGCACGGGTACCTCTAACCCGTCACCCGCCCACGTAGTTTTTTTCTCACCCATCACCCACCCGTTACCCACCAATGGGTACAAATTTCTACCCATGCCCTTGCCCGCGGGTATTTGTTGTCCATGGGTTAGTGGTATGCAACAAAATTACAAAACGATAATATAAAAACTAACTATGAAACTGCGTAATAAGATACCAATCAATTTGCCAAATACAGTACAACTTTGATTATTTGATCTTTCATACTATCTTTTTAATCTTGAAACTCAAACAAACTTTTAGATTAATGTGTTTTTTTGAGACTTGGTGGTAACTGTTAAATGTATACCTGCAACATCATAAATATTTTAATTAGTATAATTAATTTTAACATGGTTTTATGGGTACACCTACGGGTATCTTGACGGGTATACCCATGGGTATTTTAAATGGGTGTCATGGGTTTACCCGCGATGGGTATGCCTCACCCATCACCCACCCGCCACCCACTGATGGGTAAAGATTTTCACCCACGACCCACCCGTGGGTGAAAATTGACGCGTTTACCCACCCATTTATGGCGGGTACCCGCGGGTTGTGGGTTTTTTCTCTCCCATTGCCATCCCTAACTTTGACCTTAAATATTCTTGTGAGTGTTATATAATAATTGATGCAAAATATATATATGGATTGAGTTTTAAGTGTATTTTTCAACGGTATAATTTTTCATCAAGTATTATATAATAAAAAAATATATTTATGGTTAAAATTGAACCAGTTTGAGTTTGAAAATTCAAACTGGAAAATAATTTTAAGACAGAAGAAGTAATTACCAATTTACCAGTGACTAACTAAATCAGAAATCATCGCTTCTTGAGTTTTTGTATCACATCATTTACTATTTTTTTATTTAAATAATATTTTTTATTCAAAACTTATTACTGTATAAAATATATTTAAACACATACAATTTCTCTTCCTATACCTATACCAAATCCAAATCTCATACCAAATCCGAATCCTAATCCAACCCGACTTATAAACCAAACCGACCCGTCTAAAACAAATGTATATAAATTCCGCCTCCCAATGAAAAATATAAAATAAATAAAAAAACAGATCCCTATATCTAGGCCCCCTGCTATCTCTCTCTCCCCTCCGCGTGTTAACAGATCCCCTGTCACATCCACCACCACCGTTTCTTCCTCATTTCACACACACTAAAACAATTTCTCTAAAAAAAATGGCGGGAAACGATTGGATAAACAGTTACTTAGAAGCAATCTTGGACGTGGGTCCGACTCTAGGCGATGAACCGAAGTCATCTCTGTTGTTACGTGAACGGGGTCGGTTTAGTCCGACCCGATATTTTGTTGATAATGTTATTGGGTTTGATGAGACTGATCTTCATCGTTCTTGGGTTAAAGTTAGTTTTTTTTCCATTTTTTTTATATATTTTGATCTGTTATATATAGAGAGGGACGGAACGAGTACTAAATATGACCGGATGAAAAAAAAATTGAATACTAATATTAGAAACATATTTCGATGAACCGGTTGCATTTACGATGATTTTAGGCATAATCACCTGAAAGTTTGTAACTTTTTCTAGTTGTGCAACTTTTTTTCAATCTTTTGATGTATTTGGTCATGTAAAAAGACCATTTTACCCTTTTGTTTTGTAACCGCTCTATTCACAACGAAGGGTAGAATGGTCATTTTACATGCGCAAAAAAAGTATAGGGTATTAGAGAAATTGTTTAAAAAAATTTGTGCAAACGGTCACTATTAGTCCTGGTTCGGTCACTGTATTTGTATGTTCGTGAAAAAATGATAGATATATGGTTTTGTGTATGTATAGGCTCAGGCGACAAGGAGTCCACAAGAGAGGAATACAAGATTGGAGAATATGTGTTGGAGGATATGGAATTTGGCTAGGCAGAAAAAACAGGTATTTTTATCTAAAGATTTATGGTGATTTGTTATTTGTTTTAGGATTGTATATTTATGAAAATTGTGGTTTTCTGAAATTTTGGGTACTTTTTGCTTGAATTTAGTTTTATGTAGTAAGTTGGTTTCTGCAAGAGGATTTTATATTTACTAAATGTTTAATTTTTTGGTAATTTTAGAATTGTATATTGATTTTGGAGAAAATTGTTGTTTTTCGAAATAGAGGGTGATTTTTGCTTAAATATAGGTTTTTGTAGCAAGTTGGCGAGTAATTTGAATGAAAATTATTGCTATTTGTTTGAGGTTTTGGTAACTTTAGAATTTTGGCAATTTGTGCTTAATTTTAGGGTGGTGATTGAATTTTTTCTTACTTTTTATAGTAAGTTGGTGATTGATTTGAATAAAATTTATTACTAATATTTTTAGTGATCTTGTATTTGTTAGGTGTAACTTGGTAATTAATTTGAATGAATATAATACATTATAATTTTTTCGTAATTCTGCTTTTTATGCTAAGGTGGCGATTAATTGGACGGAAAATTACATGCTTAATAAATGAATAGCTTATGAACAAATTTTGGTCAATGGTATTGCGAGAAATACTTTGTAGGACAATGACTGTAGATTGATGGAAATATTGATTTAATGGAAAAAAGTAGATTACTTCGAAGGCTAGTTTATGAAAAAAACTATGAACATATTGTGATTTATGATGTTTTGTATACAAATAGGAGTTGTATAGGGACTTCTGTGTAGATAGATTGAGTTGATGATTTTCTGTTTTACCTTAAGTGGAAAAAAAGTTTAATTAAAAAGATACCCTCAATGAAAACAGAAATTTGAAGTATGCAGTGACGATGTTGTTGTCTGTTTGCATTCAAAGATGGTATCTTTAAAGATTTCATATGGTAGTAAGATGGAGTCATGGAGTGATGGATTATCAATGTCGCTGTCATACATCATTATCATCTTCTAGTCTAAGTGTGTAGATAGTATAAAGATATAATGCATATGTTATCACAGTTTACCTTTGTTAACGTTGTTAGCATTTTGTTAGCTTGAGGGCGAGGAAGCACAAAGACTGACCAAACGCCGCCTTGAGCGTGAACGGGGTCGCAGGGAAGCTGTGGCTGATATGTCCGAAGACTTGTCGGAGGGGGAGAAAGGGGATATGGTTAGTGATGTTTCTGCCCATGGTGATAACCAAAAAGGTCGTTTGCCTAGAATTAGCTCTACGGATGCAATGGAGGCGTGGGCTAATCAACAGAAAGGGAAAAAGTCATACCTAGTATTGATAAGGTAAGATATTTTTTTTCTATAACATCACGTTATTGAGTAAACTTTAAGCAATTATACCGATCAGAAGTTATGAGAAAATATTAGGGCTAGAACGTTACGGAGTGATCATGAATGTTTTTATCTTTCTGATGTTTGGTCTCTTGATGGTGCATAAAATTGAGCATGTGTTTGAGCTAGAAAATAACTACATGTTGCGAAAGTTGTCCTGTTAGAAATGGTCACACGTTTTTGTATAACCATGAAAGTTGATATTTTGAATTTGAATTTGAATTTGGAAGTGAGCTGTAAAACATTAATGTTGTTATAGTACAGTTACAAGGCATGATGCCGTGACATGTATTTTGGAAAATGGGTAACTAATCGAATCTGGCCTTATTTATGCATGCAATTTTATTGATAAATCACTAAACGGCAATTATTAAGGGCGTGTTTGTGCACTTCAAGAATCTTACACCTAGTAATTTTTCAGAGCATTGTATTATCAATTGCACATGACGTAATGTTTAGAAATGCATCTTACTAGCATCGCTGCAAACTTATCAAATATACTATAAGTCTATAACTTAACTATGAAGCTTGTATGTAGCTGCGATAGATTTGTAACTACATTACACGTATTAATTATTGAACAAAATTGATCTTCGACAAATGCTTCTTATCTGCACACACTGTCACCCGGTTTGTTTAAAACTTCTTATAAGCTCTTAGTACTTAATTTCTTACAGTCTGCATGGTCTGATACGTGGTGAAAATATGGAGCTGGGTCGTGATTCTGATACGGGTGGTCAGGTATGTTCAATTTGAGTGAATTAAATATGTAGGAAATGGTTTCTTCTAAGTTTTTGTGTGAGAAAGCTATAATTTTTGTTATCGTTTGTTCTTTTCCTCTTGCAGGTTAAGTATGTTGTGGAACTTGCACGAGCTTTAGCTTCAATGCCAGGTGTTTACCGAGTTGACTTACTGACTAGACAAGTGGCATCTCCTGAAGTAGACTTTGGCTATGGTGAACCAACAGAAATGCTTTCACCACATAATTCAGATGATTCAACAGATGCGTTAACTGAAGAAATAGGTGAAAGTAGTGGTGCATACATCATCCGTATTCCATTTGGTCCAAAAGACAAATACATTCCTAAAGAGTCACTATGGCCCCACATCCCTGAATTTGTTGATGGTGCGCTTAGCCACGTAATACAAATGTCCAAAGTTTTGGGTGAGCAAATTGGTGGAGGTCACCCTGTTTGGCCCGCTGCTATCCATGGTCATTATGCAGATGCTGGTGACTCAGCTGCTCTTCTTTCTGGTGCCCTGAATGTACCCATGCTTTTTACGGGTCATTCTCTAGGAAGAGATAAGTTGGAACAACTTTTACGACAAGGGAGATTATCCAAAGATGAAATTAATGATACATACAAGATAATGCGTAGGATAGAGGCTGAAGAGTTGACCCTTGATGCTTCTGAGGTTGTCATAACCAGCACCAGACAAGAAATTGAGGAACAATGGCGGTTGTATAACGGGTTTGACCCTGTTCTAGAACGCAAACTTCGGGCTAGAATCAGGCGTAACGTGAGCTGTTATGGAAGGTTCATGCCTCGCATGGTTGTAAGTTCAAAAACATTCTTCTCTTTGTGCAGATTATGTGTCTGTGAGTCTGTGACTCTGGTAGAAGTAGCAAAATCGGTGGCTTAAGTTATGGGTCAGGGTTTGGGTCAAAATGGGTAGTTTTGGTATGGTCGGGTCATGTTGACACTGGACACTTCTTTCAAACATTTTGAACTTTGTTCAAGTTTTAGAGATAAAACATCTCCCCATTTTGACCCATTTATAAGTAAGTGGGTCGAAATGACCACTTCTATTATGTGGTTTTAGTAATTGCATTTCTTGTGTTGGTTATGTATATTGATCACTCTCTATAATTATAATGCTACGTGAGCAGAATTATTTACTATAATTACTGGCAGGTAATTCCTCCTGGGATGGAGTTCAATCATATTATTCCACATGATGGTGATATGGATGGTGAATCAGAGGGAACAGAAGATCGCCAGGCTTCTCCAGACCCACCTATTTGGGCAGAGGTTTGTTGTTTGCGTTTACCTTTTTAGTCTGTTTTTCGATTATATTTGGAAGTGTAAACTCATAACATTCTTAACATTGTTGTCATGCAGATAATGCGCTTCTTTACCAACCCACGCAAGCCGATGATACTTGCACTTGCTAGGCCAGACCCCAAAAAGAACCTTACAACTTTAGTCAAAGCATTTGGAGAGTGTCGTCCATTACGGGAGCTTGCCAACCTTGTATGTCTGAACTTTTTAATATGGTTTTCTTTGGAAAGTACTTTTGATATTTTTCTTATTTCGGGTTTATCTTTCACTTGTATATTTCAGACATTGATAATGGGTAACCGAGATAACATTGATGAGATGTCAAGCACCAGTGCTTCCATGCTTCTGTCAATCATTAAGATGATTGATAAGTATGATCTTTATGGTCAAGTGGCATATCCTAAACATCATAAGCAGAGTGAGGTTCCTGACATCTACAGTTTGGCAGCAAGGACCAAGGTAATGCCATAAAGATACAAAGTTATATTTGCTCTAAAAATACATCGAGATATGTTAATTTTGTTTTACTTATTTTGGCAGGGTGTTTTCATCAATCCAGCTTTCATAGAGCCATTTGGGCTCACTTTGATTGAGGTATCTTTTGATGCTTTTGGCTGTTGAGTTATTAAGCTGTTAGACTATTAGCACATTTTTTCTGAAATTTTCATTGAACAGGCTGCAGCTCATGGGTTACCAATGGTTGCCACAAAGAATGGAGGTCCTGTAGATATACACCGTGTAAGTTGCATACATTTCATTAATTGTTGATTTGTGAGTTAATCAACAAGCTGCAAATTGACCACATTTACCATCACAGGTACTTGACAATGGTTTACTTGTCGATCCCCATGATCCGCAGTCCGTTGCTGATGCCTTATTAAAGCTAGTGGCAGATAAGCAACTTTGGGCAAAATGCAGGTCAAACGGGTTGAGAAACATTCACTTATTCTCGTGGACAGAACATTGCAAAACTTACCTTTCACGAATAGCAAGTTGTAAACCAAGGCATCCGGGGTGGCTAAAAAATGATGATGATGATGACGATAATTCAGAACCCGAATCACCAAGTGATTCCTTAAGAGATATGCAAGACATATCTCTAAATTTGAAGTTTTCAATGGATGGTGTTGACTCTGAAGATCGGAAGAGTAAAATAGAGAATGCTGTTATGGCGCATTCGAAGGGTAATACTGCAAAAGGTGCACAAAGGACCATATCTGTAGAAAAATCCGACCAAGCTAAGTTCCCTGCAATTAGAAGGAGAAAACAAATATTTGTAGTTGCTATTGATGCTGATAATGTTGAACAACTTCTCGAAAATATTAAAAAGATATTTGAGGCTGTTGACAAGGAGAAAAACGAGGGTTCAATTGGATTTATATTGGCGACATCATTACAGATGGCGGAAGTTCATTCATTGTTGGTCTCAAAAGGGCTAAATCCGTCTGATTTTGATGCTTTCATCTGCAATAGTGGTGCTGATCTTTACTACACATCAACACATTCCGAAGAGAATCCTTTTGTATCTGATCTTTATTATCATTCTCATATTGAATACCGATGGGGTGGTGAAGGGCTCAGGAAGACTTTGGTTAGGTGGGCTTCTTCTATTATCGATAAAAAGGCTGAGAATAAAAACGAAGCACATGTTGTTACAGAAGATGAAGAGGTTACAACCGACTATTGTTATGCTTTTAATGTTCTTAACCCCGCACTGGTAAGTAATTGTTACAAGTCCTGAATTCCTGATATATTTGATTTTTGTCCATTACATTCCTTGTTTATAGTCACATACTTGAGGGTGTTTCTTTTTTACTAAATGTGGGTCGGGGAATGGTTAAAAACAGGTCAAGTCAAAACATGTAACATATTAGTAGGGGTTGATACAAGCGGGGCAGGTTGACCGACATAAGCTATTTACCCTTTCTTAATTATGTTTTTTCATGATAAATAGTTAACGCCTTAGTTGTGCTTACAGAAACAAATAAACACAGTAATGATTAGAAATGGACTCTAGGTGACTATCAACTCGTCCTTTCAGCTAAATGCTTTTGTTTTGACCTATTGATAAGTAAACGGGTTCAAATTGCTACATCTATGTTTTAAACATATAGGTTTATCATTGAACTCATACTTATTATGTTATTTTAATTATGGTAGGTTCCTCCTGCAAAGGAAGTTAGGAAAATGATGAGGATCCAAGCTCTACGTTGTCATGTTATTTATTGCCAAAATGGAAGGAAGATCAATGTTATTCCAGTATTGGCGTCTCGTTCCCAAGCCCTCAGGTGCTTATCTGTTCTATACAATTTTTATTTCTCTATATGGTTTTATAATAATTTAATCGTTCCATGCAATAAATGTCACACCTGTTTTAGAACCACTACCTGTCTTAATTTTTGGATTATTTGTGCACCTCTAATAGTTTCCACCCCACCAGTCACCACCAGGTTGATTGAATCAAAGCCATACAACTTGAAAGCAAATTTGCCAATCAAATATATCTTTTTAGCTAGAGTTACGTGTTTGCCTACTATCATCAATAAAATCTTTAATGCTCTTCCTTATGGACCATATTCAAAGATTTCCATATTTTGCCGTTATCGAAGGGTATATCAGACATCTGATGAATAATTGAGCATTTTGTAAAACTATTTGACAATCAAATATTGCTAGCGTCACGAGACTGGGTGTATTAATATTTGGGAACTTAATGCCTTTCAAAAAAAAAAAAAAAAAAAAAAAAAAAAAAAAAAAAATTTGGGAACTTAATTCCTTTCATCTTCTAGATTCATAGCCGCTGTCATGTCTTAGATGACCATTGTTACCATTCAACCACTTTTGCTTGTTGAATCAGCTCATAGGATAGTTATCTTATAATAGTTGGCAGAAACCAACAGTTTTTCGTACCAAACCATCATCTTTGTAAAATGGAAACAAAACACCACACTCTGATAGCGAGTGTTTCTGCACAGAAAATGTGAAGCGAGTCCTTTCTGCATTTATATCTCAATTAACTTGTAATAGCGAGTCGTTTTTGCATTTATGTCTACAGAATCAATCTTGAAAGCTGTACGTTTCATGCATTTTCACAAGTATAGTGTGTTAGTTTTAATAGAATGCCACGTGTGACAGTTCAGAAAGTAATTCACTCAAAGTAAAATTTTTACACCCGTATATCGCATATTAAGGCAAGATTCCTTAAACTTTTTGACATAATGTTTTAGGTACTTATATCTCCGATGGGGTATGGACTTGTCGAAAGTGGAGACACTGATTACGAAGGTTTTCTTGGTGGTATTCATAAGTCCGTTATACTGAAGGGGGTCGGTAATTCTAGCAACCATCTTCACGCCAATAGAACGTACCCACTTTCAGACGTATTGCCTACAGAAAGCTCTAATGTAATTCAGACACCACAACAGTTTACCAGTGGCGACATTCGTGGGTCGTTGGGAAAACTTGGAGTTCTCATAGAATAAAGTGCTGCAATAACGACAATGTTGTGTTTTCCTTTTCTTTTTTCTGCACATTTAATCTTGCGTGACGTGAATCGAAGTTGATAAATTTACAAAACAACCTATATTGTACAGAAGCTGGAAGATTTCCTTCCGGGGATGGCGAAATCTTGAGCAATAAAGATATAGTGACATGTACTTGATACATTGAAAGTGATGTCTTTGTTTTTTTATTTTTTTCTGTCTGTTACTTCACTTGAATTTTGGAAGTAAAAATTTGATTGTTTGACCTTGAATGAGAAAGTGCATTGTAGAAGGCATGTGTTTTGCAAGATAAGTTTGATGTTTCTTGAGGGTTAACCAACTAGTGGTATAGATTAAAGCCAGATGGTGTAAGATAGGTAATCCATTTTCTACCAACAATTTGGGTTTTCTTTTCCTTTGGTGATTGACTAATCACAGTTCACACTAATACTAAAAGGGGTTAAAATGGGTAATTTTTATGAGTTCTAAGTTAACATAAATTTTACAAAAATAAATTTACACAATGATGTCATGGAGTAATATAGAGTATAATCTTTTTATTATTATTATTATTATTATTATTATTATTATTATTATTATTTATTTTATTTTATTTATTTTTTATTTTTTATTTTTTTTGGTATCCACAAATTAACAAGCACATCTTGCGTGAATTTTCTTTTGTATAATTTGTGTAGATGTAACATTTCTCTTTTTATATTAGGGTTTGTCGGGCACAAGTTAAGCAAACTAAAAGGACATCCGGACTCACAGAAAATGACATAGGGATTCACAGAAACTGTACTTTTCTGTGAATCAATGTGTCCTTTTCTGTAAGTCCTGGTATTTTTTTAATGTGTTTAACTTGTACCCCTAAAGTACAAGTTAGAAAAATCTTTTATATTATCATTCTTTAACTATTGAAATAAATATAAAGGGTCAAACATGTTGCAAGTACTTTCAAAAATATAGATTGTTTATTATAAAAAAAGTGTTTTCAAAAAAGCCTACAAGGCTGATTAATCGCCGCCTAGATGTTAATCGGTCAATAATTTTTTTTATTTGTGTAAATCGGTCAACCGTGATCAACGGTAGTCAAACTTTCCAGGAAACTGCAAAATCTTGCCGGAAATACCTAAAACTCGCCGTAAACTTGTTTTAATCACTTATAGTCGCTGTTTATATTTATTACAAGTTGTTTTTTTTCAGGAAAATCTTACAAAACTTAAAAATTGCCAAAAATAAAATTAAAAAAAAAAAAAAAAAAAAAAAAAACTTATCGAAAATGCCAATTCGATTAATCATCAATGAATCTCACTTGGACCGATTACAAGCTATAATAGGATCAACCAACCGACTACGATTCACGATTTTTGCAACCTTATATAGAAGTATTATTAGATGAGATACCAAAATGAACATTAAAATGTTCACGATTAGCCTAAATTCGTTTCAATTATCATGTAGGCCAAAAGTTCTTTATAGATCCAATTTTTACCATAGAACCCATCAAGCAATCTTAGTCACTCATTTTTTTTATCAAAATAAAAAAATAAACTTCACCCTTTTTTTAAAACTTAAATATTTCGCAAACCGTAAATCGTCAACCTACAAAAAAATACCATCGCGATGAGAATTAAATTATCTTTCTATAGACATGCATTGTTATATACTTTCGACGAACTTTTTTTTTTCGATGAATTTTTTTTCGCCCAGAAAAATGATATATGATTCGTAAGAATCATATATGATTCAATTTTAACAAATCATATATGATTCTTACGAATCATATATGATTCTTAAGAAATCATATATGATTCGTAAAAATCATATATGATTCGTAAGAATCGAATCATATATGATTTTTTACGAATCATATATGATTTTTACGAATCATATATGATTCTTTCTGGGCGAAAATTAAAAAAAATAAATTCGTCGAAAGTATATAACAATGCATATCTATAGAAAGATCATTTAATTCTCGTCGCGATGGTATTTTTTTTGTAGCTTGAAGATTTACCGTTTGCAAGATATGTTGTTTTGAAAAAAAAAAAAAAAAAAAAAAAAAAAAAAAAAGTGGAAAATATAAATGGGTGACTATGATTGGTTAATAGGTTCTATGGCATGTATGAGTTCTACATGAATCTCAACTCTATCATGTAATGGTAGTATATTTTTTTGCCACAACCTATCGTAACCTTAGGAAACTTTTCCTTGTTGCTTAAAATAACCATGAATTATAGATACCAATGTTGTCGTGTCAACAATTGAACATTTTACATGTCGTTCATATGCTTAACTTTAGGAGATTGTTTTTGTCAAGACAAAGGAAAATCTACTGTAGATATTCAAACTAATTTTGTATCTTTTTATTGATAGTTACGTAATAATAATATATTGTATAACCGTTACGTGTAGATATTCAAACCTAAGATTCATAAATTTTAATAAATTCTATCTGACAAGTGCAAGTCCAATAAACCAGCACTAGAATTAGGTCAACTTCTAAACCCAAATAAACCATCAATTATCTAGTCAACCATTAATGCCCATAAGTAACATCAAATTCTGCATGAGATAATCTTATGGCAATGTTTATTTTTCCTACCTGCATTAATATTATATATTTGCTTAAGATTTTTACAAAAAGATGATTTCACAAGTTGAGATATGATGGGGTCACTTTATATAGATTTTTCTTCCTTTGTGCTACAAAAGTGTCATAATCAAGTTTGCTTTATTAAGTGACACTTGATTAAAACCCTACTATGCATATGATATGTTCTAAGAAGCTCGAATAAGCTAGCAGACACTCTCAATCAACTTGAGAATCCTTCTAGTCATCTTTGGTGTGCTATATCGGTTTCCTTGATCGTGAACAAACTAAATTAGTAAACGAACGAGTCGTGTAGTCAAAGGCAGTTGCCGAGTTACATCGATGAACCGTTTGACTTCAAATATAACTTTCTCAACATATCAACTTCAACCATGACCTACAAAACTACAACAAAGGTCATTAAAGGAGTTGAAGTCAGTCTTGAGTTTTGGAAACATGATAAAAGTAAATTTAGTAATTCCATTATTTGTGCATTTTATTACTACTGTAATAAAATAGGTGCATTTATTATATGTTGTGTATCATAACGCGTTGGTAAGATACGTGTTTTGAACTATAAATGCTGCTATAATAAATGATTGTAATTGGAGATATAATATATGTTTTGGTTTGTGACTCAAAATGCTAACACATGTTACACATCAATGGGATTGCAGCAAGTAGTAACTCTTACCTATCTACCTTTATTTTGAATTCATATTGCCGCTTATATTTTCTATTTTTAAATTTGACAATCTTTGTCTCCCAGAAATATATAAACTTTATTCAAAAAGAAAATATTGATAGAATATAGAGTAGTATTCATTTATGAAAGCTAGCTAGCAAATGTGAAGTTGACTTTCAAACCCAAAATGAGGTGCCATTCTTGAAATAATATTGATGACCTACTTAATAGACAACCTTATATCATCCACACATAAAAAACACAACTTGCCTTTTATCACATGCATGTATGCAACTTAACAATCATTCAAAATTCGTATAAGTTATCTAATATTTCATATGGAGTAACATTTTTCTTAATATAACTTTTTACACAATTATGATGAGTTTTGATTCTTGTGAATAATCGAAATTATAAAGACAGGATGATACCATAACTGAAAATAACCGAAATTTGCAATGACATGTACAATCTATATACTCGTATTATATAACACAAATTCCATACTCATATCAGTTTTTATCTGAAATTTATTTACATGACTTTTGCATTCTTGCAAAATGTTGATATCCGACAACATTGTTCGAATCACACAATATGCCCTAAGACCGATGTGCATGGGTGGACCTAGGGGGTTTTCGAGGGTTTATGGGAACCCGATGGATATTTGTCGTCTAGTGTAAATTTTCGTTAAAAATCATGATTTTTACAAAATGAACTTGGTCCCAAAATTTGTGTCACATAAGTACATGTCTTTTTTAATTAGTTCACTAATATATTAAAAGGAAATACGTGTCTTATTAACTTGTTTGCTAGTTTAATGAAATTGTACATTTATATATTCTTTATATTTGTAAAAAGAAATTGTGCACTCGGTGACTTGAAGTTCTGGGTCTGCCCTTGCCGATGTGTGAAGTTACCCTAGACATAACTTGTATACCCATGACTTGTTGATACTCTACAACATTGTTAAATTCACACAACTTGCTCGAGACTGATATGTGAATGTACACTAGACATAACTTGTATATTCACGATCATTTAGTTATTATCCAATGGTATCACCTTTTTATCGCAATCGTTGTTCAAGGATCAAGGAAGACTCTGAAATATTAGATTCATTATTGTTAAGATTCCGATCTTGATCTTAGGATCTTACGATACGAAAAAGAAAAAAACCGATCCAGATCTTACGTAAGATCTTGCAAGCTTAAGATCTTATAAAATATCGATCTTGATCATAGGATCTTAAGATTTAATCAAATTCAATCTTATTTTTCTCGAACCGCAAACTAAAAAACTACAAAGTTATGGATTATGTTTTATAGAACTTAATAAAGAATATGTGAATCTTTTTAAACATTTCATATTCATAATTTAGGACAAAACATTCATATAATTTTATGTATATGATATATGATAATTTGTATATTTAGATAATACTATTAAAACGTGATATTATAGTATTATCTTAAGATTACAATTCAATTTTACAATCACGATTTCTCAAAAACAAAAAAAGATCTTGATTAAGACCCATTAGATTAGAGTTCTTTTAGTCAATTAAAACTTTTTAAGAAACTTGTATACACATGTCACATTTCACATTTTTGGGAGTGTGCAAATCATCTCCCAAATCGGGAAGTGATTTGCACACTCTCAAAAGTGATTGGCACACTCAAATTTTGAGTGTGTTGACATTTATACCCTCACATTGTTTGGACTTATTCATATCCTGTAAGGGTATAAATGTCAACACACTCACATTTTGAGTGTGCCAATCATTTTTGGGAGTGTGCAAATCATCTCCCAAATCCAAAACTCACACTTCTCACCAAAATCCTGACAACTAATTTTCAAAACTTTAAAAAATCCAATTTTCAAAACCAATTAAAAAAACATTTCCCACTTTCTTGTTTTTTTTTTTTTTTTTTTTTTTTTTTTTTTTTTTTTTTTTTTTTTTTAATATTATTTTGCCTTGAAATTTTGTTGTTGGTTTTGTTGGTTGCCTTGAATGTTTTTGCTGTCAGCAGTTGCATATTTCTTAACTACCATAAATACCCCTCAAATCTCACAACTCACAACACAAAAACACACACACAAAAAAAACACACACACATACATTTGACATTTTCTCTCCAAGAAAACATGAACCCACATCAAGATTCTGTCAAATTAAGGAAAATCAAACATACCCATGATCCAATTTCACACCAAAAAAGCCCATCAAAAAATGACCCATTTTCAAGAAAATCCAAGAAGATGAAAAAAAGTGAAATGAAGGATGAAAAGGAATACCCTTTATTGAGATTTGATGAATTGCCTGAATACATGAAGGATAATGAGTTTATTTTGAATTATTACAGAGCTGATTGGCCTTTAAAGCAAGCTTTTTTCAGCTTATTTCATTGGCATAATGAGACTCTTAATGTTTGGACGTAAGTTTTGATTTTTATGTGTTTTTGTTATGTTTTGATTTATGGGTTTTTTTTTTTATTGCATCAAAGGATCAAATTTGGTTGAAAAGATTTGAGCTTATTAGCTTATTTGACTTTAGCTTATTTCTTAGGGGTGTTTGTTTTGGCTTATGACTTATTTGGTCAATGAACTTATATAAGCCGAAAAGTTTCACAATAAGCCGCAAAAAGTTAGCTCATGAAACATAAGCCCAAAACTAAATAAACAAACACCCTATTAGCTATCTTATTTTCTAGCTTATAGGATTATTTTCCATGTTTAAGTAGATGGAAAATTGAGCTTATGAAATATTAGCAGAGTCAAATAAGCCGAAAAAAGTAAGTTTAATGTGTATAAAGATTTGTACATTTAATAAGCTCATAGGGTGAAAAGTACGCTGAAAAAACGAGGTTATGAAATATTAGCCGAGTCAAATAAGCAGATAAGCAAATAGAATAAGCTTAATAGGTTTGATGTAATAAAAGTGGGAGTTTGAAATATTTGGATGAATTATTGTGTGTAAGTCATTGATTGCATATATGATTAAATGTTACCATGTTATATTCCTTATGAGTTGTAATGTTTTTTCAAATGGACCATAAGTTTTTCTTTATGAGCTTTAACTATAGCAAAAGTCATATACAATCATGGTATCACCTTTTGTGTTGTATTTATTGGCATTATGTTCATGTTGTGCTATTGTTAAGTAGTACTTTATAAAAGTCAATATCTTGGTCATTTAAGGTTGTTTAGTTATGCTATTATTAAGCCGTTTAAGTTTGAAAGAGCGTTTAAGATAACACTTTTCGGTAAGCACGCTTAAACTAGTAGCTTATTAAGTAGCATTTTTAGATAAAAATGTGTCCCTTACATACCTTTGATCTGTATGTTAGTACATGAAGTAAGTTAGAGAGGTTACATAACTTGTAAGGGTAGAAATGAAGTTGCGGTTTGATGGTAATTACTATATATAATAATCTGTATGTCGAAATCTTAATGAGCTAACATTCTGGAATGGAGATGGTATTTTACCAATGACAAATTTGGATTTTAATGTGTTCTTTTTCTTATGCAGGCACTTGATTGGATTCGTTGTATTTGTTGGGTTAACTATTGCAAACATGATGCATGTACCTCAAGTAACCGAGTTTCTCAATATATTATCATGGTATGTAAAGCAGTAAAGATTCAATCTTTTGGTTTCTGTTTTATTAGACTTTTATACATGTTTTTTTCTCTTTTATACTCGTAAAGAACAAATCAAAAATAGAGAAGGTATTTTAGAACGTTGTGTCATCCTTCTTGAGTTTCAAGAGAGAGGTATTTTGGTCAAAACCTACCCATTTTAGGATTGAAAATGCGTTATTGGTGGGAAATGGTGGTCACGTTTTCGTCATATATGTTGTATGAGGAGAAAATAAAAATATGATTTTTGGTCTTGTTTACTTTTCTAGGGAATATGAAATCACAATCTAGAACATATAGTATGAAGAAAAATATATAAACAAACAGATTCATGTGATTTCTATGCTCTTTCCATTTACTCGTATTGGTGTACTTCATGTCGGTTACAAGTTGCAAAACTAAAAACAATGCTCTAAATAGCGTTCGTGAATAATTATAGTTGTTTATAACTGTCTATCTTGATTTAGGATTAAATTTGTATCTACTTTTGCAGGTCATTTCCATTAAATCAAGGTGCATCCGCTTCAAATTATTCAATAATGGTAAGGAGTCGGATAAGATTATAACCATTGAAACATTTTCTGTTTCTGATTTTTTTTTGGTCAAATGAGCAATTCTGTAAATTCCAAACATTTTCGGTGTGTTTAAAAATTCTGGAAATAAAAGTATGGAACTAAATTTCACAAATTTCAACACGTAAATCAGTGTTTCTAATATTCAAAATGATACTAAGTTTATTAAAATTTCGATTAAGAATATACACTTATTTGACCAAAAAAGTCAACAAACTCTGTTTAGTCTTTCCTTCTCAAAATTTCTATTGACTTAACAAAATGCATGAAATTATTACAGGATACACCAAAACTCATAGACTTGAGGCACGGATCACCACTGGATTTGGACATAGACGCGCCACTAATGGCGGCAACACGGTGGCCATTCTTTGTATTCTTAGCCGGAGCAATGTTCTGCCTCCTTTCTAGCAGCACATGCCACCTTTTTGGATGCCACTCACACCACCTAAACCTTAAACTACTTCAATTAGATTATGTCGGTATCGCAGTCATGATCATCACCTCTTTCTTTCCACCAATCTATTACATCTTCCAGTGTAATCCCCTTTGGCAATTCATCTACCTTGGCGGGGTCACAACCATGGGCATTTTTACCATTATGACCCTGCTATCACCAAAACTTTCTAGTGGAAAATATCGTTCATTTCGTGCTGTTCTCTTCATGGCAATGGGTCTTTTTGGGTTAATACCGTCAATTCATGCTTGTATCTTGAAATGGGATGAGCCACAAAGAAACGCCACATTGGCCTATGAATCAGTTATGGCACTTTCTTATTTGACTGGTACAATGTTTTACGTTACTAGGGTCCCAGAAAGATGGTTGCCTGGTTGGTTTGATTTGGCTGGTCACAGTCATCAAATTTTTCATTGTTTTGTGATTATGGGTGCATTGGCTCATTATGGCGCTGCCCAATTGTTTATTAACTCATGGGGTCAATCCGGTTGTTAGTAAAAGCTATCTCAACGTAAATTTATCTACAGTCATCTAGTTGATGTTTTACAACGTGTTGTTTGAGTCTGGATCGTTATGATACACGTCTTAAAACATCAGTTGGCGATTGTATAGTGTTAGTACTGTTATTTATGTATTCAATTTATTTCACCATTATTTTGCTCAATGTTTATGTTATCATATTGTTGTACCATCAAAAGGCATAACATGTTAAAGTGTTAGCCTAAGTGAATAGAAATTATTTCATTTGTTTTTAACAGTACCCTTGTCTTAAGCTAGATTTGATATCGATAAGCTTCTCTTGGCGTTCATGTATGATTAAAAACACGAAGCCGCTATTAAAGAAGATGTACGAGTTTAGTTCACTGCACTTTAGGAGACTCGTTTTGATATAACATGTAACGCGCCAAGCATAAAACAATAACAAGACACGGTAACCTTAAAATCGACATAAACACTATTGTGAAAGCTATTGGTAACATGTTGCTCAACACTTTCAAAGAACTTAAGTGTGATTCATATTCAACTGTATAGTAGGACCAAGTTGTCCCAATTCATATGTGAAATAATGATTATAGTACTACCATTTATTTGGTTAGTAAATATAGTCCTTGTGTTGGTTAGTACTACCATTTATTTGGTCCAATGAGGACGTAAGCCTCCTCATTTGATGCCCACGAAGTGCCACATCACTTTAACAAACCTCCACAACTAACCCCTCACTAACAACAAATCTCAACTTAATCATTTGGGGCCCACAACTCCATAAAATTACAAAACATTACAAATATAGGGAAAAAAAAGTACATTTCTTGAGCTCGCCGTGCAGACGAGCAACCACCAAACGGCGAGAAAAGTTGAGGAGGGCGGTGCAGTGGCGAGATGTGGCGAGGTGCCACGTTGGAGTGGCGAGTTCTCCCAACGAGCTGCACCCAGTGCTCTTATACTTAGTAAGAACAAGCTTCTTTTCTTTTCTAGTATTACTTTGTCATGTGTATATGCACATAAATGACTGAATCCTTTGACCAAATTTAATTATTTCATCGTTGCAAATGAATAATGTTTCCATACTACTTTGTCGGAATATAACCTCATTTGAACAAAATAAGGATACATTGGTAGGTTTTGCATTTATGTTTGTACAACTTGTCTGGAAACATTTACTTTTGGTTTATTAAGTAGGGCAACAATGATTGTTCAGCCATTTCTTACAAATATATGATGATAAAAAAATTATGCAAAGTAGTAACAAAATAATGTATCACAAAGTACATGATTGAATCATTACTATGAATATTTCAACAATTATTATGGTTGGTTTTTGGGTTATGGTTTATGACAAGAAATTTGGACTCGGGCAAATTGGGTCTTATAGTTTATGGTAATAATTATGACCTGCTCTTTTTAGTCCAATAGGGACAATTTTTAGGCCCACAAGTAACAATGTTGCCTGCAACAGATTTAAAGGTTTGTCTAAGGGGTGTCCTCACTCCTCCGTACAAGATTTAAGACAACTATAAAAAGAAATTTTGTGTTTATCTAATTAAAAATCAGATTTAATTATAGTAATTCGTAAGTTTAATTGATGTGTATCAAATGCAATTTTTAATATAAAAAGAAAGTTTAAGTTTAATAAATATAGTTTAATGGATACTCTCTGGGCACTCGTTAAAAATCCTTTTATTTAATATAATTGTCCAATTCTAATTCTTTACATGTTTACTACAAGTTGAGGGATGATCTATTACCTCTATTAATAATTTCGGTTATTTTGGTTATGGCAGATTAGTTTTCTTGTTCAAATCCTAACAAGACCTAGTTATTCTGTTAAGCGCATAGACGGCATAGTAAAAAATGACTCGGTTGGTTACTTCATTTTCTTTTAGAAACATTGTTATTGATTTTTTCGCTGACTAGTTAACATGGCTAAGACTCACCGCCGCGAAAACAAAATTAACATAATGCAATAAGTTTAGGTTGTCGGCAGGGGCAGAGGCAGAACTTTATTGTCGAGGAGGCAAAATATGATAATTTTTGACATTTTACACTACAATTTTTTTCGCCGAGAGGTCACGTGACCCCTCGTTATCTCCGCCCCTGGTTGTTGGTCACATGTTGCTATTACTGTTCAACTTTTAAACTATGTTTCTCGTTTCATGAACAATTAAGAAGTTAAACGCGTTTATAATTCATTCGGACTTTTGAGAACATGGTCCGATGTTTAGTTGATGTAAACCATGCAATAAAAAAATATTTTTATTATCAACAATATCTAAGAAAAACAATAAAATAAATCAATTGGTCCTTCCCACAACGTACTGCACCTTCTTTGCCCTGATCGGTGCAAATTGGATCCATAACCATTGAGACCTGATTATTTATATTGAAGTCTACAAAAGTTCATACCTTAATAATATTTCAGTGATAATTTTGACAAATAAAAGATCGTGCCAAATCTATTAAAAAATAGTTATTATTACACTTATCAACTTTGTAGAACAGTGTATGTTACGTAACTTTTTAGATGCTTTTGTATAACATTTGTGTTCTCCTTTTAGTAAACGTCCTAAAACGTTAAGCAAGATGTTTGTTCGCCTGAGAAAAAGCCAGCTCGCTTTTCCAAAAAGCCTACAGAAAGAAAACCTCACCGAAACGTATATATAGACCGAAAAACTTAACTTGTAAGAGCAATCACCGATGTATACACATAAAACTTTTTTGGGAGTGACGAAACCAGGGTGAGTCTTGGGAAAGCTATGAATTTTTGCACAATAGAGTTAATTCTTGTAGAAAGTCTTAAATTTTTGAAAATGCGCATGGTAGTAAGAAAATGTGCTAACAATCTTATTTTACTTTTTGTAAATGCACCTGGTCGTTTTTAGTTATGGTTGCGTCCTTTGTCTTTTTGGCTTTGATGATTTCATTAGATCATGTTGTAGGTGTCCATAGTAGCTAGGTCGTACTGATATTTAATAAAGAAGACATATCCGTTATATAATAAATCTTTCTTTTTCTTGAAGATCTATCAAAATTAAGTGTTGAATGTGCATGTAGAGTGGAGCTTAAGTTATAGTTACTCGTTATTATTGAATTTCCGAAAACATACATCATCTTCTTTGGTCTCTGTGTTACTTGCATCTAAATTTGCCCGTTACAAAAAGTTTTTGAGTACGTATTACTAAAAATCTTTTACCATTACGATCTACAGTTTTATAGTTTAGAAACGTGCATATTCACCTTTGAACGTAGGTTCACCATGTGCTACACATGTAACGTCTTCTCTTTTTAGCTCAAAATATGCAAAAAGCACCCACGAGTCCTTATGTGCTGTATCCATAGCTAGCTCTACCTCGATCGATCGGTCCAAAACGTGGTTGTGAGATCGACTCATGCCCGAATGAAAACTTAATCTAGCTAGCGCTATGTGGGTAACCCATGAGAATTGTGGGAGTTTCGGTATATATATGTGTGATATTATTTTAGAGTGTTGGTTGTGACCCGACATATGTTTTTCAAAAAAAGATTGCAACGTACTTCTGTGGTTGTGCCAAATACGAAGTGACAGAACCAGGCTAGAAGTGACCCGGTGCACATTTTTTTTCTTCGAAACGTACTATAAGGACAACTTTAGTCAAAGGTTTAGACTTTCACTAATTAATAGAGTAATACAACAAATATTAGAGCACAAGGTGTAGTCAAAGAGATTTATCTCTTCATTCGGGTCTCACGTATGTCACATCAAACAACACCTCAACTTCAATTCTTCACAATAAACCCCCCTCCTCACCAAACAACAAACCTCAACTTCTCCATTAGTGCCCCACCACAACAAATTATACAACTAAAATTCAAAGAAAAAAAAAAAGAAAATGGATGTCAAAATCTCAGCCTCTTCGTCGGCACGGGGAGGAACGCAACGGGGAAGAACGGCAAGGCTCAATTGGTGTAGTGAAGAGGAACGGCTCGCCGTTGCCTCTTCCACGTCGGACGGCGAGACCTCCTTCTTCGACTACACCTTGTGCTCTTAGAAACGTAATTTCTTTGGGATCAGATGCAATTAAAAATTCATATTTTTTTGCCTAAATTAACTAAGAAGCAACATTGCATCAAGTTCCCGTGACACCGTGGTACACCTCCTAGTTCCGCCATACAAACACGTAACGTCCACATAGATTAACAAACTAACAAATTTTTGATTAAATTATTATCTTAACGTTGTACGTAATTCTTTATGCACATGAGCACTTCTATATCATCTCTATCTCCTTCAATCTCTATGTAAATATAGACATACACACACACATATCCACAAAAGTTGGACATGTAGAGAACTTCCATAGGGCAATCAAAAATGGCAGTTGCTACTATTGTCACAATCACATTGGCCTTATTTTCACTTCTTTGTGTTGTTATTTACATATCACCTAAAGATCAAACTCATAATCTTCTGTCTGTCTCAAATTTGCCACTAAGATCAGCCTCAAGATTCCTGCAACATGAAGATGCACCCACCGTTAAAGTAATGTTTTCATCTTCTTCATTGTTTTCATGTTCATTTATTCTCTTGATACTATTTTTTATAAGACACTATATGCTAATTACATTGTAATTTTTTACTTATTATTAGAGAAACGATATAATTAGACTGGCAATCGAAGAACAGTTGGCTAACGCAAGAGGCAAAATTCACAAAGCTATTGTTGAGAAGAGCTTTGCATCGAGTCGTGAAAATGGGAGTTTCATTTCAGAAAGAGCATTATACAAGAATCCATCCGCTTTTCTCCAGTTAAGTGTTTAAAAAATGATCTAAATATCCTAATTTTTGCGGGCTTATTCACGCCTTTTTTTCTCTTGAAAAGAATATATATATTCTCCATTTCGTATAATCAGTATTTTTCCTTCAAAATTTGTGTATGCACACATTTTCATCCCGAAATACTGTTATATTATGGAAAATATACCGATACCCATGTTTTTAAGTAAAAGCTTCGAAGGTCAAAAATAAGTGTTACAAAATCAATCCTTGAAAGGCACATGCATTTCCACTCTCATGTTACTAACTTAAATTTTTTTTTATCATGTGATCAGGAGCTATAATGAAATGATGAAGACATTCAAGATATGGATCTATAAGGAAGGAGATATTCCGTTATTACATGATGGACCGATGAAGTGTATATACAGCATTGAGGGTGACTTTATCCAAGAGATGGAGAGAAAAGGACACCCTGTGGTGGCTAAACATCCAGATGAAGCACATGCTTTCTTTATCCCAATAAGTGTAACGCGCATTGTTCAGTACCTTTACACGCCTGCAGAAATGATTGGTTTTCAAAGACGTATGCAATTGATACTTGAAGACTACATAGGCGTCATTGCAGAGAGGTATCCTTATTGGAACCGTAGCAATGGTGCTGATCATTTTTATGTTGCTTGTCATGATTGGGTACGTAAATTTATCATAAGTTAACAAGTTAGTATTGCGAGTGCTAGCATCTTGTGATTATGAACTTACCGTATAATACAATTTTTAGGGGCCATTTGTGTCAAAGGGAAATCCTGAACTATTTGAGAATCTCATAAGAGTGCTTTGCAATGCCAATACCTCAGAAGGTTTCATTCCAAGGCGGGATGTGTCGATGTCAGAGATTTATGGGCCATTCAACAATATCCCGCTCGTAGGCAGTGGACAACCACCTTACAATCGTTCAATCTTAGCATTCTTTGCAGGCGGAAACCATGGTTTTGTACGAAATAAGTTGTTCAAACATTGGGGAAACAATACTGATAATGATATGCAAGTCCACACTTACCTTCCGAAAGGTCAAAACTACACTGAGTTACTAAGCCAAAGTAAGTATTGTTTATGTCCTAGTGGTTACGAAGTTGCAAGCGCCAGGTTAACAGAAGCAATCCATATGGGGTGCATCCCCGTCGTTATCAAGAATAATTATGCTCTACCATATAATGACGTGTTGGATTGGAGTCAGTTTTCCGTACAAGTACCCGTAGATAACATTCCAGATTTGAAAAGAATATTGCAAGATATACCTTTTTCGAAGTATATGGAAATGCAAAAAAAGGTGATGGAAGTACAAAAACACTTCACACTCAACATTCCAGCTAAAAACTTCGATGTATTTCACATGATTCTTCATTCTGTGTGGCTAAGAAGACTGAACATCCAGTTACGAAGTTTTTGATTGATTTAATTGCTCATGATCGTAGTATTTACAGTATTTTTCTCTTGAATTTTTGAAAGTATGTACTTTTGATACTTAAATTACAAAGTGGTACAACCTACATGTAATATATTTGGTACTTTTTCTATGTGTAGATAGAAGGGTCGAATTCATATGCTTTCAAGGTAGATGAAGTTCTAGCTACAATGTGATCACATAAGGTTTTAACAATGATATGATGACACTGAACATGTGATACTACCTCCGTCCCAATTTATTTGTCCAGTTTTGACTTTTTGAGTCTTTCTTTGTCAACTTTGACCGTAAATATTTTTATTTGTATTATATAATACTTGATGAAAATTATACAAATTAAAAATACACTTAAAACTCAATCTATTCATAAATTTTGCATCAAATATTAAATAACACAAACATACATATTTAAGGTCAAAGTTGATAAAGAAAGATTTTGAAAATTAAAAGTGGACAAATAAATTGGGACGGAGGGAGTAATATAGTTGTAACTTAACTAGCTAGTTTCCTATACTTCATTGGTCGCGACAAATCTCAGATTTCTCCACACGTAAACATGTCCAAAACTTGATAACGATTAACGAAATTGGAAACTTAAAAACATTAATTATTCATCAATCTGCAGGATGAAGTAACGGAAACTTTGTTTTTGAAAGGCTACTAATAGGCACTTGTTCGTTAAATTATTTTCTTAAATTGCTTAACAGATTGCACACTCTAGCAAGTAGCTAGAGTGAAAACAACAAGATAACAATCAGTTGTTACAACCAGATATTTTGGATTTGTAATCCGAGTGGATCTAAACGTCTTGCTCATATGGGCTATCCAAGAGAAAGAAAAGGTTTCAACGTTATCACACTATGTGTTCCTCAGCCTGTGGCTGAGGCTTGTTTTCGAAACAAACTTTATCTCTATATTGCAAATTAGTCTAATTTAGAGTTTGAACCATCCATCAAAAGATGCCTTCAGAAAATATGGAATGGCAGTCGAACCAGCGCATGAATCTAAGTCATCCACCGTTTTGTGGCAGTAAGCATTTTCCACCAATTCGCTACGATGGACTAAAAATTGTTGTATGAATGCAAATGAGCCAGCGTTCCTCTTGTATCATATCATCACTAATCGGGCAACACGTTGACTTGAGGTCGATTCTACGTTGATATAGATATGTATACCTATGACAATACATACATACGTATTTTAAAAATAATTCATAGATGAAACTTGAGAGGTACGGAGTCTTGATTTTGATAAACCATAAGGACCGTCTGTGTGATTCATTCTTGCATGGATCAAGGAAAAAATTATTATTATATTCTAAGAAAAAATAGTCATTTATTTTGACATTCCCACAACGTACGCATCTTCTTTGCCCATTGGATATGAATCATATGATCATATGAATTCCATGAAATGGAATGTCATTAATAACTTGAAGTCAACAAAAAGGTTAATAAGGTTCACTTTTTTTTTTATTAGTTTTTTCTTATGAAAAATAGGGCATATCTTTTGCTAGTTTTGTACTCAAATTCGTGAGGGTCATATCCTAAATCTTTAAAATATACTAGCAGGGTTCTCGCGCGATTCAGCTGCGGCCTGCGGGCACCCTATAATTTAATTTTTTCGATTAATAATTTATTTTATTTGTACGTTTTTTGGGAATAACTTTACTGATTAGTTTTTTATGTCAAAAGTTTGATGAAATTTTGCTTTGTTTGTATTATTTTATTTATTATTTATTTTATGTTTTTGTTTAGTAGTTTGCTTAGTTTGTACAATATGTGAACATATTTTAGTTTATTATGTTCTTTTTAATAATAAATTTACGGATATCAAAAATTTCGTTTAGCTCATGTCCGTTCGGGCTCGAGCCCCGTTTGACCCGTGCCCGTTCGGGGTTGAGACCATTTGGCCCATTGCCCGTTCGGGCTTAAAAATTTGTATAATATGCTTTATTATTTGTATTAGTGATATTTAATGCAGGAATTGTGTTTAAGTTGGTTGTACAATATGCTTGATAATTTGTATTTCTTATGTCAGGGGTATTTTAATAAGTGTATTAATTGTATTTATTGACTATTTAATTAATTGTATTTAATATACATAATGATCAATTTTAAGTCATTAATTTTCAATTTTAAGTTATTAATTTTAAACTTTAATGACAAAAACAAAGTGGTGTGTAATTTAAGCTTCTAAACTTGTAAATGTCTAATTATATTTCATTTATGGTATTAATTGTCTAATTATGTTTGAATCACTTATACTTTAAGCTTCTAAACTTGTAAGACTTAATTTTAAGTATTCTAACTATAGTAGTCCTTTATGCATTATAAGATAGTTAGATATCCTGGAATGAGCTCATAAGTTGGATACACTAGCTTGGTGGGATATAAGTTATAGGGTTGAGATTAATATATATCACAAATTAAATGAACAAAATTTTTATTTTTATTTTTCATCGTAAAAATAAAAGTTTTTTTTTTTTTTTTTTTTTTAATATCTTGCAAATGATAAATTGTTATGCGACAAAAAAATACATCATCTCGACGAAAATGCTTTTATCTTTCATTGGACGACCACTTCGATATACTTTTAACGAACTTTTTTTTTCATGTTTTTTTGTGTTAAAATTTGTACCTGAAAAAATCACATGTGATTTATTATATTAGAAATCACGTGTGATTTCACAAATCACATGTGATTTTGTAAATCACATATGATATTAAAATAAAGGATAATGACCAAAATAGACCGGACAACCATATTGAATTCGATATCTGCCCCAGATCCAAAATTGTCTTTTTTAGACAGGGCAACTGGGTAACTCGACCCATATTATGACAAGTGCCCCGAGTTGCCAAAAAATTGGCGGCTCTTGCCCAAAAAGTGAAAAAACTGATAAACAATCAACACTTGTCACTTGCAGAAAGTGACACTTCATCAGTTGCCCAGTTGTCCTATCTAAAAAAGACATTTTTGGATCTGGGGGCAGAAACCGAATTAACCATTGTTGCCCAGTCTATTTTGGTGATAATCCCTAAAAATAACCAATCACATGTGGTTTTTGTAGAAGTAAATTTCAACACTTTAAAAAAAAAAAAAAAAAAAAAAAAAAAAAAGAGCTTACCGAAAGTATATATAAGTGCCTATGCAAGATAATTTAATTCTCGTCACGATTGTATGATTTATTTCACATAACGTTTAACTGTTTGTGAGATATTCATTTTTTGATAAAAGGATGAAAGTTTTTAGTTTGATGAAAAAGTGAATAGATAGGATTTGTTCATTGGATATTTAGAGAATTTTTGTTGTACATTGAACTTTTCTCATACGTTATAATAAAAAAAAAAAAAAAAAAAAAAAAAAAAACATATAGGATACCTTAAATACATATATGTAACTGTTTAACCAAATTCTTGCCATGAAGTCTTGAGCTCCGGACCTTCGGATGTCAAGGCTAGACTCCGTGCTCCATAGCTGGAACCTTATTGTAACGTCTGAAATTTCGGACCTTCGGAGGTGGACTCCTGCCCTTCGTAGTTGTAACATGACAAAGCAGCGTTAGCTTGCCATGGGTGTTTAGTCTGAGACCAAGCTCCGGTGTAAGAATAAGTATATGCTTGGTATAAGTTCTAGTTAGAGAAATTAGATAGATAAAGTAAGTTAGGAGTGAAGTGTTTGTCCTCCATCTACTATGGTGGATGGATTTATTTATACTACTTGGTTAATGCTCCTGGACACGAGTATAATGGGAGTACGATTGTCATTATGTGCAGCAGCAGGTGAATTGATCATGACCATGAGCCTTTCCTTTTGGGTCTTGTGTTTTCGTTACTATGCCGCGATTTAAATGGCTATTGTGGAAATGTATCATTCGTACTATATCCTTGTCGTATCCTGGAACGACTACCGTCCGATGGATAATAGGGGTTACCTCTGTAACTTGTCAATACCTTCGGAACAAAGCTAACCTCCATTAGACATAGACCATGTTGAGAATCATTTCGATGGAAGGAGGAGACTACCTATTTTTATTAGGGTAACCGTTTGTTGTAGACGTACGTCCTTCATATGGCTCCTAATACGTCGATATGTCCCCTAGTCTAGTATGATGTGGTCTTAGCCATATTATGCTAGACACAAGTGTTTGTTGTAACAGCGTGTTTCCCGGTTATGATTCGAAGGATCATATACATCAACATGTCTCCAATCTAGTATGATGTAGTTCTAGCCATGTTATGTCAAACTCAACTGTATCATCTTAATATACGTAGTTTTAGAATATTCAGAGGACCATTTTAGCAGATAGAGAAGATCACCTATGATCTTTTAAGTAAGTCCAGTACTGAATATATTTTTTGTAGTCGTAACTCCTTCGTATATGATTCAAAGGATCATACACGTCATCATGTACCCTCGGTCTAGTATTGACATATCCGTGATAGTTATGCTAGACTTCTAAACATGTATATCTTCCGCCTCACCTTATTTTGTGGGATTATATGACATACAAGTTACTGCAAACAGCTCCTAACCCGAAATATCCGGAGGTAGCAAGTCCAAGAAGAAGCGAAAAGCCTCTACTTCCCTCAAAGATGATTTCAGGACTTCTAAGTGTAAACGAGCTATTGATCTTAATCAATTATGCGGGTTCGAACATCATCGTCTAGACACCAATCCAGATACGTAAGTTAATCATGAAGGTACAGAGGATGGACTTCTGAATGACCATGACGGTCACATTTATGGATGTTAGATACATCATATGTGCCTCGTTGATGTGTCATTAATGTCTTCGGAGTCCGTGACTCTTTGATTTTTTCTTGATATGTATGTGGATATATACAACATTCCTAGGGATCTCAACCCTCATCCTTTATATCCTGGAATATTTACAGATGATCTATCGGATATTATTATTGCTCATGTACCTTTCGAGATACCTCTTACTCTACCTATCTTTGAAGATGTGGACTAGAGAATGATTCAGATCAAGGGAATCTGGGACAGATTATACACAAGAGGCTCCGGAGGATGAGCAAGTGACTAATCAAAAAGATGGTTTTAGTTTTGACAGTGGTTTTGATGATACCGAACTTACCGATGATAGAGTTCGTTCGAAGGTAGTGGTAAAATATGCCACCCTAGTTATCATTTCATCAAAAACCTGTCCACAGTTGTTATCCATTGGGTACGAGAATTCAACTTGGTTGACCCTTCGTACCTTCTGAAACTAAGCCTGGCTCCGCTGGACTTAGGAGATCCTGAGGGAAAGAATTAATCCATCGGAGTTATGTTTTTCAGCTTCAGATCATATATTAAATTCCACACGAAGGTCCAATTTTCATATTTTTACAAGCATTGGAAGGGTAGTTCATATATCGGGTTCTTCTGAATATCCCTTATTTATATGCTTTGTTTCATATTTCTCGATTAAGCACGAAAATGATCAAGTGCTCTGACTCCTCCCAAACCAACCAGTCAACCGTGTGCAGCTGATAGGCCCACCTGGGAGAAAGTGTAAGTGTTAAAATCCGTGGAAGTACAGGGAAATCCCCGGGTCGTTAAGTCCCAACGAGATTGAAATTGTATTTTGGAACGATTAGGATAATGAGTGGTATTGAGGACAGTAACAAAAATAATTGAGGGATGATTATACTACTGATTGCTTGATATTTAGATAATATGAAAAGATATAAACAATAACAGAGATACACACAAAAGCACAAATAAGAAAATCAGATAACAGACAGAGACAAGTGGTATTTAACAAGTTACAAACTACAGGGGGTAAAAGTGAAACTTTTGAAAACTTAAAATTAAAAAGAAATTGAAAATGAAAATGAAATTATAAAAATGATTAAAATATTATTTAAATATTATTTAATTAATAAAACTATTTAAAATCTAATTAAAACTTAAATTAAATTAACTAAAAATAATAAATGTTACAAATTAAACTAAAAACTTGCAAAAATAATTTCTAAACCTTAATTAGAACTTGAAGAAAGTATAAAAAATGAAAATAAATATTTTTGTCTTTTTATGAGTTTTCTATTAATTAAAAACTATTTAACTTAATTAAACTAATTAAAATATTTTAAATTACTATTAATACTTAAATGACTTATAAAATTATGTAAAAAATTATAAAACTAATTAACCATTACAGGAATCCTAAAAAATTATAAAAAGTTGCTAAAAATTATATTTAAGCTAATTGACTAATTAATTACTTATTAATTAACTTAAATCTAATTTAATTAATTTAAATAGGAAAATTAGAAAATGGATAGTGGAAATTATGAAACTATTTTCTAAAAGTCTTAACTACTTTATAAAACTTAGTAAAAATATAAAATTCTACTATTGTTAATTAAAATTAAAGAAAACTATTTAATTACTAATATTGCCTATTTAATTATTTAAACTACTTTTAATTCTAATAAATAGTAAACAGCTTAGGAAAAATCTAAGAAAATTATTTTAACTACTTAAAGGTACTAGGAAATTAATAAAATTATAAAATTGGAAAAGTGCTTATTAATAAGCTGAGATAAAAATTAAATAGATAATTTCTATTAAATAGAAGCTATCACTATAATTAATGTTTGCTTTTTCTGGTTTTTCTTTTATAAAACTACTAAAATACTTAAAATAAGAAACTTTTACAAAGACAACTACTTTGGAAACTCAGAATAAGCACTGTGAGTGCTTATTTGCTTATACAGTTGACTAAAGTTGACCACACAAAGAAATAAGCTAAGTTGAGGTTATGTGGGGTCCACACTGGTTAAATCAGATTCACCTAAGTTAGTTGAACTTATTTAAACTATATTTGATGAGATAAGCTCATGAGATAAGCTAAAAAGCTAAAATAAGCAACTGCTTATTTGGTTTCTGGGTCAGAAATGGGACAGACTTATGAGGGTGATTTAGTGGGGTCCACTGATCACTAGGTCAAACCAAGGGTCAATATACGATCTCTGGTAGGAGGGGGGTTGTCTAAACCAAAATTGAACCAATGGGGTCCACTGATGTGGGCTGCAGCCACCAACAAAGTTGGTGGTGTGGTGGTGGTATGCTGGTGCAGGGGAGTACCCTTTCCCTGCAAGTGTTTTCCAGGGCTTGTGGAGCCCACAAAAAAAATCCCAAAAATCAAACAACTATGAAACCTTAAAGACAAGCTGATAGACTATGATTAGGAGTAAATTTCAAGCTCTAAAACTTAATCCTAAATTCTACAAAAATCTTTGAAGTTTTGCAAAATCTGAGAGCAAAACACTTTGACTTTTTGAGAAAACTTGGAACTTTGACTTTGATGAAGTTTGCTTGATCCTAAGTGACTGAAAACAAGTTAACAAGTTATACTAAGGTGGATTTAGGCTAAACTACTACTCTAAGCTAATTTATGAAGAACCTTTTGGGCTCAAAAGCTCACACAGTTAACTGTGTGGGTGATTCTTTGTAATTTTGACTTTTTTACTCTATGACACTAATTGTTAAGGTTATTATGAGCTAATATTACCCTAAGTGACATAAAGCAAGCAAAAACAACAACTCAAACCACTTCTAACACAGATAAAAAACCTGATCCAAACACACCTTATACTAGACTGTTTTATGATTTAAGTAGTAAAATGCTTAAAGAGCTTATGCAACTGAACCACAATAACTTATTATGTTATATAAGATCTTAACAAGTACTTAGAAATAGAAAATGACCACAGATACACACTAATACTAATTATGCTATGTTGACTGTGAAAATTAGATATTTTAGCAACAATGGATTCCAACAAACAAGATACTAATTTTATGTTATCTTATCACTAATTAAGACTGAATAAGCACAAAACTACTGAAAAAGCAAAGTAATAAGCAAAGCTTTAATACAAAGACAGATTATGAGATTTCAACAACTTACAAGATGCTTTCCTGCTCAAACCATGAACCAAAGATCTCAACTCCAATCCTATATAATCTCCACAGATTAACTAACCCAAGGCCTTCCAAAATCAACCCTGCTCCATTGCTTATCACCAAGAACTTGACAGTTTGACTTTCGTTGACCAAATTTGTATTTATGGAATTTTTTATCTTAGACTCATTAGTAAGTTACTAAAAGCTTGATTCTTATTAACTGAGAAGCTTACTAATACACTGAGAATGATTACTTGAAACTTTTAAAGCTTAAATTACACTTGAACTCTTGAAAGAAATTAATACGACATACATATATTGAAAAATTAACTAACTAGGCTTCTCTTCTGCTTCTCTTCCTTTTATAGGCTCAATTAGGGTTTGAGGACACCTTCTGAGCCTTTCCCACTTTAAATCTTGACCCTACAATCTCTGAATTGATCATAGCTGTTTAAACTGAATTTGGCGCCAAAATGTCTCCACGTTTACTTGGGGCCAAAGGTGAACAATTAAGGATTTTTGGGAGTATGTGGAGGTGTCAGGGGACAAAAGGGATGGTTTTTAGGCAAGTTGGGGAGATAGGGAAGAAAACAGAGGACAGGGTATGGTTTGGAGTGAAAAGGGGTGGGAATTGCATTAAATGGTGATGTGGGATTGCTGTGAGGTGGAAAGGATGGTTAGGGGGAGTAGGGGGTGAGGTGGATGGTGATGAGGTGGTGGAAAAACCACCTGGTATTCTGGATGCAGGGGTGAGGGAGATGGTGCTACAGTGGTAGTGGTTTGGCGGTATTGGGGTGTTTGACAGGGGTCAAAACCGTTTTAAATAACAAAGGGGGGGTGGACTGGGCTTGTTTTGGGCTTGGGAATAGGTGGGCTGGGTGAGGGTGTTTGGATTGGATTTGGTTTTTGGGTTTATTTAATAAAAGGGTCCGGTTGGTTAGTGTATTTAACAAGGACCATTTTTGTTATTTGAGCAAAGTTAAAGGGCTGGAATTGTAATTCTCCCAAAGTGTTTTCAAGGACTTAACTTGCCAAATATGATAAACCAAGGACCAAATTTGTGATTTTTCCATTTAAAATATCCAGGGACCTTTTCTGTAATTTCTCAAACTCCAGGGACCATTTATGTAACTTTGGATTTTTAGGGATTAAAGATGTAATTTCTCAAAATGTTATCATAAGGACCAATTTTGTCATTTAAGAATAGTTCCAGGTTTATTTTATTAATTTCCCATTTTTAAAACCTTAAGGACTAATTTTGACATTTTTCAAACTTGAGGGACTAAAGTTGTCATTTTGCAATTTTTAACTTTAAAGGACTACACTTGACAACTTATGAATCCCTAAGGACCTTTGATGATATTTTTCATGTTTTGATTTATCAGGGACTAGATTTGACAACTTCTGAAACTTGAGGGACTGAAACTGCCAATTATGCAAACTTTGTACGTTTTTCATCTGTATTTGCTTATTTTGCATTTGAAACATATAAAACACACTTCTAAGATATTTTAAGTATTATGATGCATATTTGGGTGTTTTTGTATGTTTTGGCAGTTCAGATTGGTATAAAATGATGAGTATTTAGACACTCATCAATCTCCCACACTAAACTATTGCTAGTCCCTAGCAATCTTTTGAGAAAAAATTAATAGATTTTTACTCTTTACCAAAAGCCATCACTTCTGGAGTAGCCAGATGTAAGAACTGTGGCACATCTGATAACCGTGTGATTTTGAGCAAACCACCAGCTGTCAACGGATTTGATTTGTCTTTACCAAAAGCCGTTTGCTTATGGACTAGCCAACTCTTAATGGAATAGTCAACATCTTGGTGAGCTGATTACCAATTATGGTTTTTCCACGGCCTTTACCACAAGCCATAATCTTGCGGGCTAGCTAACTCATTCGCTTTATGGGATATGGGGAGTTGAGAAACCATACAATTTTGGGCAAATTGCAAGCCATCAACGGTTTTGAGATGTCTTTACCAAGAGCCGTTTGCTCCTGGACTAGCCAATCCTTTTGTGGGTTAGACATGGAGGATTGATACCATTATTTGCATTTCTAAGTGTGAAATAAACTGGTAATTTTGATCAAATGGGGTTCTTGATGGAACATGTGTTTTGAATTCGTGAGAACTCTCCCCCACACTTAGAACTGAATATTGCCCTCAATATTCAAAGTACTTGGTGTCCCACCAAGACTTAGAACGTAAGAAGGTAATACTATTAACCTTTTATTTTACTCTATTTACATACAAAGTTAACTACTTTTTTTTTTGAAAAAATTTATACATATGTACAACATGTGGCTCATCTCCCCCACACTAGGGTGGTAGAAAGGGGGTGAGGAGACAGAAATATGGGTGAAAACCCATATTGCTACTGTTTTTGATTACCGAGTCGCTAGCTTGACTCGACCTCGAATTGAATTGTCCATGAGGTAGCTACTGTTTTTGATTACCGAGTCGCTAGCTTGACTCGACCCCGAATTTATTGGTCCATGGGGTAAGTTTGGAGATCCGGGACAACCATTGGTTGTATGTCCCCTCCAAAATAGTGTTTTAACCGATGACCATTTACTTTGAAATTGGGACCGTCGGGTTGCAATAACTCAACAGTTCTATATGGGTATACTTTTGTTATAGTAAATGGTCCAGACCAACGGGTTTTTAGTTTTCCCAAGAAAACTTTTAATCTTGAATTGAAAAGAAGAACTCTGTCACCAACGTTGAAAACGCGGTTCTTAATTTTAGAGTCATGTATCTTCTTAGTCTTTTCTTTATAGATTAAAGAATCTTTGTAAGCTTGATCACGTAATTCATTTAGTTCATTTAGTTGAACTTTACGGTGATCACCCGCTGTCTGAAGGTCGAAATTTGCATGTTTTAAGGCCCAATAGGCCTTATGTTCTAATTCGATCGGAAGATGACATGCTTTCCCGTACACTAGCTTATATGGAGTACACCCGATGGGTGTTTTATAAGCAGTGCGGAAAGCCCATAATGCATCGTCCAGCTTATCCGACCAAGAGGCCCGGTTTTCACCAACCGTCCTCTCCAGAACTCTCTTAATACCCCGATTTGAGACCTCCAACTGCCCACTTGTTTGGGGGTGGTATGCTGTAGAAAGACGGTGAGTTACACCATATTTCAGCATCACTCTTGCAAATTGTTCATTGCAGAAGTGAGTGCCACGATCACTGATAATGGCACGAGGAGTCCCGAATCTGGCAAAGAGAGATTTTAAAAATTTAACAACTACTCAGGCATCATTGGTGGGTAAAGCTTTTGCTTCAACCCATTTTGACAGATAGTCGACAGCCACGAGTATGTATTTATTCCCTCGTGAAGACGGGAATGACCCCATAAAATCAATGCCCCACATATCAAATATTTCACAGATTTGGATGGCGTTTTGTGGCATCTCATTCTTTTTGGAAATATTCCCGTGACGCTGGCAAGCCTCACAAGTTTTGATAAGTTCATGGGCGTCTTTATAGATCGTGGGCCAAAAGAATCCTGAATCAAACACCTTTTTGGCGGTGTAGTTTGGGTTATGATGTCCCCCCGTGGGTCCATCATGACAAGCTTTAAGAATTTCCATGGCTTTATGGCCATGGACACACCGTCGGATGACTTGATCCGCACATATTTTGAACAAGTAGGGGTCGTCCCAGAAATAATGTTTTACATCTTTAAAGAATTTTCTTTTCTGTTGGGACGACATCCCTTTCACAACGAAATTTCCCGCATGGTAATTTGCAAAGTCGGCAAACCATGGGGTAATGGCATCATCTCGGGTAGAGATTAGATTTAGAGTCTCCAGAGGAAAAGTTTCATTAATTTCTTTTCTCTCGAGAATATCCTGATGAGGATTTTCTAACCGGGACAAGTGATCAGCTGCAAGGTTCTCTGCTCCTTTTTTATCTCTTATGAGAATATCGAATTCCTGAAGGAGCAGGACCCAACGGAGCAGTCTTGGCTTTGCGTCCTGTTTAGTGAACAGGTATTTCAAAGCCGAATGGTCCGTATACACCACGCTTTTGTTTAAGATTAAGTAAGACCGAAATTTTTCGAAGGCATATACCACAGCTAATAATTCTTTTTCCGTGGTGGTATAGTGTGTTTGAGCTTCATTCATGGTCTTACTTGCGTAGTGTATTGGCTGAAAATGTTTGGTTTTGCGTTGCCCCAGAACTGCACCAATAGCATAATCGCTAGCATCGCACATAAGTTCAAAGGGTAAGTCCCAGTCGGGGGCAACAAGGATTGGTGCTTCGGTAAGCCTTTTCTTTAAAATAGAAAAAGCTTCGATGCACTCGGGGGAAAAGATAAAAGGAGAATCCTTTTCAAGAAGATGAGTCATGGGCCGGGCTATTTTGGAGAAATTCTGTATGAATTTCCGATAGAACCCGGCATGGCCTAGGAAACTCCTTATTCCTTTAACAGTGGTGGGATGAGGCAGTTTAGCAATAACATCAATTTTGGCCTTATCGACCTCAATCCCACTTTTTGAAATTTTATGGCCGAGGACAATGCCCTCTTTAACCATAAAATGGCTCTTCTCCCAATTTAGACAAAGATTAGTGTTTTCACAACGTTGAAGCATTTTTTCTAAATGGGAGAGGCATGAGTCGAAAGAATTCCCGATGACTGAGAAGTCATCCATTAATACCTCCATGGTTTTTCCGATCATGTCATGGAAAATAGCCATCATGCACCTCTGGAAAGTGCCTGGAGCATTGCATAACCCAAAAGGCATGCGACGATAGGCAAATGTTCCGTAAGGGCATGTGAAGGTAGTCTTCTCTTGATCCTGTGGATCAATGGGAATCTGGAAGTAACCCGAGAAGCCATCGAGGAAGCAATAATACTTATTCCCCGCTAGTCTTTCGAGCATTTGATCCATAAAGGGCAGAGGAAAATGGTCTTTGCGGGTGGCTTAGTTAAGCTTTCTATAATCGATACATACTCGCCACCCTGTAACCAAACAAGTTGGTATCAAATCGTTATCCTCATTTGTGATAACCGTAATGCCGCCCTTTTTTGGAACACAATGTATTGGGCTAACCCAAGGACTATCTGATATAGGGTAAATCAATCCCGCATCAAGAAGTTTGATAACTTCTGCCTTTATAACTTCGTGGATTTTTGGGTTTACCCTTCTTTGATGCTGCACAGCAGGTTTAAAGTCCTCTTCCATTAGGATTTTATGTGTACAAAAATCCGGGTTAATACGCTTTATGTCTGAGAGTTTCCAAGCAATTGCTTGTTTGTGGGACTTTAAAACTTTAAGCAGTGCGGTTTTCTCCTCATCCTTTAAGTCTTTTGCAATAATGACTGGTAACTTATCGTTACCTTCCAAGAATGCATATTCTAGATGAGGAGGCAGGTCCTTAAGTTCGACCTCGGGGAAATCATCATTTTTCTCAACATATTTGACTTCCGCTTTATGAAGTTGTGGAGGTAGAACAGGAATGGGAGAAGGATCTTTGTTCAATAACTTCTCAAGGAGAAGTATATCCCTCTCCAGGTCAATCTCTTGGTTATCAATTCCTTCGGGAACTGAATCACTTTTGAGAAAGGCCTCTAATTCCTCAAGGACGAAATCACTTCCCTCAAACGGAGTGAGGGAAGGAGAAGATTTAGCGATTATGGGGTGAGAAGAGGGAGTGGGAATGCCACTCGGATATTTATCAGCGAATCCAAGGATTTCCTGAGCATACTCCTCGGATGCAATGTCAATGACATCAATTCGGTTGACCGATTCAGCATCATAATCGAGGAGTATCTCGAGGTTTGATCAAGATTAAACGTTATCGCTTCATTGCCAACTCGTAACGTGATTTCCTCATCGAAAACATCAATTAATGCACGTCCCGTTCTTAAGAATCCCCTCCCAAGAATGAGAGGAACTCTTGGATCTGCATCGAAATCAACAACGACAAAGTCTGCCGGAAAATGGAATTTTCCCACTCTTACAAATACGTCCTCGGCAATACCAAGGGGACGTGAAATTGAACGGTCTGCAAGCTCGAGAGTCATGCATGTGGGACTAAGTGCCTGAAGAGAGAGCTTTTTCCAAACTAAGTGAGGCATTAAGTTGATGCTTGCACCAAGATCGGCCAAGGCAAAGCACTCAACCATCCCTGGAAAAATACATGGTATTAGAAATCTCCCGGGGTCTCCTAGCTTCTCAGGAAGCTGTTTCAACAGAACTGCAGAACAGTTCTCATTGAGTGGAGTTCGTGCCATCTCAAACAGTTTTTCTTTATTGCTCAACAGGTTTTTGATTGTCGATGCGAATTTGGGCATTAAAAGAAGAGCATCCGCAAAACTAATATCGAAGTGTAGTTCTTGAAAAATCTGAAAGAATTTTTCCATTTGATGATTAGCTTTGTCACGGAGCTTCTGGTCTTGCAATCGTGAAGGATATGGAATTGTTGTTTTTGGGTTGGCTTTTGGATTTTCAACAGGACCTTCGGTAGTTTCAAATACGACTCTTTTAGTGGGAGTCGGGACCGGGATAACTGGAGGAGGGATGTCATTGGTACCTCCATTATTAGTAGGAAGTACCGTATCCGTAGTATCCTCAGTTTCACACTCCTCTACCGGGATAGGAGAAGAGGTAGTCGGAGCTGCGGGTCCTTTATAAGAAACTCCACTTCGTGTGGTGATCGCCTTTACGTCGCCCCTCGGATTAGCGATCGTGTTGCTAGGTAAAGTAGTACCTGAGCCCGAGGGTCGATCATTTAAAGACTTCTTCAAATCAGATATTTGACTAACCAGCATTTTGTTCAGTTCATCTTGGGATTTCATAAACTGTTTTAGTAACTCATCAGATGATGGTCCAGTTGGAACAATGGCTTGATTTTGGTTTGGAAAATTTTGAGCCCTATTGTTCTGGAAATTCCCGTGTTGCTGGTTGTTATTACCCTGGAAGTGGTTTTGTTGTTGAAAATTACCCTGTGGGTAATTGTTCTGACCTTGATTTCTGTTATAATTCCCTTGGTTCTGATTTTGTTGAACCTGGTTTTGACAGGAGTTGAAATTCCCTTGGTTGTTAAAACCTTGGTTCATTCGGTTCTGGTTCTGATTCTGGTTAAAGTTCTGGTTTCTGTTTTGACCATTTTGGTTCTGGGACTGATTAAACCCTGGTGGTCCAATGTAGTTATTAGATCGGTAGCTCAAAAGGTTTCGATCTCCTTGCGGTTGGTAAGAATTACCTCCCGTATTATAGGAGCCTTGAGCTGCATACACGTTTTCATGAGCTGAGCCACCGGAGGCTGGGCATTCTGTGTAAGGATGAGGACCACCGCAAGTTTCACAACTTGGGTTAACAGCTTTGACTTGATTATGATTTGTCTGATGGACACGCAAAACTGCTGTAGACAAATCATCCAGTTTTTTAGCTAGGATGGATTTTTCATTGCTTGCCGGAGTGGCTGACTTAAATGAGTCGTTTCTCTCAGCAGAGGAGTCCCAAAAATTATGATGGGCAATCATGTTTTCGATTAAGTCATAGCACTCTTCAGGGGTCCTTTTCATAAAGGTGCCCCTAGCAGCAGCATTGATGGTGTCACGATGACGGAGTGTCAAACCATTATAAAAGGTATCAATGATGGTGACAAGAAGCATGTTATGATTAGGACACCGATCAATAGCAAGTTTGTAGCGTTCCCATGCCTCAAATAAGGACTCTTCGGGAAGCTGTCTGAAGTTGCTGATATCATTCCTCAGCTTTGTGACCATAGATGGTGGAAAGTATTTGGCCAGGAATTTAGTGATCATCTCATCAAAAGTGTGGATCGAATTCTTTGGAAGTCGATCGAACCATGAAGTCGCATGATGAGTGAGGGAATAGGGGAAAAGGTACAAACGTAGGCCGTCATCGGTGACGCCATTTTGTTTCATGCTTTGGGTGACAGTTAAAAATTTATCGAGATGCTTGTTAGCATCGTCACCCGGCAAACCGTGGAACTGACACGAATTCTGGACCTGTTGTATCATGTTGTGTTTTAGTCCAAAATCCGAGGCTCCAATTGTAAGTGGTGCAATGGGTCCACCCCTCCCGTGCATGGTAGGTTGACACAGTTCCTCCATTGTTCGTGTGTCAGGAACTGGCTCCTCCTTAGGAGGGATTGGGGGCTCGTCGTTCATTTTTAGTGTGTGTTCTTCTTCAACAGTACGTAACTCGGTTACGTTTTTATGACGATTACGTCGTGATTGTGAACGAGTGCGCATGCACTAAAAGCGGTATCAATCAAAACAAGACAGAGGCAAAACGACAGTGAACTTGAATCCAATAATCACAAATGAACAGCTCCTTTAAAAAAGGTACACTATTCACGAGGATACAATGGTAAGTTTTAAATCTTAAGTTTGGGAACTTATTATGTTCACACCCCCAGTTGGTAGGTGTTCTGCCTTGGTTTTCGGTGGTAAACTTTAATGTAATTATATTCACAGTACAATGTTTTTGGCTTTTTGTGTATGGGTGAAAAAACTTGGACAATATTTTTGGAACTGATTCGTTAACCGAAATTGTTCCTTTAAGATTACTCGCAGGCTGGCGGGAGGAAATAAATGGATCCCTCTTAAGTTCGCAATTTAATGTCAGAACTTACCTTAAACCAACTGTATAGGTTGTAATCTTAAAGATACGAAGTAATTTAACTTCACAGTTTTGTTTTGTTGTTTATGATTTGTTTGGTGTTTTTAACACTTCAGGAGAAATGTTAATGAACTTTTTCAGATATGATTTTGATTTTCTCAAAAATTTACAAAGTGGTGATATTTGTACAGGAGGGTTTTTGAAAACCACTAAACTTAAACCGTTTTGAAATACGCAACAACCTCCCCGGCAGCGGCGCCAAATTTTGACTCCTCCTAAACCAACCAGTCAACCGTGTGCAGCTGATAGGCCCACCTGGGAGAAAGTGCAAGTGTTAAAATCCGTGGAAGTACAGGGAAATCCCCGGGTCGTTAAGTCCCAACGAGATTGAAATTGTATTTTGGAACGATTAGGAGAATGAGTGGTACTGAGGACAGTAAGAAAAATGATTGAGGGATGATTATACTACTGATTGCTTGATATTTAGATAATATGAAAAGATATAAACAATAACAGAGATACACACAAAAGCACAAATAAGAAAATCAGATAACAAACTGAGACAAGTGGTATTTAACAAGTTACAAACTACAGGGGTAAAAGTGAAACTTTTGAAAACTTAAAATTAAAAAGAAATTGAAAATGAAAATGAAATTATAAAAATGATTAAAATATTATTTAAATATTATTTAATTAATAAAACTATTTAAAATCTAATTAAAACTTAAATTAAATTAACTAAAAACGATAAATGTTACAAATTAAACTAAAAACGTGCAAAAATAATTTCTAAACCTTAATTAGAACTTGAAGAAAGTATAAAAAATGAAAATAAATATTTTTGTCTTTTTATGAGTTTTCTATTAATTAAAAACTATTTAACTTAATTAAACTAATTAAACTATTTTAAATTACTATTAATACTTAAATGACTTATAAAATTATGTAAAAATTTATAAAACTAACTGACCATTACAGGAATCCTAAAAAATTATAAAAAGTTGCTAAAAATTATATTTAAGCTAATTGACTAATTAATTACTTATTAATTAACTTAAATCTAATTTAATTAATTTAAATAGGAAAATTAGAAAATGGATAGTGGAAATTATAAAACTATTTTCTAAAAGTCTTAACTACTTTATAAAACTTAGGAAAAATATAAAATTCTACTCTTGTTAATTAAAATTAATGAAAACTATTTAATTACTAATATTACCTATTTAATTATTTAAACTACTTTTAATTCTAATAAATAGTACACAGCTTAGGAAAAATCTAAGAAAATTATTTTAACTACTTAAAGGTACTAGGAAATTAATTAAATTATAAAATTGGAAAAGTGCTTATTAATAAGCTGAGATGAAAATTAAATAGATAATTTCTATTAAATAGAAGCTATCACTATAATTAATGTTTGCTTTTTTTGGTTTTTCTTTTATAAAACTACTAAAATACTTAAAATAAGAAACTTTTACAAAGACAACTACTTTGGAAACTCAGAATAAGCACTGTGAGTGCTTATTTGCTTATACAGTTGACTAAAGTTGACCACACAAAGAAATAAGCTAAGTTGAGTTTATGTGGGGTCCACACTGGTTAAATCAGATTCACCTAAGTTAGTTGAACTTATTTAAACTAGATTTGATGAGATAAGCTCATGAGATAAGCTACAAAGCTAAAATAAGCAACTGCTTATTTGGTTTCTGGGTCAGAAATGGGACAGACTTATGAGGGTGATTTAGGTGGGGTCCACTGATCACTAGGTCAAACCAAGGGTCAATCTACGATCCCTGGTAAGAGGGGGGTTGTCTAAACCAAAATTAAACCAATGGGGTCCACTGATGTGGGCTGCAGCCACCAACAAAGTTGGTGGTGTGGTGGTGGTATGGTGGTGCAGGGGAGTACACTTTCCCTGCAAGTGTTTTCCAGGGCTTGTGGAGCCCACAAAAAAAATCCCAAAAATCAAACAACTATGAAACCTTAAAGACAAGCTGATAGACTATGATTAGGAATAAATTTCAAGCTCTAAAACTTAATCCTAAATTCTACAAAAATCTTTGAAGTTTTGCAAAATCTGAGAGCAAAACACTTTGACTTTTTGAGAAAACTTGGAACTTTGAATTTGATGAAGTTTGCTTGATCCTAAGTGACTGAAAACAAGTTAACAAGTTATACTAAGGTGGATTTAAGCTAAACTAATACTCTAAGCTAATTTATGAAGAACCTTTTGGGCTCAAAAGCTCACACAGTTAACTGTGTGGGTGATTCTTTGTAATTTTGACTTTTTTACTCTATGACACTAATTGTTAAGGTTATTCTGAGCTAATATTACCCTAAGTGACATAAAGCAAGCAAAAACAACAACTCAAACCACTTCTAACACAGATAAAAAACCTGATCCAAACACACCTTATACTAGACTGTTTTATGATTTCAGTAGTAAAATGCTTAAAGAGCTTATGCAACTGAACCACAATAACTTATTATGTTATATAAGATCTTAACAAGTACTTAGAAACAGAAAATGACCACAGATACACACTAATACTAATTATGCTATGTTAACTGTGAAAATTAGATATTTTAGCAACAATGGATTCCAACAAACAAGATACTAATTTTATGTTATCTTATCACTAATTAAGACTGAATAAGCACAAAACTGCTGAAAAAGCAAAGTAATAAGCAAAGCTTTAATACAAAGACAGATTATGAGATTTCAACAACTTACAAGATGCTTTCCTGCTCAAACCATGAACCAAAGATCTCAACTCCAATCCTATATAATCTCCACAGATTAACTAACCCAAGGCCTTCCAAAATCAACCCTGCTCCATTGCTTATCACCAAGAACTTGACAGTTTGACTTTCGTTGACCAAATTTGTATTTATGGAATTTTTTATCTTAGACTCATTAGTAAGTTACTAAAAGCTTATTTGAGCTTATTGGGAGCTTACATGTGCTTATTGATCCTTACCATCCACTACAAACACCATTAGAGACTATTGAGATTTTTGATATAAATTTAAATTTGCATAAACTGAGATAACAAAACAACCTTGATTCTTATTAACTGAGAAGCTTACTAATACACTGATAATGATTACTTGAAACTTTTAAAGCTTAAATTACACTTGAACTCTTGAAAGAAATTAATACGACATACATATATTGAAAAATTAACTAACTAGGCTTCTCTTCTGCTTCTCTTCCTTTTATAGGCTCAATTAGGGTTTGAGGACACCTTCTGAGCCTTTCCCACTTTAAATCTTGACCCTCCAATCTCTGAATTGATTATAGCCGTTTAAACTGAATTTGGCGCCAAAATGTCTCCACGTTTACTTGGGGCAAAAGGTGAACAATTAAGGATTTTTGGGAGTATGTGGAGGTGTCAGGGGACAAAAGGGATGGTTTTTAGGCAAGTTGGGGAGATAGGGAAGAAAACAGAGGACAGGGTATGGTTTGGAGTGAAAAGGGGTGGGAATTGCATTAAATGGTGATGTGGGATTGCTGTGAGGTGGAAAGGATGGTTAGGGGGAGTAGGGGGTGAGGTGGATGGTGATGAGGTGGTGGAAAAACCACATGGTATTCTGGATGCAGGGGTGAGGGAGATGGTGCTACAGTGGTAGTGGTTTGGCGGTATTGGGGTGTTTGAACGGGGTCAAAACCGTTTTAAATAACAAAGGGGGGTGGACTGGGCTTGTTTTGGGCTTGGGAATAGGTGGGCTGGGTGAGGGTGTTTGGATTGGATTTGGTTTTTGGGTTTATTTAATAAAAGGGTCCGGTTGGTTAGTGTATTTAACAAGGACCATTTTTGTAATTTGAGCAAAGTTAAGGGGCTGGAATTGTAATTCTCCCAAAGTGTTTTCAAGGACTTAACTTGCCAAATATGATAAACCAAGGACCAAATTTGTGATTTTTCCATTTAAAATATCCAGGGACCTTTTCTGTAATTTCTCAAACTCCAGGGACCATTTATGTAACTTTGGATTTTTTAGGGATTAAAGATGTAATTTCTCAAAATGTTATCATAAGGACCAATTTTGTCATTTAAGAATAGTTCCAGGTTTATTTTATTAATTTCCCATTTTTAAAACCTTAAGGACTAATTTTGACATTTTTCAAACTTGAGGGACTAAAGTTGTCATTTTGCAATTTTTAACTTTAAAGGACTACACTTGACAACTTATGAATCCCTAAGGACCTTTGATGATATTTTTCATGTTTTGATTTATTAGGGACTAGATTTGACAACTTTTGAAACTTGAGGGACTGAAACTGCCAATTATGCAAACTTTGTACGTTTTTCATCTGTTTTTGCTTATTTTGCATTTGAAACATATAAAACACACTTCTAAGATGTTTTAAGTATTATGATGCATATTTGAGTGTTTTTGTATGTTTTGGCAGTTCAGATTGGTATAAAATGATGAGTATTTAGACACTCATCATGCTCGAAAGGGAAAATATTGATTTGGCTGATGATTTCCATTTTGCAATTCACACTGCAATCTAGCAGTTGATTGTACGCTACATATCCACCGTTGGAACTGGAGCCGATCAAATTTACCAAAACGGTGTTCATTATTTTATCAGCCACTTAAAGCATGCCAATATCGTGCCCTTAATCCTCACGTCATGGCTAATTAGGGAGTTTTCTCGACCAAAGATTGTATCATCACTCTCTGGGGGGAGATTGTACCACAGCTCTAGAGGAAGTTATGAACATTGTATCAATACTTTGGAAAAGGTTATGAGCTAATTAGACAGGTTGTTCAACCAAATATCATACCATCACTACATAAGGAGATTGTGCAACTACTTCGGAGGATGCTACAAGCTAATTAGAGAGGTTGCTCAACCAAAGATTGAATTATCACTCTAGATGTCAATCATTTATGTGGATTATCACTAGTGTATTAAATAGGTCAAGGTGGTACATCCTTAAGAAGTTAGGAGGCGCCGTCCATGGAAGTGTCCTTTTGTATAATACTGAATCATTAACACACATGTTACATTATTACAAGCGCTTTTGACATACGTCCTGAACAAGTTTCGCATGTCTTATGTTTATTGATCTAATTGTTGCAACAATGTAGACCATATAGGTGGTTTACATAGTTGTTTTTGTAAGGTTTTCTTAACTAATTGAGGTTACATGTAATTAAATATTATTAAAAATTTAATATGTGGAAACAATTTAATTACAAATCCTAGCCACGAACCCATGTATATGTTATAGTCTGCGGCCCAACACGACAAGCTCCATCAGAGTACCGACTACCAATATGTTCTAGAGAACCCCTTGTCTGGAACCTTCATGTTCCTTGTCCTCCGTTCTTCCATACGAAAGCCTCAAATGAGGTACCCTTGGCCTTCTATCGCTAATCAAGTCCTTTTATCATTATCCTGAAAACTCCTTCGTCCTGTTTTATGTGTACCGAGGAAAGTTGCTCCTAGATGAGACCGATAATGACCCATGGTTCTTCCGGAGGAATGCCTACATCAGGTTGTCGCTTGGTCTCCGGGACTAAACCGTCTCCCGGATGGAGACTCGTCACAAACTCAACCATTTACGCAAATTGGTAGAGTGGAGTAGCGGGTCCCATGAATGGCGTCAATGTTTGAGTAAATTCCTTCCATGAAGTTTGGAGCTCCGGACCTTCGTAGGTCAAGGCTAGACTCTGTGCTTAGTAGTTGGAACCTTGTAATCTCTGAAGCTCTAGACCTTTGGAGGTGGACTCATGTGCTCTGTAGCTGAAACAAGACAAAGCAACATTAGGTTGCCACGGGTCTCTAGTTCGAGATAAATTTTTGATGTAATAATAAGTATATACTTGGTATAAGTTCTAGTTAGAGAAACTAGAGATAGTAAGTGATGTGTAATGTGTGTATCATCCATCCATTGGGATGGATGGCTCTATTTAAACTACATGGTTTACGCTCCACGACACGAATATAATGGGAGTATGATTGTCGTTACTTGCAACGGGTTAATCAGTCATGACCACAAGCCTTTCTTTTCGGGGTTTGCGTTGTCGTTACTATGCGGCAATCTCAACGGCTATTGGGAAAGGTACCATTCGTACGGTATCCTTGTCGTATCTTGGAATGGTTATCGTCCAACAGATAGTAGGGGTTACCTCCGATACTAGTCAATACCTTCGGAACTACATAACCTCTATTAGATATAGACTATGCAGAGAACCATTCTGATGGATAGAGGAGACTTACCTACTTTGCTCGTAGTAATTACCTTTTGGACAATACCTTTGTTGTAGATGTACGTCTTTTGGATGGCTCCGAAGGATTAGATACATCAACAATAACTATACATGAGCTTGATAATCATTACTTACGTTCAAAAACAATAATATTTAATCCTACCAAATCGAGGTATGGGAAAGCACACCCTAAAACGAGGGTAAAGACACTACTTATGGAATAACCATTAACCGGGGCCGTCTCGTGATTTTCGGTGGCCCTAGACAATAACAACAAAGAGACCCAATCCACTTATAACTAAAAAGAAATTACATATAAACTTGAATTATATGACTCATATATGGTTAATATTATATGTATTTGTATGTTAAACCAATAAAATGTTGACTCTATTTAGTGGAGGCCCAGTGTGACGGTACGTATTGCACCCTTCTCCGAGACCCCTTCCATTAACTAGTTGATATGTGTAAAGTCAAGTAATTAAGTGTATGTATATACAAGTTCAGTGTTAGAATAAACCTCTATTGGAATTTGGTGTGCTTAAATGTGTAATGTGCAAGTAGAGTGAAGTTTAAGTTAATATAAATTCCCGAAACGTACTCGATCTGGTCTATATATGTCCACATTGGATAATACCACTTGTTAACGGCTACCATCGAATGAACCAAGAATTGAAACTAGAGATTTCATGCTCAATCTTGATAAATATTATATTTTATTAATAGCTCATATTATATTGGAAAATAATATGTATTCCAAAAATATCATTCTAACACGTTCTCCTATTAAATGATAATATACGGAGTAATATATTTTGGAGATATTGCATATAGGCCACATATACATAGGATGTACGTGGATCATAGAATGTATTTGCGATGAGATATTGAGAAATATAACAATTTAGAATTTTGATTTAAGTTTTGCATGATTCTTTTATTTAAAAAAAAAATGTTTCTTTAGTTAATTTGAAACAAATTTTTGTGTTTAAAGTTTTGAAAATGCGACATATTTTTCATATTATTTGCAAATTATCATATAAATGTTAGTTTTCTTACAAATTTCAGTAAACCTAAATTAAAATAGTTATTTTGAATCATTTATTTGTATTGATTCAACAAAAAAGATATTCATATGTATAAAAACAATGAATCAAACGCGATTAAATGCATTTCTCACGTTAAACATTTCTAATTGATCCTTATTGATCTGATGATCTCGATAAATATCATTTCTTTATTTATTAATAACTCATATCATATTAATTGATAAATGATATATATCCCAAAAATATGATTCTAACGCATTGTCCTATCAAATGATGATATACGGAGTGATATATTTAGGACAATGGGACTTATTACATTTAGGCCACATATTCATACAATGTCGATCATAACGTGACAAACAAGGCTTATGTCTTGATATACTCATATGAGATGGAGGGTGATTGAGACTACGTACATATGTGATTACAAGAACTAATCGAATATCTTAGTGTGAAAGATATCATATTTAACGAGACTAGTATCATAATACAAGTTTAAGAGTGATTATCGTAATAATCCGTAATCAAGTAACATAATTTCTTAATTAATGTCAAAGATATCATAGTTAAAAAAATTATAGAAATTTGAACCCTACCATAATAATATTATGGTAAGTTACAGAATTCTTTAATTATGAATATGACTTTAGGGTTGTAATTTGATTGGTGATTGTGATATAATTAGTAGAGTTGGTATAGATATTGGTTGGTTGGCCTCTCAAACGTGGTTAAATTCTTATATCTATATCTTTGTTCATTCTTTTATACCTTGATCAAAGATGACCAAAAGCTGACGTGCATCTCTTCTAACATATCTTTGGGTGTCTCTTTTTGTATATGTGTACACACATGCATATACAATAGGAGAAGCAAAATATGGCAGCTGCAACCAAACTCACGATCACAATCACCCTACTTGCTTTTCTTCTTCTCATAGTTTATTTATCTCCTATAAACCAAACTTCTAATCTTTTCTTTACCGTCTCTAAGTCGCCGTCAAGATCGACTTCCAGATTTTTGCAACATGCAGATACACCCGAGACTATCAAAGTATTTTACACTATACCCTTCAATGTCTTTATCTATCAATGACAATATATGCTTTTTTGCGTTAACAAATTCAACCTTTTACCTTTTGTATATGAAGTCATGTTACGAATTTCTAACTCTCTTTTATATGTATTTGTTCATTAGAAGTATGATGTTAGATTGCGAAGGATTGAAGACCAGTTAGCAAAAGCGCGAGGCAGAATTCAGCAAGCAATTGTCGACAAAAGCTATGCATCTACTCAAAAGAGTGAAGGTTTCATCTCCGAAGGAGCCACATATAGGAATTCGGCTGCGTTTTTCCAGTTAAGTATTCCAGTTATACAAGTTTCCTGACTATTTATTGTCTTATTAGTTTGTTTGTTTATTTGCAAACGATTGTCGTTTGTTGTACGATTTTAGGCTTTCTAGTAAGTTTTTCGTTAAATTTCATCTTTATTTAGATAATATCGTTTAGTTTCTTGCTTATAAACTCTAATAAGTTCCTGTTTTAATTAACATTGAGTTTATATTTATTATTACATTAACAACGATAACTTTTACAGACATTAATGACGTGCAAACTAAGATGACGAAGATATACAAGATTTGGACATTAGTTTTTAACTTTCAGATTTTGGTTGATTCTGCAGGAGTCATACTGAGATGATGAAGACATTCAAGATATGGACATATAAGGAAGGAGAGATTCCGTTAGCACATATAGGACCGATGAAAAGTATATATAGCTCCGAGGGTCTATTCATCGAGGAGATGGAAAAGAAAGGATACTTTGTTACGGCTAACCATCCAGATGAAGCACATGCGTTTCTTATTCCCTTAAGTGTAGCTGAGATTGTTCATTTCCTATTCCGCCCTTCAGAAATCATTACTTTTCGAGAGCGAATACAAGACATATTTGAAGACTATATTGGTGTCATTGCACAAAAGTACCCTTATTGGAACCGTAGCAATGGTGCCGATCACTTCTATGTCTCTTGTCATGATTGGGTACGTACATTTAAATTCTTCAAATCCAGATAAAACCATCCATATATGTATCGAAATACATTTGACTATTTGTATAAGCAATTTATATGTTAGATCTCTAGCTAATGTTAAACCTTTTACTAAATGGTACAATTTCTATGCATATGTGCTACAGGGCCCATTTGCCTCGCAGCGAAACACTAAAGTCTTTAAGAATGTCATAAGAGTGCTTTGCAATGCCAACACCTCAGAAGGTTTCGTTCCAAATAGGGATGTATCAATGACAGAGATTAACGCGCCATACAATGGTATCCCAATTGTAAGTGGTGGACAATCACCTTACAATCGTTCAATCCTTGCATTCTTTGCAGGTGGAAACCATGGTTATGTACGGAAAAAGTTATTTGAATCTTGGGGAAACAAAAAAGATAATGATATACAAGTTTACGATTACCTTCCCAAAGGTATGAACTATACCGAATTATTGACTCAAAGTAAGTATTGTCTATGTCCTAGTGGATATGAAGTTGCGAGTGCCAGGGCTCCAGAAGCGATCTATGTGGGATGTGTTCCGGTTATGATCAAGAGTAATTATGTTTTACCATATAGTGATGTGTTGGATTGGAGTCAGTTTTCTGTTCAAGTACCCGTAGATAAGATTCCGTATCTCAAAAGAATATTGCAAGATATACCTTTTTCGAAGTATTTGGAAATGCAAAAAAAGGTGATGGAAGTACAAAGACATTTCATGGTTAACTATCCAGCAAAACAGTTTGATGTATTTCACATGATTCTTCATTCTGTGTGGCTAAGAAGACTTAACATTCAATTATTTAACTCTTGATCAAATCACTATATCTATAGTTCTTTACTGTATTTCAGTTGGAGTGTGTACATTTGGTACTTAGATAATGAATTAAACATTCATAATTTTTAATACTTTGTTCTGTGAGAATATTTTCAATTTTCTTTACCAGTACTTGTTTTGAAAAGTTCTACAGATTATTATAGTTACATTATCCTATTGTGCCTTGAGTTCAATTAAAGAGAGATAAATTACTAGGTGCAACATGATCATAGCAAATGTGATTTGTAAATGTATAGTAGTTTTTAAAATGCTAACAGCATATGCTATGGTGCAAGTTATACCCAAAAACACCCCTTATGGCGCGAGCCACCATATCGGTGCTCGACTGCTTGCTTATTGGGTTTGGAGCCGTGGCATGTATATGTGATAGGTTTCTCAAACTATGCTTTTCATTTTTGACCCTCTAAGTTTAATTATTATTTTTTTTTTTTTACTTTGCTCCTTTATAGTATTTTTACATCATTAGTCTTTTCAGGTTTGCGATGTTAGTCTTATGATTTTTTTTTCTCTTATATTGTTAGTTCTTAAATTGTATAAAATTAGGTTTAATTGTAATACTTTAAGTAAAGTAATGTTTTTATTTAATTTGTCGATTTATTTAATAATCAAAACCCAAAAAAAAAAAAAAGAACTAGGGTCCAGGGATCTTATAAATCATTCAGACATTAAAAAAACAAACATTATTTTTTACTCAAGTTCTCACTTTTATACTACGGGCTCTACGGGCCTGTTTGTTTAATTTTTTCATTAAGTCGTGTTAGTTTACAGATGACTTAATGCAGACAATCTCAGTTTTATTACTTAATATTTTCAGTCATCTTTCTCTGTTAAGTTACAAACAAATAATTTTTATATGACTTAATTAATTCAGTTTTTTTCATAATAAGTCAATTAAGTCGAAATCAAACACCCCGACATTTTCAAATTCAAACATATGAATCAGATTCAGGCTTATAACATCTTAACAAACAAACTAACACTTAAATCATATTGTAATTTATTTCTGCAAAAATTACTAAATAAATAAATCTCACTAGTTTGTTTGCATGCCCACAACGTATGCACTACGCTCCTTTATTTTTTTGTCCATTGGGTATAAGAAATTAAGGACCATGAGATTATTTATTTTAATTAAACCATAGTCATTTTTAATTAATTACTACATAGTTTGCCAGCTAATTTTGTACTTAACAATTACCATACATAAATACATGGATCAACACGTGATATATTCTTGATTGACGATCAAAATGAATGTACTAAATCCTTTACGAAAACGAGAGGCCGGATTTACAATTCCACATTTTACTTTGCTGCACCTGCTTTAGTTTTGGTATATGTCATGCCAATTAGGGTTGACAATTCCTGACACGATACGGAACACGACTCGAGAATGACACAAATATATACGGGTTAGGTTTGAGGCTATACTAGCTTGGGTTTTAAATAGGTTGACACAATTAAGAAACTCGATTTTAACCCGCTAACCTATTAAAAATGCATTGAAAAATATTAAATTTTAAAAGTTACGTGTTCTAAATGAGTCTAGAGAAGTTTGTTCGTAAGTTAGTTTTGACATTTATAAACAAGAACAACAGTCAAGTTCTTCACAAAATTTAAACGTATACACCTTTCTTTATGTCAATTTAGATAACCAAGTTTAACTATAAATGTTTATAAGAATTACTCCTTATATGCTTAATCAAACCCTCACAATTTTAAATGATTAAAAAGTGAACTGGATGTGTGTTCATAATTTAGTATCATAAACAGTTAATTGTGAGTCACGACTCACGACTCACGACTGCATGATTAATTCCTACGTCTTTCCTTTCATTTAGCTTTACGGCCTAGTGATCGATCATCTCATGTTCGAACATCTCTTTAGTTATCTTTAACAGTTGTTCTGGACTGTGCAGAGTTTGTAAATGATAAACTCTATTCCTTTTAGATACAACCTTAGAAAGTATTAAAACTTTTTCAAGTAAAGTAAAATGTTATATCATTTTAAAAATATAAGGCTTTGGCTCTTAATATTTATTCTGTAGTTGATGACGTATAGTCCATATTCGGGTCACGAACCCGATTAATGAACATTACTAAGACTCAAACCCACCACGGGTGGGCTATCATAACAATGATTGGGCTACCATACTAATGGTTTGGGCTCACGAAAGCCCAAACCCAAAGTTATTTATTATTTTGATATAGATATCTCTTATTTAAGGATATATATATCAAAACGGATATATACCGAAGAGTAAGGAGCACGTATCCAATAAGGAATTCGTGCCTATATAAAAAATATCATAACTCTCGTTAAAAATACGACTTACAACCCTAACTCTTCAATATAACCCTAAAAACCGATTACTTACTCTCACGCCGGAGGATAATCGTGGGAGACAATCCCACGATAAGCCTAACGGTGTTTGCTTGTTTTCTTAGTGCACAGGTCTCAAGCATTAAGATCTAATTGGTACGAGAACAGGAACCCAAATAAGGAACGCCCAACTTTTGTATCAACAAGTGGCGCTATCCGTAGGACCCTACACTAAGAACTAGAATGACGAAGCACAAAAACTCAAGCCAGCGGACTCCGCAGTTGGAAAAAACACATGGTGACTCCAAGAGAAGGAAATATCAAGATTCAATCCCTAGACAGGCCTCTGGAACAACCAGCGCACCTCGTCATCAAGAAACGGGCCCAACTCTAATTCTCCCAACAGTAGAATTGCCCACAGGGAGTCAGGGACTACCCAGACCACCACGGTGGTTCCAAGCACTGAAGAACTTCAGCGCACCCTCTTCACTACTCCCCATCAAACGGCACCTATTGTGGACAACACTGTGCCGTCAGGCGCGCCTAGTCGAGATAGGGGACCTAATGTTGAAGCAAATATCCTTGCGCTGGGAGAGGATGCGCCCGAGTTAACGTTAAGTAATCTTGTATCTCAAAATTACGAAACTTTAACCAACCTCATGCAAGAGGAAGCAAGGAGAAGGTCAAGTCAGAGCCTACAAGCTCGGCTTAACTTTAACACATAGTACGAAACATCCCCATCGCGCTACCAGAAGGAGGGGCGCGAAAGACGTACCAATGTCCAAGATAGACTTGGTACAGCATTTGATTCACAATACTCGGAGGAATACGAGGACAATGAAAGGCATACCAATGTCCACACTAGACTTGGTAATCGCAGTATGCAAGATAGACTTGGACGGCAACGCTCACCGAGCGAGAGCTCTTCAAAGTCTGGAAGCAGAAGGATTCATGATAGACTGGGAAGACAAATTTCCCCAAGTGAAAGCCCCTCAAGCTCGAACTCTATGGAAAAATGGCGTAAGCACCGCAAAATAGAAGACCCTTCCTCAAGTGACTCCTCGGACAACGAGGACAGAGAGACAGGGCACTGTAAGTCCAGACGAAGACGTCGCGAGGAAGAAGATGAAGACATATCTCTTCCTTGGCGCCGCCAAAAGGTTGACGCATTCACACGGCGCATCAGCGACTATTCTGATGACAAAAAAAGGCGCATGCCCGCCAATGTTAAAACATATGATGGAATAGGTGATCCTGATGATCACCTAAAAATTTTTGAATCTGCTGCTACCATCGAAAATTGGCCACAACCTGTGTGGTGCCATATGTTTAACTCCACATTAGTAGGGAATGCGCGAACTTGGTTTAGTAAGCTTCCACGAAGAAGCATAAACAGGTTTGAAGAGTTGCGAAAAGCATTCCGCTTAAACTTCACTCAGAGAAAGAAGTGTGCAAAGAACCCTGTTTAACTGGGCATAGTAAAACAGCGTCAAGGGGAATCAACAAGTGCTTACGTGGAGCGCTTTTAAGGATGAATGTATACATGTCAAGGCGTGTCCTGAAGTACTAAAAATCTCAGGGTTCATGAATGGGATTAATAACCCAGAGCTCATTAGGAAATTAAATGATAAGGTTCCCCAAACCTTTGATGAACTAATGAAGCGCACAAGGTCCTTTATCCAAGGAGAAGCAGCTGCTGCTGATAGCAGAAAAGGCTACTCAAATTATAGGCCACAAGAACAGCCTAGGAGACAATCCAACGACCAGAGTAGCAACAGCAGCAAGAATTATCGCAGTCAGGGAAACGATAAATACACTCCCCTCACGAAGACCCCGAGGGAGATATTTGTAACAGAAGGCGCAAAATTCCCGAAACCTCCGCCAATGCGCACCCCAGAGGATCAACGCGTAGGGAATGGATACTGCGAATACCATGGACAAAAGGGCCATACCACCAACGAGTGTGTCCAACTACGACAACTAATCGACAAGTTAGTAAAAGAGGGTAGAATGGATCACCTCGTTAAGAATATCAAAGAAGGAAAGGACAAACAAAAGAATGGAGGTAAGAAGGAGACTCCCAAAGAAAAGGATGACACCATCTACATGATACAATCATGGCAGCGAAAGACGAGGCAAAAAGTCAGCCAAAAGTTCTCCTCTAAGAATGAAATATCTTTCTCCACTCTTACTGCGGACAACGCAGTAGTAGAGCCGCTCACCATTGAAATACATACAGGGGTCACGATATCCACCGCATGTATGTTGATGGAGGAGCGTCGGCAGATATTATGTACGAACATTGTTTCAAAAGGTTGCGACCTGAGATACAAAGTCAGTTAATTCTGGCCACGACGTCGTTGACAGGCTTCAAAGGAGAGAAGATATGGCCCATGGGGCAATTGCGCTTACTTGTGATCATTGGTAATGAGCAACACTATACAGCAGCTTGGATGAACTTTATGGTAATCAAATCTCCCTCGCCGTACAACGGCATCATTGGGAGACCTGGCATATCATCCATGCGCGCTGTACCGTCCACAGCGCATGGAATACTTAAATTCCCAGTAGAAGGAGGCATTGTCACCCTTTACAATACCATTGTGTCACCTAAAGAATGCAACACAGTAACCAGGAAGTGGAGGATGTTCCAGAACAGCGCGCAGCCAAAGTATCAAACCTAAAAGTTGCCATTCATCCTAACTACCCAAATCAACAAGTATCAATTGGAGGGTCACTGTCTGACAAAGGCAAAGCAGCTGTGTGCGCACTCTTTCAAAAGAACCTAGATATCTTTGCATGGGAACCAAAGCACATGACTGGAGTGCCACGGTCTATCACGGAGCACAAGCTACAAACCCGACAAGGATATCCCCCAATACGACAGAAAAAGTGCGGCCATGCTCCAGATCGCGCAAAAGCCATCCTGGAAGAAGTACACAAACTTGTAGACGCATGCATCATGCGGGAAGTCTACTACCATGACTGGCTTTCCAATCCAGTAATGGTAAAGAAGAGTGATGGCAGTTGGAGAATGTGCGTGGACTTTACTGATCTTAATAAAGCATGTCCACAGGATTGTTACCCACTACCAGAGATAGACTGGAAGGTAGAATCTCTGTGTGGATATCCCTTTAAATGTTTCCTAGATGCATACAAAGGGTACCATCAAATTCAGATGGTTGAGGAAGATGAAGAGAAAACAGCCTTCCACACAAGTCAAGGGGTCTATTGCTATACAAAAATGCCCTTTGGTCTAAAGAACGCGGGAGCAACATACCAGCGATTGGTGGACACAACGTTTGAAAAGCAAGTAGATCGCAACCTGGAAGTTTATGTCGATGACCTTGTCATCAACAGTCATACTGAGGATGAATTGGTGCACGATATCGAGGAGACATTCAAAACACTGGGAAAGATAAACATGAAGTTAAACCCCAAGAAGTGTACTTTGGGCGTGACAGAAGGCATGTTTCTTGGATATCTAATAGAACCTGATGGCATAAAGCCCTGTCCAGAAAAGATAAAAGTTGTCATCGATCTCCCTTCACCACGCACATTGAAAGAAGTACAATCATTAAACGGAAAGCTAGCTGGGCTAAATCGATTCTTGTCCAAATCAGCAGACAAGTCACTCCCTCTCTTTAAGACACTCACGAAGTGCACAAAAAAGGGAGACTTTCGTTGGACTGAGGAAGCGGAGGAAGCTTTTCAACAGCTTAAACAACATCTTGCAGCGCTTCCTAAACTTGTCGCACCCCGACCAGGGGAAGAATTGGTCATGTACTTATCCGCAACTCATGGAGCAGTCAGCGCGGTACTATTGACAGATAGGAACTCCGTTCAAACACCCATATACTTTGTAAGCAGAGCGCTCAAGAAGACAGAGACTAACTATACTGCTGTGGAAAAGTTGGTCCTAGCTTTAGTATTTGCAGCTAAAAGACTGCGCAGATACTTTCAGGCGCACCCAATAGCTGTTATAATGGACCAACCTATCAAGCAAGTTATCTCTTAACCTGACGCATCAGGACGGCTACAAAAATGGAGTTTGTTATTGAGTGAGCATAACATCTCGTATAGACCACGCACTGCAATCAAGGGGCAGATATTAGCCGACTTCATTATTGAGAAGCCAGATACCGATACTCCACCTTCAATAAGAAATGTAGAATTACAAGAACTATGGATTCTATTCACAGATGGATCCTCGTGCGTGGATGGATCAGGCGCAAGCCTTATCCTCACTAACCCAGATGGAGTGAAATTCACTTACGCGCTGCGTTTTGAATTCACAGCTACAGACAATGAGGCAGAATATGAAACCCTACTTGCTGGACTACGAATTGCAACTCAAATGGGTGTACGCAACCTAGAGGCAAACGTAGATTCCCGGCTAGTAGCCAACCACGTACTAGGTGAATATGAGGCTAAAGAAGAGAACATGATCCAATACCTCGAAAAAACCAAGTCTTTAATTCAGAATTTCGATAGGTTCACCATCAAACAAGTCCCTAGAGGGGAAAACAGGAAAGCAGACACGCTTAGCAAAATTGCATCCACAAGTTTTGCGCACTTGCCAAAACAGGTGTTGGTGGAAACTCTGAAAAATAAATCAATCTCGGAGATGGAAATATCTACGGTGATAGAGGAATAGGATCCTACGTGGATGACACCTATCATTGAATTCATAAGCAAAGGGATTTTGCCACAAGAACAGAAGGACGCTCGTAGGGTATGGCACACAGCGCAGAGATTTGAACTCCGAGATGGCATCCTATATCGACGTTCATTCCTACAACCATGGCTCCGGTGTGTTGGACCTCTTCAGGCAGATTACGTACTCCGAGAGATTCACGCTGGTTCATGCAGTATGCACTCAGGACCACGGTCTGTAGTGGCGAGCGCCCTGCGGTCAGGATACTATTGGCCTACTATGCACCGCGACGCGCGGGATATGATAAAGAAATGCAGTGATTGCCAAGTCCACAGGCCAATTCCGTGCCGACCACAATAAGAGCTAACCCCCATCACCTCACCATGGCCATTCTATAAATGGGGCATTGACATCGCAGGCCCCTTTCCAGTTGCAGCGGGAGGGCTAAAATTCCTCATCGTAGGCATAAATTATTTTACTAAGTGGATCGAGGCAAAAGCAGTGGCAAGCATCACAGACAACCAAGTCAAACGCTTCATTTGGGACAACATTGTATGTCGCTTTGGCATACCTGGAGAGATTATTTTGGACAATGGAAAACAATTCTGTGACAACCCGTTCAAAGACTAGTGCGCGCAATTAAACATTACACAACACTTTGCTTCAGTTAAGCATCCACAAACCAATGGCTTGGTTGAACGCGCGAATCGCAGTCTGGGCTAAGGAATAAAAGCGCGCCTTAAAAACATGTACTAGAGACACATCATTCTCTCTTGTCTATGGGACAGAAGCTGTCATACCAGCTGAGATTGGAATGCCAACTATCCGTACGGCGGAAATAAATGTTACAACAAATGACGATGAGTGGCACATAGACTTGGACATGCTGGGAGAAAGGCGCGTACTCGCAGCTATAAGTGAAGCAAAGGCTAAGTCAAAGATGAAGAAGTATTATGATGCAAAAGTCAAACACACTTCTTTTAGGCCAGGAGACTTTGTATACCGCGCCAATGATGCAAGCCACGCAGAAGACACAGGCAAGCTTGGACCTAAATGAGAAGGGCCCTATGAGGTCACAGATGCACTAGGCAACAATGCATACAAGTTGCGCGATATGGAAGGCCATGAGCTAGCACGCACTTGGAATATCTGCAATCTCAAGAGATACTATATTTAAGAAAGGCTACGGCCCACGCATAGACAACTCTGCACTTTAGTACGTGCCTAATAAATGTCCGTGTATTTGAATTTTCTTTTTTAGGAAATTGTCTTTTATTTTCAAAAACTTGCAAGGATTAATAAAACGTTGTGGTTTCTAGCTAACTCCATAACACATTTAAATCTATTGCTTACATCTTTTAATTATGTCTCAATACTGTTACTTTATATTTTGCCTACGTGGCGTGCATGCACTTACTAAGACCTACGATGGCAGAAAGGATGAGTAAACCTACTAAATAACTCGTTGAGTAAGAGGGTTGCAAACCCATCAACACTGGATCACGCATCCTTGCTAAACACCTTACTTTCAAGACGCTGAAGTAAGTTTAATGCGCATCCCACGAAGGATACGCAAAGCAACATACACTATACATGTTTAGCAATTTACGAGCCAAGACTTTTGGTCATTTGATATAGTATTTGCAACACAATGCAAGTCTATCCATACACTTATGATTTTTTGTTAAGTTATGCACTTAATACAAGTCATCCTAAGTACGTCTTGGTTTCAATTTGACTCTTGGACAGTCTTTTACTAAAAAGAAAAAATCTAAGTACGAATAATACAAACAAGGTGTAACAAAAAAGATAAATATTATTATTCATAATAACCACGAGTTTATTACATATACAAAAATCCATAAATATCTACATGCTACGAGCACGTCTATGCCCTGAGCTACTAGCCGTAGACGCTAACTCCCCAGTCTCACTCAGCCTTCTTAGTAGGCTGCTATCCTTCAGAGATACCGTCGGTACGCTGATGGGAATCCCATCAGACCTGGGGAGATGGACCGCGCCAACACCGCACAAAATAGCCTTCCCTTTCACACCCTTCTTATGAGAAACCCTGGTCAAGTGGGCCTCTAAGCACTCCTTCAAAGAAATTCCTTTCTCAAGGGTGAATGGGTTTAGGATGTCACGCGGTTGCGCGAACACAGGCACTTGAAGCTGCGACACATCCGGTCTCAAAAAGTAGTCATGTTGAGTCTCCGCATCCTCTAGGATGTGTCTCCCCAGGACTAACCCCTCTATAATCACCGAAATTGGTTGATCCTGGTCACGCTCTGATAACGCTCAAATTTAACATGTTTTTATAAGCGTTATTAGTGTTTTTGTGTATGTTATTTGGTTGTTTTTATATGCTTTTACCACTAAATCATATCAAAATATGTTTTTGTAGCATATGTAGCCAAATGCAGGAAAAATGGAGAAAAAGTGAAGGAAATGAAGTATACGCGATTACACGAAGATTCCCAAGCTCAAAAGTCCAATCTATGAAGTAATTCATAAGAGAACCTAAGTTTTGTCATCTCAAAGTTCCAAGTTCAGAAGTTAATCAAGTTTGGATAGTACATAAAGAGCTACACAAGTCAAAGTCAAAGTCCAAAGCTGCCAGAAATTACCATCCGATCGGTTGGTGTGAAACCGATCGGATGGCCGTAAGTACCTTTCACCAACCGATCGGTGCCAACCCATAACCGATCGGTTGGTCAGTTCTGCATGTTTTTGCCAACTTTTGTGCACGAACCTTGGTCTTTTGTCCCAAGGTTCTAGGCCCTTTTTAGTATCTTATTGTCCAAGTTCAAGCATTTAAGTTCTTATTTATGACCAAGAGTGTTGGACAAGCCTAGGGGGGACTTCAAAAGTGCATAACTCAACACCATTCAATACATAATTAAAGATACCATTTACTCTCATTACTACACACAATTATTATCATCTTCTAGCTCTCTAAGGAGGAAAATTCGTGCAGAAAGAACCAAGAACTTTGGAGGACCAAGGAAGCAACATTTGGAGTCCAAAAATCTCAAGAAATCATCACCAACTCTTAGATTATCAATACCTTGTCATTTGTTATCAATTTCAAAGCATTGTAAGACTTATAACCATGGATTCTTATGTTAAATATTCTGAGCTTATTTGCATGTTTGCCATGAGTGGCTAATAATTTTTTTACACTTGTTTTGATGATGTTTTATACTTAGTGATAGTGATGATTGTGATAACATGTTTTAATTCAATTTCAAGTCAATCCTAAGAACCAATTGTACCTCAAGTTTCATCGTGACATTTGTTTAGCCAAGGTTAACTAATTTATAATAGTTTCAAAGGTCTAAAGATTTGTTATTACTCAACTAGTTATAATCATTTGTCTATGAATGATTGTTTTTCACCATAATTATTCTTGACTAAACAAAGAAACAAAAAGTATGATTGTAATAAGAATTCTTTTATAACGTCAAATCGGATTGTTTGTAAACCTTTAGTAGGACGAAAGTTTAAATGTTTATAAACGATTGTGACCTTTTTGTCTATGAAGAGGTTACCTTTTGTATTGACCATTTCTTAAGAGTATTTGATTGGTAATAAAAGTTTGTCTTGTGTTTAAGATATCCACCATACCTTATGAACCTTGGATAGATCTTGAATTGATTGGTTTACACCTAAAGCTTGTTTTTATGAACTAAAATCTTGACGAAGGTTTAACTTGTAGAAACAATAGATTAGTATCACCATCTAATTATCTCAACCAACATGTCATCAAAAGTTATCACAATCATGTGTGTCATTAAGTAGAAAACTAGTCTAAACAAGTGTAGTTTTTAATTTATTGAATTTGCTTATTATTATATTTGCGTACATTAGAGATTTACTTTTAGACTTATATTTCGATTCACTCACAAATCCCTGCGAACGATCCCGACTTACCATCATATCTTGCTATAACGGACGAGTACACTTGCTCGTATGCGTTGTTTCTAGATTTGGTAATTCACTCTTATAAGTTTAAAACTTGCACTAACAAACAGCGCATCACGCTCCAGCTGCGCGATACGGGGAAGCTCAAACAGCTTCATCTTCTCCATGGCTTCCACTAGCTCATCATAAGCATCTGCCTTATACCCAGGCACTTCTACGAGCAGCACCGTCAGCATCTTGCTTTCACGATGCTCCTCCACAGCCTGAGCCTCGCCACGTGCTATGGCACACTCTACAACCTTCCCAAAGGCTTCCACAACCTCTTGGGACTCCAGCGTACCCATAGCAGCCAGGCTGAGACCATGACTGACTAACCACCTACACGCAATAATACGAGCGTTAGAAGATAAAGAGCATTAAGGCATATAGAGTTGGAAAAAGAATTCAAAAAGAGGATACGTACCTGCGTTCAGCAATAGTAGACATAAGATGAGGGTACAACTCGTCATCATACTCGATACTCAATTTATGCAGCTTGCTCTCCCCCACCTTCAGAGTTGTCTCCATACGCTCGCGGAATTCATCAATACGGGCGAAATGCTTGCTCCTATTCTCTCGCAAGTATTTCAACCCTCAAGCGCAGCTAGACCTGTACTGCTCAGCAGCAGCACGCTCGCGCTTCAGCTCCACCATCAAAGACAGCCTCTCATCTACAAGCCTTTTAGCGTGCACAGTTGTGGACTCTACATCAGTCCGCACATCAGCCAACTGCGCCCTCAATAGTACAATCTCCTCATCCTTCTGTGCGAGGCTGCTACTTTCACCAACATACCGAGCCTTGAGCCGAGTAACCAACTCAGGCTGATGCTCAGCAGCCGCACCCAACTCTTCCATCTGTTACTGAGCAGACATCTCCTCACGCACCCTCAACGGCTCCTCCACATGATCATGAGCCGCTTGGGGTGGCACCGACCCCTCAACAAACGCTGCATCACCCCCTGCAGCTTTGTCACTACACGCAAACAAAAAGAAGTTAAGGAATTGCATGGCGAATAAGGAGAAAGAAAATAAATAATCAAATAATTGTTACTTACGTAGAAGGTAAAGTCTCAGCATTGTCATGCGCAGCAAAGGATGATGACGTCTCCTCATCTGTGGACTCATCCACAATGATAGTAGGACGTCTGCACTTGGAGGTACCCTCACCACCATCATCAGCAGCTTTGCGCTTCGCACCTTGGCGCTCCTCTTCAGAGTCGGTGTCAACCCTGAGGATCCCAACACTGTCAGACGACTCAGTGCGCACGGGCTCAGGAGCCGCCAATCCCTGCGCGGGAACAGTCTGCACCGGTGTTGCATTCACAATAGGCTGTGTTGCATCAGAAGATTCTTCTTGCACATGCTCTAGAAGAAGATCGGCGGTAGCCTCCAAGATAGGCAATTCACTATCCCTCAGTGTGCGTACACCCACAGTTCCCTGCGTGGGCTTTGTCAACCTCACAACGGAAATCAGATCCATCTCTGCGCAACACATGAACGAACAGAAAAGAACAATTAAGTTGATAAAATTAAAATATACAAGAGCGCTTACATTATAAACGTGAGGATAAGAAAGGACAAGCACCCACCCCGGCCACTTTTATCCAAGAATGTTGGCACTTCATCAGACCCTCCGAAGTAGTTGTGACTATTCCCACATGAACCAGAAACTCCTCGGGATAGGAGTTGATTGGGATGCGGTTACCGTTAATGGTCTCCACATCCTCCACGTTGTACGTACCGGGATCTGGGAGCTCATCCTTTGGAAGCGTCCTTTGAGTATAAAACTCAGAGAGCGTGGTGAATACCCTATCATCTATCCAGAAAAACTTCTCCCTCCAACTCCTAAGGGCGTCTACTTTCTCAGTATAACACGGATAGCGCCCTGGGCGCTTCGAAAACGTTACCCACCCATTCGACCACGTTGTGTGGTAAAACGCGCGGAAGAGGTTGAT